>JACYFF010010365.1:50250093-50331956 GCA_017589665.1 Selenicereus undatus | reverse complement strand
TTATTATTATTATTATTATTATTATTATTATTATTATTATTATTATTGTTACTATTATTATTATTATTATTATTATTATTATTATTATTATTATTATTACTATTATTATTTTTATTTTTATAGCCTTGCAAAAATTTAATTTTGACTTACGCAAAATCGTTATCGTTACGATGCGTTTTATTCCCGAACCCAATTTATTTTGACCATTTTGAAGTCCAACAAGTTTGCCTAATAATCTAACTAATTACTATGGTTAAGCTTGACCATGGTTAGCTTAAAAAGGTGGCTTTACTAGTTAAAAACTCAGGCAAAGAGAGTTAGATGAGTCACCATAATACAATTCTATCCAAAGCATTTTCTTTCTCCCCTTTCGCCCTCTTCACAACAGCAGCTGGGCAGCCCTTCATGGGTGTTTTCCGACCATCTTTCAGGCCAGCCCTGGTGGTTTTCGACCCCCCCCCCCAATATCCTAGTACCTCAAGCTATCATCCTCCATCATCAAAACCCCTAAACCTCATCTCCATCTCAACTTATTTACAATCAAAGTGAGTAATCTTGATGTTTGATCTTGTTGGTTTTGATTTTTATTTTAGTTTTGATTCTTGTTTTGATGTTTATTATCATTGATCATGATGTTTTGATAATAAATAAGAGTTATTTTGGTATTAATAAGGGTGAAGTTGAGCTTGAATCCTGCTAGGGTTTAAGGATGATCATTTTCATGCAAGCTTAAGTTAAAATCCTATTTATGCATTGATTATGATGATTATGATGATTATGATGATTATTTTGTATTTTATTTTATAATATTTTGTTTTATTGATGATTATGGTGATGTTCATGGTGATTTGGAATGATTTCAAGTGAGGATTTATGTGAAAAAGGAAGAGAAAACTAAACCAATGATGGCTGGAAATTTTAAGAAAACAGGGCAGACTTTGCCAATAAACTGGTAATGTAAGGCCCAATCCAAAATTATGATTTTTGGTGGGTAGATATTACATTGTGTTATCTTTCAAATGGCTCCTGAATCGCCTTAATCCAAGGTCTGTGGAAAACATTATGGTCGTTTTACCAAAACTGTGCAGATTGGACCAAAAACTGGCACACTTGTGTTTTAGCCCCATTTTGGGAAACCCTATTATGGGAATCACGTTTTGTGTTGCACATGAAAGTTTTTCAGGACTTCTTAATCTTTTCATATTGGGATTTTAGGTCTGTATTTGAGTTCTAGGGTGAAAGTTAAGAATTTTTGAAGTAAACTGACTTGCGTTGGTGCAAATTGGGCTGTTATTGAAATTTTTGTGCAGAATATACTTGAAGGAAAATTTAGGAAATTTTACAGCAGATTTTCCATATTATTTTAAAATTTCCTATAAGATTTCATGAATTTTGGTTGAGTATTTTGAGTTTGGTGATTTTTGGAAGCATTTTGAGTAATTAAGTAAAGAGCAATAATAAAGATTGAGTGAGATTGATACAGCATTCGTTTTGTGTATTTGGGCCAACTAAGGTCATTTAAGGGAGAAATGAATATTCAAGGACTTTCATGGAGCTTTTAGCTTGATCAAGAAGAAAGAAGAAGACAAGTATTATAATTTGGGAGCTTGTTTATGAGTTTTGAATTATTTATGGATTTTACAAAGAAAATACCAAGCTTAGCAAGCTTAATAGCATCTTTTGAGTTCAATGATTCATTTCGGGTGGAATTCTATATCTAATGGATTTATGAATGAAATATGAGAAGTGGGGAGAGTTGTAACTCTGAAATCATATTTATCAGACCAAGTTATTGCAGTTTATGTTATTTTGTAGTAAGATATATCTCTCTTGACCTCAAACCTTTATTACTTACTCACTTCAGAATGTATCAAATATATTTATCAATCAACCCAATCTAGTGTACTCGCTGTTATCTTGAACCAAGCTTTACATTAGCGAGCCTTAAGCCCGTGTCCGCAACCTATCTCAAAAAGGCCACAACCACTCCCTCATTTTTCACCATCAAGGCCCTTTCCTTGGTAATCTCATTTATCGTACTGTGTCTATTTTACTTTCATTTACTTTATATCAAATTTAATTACTTTCACCAACTCAGTTTTGACGTTATATTGAAATACCAAAGTTATGTATAACATTTAATTACCCACTTTCTATTATGCATACTTTTACTTACTCAATTCTGCAAGTAAAGATCATTTACTGACTACACATGCTTACAATGACATTTATGAAACAGAGTCGAGGCCTAGTTATCGTTCCCTAATATGCATAAGTATTGTCAAGTCAAAACATATTTATCAAGTCAGATGACATTTTTAAAGACTCAAGGTACTTCCATTGCCTGTATCTTCGGAAAGCATAACATATTTATCAAGTTACAACTCTTAATGAGTTTACCAATGAATCAGTTTATACAGTGATTTGCCATTTTACTTGTGACGCCGTTAGTTGTCATTTATAGGGCGTCAACCCATCATTTACCCGCGCAGCTTCAGTCCAACTCCTGATCGGATTGGCCGGTGTACACCTATGTATAGATCATATCATTGCAAGGGGTTCACATCCAGATAATAATGAGCAATTCAGTTTCATATTACTTTCATTTCATTGTTATTGCCAACTAAATGAATTGCAAAAGCAGGTACCCACCAACAGTTTTTCTATACTCATTTTACAATACAGGAATGTATGTATTGAGTTTTTGCTCACATTTTTGAATTGCTTTCATGTTTTTCACTTCAGGTGATGAAGTATCACATGTTTCTCCTTTTAGCAAGCTCTTTTCGAAGCTATTAGATGCTCGCAATGGATTCAGCATGTCATGAATGTTGGGATCGACCTTAGGGTCAACTTGTGTCTATGCTCAATATAATTGTGTTGTGTGAAGGGAGTTAGCAAATGGTATGATTAAGTTGATTGTATTGAAGTTGAACTATTATGGACTTCAGTCTTAGAGTGTTTCAATTTAATAGATATTGTGATTTGAACATGAGTTGCAAGATCAAGCGGATTCAGTGAGCCTTGTCCTTATCAGGACAGCGGTAGCGCCTTCTATTATTAAGTCTTCCGCTGCAGTTTTTCATAAATCATGTCATTAGCATTTTGGAGGCATTACATCAGACATAGTTGTTACCTCTCCTCACTACGTGTCAATTCAATCAAAAGATATTGATATCTAAGTATCTGACCCTCCTTGCCCAGGAAATCTTTCTCATTCTTCATTTTCTTTTGTGTGTGATTAGTAGGAGATTGTTCGAGTAATGGCACCCAAAAGGGTGTTCACTCACTCTCTCTATCTTTTCCTTTTATTATCCCATATGGAACTTTTCGAGGGTGTTTTAAAGGGGTTTTTATATCCCACTCTCATTGTGCCTATTGAATAACTTGGGGCCATGTTTTAAGAGGGTTGAGGGTGCTTTTGGCTGCCACACACGCACGCACGCCGCCGCCGCCCACCCATTTGGTTTGGACTGGGCGCAGCGCGGGATGCGGGCAATGGGTTATGGGCCACATTGCTTAATTTTTAGAGGAATTTTTTTGGAACTGTTTGCATATAAGCTTTCGTGAGCCTAACGGCTAATTACCAAGCTTGATTAAGTCTTCCTCCATTAAAGCTTCAGTCACCATGATCCTCTCCCATTCCCAGCTTTTCCGCCCCCATTTTGCTCCCCTTTTTAATGCTGGTTAACAGCTCTTTGCTTCCCTCTGGCTATTATAAAGGTGCCTCTCCGCAACTTCAAAAAGACACACATAAATCACAAGCCTTCTCTCCTCTTTTCTTCTTTCTTCCTGGGCAAAAGATAGTTATACTCTGTAGTCTCTCCCTTGAGTGCACCAGTGAGAGGCTCGTTGTGTTAAAGCTTGGGGAGCTTCTTCACCTTTACGATTTGGACCGAAGTCAGGCGTATTTAGCTTTCAGGTCAATGGTTTCATCCAGAACATAGTTCATCTCTCTGTATTCTGAGCAGCCATTTCATTTGTTATTCTTACAGTTGCTTCATGTGTTGTTCTTGTGTCCACCTGGATAATTCTCAGAATGACAGGTTACTTAGGTGGAAAGGTTCACCCAAATAAATATAAGCCATATTTGTGGAATTTCCCTCATATTCAGTATTTTTTTTCTTCCCCCACCAGCAACCTCCCCCCTACCCCACCAAAAAAAGGGCCCAGGCCCATTTGTGGGAGGGTTTGAAACATATTCTTCCCTATGATAATATTCCATTGCTCTACTTGAAATTTAGGTTGTTATACTATACTTCATATGATAGCGATAAGTAGACAAGATCCATCAATTAACTAATATTTTCATGTTGTATCTTTCTCCGCTCTAATTCACTTGTTATTGCAGAATTACAAGGGCTAGATACAGGTCATTTCACCTTACAGCAGCTTAAAGTAGCAACAGACGACTTTAGTAAGAAAAACAAAATAGGAGAAGGAGGTTTTTGGCCTGTTTACAAGGTAATGATGGTTTTGTTCTTTTACTCCTACTTTGTTGTGCAATTGACTAGGACTGTAACTGTCCATATCCTCTCTATTCTGCAAAAGTATAGAATGGATTCAGATATAAACCTATGTTTTAGCCTTACCAATAATAATGCTAGTGTTGATCCAACCATGAAATGCAGAGGCCAAATGTAGAGGGGTTACTTGAGGCTGAATTGGCAATTTGAATAATTCGAAAAGTATTATGATAGGGACCATCCATTGGAACCCTTTGAAGATCAACCATCAAGCCTAAGGGATTCTACAAGCCCCAAAGAGGGCAAGGAAGTTCATGCCATGGTCCAAGGATGATGTTTTCCTTGGTTTTCGCTTGTACTTAGCCTCAAATTAACTTGTACTTCTGTATTTTCAGCAGCCTACAAGCTTGACACCTCATTTAGGAGCATCATTAGTCCTAATGAGGTGGCCTAAGTAGGATTAGACTTGCTAGTACTAAGGGGAGTGGGCTGATTTTATGTTATCTCTTCCCTAGTGTACTAATTGTCTCTTGGCTGAGTGAGGGGCCTTAGGACAGCCGTGGAAATGCTCTTAAAAGGCATCCAAAGAGACTTTTGAAAACAACTTTGAACGAATGTTAAACTTGAGTTGTGAAAACTCTCTCTATTCTCTCTCAAATCCTAGAGTTGTATCTTTGAGTGTGGCAACCTAAAGTGGGTCTCTAGGTCTTCTTCATTCAACTAAGAAGGTGATTAAGTTCTGTTGCTTAGTTGAATAAAGAAGATTGCCCAAGCGAGTGCAAACCAAGGTGGGTTCTTCAATTACCCTTGCTAGTCCACTTGTGTTTATCATTGTTCTTGTTTCCTTTGATTCCATCTCTTTCAATTCTACCCATATGCATTCTTGATTCCCTTTTGGAAAGCCTTGAATTAGTGAAGCTAGAATATGTCATATTACTGTTCTTTTCATTCTTCAGTACTTCAATAATCTTTCTTTCTTTCTTTTTTCTTTTCAATGGAAACATCGTAGATCTTATTGCAAACCACTATTTTGCCTTAGTGGCTGGTACACTCTAGTTTCAATCTTATTAACAGAACCGCAGCAACTAAGTAAGAACTCTTTGATTACAATTCCTCAATGTTATCACAGTTAGAAAGTAAATGCTGAACAGTTGCATTGTTTACCCCTTTCTAGGTAAAGTGAATGTTATAGTCTCAACATTACCGTCGTTGGAAAATAAAACCCAAAAGGTATGAGGTTTCGTATTGGCTTAATAATTCATACTAATGGACTCTTTGTTTTCCAAATCCAACGGCACTTTAATTGTCATAGATTGCATTCTACATTATATATACATACACATAATTTCTCAGGCCTTTTCTAGGATTGTGGCTTTCTCATTTCACTTCCTGGCAAATGTTTAGGGATATTACCAGATGGCAGAGTGATTGTTGTTAAGGAACTATCTTCCAAATCAAAGCAGGAGGTTAGGAATTTGTAAATGAGACATGAATTATAGTGGCTTTATGTAACAACCGGGTTTCAACCTTAGGCTAATCATTTTAGTTAATAACTTTTATTAACTTATTTGATTGAGTTACCTTTATTAGACTAATTTTTTGTGATGATTGGGCGTAATAATTATGTGAGTAATTTTTATTAAATTTTCTTGGTTAATTACACGATTTCATGAAGTTAGTGAATTCGATAAAATTAAACCAAGGCACAGTTACGCGAAATTAGCAAATTGTATGAGGGCATGTGGAGTCGAGATTAGCTTAATCAGATAGTACAAGACCGAACTAGGTTTAAGGAGTGTGATTAAACAACCCAAAATACACATAAAAAAAGGAAAAGGGGTCGAAGCCCCTTTTTGAATTTCGAACGGGACCAAGGGGGTTCTCTCAACCTTAGCCCCCGATAGCACTAGTGAGAGAAAGCAGGAAAATGAGAGTGAAGGGGCCTGCTGGTGACGGCGACGGTGGCACTGCCTTGGTTCGCGCAACCAGCCATGACCGCGGACCTGGCAAACAGGGAGAGAGATCGAGCGAGACAGAGAGGAACCGCGATAGGGGGAGATCGGAGCCATGCACAGTTTACACCGGTGGGATAACGGTGTTGCTGGCGAGGTATCTCCGGTGGGCTCGGGATTGGCGACCACCAAGAGCCACACAAG
The DNA here is from genome assembly GCA_017589665.1 of Selenicereus undatus. NCBI lineage: Eukaryota > Viridiplantae > Streptophyta > Magnoliopsida > Caryophyllales > Cactaceae > Selenicereus > Selenicereus undatus. Next base: position 50,325,334 of record JACYFF010010365.1, on the reverse strand, counting down.
CCAAGGGTTTTCAGGCTAGGGTTTTCAAACCCTATATGTCACAATAGCGGTGACCCCCACAGTCGGCGATGGCGCTCAAGTCCGGCGACTGGGTTACGTCGAGAGGAAGAGGGAGGAAGGAGGATGGGCAACGATAACAATAGCAATACAATAACTCATCTTGGTGAGGTGGGTTGTTATCTGTTGTTGCTTCTAGGCTAGTCCTTGAGTTCAATTCTGCCCAATTTTATTAAGCAGTTTTGAATTATTCTCAGTGACCCATTTGTATGCTTTGCGGCCATGGTGATCCTCCTCAGTGCCCAATAATCATTCGATGAAATACGGGACTAAACTGAGAACCCGAGGAGAGATATCCGACCAATTGCGTTGGGCTAGAGACCGACCATGTAACCCATAAATCGAGTCCTTAGCTTGGAGTCCAAGCGGGTGGTTCCTGATCCCTAAACCTATTATTAGTTTACAAATGTTTTTGAAATATTTGTGATAGCTGATTTAGTAGTTAGGTTGAAACTAAGACGAGTTGTGAAATTGCAAGCAGTTGGTGAACCATTTAGGTTAAACTGAAATGATTTTGAGGATTGTTGTGGTCGGTGCTGTGAGGAGGGAGTTCAGGTTGAGTATTTTAAACTGACAAATTATGGAAGTGTTGAGATGTGCTAATTGCGTACTTGCTGCCGTGATTGAACGTCTTTGCATGAATCTTGAGTTTATTTCGAGTATCGTCGTGACAATATAAAGATGTTAAATGCTTCGAGCCTTCGATTGCATGCTACTGAATTAAGATTATGATTTTGCTACCCTGTGACTCGTACTGTTATGCGTATATATATCATGACTAAGTTCAGTGTCTAAGTGTTACAACCTAGCTACTCATGTTGCCTATTCGTATTTAAGGGTCCCGCATTAAAAACTTGCTTAAATATGAGTCAGTTGATTAAAGCCTACTTGATTCACTTTTAAGTAAGCGCCACCATTGTGGCATTAACACTTTTGAATAATTAAATTCTTCAAGTAAGTTGTTTAAGAGTAGTTTGTTCACTACCATGGCAAAAACGACATCCTAACTGCTTAAACAAGCGACTTAAATGCTTACTGACGCCTTAGTTGTTTCTCAAAGTTACTTAAATGGGGAATTATTGAGAGTTCGACTGTTAGTGAGGACAAAAAGTGTAATTGAACTTACTTTATCATTGGGTACGACCTGTCTAATGCTTGTCCATTAAGCTAAAGCATATGAACAATTAGAATACCTTGTGGTTTGCTTGTTTGTTGTATGCTAATTATTTGTCATCCCTATCAATTGGCCATTAACTCATTTAAAAGCATAATTTGATAAGATGAATGGTTGTATGCTTTTCAAAAGTTGAATGACCCTATCAAGGTGTTTAGCCTTCATGAGAATGAAAGTGCTATTGACATGATGTAATACGAGTTTCGAGGCAAAAGGTGTTGTGAAATGACTACTGCATTTGAAATCATCAAGGCTTCGAGGCTTATGAGAATGAGAATGTCATTGTTTGTGATACAATGAAAGTTTTAATATGCGCATATTGAGAGGTGAAATGCATCTAAAATGTTTTGGGTTAGGAAAATGGTGCTACATGAATAATGACTAGGGTGAATGCTTAGTTCTCAGGAACCCTAATGTCTAGGGAGATAGAACCAAAAGTGGGAACCCTAAAAGACCCTGACGAGGGTAATATGTTGCCCAGGAGTAGATCCAGAAGTGAAAACCCTGGAAGATCCCGACGGGGATAATATGAAATGTGAATGGCGATCTCGCTCGTACAATGGAACGTGAGTGATGGCCTCACCGATACCTAGCACAGATATGAGATTCCGATACCTATGAAAAGGATTTCGTGCGTGATACATGATGTGAATGCCTCATTTAAAGGTGATATTGATGTAAAGATTTGAAAGTGTGCATATTTTCTTGAAGAGAGTTTTTATTAAGCTTCAATTATCTGCCAAGTGCATAATGACGGTTTTATAAGAACTCTCATTATTTAAGCGATATGCATTAATCTTACTCTTTTGCAAAAAGAAGTCTTACTTGGTCATTTTGTTTAAAATCCTTAACATTAGCTGTTTATATGTGAGCTAGGTGTTCTATTGCATCCAATACCTGAATTGTTACATAAGATAGCTTATCAATGAATCCTGTGTGCGTGTTATGTGATGTTATGCATGTGATCTTGCATTGATATAACATGAAATTACCACCGATAAGCTATAAGAGACTCAGTTCAGGCAAATTCAGTACCTTGAGCGTGAATTAGAATGCGTATAGGGTTATCATCGTACTAGAAAGGTGATTGAGGTGACGACAGATGTAGAAGACCCCTGATGCTTATTATATGATATTATATACATCAGATTGTGTGTCTAAGTGCTACTGAAAGTATGACATGCAATTGTTGTGTTTTCTAGGGGTTAGGAGTGATTCATTGAGCGTGTGATAGCTCATCCTCCTATCTTTTTCCTTTTTCCCATGTTTTCGATGTGACAGGTAGAAGTCGACTTACATACGCCGGGTTGAAATATTCCCTTGCTTTGTAAAGGGTGTCATTTTGGCACATATAGAAGTAGACTTATGAGTTAAACAATGTAATGTAATGTACCCCTAGAGTTGTAAATGTATGTAAGCAAAGTGCTCTAGTTCATATAATGCATATTGTTTGGACGTCGCTCTGTATGGCCATGTGAGCCAACCATTTGATTAGTCAATTGTCGTTTTTAGTTGAAGTTAGTTATATTTTGGGATGTAAAGCCCAGTATTCTGAATGTGTGACCCGTTGAGTTGTATCTTTTATTTCCTTCTTTATTATTGAACTTTAATGTTTCGTATACTCCGGGCGAGTGGCCTGTAGAGTTGTGGACTCCAATGTGTAGCCATTGAGCTTATTACTATGTTCTTTTATACTCCTCCTCAATGCAGGGATTTGATATAAGGCTTTAAGCCTGGGAAATGGTCAATTTTCTAGGTGAAACTTTGTCCGTTTTGTTCAAGTAGGAATTAAGGAATCATTTGTACTTCTAACCCTAAGGGTTGAGGGTGTCACACTTTATAACACCCAATCTAGTAAAGCTTTATGGATGATGCATTGACAAAAAGGAGCTGTTACTGGTGTATGAATACATGGAAAACAATTGTCTTGCTTGTCCCCTCTTTGACAAGTTGCTCATGATACCGTGTGATATGTTTATTTCTTTCTATAGGAAAGTCAATTTCCTTTCTCTTTTTTCTAACATTGCTAACAATACAAATCAACAAAAGGTCGCGGGCATCAACAGTTGCACCTCAACTGGCAGACAAGGAAGACAATATGCCTAGGAATTGCAAGGGGACTAGCATATCTTCATGAGGAGTCGAGTCTAAAAATTGTTCACACGGACATTAAGGAAACTAACATTCTACTTGATAAGGATTTGAGTGCTAAAATATCAGATTTTGGTTTGGCAAAGCTCAATGAAGAAGAAACTACCCACATCAGCACTAGAGTAGTTGGAATGATGTTAGTCCTCAACCATGCTTTTGCGCATTTTGTGCATTCAAGAAATGTTCTTCTGTTGTTAGCAAGGGCTGGAATAGTCATAAGGTATTCCTTTCTGTTAAATCCTTTCCAGTTAGGGAGTTTGATTACTTGGCCTCTATGCTGGTTGTAAGAAATTCTCATTGGATTTAATAGGACTTGAGAATGGTTAGTGCAGTAACAATTTCTTTATGTATGAATCACTGTAGAGGATATATGGCTCCTAAATATGCAATGAGAGGGTGCCTTATAGATAAGGTAGATGTTTATAGCTTTGGAGTTGTTGTGCTTGAGATTGTAAGTGGAAAAAGTGGCACAAAGTATTGGCCAAAGGAAGAGTTTGTTTATCATCTTGACTGGGTAATATCTTCTCCATTCTCTCAACTATTTAAGAATGACTATTAATGTTAACTCAAAAATCCTCTCTTTACCACCATTGTATGGTCAAAGGAGATATTTAGTTCTTACAAATGAGAAATTTCTCAACAATTGATGAAGTTGCATATGTAGTTATGTCGCGCTTCTATAATTGCTAAGATGATACTGACCTTGCTTTTCTTTTTCGATTTTTTAGGCGCATGTCTTACACGAGCAAGGAAACCTTGTGGAACTGGTGGAGCTGAGTCTCGATTCAAGTTACTCCAAAGAAGAGGCATTGAGATCGTTGAACTTGGCATTGTTATGCACCAATCCATCTCTAACTCTTAGACCCATAATGCCGTTGGTAGTGGGCATGATTGATGGGCAACTTCCAATCCAAGCTCCCATTCTTAACTGCAATGGGATTCCAAAGGCATTGAGGTTCAATTCCTTGAAGACAATATCACTGGACAACCAAAATCATATTTTAGGTAGCCCATTGTCTAGCCAAGTGCAAAACATGTACTTTGTGGGTCCATGGATAGGCTCTTCTCCATCTATGCAGAGCAAGAATAGAGGGTCCACGAATTTGATCTGAACCTAATATGTGTGTTCTGTTTAGGTGTCCCACTAATTATCCATCAATAGCATAGAGTCCTGTAAAGTCATGGTAAAACTGGTTGGGCCATTATGCTCATAAAAATAGTGCCAGGCATCTTTTTTACAGATTTTTTTAATGTTTCATTTACAATTTTTAGAGCAGAAGATAGCAATTAGTGAAATATGTTTGGTTTCTGCAGCAACATTGATGTGGTCCATTCACTTTTTGTTGTGTGTTTTAATTATGTTCCAAAGTCAAAAAGGGGAAAATAAATAGACTTAGTAAATGAATCATTTGATTAATTTTGAGTCTAACTAATTTTGAATTGAATCGTGTCTAGTTTAATAAAATTCAGTTTGATTCAAGTACGATCATTTTTTATTTGAGTTGACCTTGGATTGGTAAATATTTATTTTGTTAAGCTTGTCTTGCAAAAGTAAATAAGCTTGGAGAAAAAGGAATGAGTCAATTCAGATTTGCAATTCACTTTAGATTAATTGTTTCAGGTGTCAGGCTATATATGAATTTGAGTTATTCATTTCAGGTTTCAGGTTTTAGGTGACTTTTTACCACGCCTACACACAATTAGGTATAGAATGCCTTTTGTGTACGAAAATGTGTTTGGAGAAGCCTAGTTCATTTTTTTAACATAATGATTATTATGCAAGTAACTCTTGTTATATTCTAATTTTATGTCATAGAATTTTTTTATTTTTGTTTTGTGTATTAGAAAACTATCAAGAAGAGCTAAGATTTGTATCAATACAAGGCCTAGTTGTTGAAAAAGAGTGTAAGAGATACACTGAATTTCATAATTAATATTCTTTTGAGTGTTTACTTGTACTTAGATATTGTATTTCAATGTTATCATTTAGATTTTCATAACATGAGGGTTCAAAGAACTCTCCTGTAAACAAGAAAATGTTGCTAGCTCATAAGGAAGTGTATTCATAAGAGGTCCAGAGTATGTTGTTAGAGTTCTAAAGTGAGCTTTAACATGAGAGCTAGAGAAAGATTTTATGCAAGTTTGTCTATAGGCAACCTTGAACAAATTGTTAAAGTTGAAGAGTGAGCTTTGACGTATAGTCAACAACCCTAAGAGTGTTGTTGATGTCTAGTAACCTAAGAAGAGTAAATGCAAGTGTTGAGGCCTAACGGGGAGCCTTCGATCAGGACATAGCCCTATCAGATAGGGTAAAGTTTCTAACAAGTTTGTGTGCATAGGTTTAGATGCTTTCCTGTTTAACTCATTATCTGTAAGTACTTTCTAAACATTGAATGATTTTTACAAAATAAAAAAAAAACAAAAATTAACAATTACTCTAGGTCGAACATGGGCTAACATTCAAAAATTTAAAATTAAAAAACCCCCGAAAGTCGAAAATTTTGGACCCAAAAACGAGACCAATCTCTTTCTAGGCCGAGCTCCAATACCCCAAAAACGGAAAAAAAATTATTTTTTGGGAGCCCACCAAACCAACCACGCCCCAGCCCGCCAATTTAGAAAATATAAAAAAAAATAATTTCTCCCCTTCTACTCCAACGCTGCTTCTTGATTTTGAATTATACTCATTTTTTTCTTTCTCTTTCTGTGTCGTTCTTTTATTTGCCCCCCAGCCTTTTTTTTTTTTTTTGTCCTTTCCTTTGTCTTCTATTTCCCTTTCCCTCATGCGTAGAAATCAGAAACCTCCTCTTTTTATTTTATTTTATGATTTGCAATTCTTGTTCTCTTTCCCCCATCATTCCTATCAATCTATTTTATCTTCATTTTCCTTTATTTCATTTCAAAAATTACTATTAGAATTTTTGTTGGGCTTACCTATAAATACTCTCTGTCTTTCCACTTTTCAAAAATTCTCTCTCCTCTTCTCTCTAGTCCTCTTTATTGAGTTTATATTTCTTAGTTAGATGTAGTTAAGCTTAATTGATTCTCTTATGAACTAGTTAAATTTGATCAAATCTTTCTGAGTGTTGTAAACGTCATATTCTTTTTACAAAAATGTCTAGCCTGGTGAAAATAAAAATTTTTAGTTAGCTTTAGTTAGTTCTCTCATAAACTAGTTAATCTAATTAAATCTTTCAAAGTCTTGTACACACATTTTGCTAGATTATTTTTTGTGAATATATTTTGCTCATTTTTTTTTCTTATATATATTTTTTTATTTTCTTGGCATTTTTATTTTATTGTTTTGCTTTATCTTTTGGTTGTTTATACCAATCTTACATTAATGTCTGTTTCTTGTTTTCTTGTCTTATTCTTGGGCTACACTGATCCTCAATGGTGTTTGATCCTGAGTTCATCCGTCCGTCCTTTTAGGACCTTCTAGCCTATTTCCTCTACTCTGGTTTGGAACGTTACTTTTCCATTTTTCTCGATCGTAGGTGAATTGGTAAAGTTGAAAGTTGCTTGTAAATTTATGTGTTTTTCTTCGTATTTTCTCTTTTTCTTCACCCCTCCATTTTCAATTTTGATTGAAGAAAGGTGCTTAAATGGGTTAAGTAATGCTTAAAAGTCACTAAATTTCAAGTTCAAGTCAAGTGGTTAAAAGCAGAAGATTTGTTTAATTTTCGTAGGTCAAGTTTAGGAGCAAATTTTTTAGTCCATTTCAAGTTTAATTAATATTTTTGTTGTGTCATTAATTAGATTGGTCATGGGAATCGAAGTTCGGCAATGGTTATCGCGCCCATTTTTCTATAAAATGTCAAATTAGTTTGGAATAAGATCACCTTATTATTATCCTCATTTTTTGCCCTCTTCTTGACTTTTTTTCTCAAAATATTTTCTTAATATGAAATAAAGTGAACTTCTATAGCTTTCCAAATTCATATTTCATGCCTCTTAACTCTTAATAATTTGTGAGATATGAAATTTCAAAGTTATAGCTCTAGAATTGAGTTTTATTGCACAATTTAGATCAGACCCTTCATTTGAAAGATCAAAAACAATATCTTAAATGGTCCGTAAAATTGAAACAAAAATTTCCAATATTACTGTTTCTGTATATTTAACCCCACTGAAGCAGTTTTTGAAAACTATGTTCCAGTAAACTCTAATAAAATGAAGTAATGACACTCTATCCAGAATAATAAATTCAATTTTAGTGCCTGAGTATTTTGGTTTACCATAATCATATTCCTCTGTATTTTAATTCCAAAACTTTACCAATGAAACCAGAATTAATAACGAGAATTCAGACTTTGGAATCACCTCATTTGAATCCCCCTCAAAAAAGATGTATTTTTTGAATTTGGTATTCATAATTTTTCTTGAGGTATAGGACAATGAGATTGTAAATTCATTTTTACCGACCTAATAATCTTCAAAATAATAAAATTGTGCAATTGAGCTATTCATTAAAGCCTTGAACTTCATATTTTTTTTGGGAATTTATTGGGATCATTTTTTCCAACGTCTAGAATTTTCTTTTGTAACTGTACAAGAGCCTTTTTTGAAGTAAACTAAATCTCTTTTAATGATTGGGTGCCTATGCCATCTCCCAAACATTGAGACTTAGGCTTGACCACATGTTAAATCTAATAACTCCTAAAATGAGCCAATGGAGTAAGACTTGTATAGAGATTAGGACATTTATTTATCTTTCTTAGATCTCTTACATATAGGAAATGCTTTGTACATATTTCATATTCGTTCATTCTTTATTTTGTAATAATCCTGTTCATGTAAAATCCTTGACTTTAAGGTCCAAATAATAAAAATTCTCTATTTTTGAGCATGACTAAGTCCATTTGCAATAAACCAACTTGGTAATAATAAAATGAATCGTTTAGAACCATTCATCAGTATGTAACAAAGTTATCAATATTGTATTGGACTATGTACCAGTTTGCCACAGGAACGGTACATCTCATATCGATATTGTTTTTCTTGTACCAATCTTTAAAAGAAAATAACAAATCTCAATATAAAAAATATATTCATTTAAGTACATTTTTATTTTGAAAAAAGCTAGAGGGATCATCAACTTATATATTTGATGAAATGTTTAAGATTATAAATTGGAGTAATAACATAAATTACTAAATAATAGAAAAAAATATAGGTACAAAAATAATAGGGGAAGAAGAGAAATAAGAAATTCATTCCTTATCCTACATTGATGGAGTAGAAGAGAATTACAATGATGTCATTACATAACTATGACTTACTTTCCTCTGGTTGTTGGATAGTGGGAAGTCCCACATCGCCATTTGACCAAATGACTAGTCTTGGGGGCCTTATAAAATGGCATGAAAGACACCCTATGTAACATTATCAAGGCATGCGCTCGCTAATTGCATTGGGCTTTCTAAAAGAGTCCAAGGCCTTATGTAGAGAGCACCAGAATTGTATTAGCTATGGTTTAAAGTATGTCGGTATGGCCTAGGTAAGCCTAGTCAATTGCAATTATCTGAAATTTCAAGGGTAGGTTTTTATGTGCTAATTTGTACCATTTTTTTGTATAAAATGGTATATTTTAGGTTGTATTGACCAAAGCAATATGAATTTTAGAACTTTGTATCTAATCAGACTCACCTTACAGCACAAAGACCAAGGTATGGTGCCTAAGCCATGACCATAGTCCAACCCTTTCAAACTTATTCTTATTCTGAGTCCACGAAAATCAGACCTGGGCTTGTGAAAGTGATTCAAGGGATGACGATAATCATAAACGACCATTTATGATAATCCTGACCTGAATTATGAGTCATAAAAGGGTTGACTTAGTATTGAATAATGACTTTTAGATGCACCTGCTTGTATATATATGTATATATTTGCATGTTTGTCCTTGGGGCTAACATATTCTTTAGTCTATGGTCATGGTTATTCATCAAACTCGCGGTCATAGTCAGAAATTTGTTTGCGTCTTACCTTTTGGATGGTCCACATCTATCTCCGCTTAAATAGCTTTTGCAGCTACGTCATTATCCCTAGTGGACTATTTTATATCAGGTTTGACTGGATAGATGAGCAGAGCCTCTTGTTCGATAACGGATTTTATGTTTCTGAGAACCAGTAGCTACCTAACACCAACCCATTAGCTCCACAAAAATTCATCTGAATCTATGCTTAAGGAAGCATTTCTTAGTCAAAATGGAGATGTTAAGAGGTCTGACGTTTAGACTCATGCTAGAATCGAGTTGATCCACCCATCTAATCACTTTTCATCTCGAGGATAGAGTTGAGACCCTAAGTAACTCTCTTCATTCTCATCTGGATCAATTCAGCTCCAGATATCTCATCTGGATCAATTTAGCTCTAGAGATGAGTCATCATTGAATCTCTTAACATGACCATCAGACAGGCGAAACAACCGCTAACCATTCCCCAATGGAACTTACATAGCTATGATAAAGTCCCCCGTCAGTACTATGTAAGGTTTTCAGCCGAGAGTATATTCAAGTCCTACAATGATCAGTACATAGAGCAGTTCGACTCTCATATGAATGCAAACCTAACATACAGTAACCAAAATGTTTATTTGTTTGTTTGCATGTACATTCCTATCAACACATATATAAATGTTCCTCCTATTTTCATTATTTAGCGATTCAATATTGAATTAGTAATTAGCCAATATTTGAGACATCTAAAAAGATACACCATATTTGGAGGACATCGTCACTAATATTAGGACTGAGAAAGTGGCGAGTCCTTAATGTCCATGGTTTTTAACCAAGGCCTCGGACCCATCAGCTTAGGTTTCTAAACCAGTTTTCACTGTTAGGCATACAAGTCATCTAGTTTCAAAATTGTTTTTTAAACTGTTTTATGAAAACTCGTACTTACTTGGGTAATAACAAGTTGGCAATTCCAGTCATTCCATTTTCACTGTAGAGACCAATCTCAACCTAGAGTGATACCTACATATAGAAGGGCGTCTCTTTACAGGTACATATACGCCCTACATAGGATCTGAGAGTGGGACGCCCTTTCCCATTCGATGCGATCTGGGCCTTGCACACTTAAATTCTTACTTATGGGAGTTATGCTAATTCATAACTCATTGTTTTATATTATATGAGTTGATATTTATTGCCCTCAAATTGTTGTCCACCAAAAGTTTTTAAATTTTGAAAATTTTCACTGTCACCCTATTGTTCGATCTCAAAGTATTGTATTTGATGCCCTCGCTTATCCCTCTTTTTTCATAATAAGTTGTAATTTCTTGGATTTTTATTTTACTTTTGATCACTTTAATAAGAAATAGTGTTGATCCAAAGGGTAGCGAAAATTGAGTTCAAAACAGTGCTAATCGAGATAATGACGCTCACTTTTGGAGTACGAGACAATCCCGGCAAGGGGCCCGAGTGTGATAAAGCAAGGAAGGAGAAAGAAAGCAAATAAAAATTGAAGAGTTCAAGGGAAAGAGGGCCACCACGGCTGCTACTGGGCAATCCCCTACCCGTGGCCAACCATACAACAATTAAGGAAGTTAGGCAAAAAGAGCCAAGGGCCATGGCTGACTGTGGCCACCTTGTTCTTCTAAGCCACTTTTTGTTAGGGTTGCCTGCTGCCACTCCAACCCCCATGGCCCCTTGTCAATTCGTGTTTTATTTAGGATAAGCTTTTTGGTCTGCTTTTCGGCAGCTGGGGGAGCTCTTTGGTATGTTTAGGAGTTAGGTTTTGTTTAGGGTTAGCAACTAAAAACTCCGTTAGAGGAATAAACTAAGTAGATTAGGATTTATTTGGGTTGATTTTGATTCAAGCTTATAAATTTTGAAGTTCATTCATGCAATCAAGAGTAAGTTTTCTTTTCCTTTTATTTCTATTTATTTCATGTTTTATATTTGTTTCTCTGATTAGATCTTATTTTTGGAGTATGCTTAGCTTGAATGTTTAGTGTTTATTATAATTTTTGTTTATTAGTTGTTTTAATCCATGTTAGATTAGGTTTATTTCTCTATATCATGCTTGTTAGCGTAATTGCTAACTTAGTTTATTTAAGGTTTTATTATGTTCCTGTGACCACTATTAGCTAGTTTTTGTTGGTTTAGATTGTGATTAGCCCTTTGGCTAATTAATTTAGATTAGTCCTAATATGCTTTCAATGAAGAGTTTTCACTTATCTCCGCCATGTGTTTTATGAAATACTTGAAAGAGATTTCATTCTTATTTTTGGGCAGTTGACTTACACCAAAAAGTGAGATCAATTAGGTATTATGAGGAAGACAATAGACAACATTTTGACATGAAAATAGTTTGAATTCTAATTAGGTCCAAACATTGCTAATCTCATTGTCCAATTAAGCTAACGTTATGAAAATAGGTGGTTAAGCCAGTTTTACTAGCCCATGATCCTTGAAAGAGGGCTTGGGTGGTCCTTGATGGTGCAACCAACTATCTCCAATTGTTGTATAAGTTTGGTAGGTTAGGACTTGCCTTGACTACTTGGCTCGCCGATTGGCCAAATCATAATCCCAAGCCCCTTTTCTTGTGTTTATTACTTTAGTTTAGATTGTTTTACATTCCCTTTTTATTTAGCCTAACTTGAAACACTTTAGCTATTTTTGATACTTGAAACCCAACTCCTTGTGGCCAATACAAGTGCTCAGGGACAAGTCTTGCACTTAATGTTATAAGTTTAAAACTTACATTCTTCCTATATCAAATTTTTGGTGCAGTTGCCAGTGGCACTTTTCAATATAGGATTTCACCTGAGTATTCAAGCCTAGGTCTTTAAAAATTCCAAAAACAAAATCAAAAAATCAAAAATATCAAAATGGCTATTTTCCATCTACTTCAATTGGAGCATGAACCGTTTTTCCAATACTTGTTTAGAGTGAATCACAATTGTGCCCAATATGAGCATTTCACGTATGAAAATATGAAATATGCAATGTTGTTCTTGAGGAGATAACACATGAGACCCGAGCCACCCTTGAGTCCATATGTTATGGTGGTATTTGCTCTTTAAATGTGGATGAAATGTAGTACTTATTGGAGTCTTTAGCTTGGTATCAATGGCAATGTAAGAGTGCTAGTGAGTCATTAGTGTGCCCTTCCCCACTTCCTTATGGTTTGCACATTTGATCTCCATGTGTAGACCAATTAACACACCTATGTCATCATGATTCTTCGTACCCTCATGTTGTGTGCTCTTATTGCCAATATTTTGACCATGATGTGAATTCTTATTCCTATTATGATTTTCAATAGATACTATGCTAGACCTAATTCCATGATAAGGACATTGAATGCGCGACATAAGCACTTTATTAGTTGGTTGAGGGAATGTAGCCTATTGCATGAGACATAACTTATTCTATCTTCCCCAAGACTTAAGGCTAGGCTTTATGATGATTGTGACTCTTCTCTTCTCTTAGAGCTGATTTTTTTGTTGATACATCTTTGACTAGCCCTGAGGAAGCGATTGACCCTTGCTGCATATGCCTAGATGACGTTCCTCGAAACTCATGTGGACTACTTTCTTTAATCATGCGTTTGGTTTTTCTATGGCATTTGATAAGTTTAAGATTGTCCAAAATCCATATAGCTAAAAAAGGCAAGTTTGAACTATTTTTCTCTAGCTTGGATTGTACGAACAAAAGCAAAACGCCTCTCTGAACTTCCTATGCTCCGTTTCTACGAAGTAGTAGGTAGTCTACGGTTTTAAATCTAGGATCTGTCGGAACCAATCTCTCTCTAATTTTGTAATTCAAGAGTAAGGTTGCTACATCACACCCCCCCACACCCAGCCTGGTGGTGGGATTTTTGGGGTATTGCATTTGGATTTGGATTTGCTAAGTTTAAGATGACGTTAACTATATTTGCTACACCTTTACTAGTGTTTTGTTATTTACATCATTCTGATATGCATGCACCAGCCTTTAACAAGCTCTGCTGAGGTTTGATGCATCCGAGCTAAAGACTTGAGCCTTGAGAGAATATGAGGAATGGATGATTCTCCTCGAGCATCCGTAGCATCATCTTCGAGAGGCATAGTTCAAGTACAATCAGTATTAGACCTAGTATAAACATTCCAACTCTTCTCCCCTTTTTATCTTCTCATTTTTTTAATTAAGTAGTGGATATTAGGTTGTGATTTTGTATGTTAGTGATCAATTTTAAAGTGAAACTTGGGATATTGTTGACCCGGTTGATGGTTGAGATCACCAATGTGTGTCTTGTGTATATTTTCGTGTTTTGTTGTTGGTTGTATTTGTAGTTTTGTATATATTTGTTGGTGGTGTTGTATTGGTGGTTATGTGTTTTATTTTATGGTTATGTGGCTGTGTTGTTGGTTTTTTAAATATATGTATGTTGTGTTAATGGTTATGAGTTATCTCTTTGTTTTTCCTCTAATTTTCATTTTGTATATATCTGATTCTTATTTTTTGTTGGTTTTTTAGTTTTGTATATGTTGTCTTAAGGCTTTTTTGTTATTATTATGTGTTTTGTGGTTGGTTGTGACTCATTGGCTTCCAATCAGGATATTATGAGATTTATGTATGGGGTGGGGAAGTCATATACCTTTTTGTACATATTTTTATGAAACATTCCAATTTTTGTTTATCTTTTTCTTAACTTTGGGGACTTTTGTGCCTTTTTTATTCCTTTTGGATCTCTAATTTCTTGGTTGGCAGTTTGTATATTGGTAGAGTATGCATGACGGAACAATTATCTATAATGTAAGTTTTGGTTTTTGATCTCACATGTGCAATTTTGTGCCTACCTTGTACACTTGACCATTAACTTTTGGCGTTAGTTGTTGAAATTTGGATATGAGGACACTATACTTAGTTAATTGAATTTCTTCTTTACCTTCAAAAAAACCAAAAAAGGGGAAATATGGGGGGGAAAAAGAGAGAGAGAAAAAAAATGAGTGTTGGAGAGAGCTTAACTCAGTCCCTCTATTTGGACTTGCACAAATGCTTTGCACATCCAAATAAAATTCCTAACTAGGGAAGAATCCCAAGTATGGCTAAGTTGTTCCTTTGGGAGTTCAAGGCCTAATAAGCCAAGAACTACCCTCCCAGGCAAAGGAGCATAAAGAGACACGCGAAACAAAAACAAGAGGAAAGAAAAGAGAGGTGAAGTTGATCTTTCTAATAAAGGGAAGTCCAATACACAAGTAAAAATGACCTTTTGGCCCAGTTATAGCCTAGCATCAAAAGTTAACACACTTTGCATGGAGCACTAAGGTGTACATATCATAACATTGTGTTGTGTGGCATGAGAAAAGAGCCCCGGGGTGCATATAACCTATGTGTCTTTTGAATGTATGTTTTGTTTGTATATGACTTAATAGTTAGGTTGCTACAGTGATATAACGGATTCAGATGTTTACATTTTTTCCTTTTTGCCTTGTATTTATGCTATGCTCCTGATAATCCAAAAATATTTTAACGATTTTGTGGATATATACTTTACAAACCCTTGATGAGACATCACTCATTCACTTGGAGAAACCAAGGGGTTTAACGGCCTTGTTCCATACAGTACATGTAATCGTGACTCCTACAAAAGTGAGTTTCTTAGATAGTTTTCTTTGTTTTGCTCGAGGATGAGCAAAAGACAGGTGTGGGGTATTTGTTCGGTCTCAAAGTATTGTATTTGATACCCTCATTTATGGAACTTTTATTTGTAATTTCTAAGAATTTCACGTGGGTTTTGGTTAGTTTGTAAGAAATAATGTTGTTCGAAATATGGTAGAAATTGAGTTCAAAACGGTGTTAATTGAGACAATGACATTTTCTCTTGGAGATAAGACGATGCAAGCAAGGGGCCTAAGCATGATAGAGGAAGGAAGGAGAAAGAAAGCAAAGGAAAATTGAAGAGTAGAAGGGAAGGAAGGCCACCAAGGCTACCAGTAAGCCCCTACCTATGGCCAACCCCGCAACAATCAAGGAAGATAGGCCAAAAGAGCCAGGTGGTGGCCATAGCTCATGGCCACCCTGTTTTTGTTAGCCCTTTTTTGCCACAACTATATGTCGCCAGTTTAAACCCAATGGCCCCTTATTGGTTCAACTTCTATATAATAGGAGCCCTTAGGTCACTTTTTGCCGGGGTGGGGGAGGGGCACCTTGCTCTTGTCAGCCCCATCTTCCCACGGCTGCCTGTCAACACTTCAAGCCTAATGGCCCCTTGTTGGTTCAACTTCTATTTAAAAGGAGCTCTTTGGTCGCTTTGGGGGAGGGAGCTTTTTGTTAGCTTTCACAGCTAGATTTTGTTTAGGGTTAGTAACTAAAAACTCCATTAAGGGGTAATAAACTAGATAAACTAGGATTTGTTTGGGTTGACTTTGGTTCAAGCTAATGGATTTTGAAGTTCATTCAAGCAATTAAGAGTAAGTTTTCTCTTCCCTTTCTTTCTCTTTATTTCATGTTTTGTTATTGTTTCTCTTATTAGCTCTTAGTTTAGAGTATATCTAGCTTAAATGTTTAGTTTTTATTATGATTTTGTGTCTATTAGTTATTTTATTCCATATTAGATTTTGTTTATTTCTCTACATCATGCTTGTTAGATTGCTTGCCAGCTTAGTTTATTTTAGGTTTTATTGTGTTCTTGTGATGATTATTAGCTAGTTTTTGTTAGCTTGGATCATGATTGCCCTTTGATCGCTGATTACTCTTGGATTACGTCAACCATACCTAATTTATGCTTTCAATTAAGAGTTTTTCTTAGGTTCATTATGTGTTCGGTGAAATGGTTCAAAAATATTTCATCCATTTGTTTGGGCGGTTGAGTTAATGTCAAAAAAGTGAGGTCAAATAGCTAGTGTGGAGGAGAGAACAGCCGAGGTTTTGACATGAAAATAGTCTGAATCCAGTTAGGTCCGAGGGTTGGTAATCTCGTCATCCAGTTGAGGTAAGCCCATGAAATAGGTAGTTAGGCCAATTAAACTAGCCCATGATCTGCGAAAGAGGGCTTGGGTGGTGCTCAATGATGCCACCGACCATCCCCAATTATCAGTATAGGTTTGATAGATTGGGGCTTGCCTTGGCTATTTGGTTCATCGATTGGCCAAAACATAACCCCAAGCCCCTTTCTTGTGTTTATTACTCTAATTTAGCTTGTTTTTCATTCCCTTTTCAATTTTTTGTATGAAATTATAAATCTTGAAGCCAATATTTATAAATTCATGATCAGATATAAGGCACAGTCATTTCATAAGTAACGTGTTAAACAAAATCAGTAATAAGAAAAGTTAGAGCGTATTTTTAGTTTATGTGATTATATAATCAAGAAGTTTGAGGCATTCTTTCTCAATGATTTATCTCAATGATTTTGTGGTATCTTGCTTAGCACTAATGTTTTTTTAACCCAATTTGGTAGCTAGAAATGTAATTTTTTTAGTAATTTTTCAACTTTATGTATGGTGTACTATATTGACATTTTTATTAAAGTAGAGTTTAGTATGCAGAACATTTTAGTTTTAATTGTGGAATCTAGTGTTTGAAGTTGTTAAGTGTTGTAGTTATTATCTGCGAGCATGAATTTAGGTTTAGGTGTTGGAATTTTGATCATTAGTGCCCAATTAGCTAATAATTTGCATTAAGACTAATGTTGTCGATTTTATGGGTTATGGTTTTAAATAATAGGTTTACAAAGGTAAGCATTTTGGCTTAGAATGTTGAATATTATGATTTCATCGTCTTAAGCGTCTACATTTGGTAAGTTAATCCAACATGTTCGGTTTAGGCATGTAATCTACCTATAAGGTGGGCTAACTTAATGGCATAACACGCTAAAAGACCATAAGGGCATAATTATAATTTTCAGCTAAATCCTAGAGCTTGTGACTTGTCGCTTTATTATGAATAAGGGCACAATTTAAGAGGTGGGGACGCAAGAGTGGGTGTCATGAGTTTTTGCACAAACCCTATAACTCTAAGGCTGTGAGATAGTGGAGGATCTACACTTATTGAGATCCTTCCACGAACAGTGATTTGAAACTAGGTTCGATCATTTTCCCGCACATGAATTTCTAAATATGTTTTATCCATGTTATCATTTCCTTTATTGGTATCAGAGCCATTCAGCTTGTTTAGTGGTTAGTGTGCCATGTAATTATAATTGAATGTATACTCACTATCATGCCATTATACTAGAAATTTCATGCTTTTATTTCTTGTGAAATTTCTTGATGGGTTTTCATGAAATTCTAGATATTGATAGAGCTTGAGAAGGCTTTAATTTGGACATATTATATGCATGATTTGGTTGAGTATTAGATGAGAAATTGCAAATTGAATTTTAAGGTTATTCATATAATAAACCTCTATTTTGATTTCTTGAACCATTGGTTATGTCCCATTGGCTTCTAAATTGCAGTAATTCAAAGGTACATACCTATGTACCATGCTCAAGTACATATCTATATAAGAGGCATAATATAATTCGGGTAAGCTCCTATTTCATTTCCTCCAACCCAACAAGTGTTATCGTAATTCTCCCTACCCAACCGACTAGAAAAAGACACATTGCACGGAACAAAGGTACACTACAGACAAGAAAAGATACACCACAGGCAAGAAAAGATACATTATACGAAACAAAAGGTACACTGTAGGGAGGAAAAGGTACACTACAGAACAAAAAAGATACACTAATGCGAGAAAAAAAATACACTGCAACATATTAAACACGCGTCCATTACACGACTCTAGGGTGTGTACCATGCTAAATACATACATTTGTATGTAAGAATTTTCCTCAAAATTGATACAAGGATTGCCATGTATAGTTGATTTTGGCCATTATTCGTCCACTATTTGCCAGATTTTATCGAAAATTTGACCAAATTTTTGGCAAAAAAGTTGATGACACTACTAGGGTTTGTGGGTCGGCTAATCCACTTCGATTTAAACCACTTCTAGTAATTGTTTTTCAAAATTAGATTGTGTTTTTTGTTACCTAAGTATTTTTTTTCATCGAAAGTACTCAAAATCCCAACTAATTCGACCAAAACTTGGCCCCCTATTTTGTGACAAGTTCGTGAGTGGAAACTAGGGTTTTGGGTCGGATCTCCTAATTCGTTTTTTACCAATTTGGTTTATGGTGTTGGTTGATCGTGAAGCTATGAACAAAATTCCTTAATCCTCATTACTTATTTGTTGGAAACTTACCAAAAAATTGTAAAATTTTTCTAGTGGCCACTCGATTGTTTTTTAGCCCTAAAACTCCTTTTTTAGCTCAATTGTGCCCAATTTGTTTAGCAATTGATGGTCTGAATTAGTCCCAAAACATGTTTAGGGTGAATATCAATAGTTGGATTGGTTCAGTTAGGTGGGAAACAGATTTTTTATGCGATTTCTATGTTGGGCCATGAAGGCCCTATTTTCCTGTGGTTCTGGTCCATTGAACCAGCTGGAGGAAGGGCAATGACTGTGTTGGATTCCTTTTTTTTCTTTTATTCTTTAAAAAGAAAAGAATGAAAAATTGTACCCAGTTTTCTTTTAGCTTAGGGTTGACCCAGTTTTTTTTTTTACCATGATAGACTAAGGGGCAGTTAAAACTGTTTTCTATTTTTTTAATTCTCGAGCAATTTTTTATGTTATTACTGCTTGTTAGTTGAGCATATATAACGTGAGAGTTGATATTGATTATTGATATAAGCATATTTATTATCAATTTATAACGAATGTTATGTGAGCTTACATATAGATCTCTCCAAACCCAGTGAAAGTGGTGATGCATGGTGAATTCCATTTAGCCAAATAAAGGCATGAAATGCTTGTAGGTAACCCTAATAGATGTTGAAGATTAATCACCCCAAAGATGAACCGAGAGAGAGAGAGAGAGAGAGAGAGAGAGAGAGAGAGTTCCCAAATAATTAAAGAAGGCTTCTAATGGCAAACATTCGACACTTGAAATAAGTAGCAAGAAGATAATACATCCCACCCTCTAACCCTCTAAAGCCTCAGCACCAAGGATTACATTAAAGAGACTGAAATCATCACCCTTTTAAGAGAGATAAAGATTTTGATATTTTGAGGAAAACTAAGCTTCAAGGTCTGATATCATTCATTCAATCTGATTTTTTCATGGAGGTAATTGGGTCCTAAATACCCAATGGGAGGGGGAATTAGCTGTACATTGGTGGGGCAAGTGGTCCAATAGGAGGCTTACAAAATTCCTTAGGGAAATAAATCAAGATGTGTAGGATAATTATAATCACTATGAGCTGTATTTTCCAGGATTCATTCTCCATCTTCTAAAGAGCCATCAGTAAGCTTTACTCCTCCAAATGGGGTGCCGCCACTTCCTTGTGTGTGATGAATCATTCCATGTTGATTAATCCCCAAAATTATAGGCTTAATTGCTATGAGCTGGATTTTCCAGGATTTATCCTCCATCTTCTAGAGAGCCATGAGTAGGCTCTACTCCTCTAAATGGGGTGCCTTCACTTGTCATCTCTTTTCTTGTGTGTGAAGAATCATTCCATGTTGCTTTATCCACAAAATTACAACCTTAACCTCCTCAATTAAGCCAATAATAAAAAATGTGCACTTTCTAGTCCTCGACCGACCCTTGCTTGGTATTTAGTCTATAAATTTCTCAATACTTGGAGTTTGGCGGTTATTCAAGGCTCGTTGGAAAAAAGATATAGGGGGAGTTCCATCGATATATAATTTGTGAAAATTATAGCTCATTTTCCTGGTAAAAACTGAGCTAGAAACGAAGTAAAGTATTCTGGCCAGAAACTAAAAATGAGCTAATGAGGTGATTTTGGGAGGATTAAGTGGTCAGCTCCTTATTTAGGGCTACCAATGGCCCAACTATATTTTCTAACCATACTTAGATCTTCTTAAGGGTATCGAGTGAATATTGACCTAGGGGGACCTAGTCCTTTACCTAGGGTCAATATTGGGCCGACTTGGTTGATGACCCTCACTTGTGAGAGTAGGCCCAACCTCGGGAGTTGCTCCGAATCAACCCCTCCCCTTGAAGAGGATTTGTCCTTAAATCTTCATCATGTTCCTCATCATCTTCAAGGTAAGGAGTGAGGTCTCGAACATTAAAGGTGGTTGAATCTTACATATCTCCCCGAAGTTCAATCTTGTACGCATTCTCTCCCACCTTTTGTACCACCTTGTATCGACCATCTCGTCTAGCAATAAACTTGTTCTTCCTTATTGAGGGGAACTTTTCTCTACTCAAATGTAACCATATGAGATCACCCAGTTTGAACTCAAGGTGTGGGTGGTTCTTGTTGGCCTTTTGCTTGTATTGCTCATTCACCTTTTCAATTTGTGCCATCACTTGCTCATGTACCTTCTTTATTTCTTTAGCTCTTGCTACAGCCTCAAAACTCACCCTTGATTCTTGAGGAATAGGTATAAGATGAATGGGACTAAAGGGGTTAAGACCATAGCACACTTTAAAGGGAGAGTGAGAGGTAGCATAGGTGGGAGCCCTATTCTAGGTGAATTCTGCATGAGCAAGCTTGGCCTCCCAATCCCTTGAACTCTTACTCAACATACCCCTTGGAAATATTGTAAGACTTCTATTTGTCACCTCTATTTGGCCATCAGTTTGAGGATGGCAAGTAGTGCTAAAGAGCAACTTAGTCCCCACGAGCATCTATAGGGATCTCAAAATGTGAGATACGAATTTGGCATCCCTATCTAACGTGACGGTTCTTGGAATTCCATGGAGCCTCATAATTTCTTGGAAGAAGAGGTGCGCAATGTAGGTAGCATTATCACTCTTATTGCATGGAATGAAGTGATCCATCTTGGAGAATCAATCCATCACCACCATGATATCGTCTTTTCATTGAGGAGTTCTTAGAAGGGCCACAGGCATGTCTATGCTAATGTCATCCTAACGCCTTGAGGGGACCGCAAGAAGAGTGTAGAGACCTTAATGGAAAGGACTCTTAGCCATGTGACAAATGTTGCAACTTGAGGCCACCTCATGAACATCCCTACCCAGCCTAGGCCAATAAAAATGACCCTTGACTATCTCAAGGGTCTTGTTAATGCAAAAATGAATAGCTAAGGCTCCTCCATCAGCCTCCTTGACAATGAAGTCCCTTAGAGGACTTTTAGGGATGTAAAGCTTGTTTCCTTTGAGGAGGAAACCATCTTGTTGAGTGAAAGAGGCAAAGTTAGAAGGATTCTTCACTACTTCCTTGAAGTCTTCATCCTCATGGTATAGAGCCTTGATGGAATGAAATCCAAGAACCTTGGCTTCAAGGACCAAAAAGAAAGCAAATCTCCTTGATAAGGCATCGACCACAACATTCTCTTTCCCACTCTTATGCTTACAAGAGAAGGTGAAAGATTGGAGGAGCTCATCCCACATAGCATGTCTTGAGTTCAATTTATGCTGACCCTTGATATAGGAGAACCTCTTGGGATCAGAATGGAGCACAAAGGGCCTGGCCTTAAGATAATGACTCCAATGATCCAAAGCCCTGCCAATGACATAGAATTCTTTGTCATAGGTGGAGTAGTTGAGCCTCGAACCATTCAACTTCTCACTAAAGAAAGCTAGAGGGGGCCTAGCTTGGGTGAGAACCGCACTAATCCCAATGCCACTAGCATCACACTCAACTTCAAACAGAAGATAGAAGTTGGGAAGAGCTAAGATAGGAGTCAAACAAAGCATATCCTTAATGGTTTCAAAGGCGCTTTGGGCGGCCTTTGTCCACTCAAAGCTTCCCTTTTTTCGTGCATTCAGTCAAGGGAGCTATAATGGAGATAAAGTCTTTGATGAGCCAGCCGTAAAAAGAGGCCAACCCATGGAAGCTTCACACGTTCGTGATGGAGGTGAGGGTAGGCCAACTCTTGATAGCCTCAACTTTAGATTCATCAACTTGAATTCCTTCACCGGACACAAGATAGCCAAGAAAGACAACTTGAGGAGTGAATAGCTCACACTTCTGAAGTTTGGCATATAACTTTTGTGGTCACAATACTTGGAATACTTGAGAAAGATGCTCCACGTGAGATGTTTCATCATGACTATAAACCAAAATATCATCAAAATACACCACAAAAAACTTTCCAATGAATGGTCTCAAGACCTCATTCATAAACCTCATAAAAGTGCTAAGAGCATTAGATAGAACAAATGTGTAACACCTCCAGCCCCTAGGGCCAAGAGCGTTACGTTTTCTTAACTTCTTATTTCAATTCTGAGGTGAAACGGACAGAGTTTCTCCTAAAAACCGACCGTTTTCAGGCTAAAAGCATTACAATAAACCCCTGCAAATCAACGGAAGCATAAAACATTGAAAAGAAGCTCAACGGCTATACCCCGAAGTTCATAACTCAACGAGCCACTCGCTCGGAGTACACCAAACATAATAGTTCATTAATAAAGAATAAATGAAAGATACAACTCAACGGTTCACACAACCGGAGTATTGAGGTTTATAGCCCAAAACATAACTAACTTTAACCAATAAGTAATTAGATGGTTGGCTCATACGGCCATACAGAGCGACCTTTATAGCATATGCATTACATGAACTAGAATACTTGGTTTATATACGTTTACAAACTAAGAATACATTACATGACTTCATGAAACACGTAAGATCCCTTCAAATGGGCACACACGACACCTTGCAAGCAAGAATAGATTTGTTAAGCCAAAATTCATGCATTGTTTTAATAATTATTTTGATTATATTATAAATATTATTTTCGTCTAATTTACTTTATTTTATATATTTTTCAGGTTTAACATTAATAAAATAAAGAGGAAAAGAGAAGACGTCGAAGTTCGGGTTTTACACGCTTGGCTATCAAGTCAGTCCAAAAATAATAATTTATGAAAAATATTATTTCCATAATTATTTATTTGGGCTAGGGTTACAAGAGTTGAAGAGAAGCTAGAAGTCTTGGGGGAGGAGTCTAAGAAAAAAAACCCTAGCTACCATCCCCACCATAAATACATAACCCACTTCAATCTCCTAAGACCCATCTCCTCTCATGCATCAGCCCATACAACCCCATGCCAGCCACCCTCTTCCTCCTCAGCCCCTTTCACGCTTTCCTTCAATCTCCCCCACGCCTCACCATATAACCCACGTCTCACCATCATCTCACCACGGCATCTTCCATTACCTCCTTCCCCATCATCATCTTCTCATCATCATCATCGCGACTCATCTTCACGATCATCATCCATCCTTCTTACCATAATCACAACCCACGCAACCATCTTCGCTAAGCCAAATAGAATTGTTTTCTTTCTTTTCTTGAGTTTCCTTTATTTTATTTTATTTTACTTTTTTCTTTGTTCAGTTAATTATTAAACATGAACCCTTTGGTTAATTGTGATTTTATTTTTAATATGAGTGAGTAATTTTTTTGTTCCTTAGGATAATGTATTTGAAACCATGCTAAATTAAGTATTTTGAAACAAGTTTCATGCTTTATTATCTAGTTGATTTATATTCATGATTCTATAGCGATTAATATTTACCGTTCATGATATTCGTATTATATTAATTAGAATGCATGCTAGTTAATTTAATACGAGTTCATATGATAGTTTAAAAGGCTTTAATACGTAAAAGTTATTGTCTTTTAGGCAAAAGTATCACCCTACTTAATCATGGATGGCTCAAACCCATCTCTTTTAATTAGGTAATCGTTATAGATCTTTGTTAAATCGATTTGCTGGTAAATTGGTTATAAGGCGTTAGATGATGTTTTTCTATACGTAATGCTCTAGTTTGATTAAATTTTTGCGCTGGTGTGAGGGTTATCAAAATTAGTATGGTTTATATTAGGGCTGGACCTAAATAAACTATAATATAAGGGAAAATAGGGAAGATCCGCTGGTGGTTGTCTTCTACAGTCTAACTCATGGATGAAATCGACTTGTGTGTTAATGATAAATATTAATTTTCATGGTGGATATAGATTATGCTAAGCAGTTTTCATGAATTTGATAACTTTTGATAATTATTTGTTGCTTTTAGTTAATTTGTTTAGTTTGTCAATTTTTATTCTTCAATTATTAGCTTTGATATAAATTTCGTTTCCCCCCCCCCCCAAAGAATAGTATTTTAGGATTGTATTGGTAATTTGAGATTAGTTAGAGTTTGATTTTTAGAGTGGTTACAATTTTCATATTTGATTTATATTCTGTTTTATCGTTTAATTGTCGGTTTGTTAGAAATTAGACTAAAAATAGTTTCTTTCTTTCTTTTTTTTCAAGTTTTAATCCATCCTAGGGTTTATATAGTGTCCTAATCTGTCTCTATTTATTTCTTAATTTTTCAGAATTATTTGATAATTTTTCAGAATTATTTCATGAATTTGATATGTGCAGGTTTTTGTTTCAATAAATCTGGAAATTTCGTTTTTAATATTTATTTCATGTTTATTAGGTGTTATTGAGTCCAGAAAATTATGTCCTTAAATTAGGGTAATTTTGTTGATTAATTTCGTATTTATATCAGTGCAGTTTATTTTATTTCTAATTTCAGATTGAATTTTCTGTTTTAGTTATCTGCAGCAATTTTCTGTTTTGATTTTTCTGAAATTAATTTGAAATAATTCTAGAGTTATAAGCTTATAAATTTGAATAATATTATTTTAGGTTACTGTTTGTGTTTTTTAATATTAATTTTCTGTTTGTTATTTTCTGTGTTCATTTTTAGTTGAATATTGTGTTATTATTCTGTTTTTTTTTTATTTTTCCAGATTATTTAGGATAGCTACTTACTGTTTTATTTTCAGAATTAAATTTAGAATATTTAGGAGTAATATTAAGTATTTTTCCAGTTTTTTATTTATTAAATTTGATTTATTTTAGAAATACAAAGAGAAGAAACATTAAATTAGATTAGTAAAATTATTTAGAATTAACCTAGCTTTTTGACATAATCTTTCCTCGTGGATCGATCCCTACTTCCCTATGCTATAGATATTATTTTAAGTCAAAGTAGTTGTTAAATTTGTAGCTCTACGACAAGCTTTACAAGATTCCATCTTGACATAGCTGACTCAAGTTCTTCCTGTCATAAAGAAAACCTGGGGAAAAAAGGAAAAGAATAGTGGGATGAGCAACCACATGCTTAGTGAGTATCCCCCGGCCCCCCTTAAGACAAAACCATTTACAGGCAATATTACTTATACTAGCCACGTATCAAGCATTTACATATTACTAATTATCATGTTAGGCTACGTGACACACTCGTAGATTATTCCCGCGTCAAATATTCATTCATTTAGGAGAAATGCTTTCATTCATAGAGCTTTAAACATGCTAGAAGATTTCTTACTTAATTCATGCATTTTTAAACAGACAGGTTTGATGTATTATAAGGATGAGGCCACATATTACTTGAAGCCACATTCAACTGTGCTTAGGAATCATTTCATCAAGCATTCATAGAAAACTTCCTTTCTTTCCTTGAAAACACTTTTCTTAACCTCTTGAGGTTCACGTTCTTTAAAAGATATTGCTTTCGTATTGGTCATATAACGACCCCTATAAGCTTTTCACTTTTCATTCATTTGGCCTCTTAATGGCCCATAAAAACTTTCTTTCTGAAATACTTAAAATGGCATAATGTCGACTGCTTTTCTTCGCTTATTAGGAAAATACATTTAGCATAAGATCATTACAGGGTGCTGATTGGGTGAGATCTATTCTCAACCCCATAGTGAGACCTAACGCTCACGCTTAAACTCTTACTCCCGTGACGGCTGCATTTAACATATCGGACCATTACATTACCCTCGTCAGGGTCTTCTAGGGTTTCCTAGTACCAGGACTTATCCCTTAGACTAACATCATTCATATCATATTGTCCGAAGCACATTATCTTAGCCAACCTAAAGCGTATGGACCATAACGGCATTAATTTTGCTGCCTTTCACAGCGAAATCCTTTATCATACAACTCACACCCTTATAAAACTCTTTAGGGATTCCCCCGTTCAAGTGGATTCATTCCCAAAACTGTATTCATTTAGTTAAAATAGGCCATCATGCACTAATAATTATGGCTACTATCATTTCAAAACATGAAATCCTTCTTTTTCAAAACTCACCCTTATGCAAATAATCCAACTTAATGACATAGAAAGGGTAGGGGCGCACATGTACACATTCAAACAATTCATAGTTCAACTTAGCAACATGAGCCACACATGACCTCGCAATCCACACGATTACGGTTAATTCACAACCCATACTCCCTCCTCACAAGCACCGTACCACAAAGAACCTCAAACCCCTCATAGTTCTACCTCAAACCATCCAACTACCATCTCGGTTTTCAATTTAGTAATCATAACATATTATCATGCAAGCTTCAAAAGAGACATGTAATAGTGTTTATGCACTTACCTGGGCAAGCAGCACCATCCAGCGGTGCATTATAGCATATATAAACACATATACTTATATATCTATTTCGCATCAACTTGAAATAGGCATTTAATGAACCGTATTAAACTAACAAGGCATGAAACTCGATTACATTCATGACTTACGTTTAGGAATTAAGCAAGTCATACCCATGTCATTCTAAAAGCATAACTAACCAACTATACATGCCACTTTCAAGCATAATTAAGCCATAGAAGCATAATGCGATTCAAGGCGTTCATTTATTATATCGAAGTTACTATTCAGGTATAAACTAACTAATCACACAAGTATCAGTTCTAGGTGTTCATTCATTGTTTCGAAGTTACATTTCAAGCCTAATTAAGCCATTTAAGCATAATACGATTGTAGACGTTCGTTTATTACTTCGAAGTCATTAATCGAATCTAATTAAGCCACTTAAACATAATACGATTCAGTGCGTTCGTTTATTATATCGAAGTTACCATTCAAGTCAAATTTTAAGGCATGTCCGTACTTGAATCAATTCTAGACATGCATAACTCATTTCGAACTAAACTTTCAGGCATGTATTAACTGAATTCACTTAAAACGACTCTAAATATACATAACTCATTTCGAACTTAACTTTCAGGCATGTATTAACGGAATTCACTTGAATCGATTCTAAACATACATAACTCATTTCGAACTAAACTTTCAGGCATGTATTAATGGAATTCACTTGAATCGATTCTAAACATACATAACTCATTTCGAACTAAACTTTCAGGCATGAACTAACTAAACTAACATGTATCGATTCAAAGCCACTTTCGAGTATTAATTAACTAAACTAACATTTAGCAATCCGAAGTCATTTTCAAACATAAACTAACTAAACTTAACATGCATCGCAACTTAAAGCTTAAAACAATTTCGAAACTACTAATACTTAGGAGGCGAGAAACACCCACCTGGATTCCAAGCTACGGACTCGTTCTAAGCACTTTCAATCTTGGTTTGGACACCAGAAAACCCCAATCCTTAACCCAATTAGTCCCGAACGCACGCCTAGTAGTTGAGACCAAACCCTAGCTCGAATGACTCGCTTGGATCGAAACCCTAGCTCCTGAATTTGGGCTTTTTGTGCATCGCTTGGGTTGAATTCGACCCTTAATTTATAAGGGAGGCCGCTTCTGGTGAGAATGGCCAGATTCCGGCACGTGGGTGGCATCTCGAGGCCCTAAAACGCGGCTGCCCGGCTTTGCTTTGCGGTGAAAAGTGGCGAAAATGTGCTGGTGGTGGTTGGCTACGCATAGGGACCACCGTGGTCCCTCCCTAGCTTGCCTCCATCGCATTCCCCCTCTCTCTCGCTAGTGTGGTTTCGGGACTGGGGTTTGGAGCACCCCCCTTGACGCGTTTTTGTTTTGCTGAAGAAGGGGGCCAAGGCCCCCCTTTTGTTCCTTTTTTTTGTTTTGTTTTGGGTTTAAAAGCTCAGTCAACTAAAATCGCCAGTCCAATCTTGTACCTCTTATTCTAAACCCAATCATTAATATAATCGCTCATCGATCATTCGTTCCCAAATACATCAAGGTTTGATTTTAATAAACCTCGAAACTAATTCTAAGGTTAACAACTTACTCGCATTCGGGAAACGACTAAATAAATCAAATAACAACTAAATTAAACTATCGATATAATTTAAGGGCACAAATAGCACGAATTAACTTTAAAATTAATAATAGCAATAATAATTCTTTTTTTAATAAAATTATCACTCACATAAGCACATCAATACTAATTTAACTCATATGGTTAATAAAAATACGATTTTTATACCGTAGAAGCAAGGCAGTCAGGTCATCGTAAATAAAGAAGGTGGGCCTTACAAAATGGCATCACAAGCCACTCATATAACCCATATTTGGTCTTAAAGGCGGTTTTCCACTCATCTCCTTCTTTCATTCTAATTTGATGATAGCCAATCCGAAGGTCAATTTTGGAAAAGCCCTTGGACCTATACAACTTATCAAGCATATCATCCAATCGAGGAACAGGGAATTGATACTTGATGGTGATGTTGTTTATGGCCCTAAAATCAACACACATATGCCCAGTTTCATCCTTCTTAGGTACTAAAAGGGCTGGAACTGAACTTGGACTGAAGCTTTCCCTAATGCACCCATGATCAGGCAACTCTGGGACTTGTCATTGAAGCTCTTTTGACTCATTAGGGTTGCACCTATGGGTCAGCTTGTTTAGCAAAAGAGCACCCGGTAGGAGATCAATTTGGTGCCCAATTCCTTTCAAAAGAGCGGCCCCGGGGGTACATCATTGGGGAATACATCCTCAAACGCTTTCAAGAGTGATTGAGCTAAAGGATGCATGGGTGTCACTCCCTCACTTGTGTTTGATTCTACCATAAGTAAGGCAAATAAAGGCTTGATCTTACTAATGACTCTCTCTACCCGTGTTTCACTCATAAATAGGCGTTTCTCACTTCCCTTCCCTGGTTCAAATTTGAGGAGTTTAGGTGGAGGTAGTGGTGTCAAAGTAAGATTATGACCCATGTACTTGAATGCATAAGTATTGGCATATCCATGATGAATCACGTGATTGTCAAAACACCATGGTCTACTAGGTAACAAATTACATGCATCCATAGGAAGAACACTAGATAGTACTTCACCACAATATGGACCAACCGAAAATGCAATAAGTGCTTGCTTAGAAACAGTTACCTTACATCCTTGTTCGACCCATTGGAGGTAATAAAGGGTAGGATGCACCTCAGTGGGTAATTGAAGTTGTCAATGAGTGTTGTGGAAGCTACATTGGTGGAACTTCCCCCATCAATGATGAGCTCACACACCTTGCCTCCGATAGTGCATCGGGTGTGGAAAATTTGCTCCCTTTGGCTTAGCTCATAAGGAGCCTCTTCGACATGAATACTCTCCGAATCACCAAGAGTTTTCCTACATCCAGAGTGACCAAAGTTTGATCCTCATCCTCTACTTCCTCTTTACTAGTAGCTTCTTCAATTGCTTGAATTTCTTCTACTTCTCTAATGGTGAGGGTCCTTTAGTTAGGACAATCCACTTGGAAGTGCCGATAACCATGGCATTTGAAACACTTTTTACCCTCCAATCTCTTTGGTGGTTCAGTAGCAATCCCTTTACCCTTGTCAAGAGTTAAGATGGGTATAGAGGTAGTGATGGCTTTGTTGGGGGCGGAGTAACCCTTGGGGGTACTCGAAGGACAAATAGAGGAAGTGGTTTGAAAGGGTTTTCGAAACTTAAGTTGCTTCTCAACCTTGATAGCTAGATGACACACAACATCAAAGGATAAGTAAGGTTGTAATTCCACCTTGCTAGCAATGTTAGGAGATAACCCCATAATGAACCTAACAATCTTGAATTCAGGTTCTTCATCCAAGCGAACCCTCATTTGGAGTTGTTCAAACTTCCTAATGTACTCTTCTACCTTTAGTTTCTCTTGATTGAGAGAAGTGATCTTGAGGTAGAGTTCTTGTTTGTAAGAAGGAGGTAGAAATATCTTGTCCATATCCTTCTTGAGCATGGACCAAGTCTTGATTTTGGATTTGACTTCTCTGGCCCTACTCTTATTCAAATGTTCATAGCACAACGAAGCATACCCCTTCTTCTTAAGAATGACCAACTTGAAGGTCTTCTCATCATTGTAATCTTTGAGTTCAAAGATCCTTTCAAGGGTTTGAACCCAATCAAGATAGTTCTCTGGGTTGAGGTTGCCATCAAATTCCGGAGCCTCAACTTTCAGGTCTCAAAGACCATCCCTTAGATGCCTTAGTCTTCTTGGTCTTCCTTCCTCATCACCAAAGTCTTCATGGGAGGAAGAGTATTCAATGCCAATAGGGTGAGAATTGTAGACTCGCTGATAAGGGTTTTGTGGAGTGGATTCTCTTAGTTGTGCAACCTCTTGGGTGAGTTTTCTCATTTGCTCTTGAAGCTCTACAAGGGCCTCATCAAACTCACTCAGTAGGAATGTTCGAGGAGTAAGAATGATTGCACTCACTAGTCATGGTTGATACAGAGGGAAAAAGGAAGGGAAAATAGGGGAGACATAGGTGTGCTGAAGAAACATGGGTAAGAAAACTGTTAAAAAGGAGGGGGCATAGTTGTGCTTTGTGGCACGGGGGGTTGTGCCAAATCTCTAGAATAGGATTTAAGAGTGCAAGGAAGGGGCATGGTTGAGCCAGGCAACACGGGGTGGTCATGCCAAATTTCAGGCAAATTATCAAAATGCAAGATTTTGGCATAGGCATGCCAAGTGGCACAGTTAGTGCCAAATTTCTGGTTTCGTGTTTTTGTCCTTTTTGTGGAGTTTTAAGGATGTATTTTGATTGGAATTTATGTTTGGGCTACAATGAGGAATCTTTGTGGACTAGATAAGGGATCTAAAGAGGAAGAACTAATGACAAAATAGTATAGAAAGGGAAAACTTTAAGCAATTCAACATAAGGAAGGTTGGAATAGATGCTTACCAAGATATAGGATCATTGTGCTCTGATACCAAATGATGCATGATGAATTCCATTTGGCCAAATAAAGCTATGAAATGCTTGTAGGTGAGCCCAATAGAGGTTGAAGATTAATCATCCCAAAGATAAACCAAGTGAGAGAGAGACAGAGAGAATGTGTGCGTGTGTGTGTGTGTGTTCCCAAATAATTAAAGAAGGCTTCTAATGGCAAACACTCAACACTTGAACTAAGTAGCAAGAAGATAATACATCCCACCCTCTATCACTCTAAAGCCTTAATACTAAGGATTAGATTAAAGGGAAGACCCAAATCACCACCCTCCTAAGAGAGATAAAGATTTTGAGATTTTGAGGAAAACCGAGCTTCGCTCTCATATCATTTATTCAATCTAATATTTTGATGAAGGTAATTATGTCCATAAATACCCATGGCACGGGGAATTAGCTATACATTAGAGGGGTAAGTGGTCCAATAGGAGGCATACCAAAATTCCATAGGAAAATAAATCAAGATGCTTAAGATGTTACAATCACTATGAGTTGTATTTTCCAGGACTCATCCTCCATCTTCTACAGAGCCATGAGTAGGCTTTACTCCTCCAAATGGGCTGCGGCCACTTATTGTATCTTTTCTTGTGTGTGAAGAATCATTTTATGCTGATTAATCCCCAAAATTGCAGCCTTAACATCCTCAATGAAGCCTATAATCAGAACCGTGCACTTTCCAGTCTTGGACCAACCCTTGCTTGGTATTTAGTCCATAACTTTCTCAATATTTGGAGTTTGGGAGCTATTCAAGGCTCATTAGAAAATAGACATCTGGGCCTTTCCATCCATGTATAATTTGTAGAAATTAGAGCTCATTTAACTGGTAAACATTGAGTTATAAATAAAGCAAAGTATTCTACCTAGAAACTAAAAATGAGCTAATAAGGTAATTTTGGGAGGATTAAGTGGTTAACTCTTTATTTAGGGCTGCTAATGGCCCAACCACCTTTTCTAACCCTACTTGGATCTTCTTAAGGGTCCCAAGTCAATATTGACATTGGGGGATCTAGTCCTTCACCTAGGGACGATATTGAGCCGACTAGGTTGATCACCCTTACTAATGAGAGTAGGCCCAAGCTCGGGATTTGCTCTGCATCAAGTGGAACCCACACTGAGAAGTGTTGTTGTTGTTGTTGCTATGTGAGTCTATTTTCCTATAAGAATCTTTTATGTTTCTTTATTTGAGCATATTTAGTTCCCATAAAAAGTATATACGTGCGATTAAAATTCATGAAAACATATTTTAAGAATATGTCTCATATGTTTCACAACATTGTTGGAATATGTATGGCGCATTATGAAAATATGTTTCATATATATTATGACCTTCAGAATCGCATGTGAAAGTTATGCAGCCTCCCTAAGAAAGTGAAGTGAGAGAACATTGAAATTTCTCAAAAATATGTTTTTGAGAATTATGTTAATATGCAAATTACACCTAAAATGTTTAAAATCCTTTTTTTAAAATATTTTGGATTTTCTTGAAATATTGTTGAGGTTGGCATATCCTTTTTGGTTAGAAATTTGGGAGTTTCATTTAGAATGTTTCAATATGAGTTAAGTGTTGTAGCAACATAGAGCAAAATAACAAAGCTAATTACACTAGAACATTTATTCCCACAACGATAATAGGGAACCATGTGTGAACTTTTGACTCTGGGATCTATGTTTGTGTCTATTAACTTTGTTAGTTAGTGTCAAGTTGTCTAGATGAGTGTATGTTGAAATATTAGACATATGTTTGCTTTTGTGCTGATTGTAAAAATTTTGTGTTTTATGAGCATCATGTTAGCTGCTGTAGTTGCTAAACTTAGGTCACTCACTAGTATATTTGACGCTTCTAAGAAGAGCCCATATGTATCCATGAGGGAGCACTTGAGGCATACGCAAACATGATTAATGAATTGGATGAAATGGGTTATGAACTTATCGATTAGCAACATGTCCACGATGTAATCCGTTCCCCGCTTGATGACTATGATCATATTCAGATGGTCTAGTCCCGAAATACATGTATCGTTACTTTCATGGACATTAGGTGAGGTCTTGAGTTAGAGGAAGAGCAGCAGAAGGCTACTAAAATGAGAAGGATAGAAGTGCACATGTCAACCTCTAACTTGAGGAATGGTTCTAAAATAAAGAACTAAAGGAGCTAGATTGGTGAGGCTTAGTCAATTAAGAAACATGAGCATGACCAATAAAGCAAAGAAAAATGTGAACGAAAGAAGAACTTAGTTGAAGGTAAATGTTTTAACTATAACCAAATGGTTCACTATGTTAGTGATTGCATTGAGCCTAAAAAGGTACTTATCAACGCTTACTAGTAACTCTCTTGTTTCTAGTTTTATTATTCTTTCTTAAACTAATCTCATGTGGATTGTAGGGACAACACTCTGAACCACATAGTTAAGGACCATGAAGCTTTGCTGGGCTTCCGAATGGTTCTTACATGGTTCGATGAGGACATATGTAGAGACAACAATAAGGTAATTCTCAAATGAATCGTAACATATAAGCTAGTCTTGCATGGTGGCAAATACCTTATTCTACACGATGTCCTCCTTGCACCTGATATTCATTTGAATATTGTTTTCTACATTGGTTATGTTAACTTTAGGTTCTTTGTTGACTATTGTGTGACGTAGAGGTTCAGTTGTTCTTATACACAACTTATTTAGTTCTGCTATTGTTAGCGAGTATTTGTTTGTAATGGATTTGGACATTACCTTCATCAATCCATGTGTTTGTTTTTCATATTTTCTTATTCACATAATTATGGTTGTGTGAAAGAGTTATCATGCTAGACTAAGCCACTTGGGCTAGCAGCATATATATGCAAAAGCTAATAGAAGAGGGCCTATTAGTTAGCATAAGTGGACTAGCCCACATGTGAGCATTGTTTAGTAAGAAAGACAACAAGAAAAACACTTAGAAAGGCAATGAGAGTTGAATTTCATTATAGTTGATTCTTTTGGACTTTTTGGTCCACTGAATGCAATAATAAGGTCGAGAGCTCCTATGTTTCATGACATTTCACTTGATTTGGTATTGTTTATTTGACCTCATATGATTTTGAAGCAATAAGTTGTTTTTGAAAACATGTGACCTTGGCTAAGGCTTTAAAGACAAAATCATTGCCAAATATTTGTGGTATTATTTCATGGATTGATAGGCCTTTAAGCACACAGTGCCATTATAGCAATAAAGGTCGATCTCATAGAGACAAAGTCAAGCTAATGGGTTATATTCCCTTAAAATAGGTTGAGTGAATCCAAATTTGCGAATGAAATTGAATTGTGCTACTTATCTTATCTAATAGATAAACAATCAAAGAATTTAATCAAATCAAGAAATTTTGGAACTTAAGAACTAATCAAGTGCCTCTTCTTTAGATGAGTAATTCCAAAACCGATAATCAAATTATCAAAACTCCTCTTTCAATGTGAAATGAAATGCTTAAATCCAATCAACTACCATTTCTTAAGAATTTTTTATTAATTTATGATCATTAAGAACGTGATTATCAAATTTTAGGGGTTTCTTAAAAGGCGGGTCTTTCTTATGATCGCACACACTTAATCGAATATTAGGTTTCTACCATCCAATTTCACCTTTCAGTCCTTCACCAAATGTTTAAAACAAGCAAGAATTTTCCAATAGCAATTCAATGGTTGATCTTCCATATAATAAACCCATCGAATCCAAATCACTTTTGGATCAAAAGAAGAATTGATTCAATCACGAGAATGCAACTAAATTCCAAGATTAACAATTAAAAACTTAACATAAAAATCATTACTAATAAAAAAAAATAAATATCTAAAGAGAAGAGAAAAGAGAAAGGAGAAGAATCGCTCAGTCGATGCGTGCTTCTGTTGGTAGATACAAACTTGACCCATAATCCTTGTAAATATTCACCTTCAATTTGCTCTCAACTCAGCCTAATGAAGTCTAAATTCTAAGTAGATGGTGGATTATGGAGGAATGAAATCCATAATGATGGCCTAAAATAGGCTTTTACCACATAAATGTATCACTCAAACATCAAAACGCTTGGAAGTTAAACAGTCATGAAGAAAAAAAGCCAATACAAGGAAGGAGGCTCACCACGGTTCAATCATGGAGACCCCATGAATCATGGTCACCATCAAGGCCAAGCCATGGTGTCCACTAGTTCGGTGGTTCTTCATTGTTTGTCCTACTACTTCTTTGTAGAACTTCATGTTGCTTCTCCCTAGAATTTCATGGACCGTGCCACTGTCCATGGTATGTTCGTGTTAGATGTCTTTAGGGCTCTTTTGCTTCTGTCTTTGTTCTACAAGGCCGCAAAATCATCCTCCTACTCATATACCTCTTGGTCACAGAGTCAAAATATGTACACACTCTTAAACCAAGAAAAACCAAATGTAATAGTAGACATAGGGGCATAAATCATATAATTAAGTACACTAATTCCCTAAAATGACTCCTAACATTTAAATAATCCATGTAAATATGACATTCATCATAGATATTGTGACGAAAATGGAATAATTTATTAAGTAATCAATCCTAAAAGTTTACAACAATATGGAATAGTCCACAAAATGTTATTATGGAGAAATGAAATAGAATGCCCTTTGATATAGTGGGATCAATCATTGTACAAAATTGTGAATCTCCTGTTAAGGAGATCTCCTATTTTTGCAATTTATGACATTGACCTTGTTCTTGTAAAGTCAGATGCTACCACTCTATATTAGTCATGGATTGATAAAAGCTCAACCTAAGAGTCTTTAGAGCTTTGGGGCTTATGACCCATGTACACAAAGCCCCTCCTATGGAAGTGCTAAAGGAACAAATAAAAGTATCTTTATGGGACATTCTAATACCTTAAAAGGTTTTGCACTCATTGACTTGTAATGCAGTGAGACTGCAACTAAAATTTAGGCAAATATATGTCACATTCTAAAGAAAGAATTTTCAAAGAAGGGTGAGATAGGTTAAGACTTATCTCTGTTAGTTCTCCAAGCAAAATTGGATCTCTTTATTCCACTGGGAGGATTTTAATTGATGATGAATAAGTTTATTATCAAGGTTGACCTTTATCATCAAGAACCAATGAAAGTGATCCTATTCTTATTCAAAGTGGGAGCAAGATGATTGATCTTGGTTTGAGTGGGAGTAAAATTGATCCAAAGAGGAATAATTTGAGATTATACGAATCTCTATTACAAACATTTTGGTTGTAGAGCATTCCTCCATGTCATTTGGGTCATAAGGGTATAAGGCACATAAACCTTTCGCGACACTCCTACAAAATGGAAATGAGCCAGGATGCCCCTTCTGACCCCTCCAAGGACAAGTGGATTAAGGCAATGGAAATAAAATGGAGTAAATGAATCTAAATAGTTGGTTAACCTTTTAAAAGAACATAAAGTTATTTGAGAACAAATGGGTCCTTACATTGTGAGGCTAATGGCACAGTTGACATTATGCTCAACTTGTTGCAAAAAAAGTACACACAATAGGATAGGATTAACTACAATAAGTTTTTTCTTTCTCTTTCCACTATGTGATTTACTCTGATTAACCTTTGTCTAGTTGTTGTTGTTAGTTTGGACCTAAAGTCACATCATATGGATGTACAAATACCAATCTCAAAGGAGATCAAAGTGAAGACACTTGAGTGGAATAATCCAAAGGCTTTATTCAGAAGGATCACAAACATGAGGTTTGCGAACACGTGATGTCATTTTGTTGCCTTAAAGTCTTTTCAACGGATTCGTATACTTATTTTTTTACGGAGTGGTCACCTACAGTGTCTTCACTACGATTGATGAAGATCATTATGATTATAACAAGAGGTCCAAATGCAAATCATGTACTCAAGTCATTATATATAGATGACTCACCAATAGCTAGAAGCGATATAGAGTAAACTAAGGTAAAAGGCCTTGTAATCATCTAACTTCAAGATGATTAATATATGTAAAGTAGCGTATGATCTTGAAATAAAGTTTCCAAAAGAACATTTGATGAGGTTATTTTCATTCCTAAAGATATTGCCATCAAAAGGTCCTTAATAATCTAATATGCACAACTATAACCGTATGAATACTCATATCAACAAAGGTGATGCTTAGAACACTAGAACGTGTTCAAACTCGATCAAAAGAGACATGAACAAGCATCACTTATTTTTCTCATGTAGGTGGACGTCTAATGGATGATACGGTACATGTTAGACTTGATAGTTTTATATAGATGTCAAGCCTAGAGCTCTTAGGTTGTGAGATAGTAGAGGTTATGCATTTAGTGAGATCATTCCCCAACCAATGATTCGAAGCAAGGCTCATTCATCTTCCGCTACAAGATTAAGGTAACTTTATATGCTTAATCCATGTTAATATTTCCTCCTCAAAATTAGTAAGATAGGGTGTCAAACATTGAGTCTAAGGTACTATTCTTTTTTGCAATAAGTGACAATTGTAACTTGTAAGAAAATATAAAGAATTATAGAAAGTTGTAAATTGTTGGAAAGAACTATTGGAACTGCAATGAGCTATACAAAGAGTAAAAAGAAGTACGAAATATAACAATGTTTTGTACAAATAGTTATGGAGTCTTACAATTTTATTTGAAGAAACCTTAAAGTTTTTTTTTTTATTTTAAAGGATTTCTAGCTTTTTATTTTTATATTGTTTATGTAAATTAAAATAAAAAATGGATATCTTTACTATGCCAAATACATTGTTAAGTTAAATAAAATTATAGATAGGAAAATATTCTTATCAGTCAGCTCTATAAGCATAATTTTTAATCTTCCATACTGTACGAGTAGTAATTTTTTTGGCAAAAGAGAATTTTGTGTACTTCGTTTGTGATATTAATGAAGATAATTTATAAATTTAATCGAAATTATTTTGTAACTATAATACAAATAAATTTTGGCCTTCTATGACTCACGTGCTTGATTAATAAAATTTTGATGGTGAAATAACATAATTAATAAAAATTAAATTAGTAAACCCTTTTAAATATGTAATTTATACAAATTTTGAATTGATAGCATATATGCATGCCATAAGATGTACACATTGTCCTAAAACAAACTGTGTCATAAAACGAGCCAAAAATATAATATACATTATCATAAAATTTCTTGTAAGGAATGGAAAATCAAGGTAGTCGTGAAAAGGTATAACAAGATGCAAGGGGTTGTAAAAAGATGCAAGAAGATGTAAGAATTCGTTAAAGCTATAAGAAACTCTAAAAAGTTATAAGAAATTATAAGCGATAAACTTATCACTACTTATTACGAAAAAGAGCTAGATCTAACATCATTGAGAATTATAGGGTTGGGCCTAAACATCCAAGTGTAAAAAAGTAAAAGAAAATAAACCCTAATAGCAGTGAGTGTTATGGGTTTTGTCTTGAGCATTCAAGTTTGAAAGGTCAATTATGTTGGGTTAAAGTGTTTAGCATTGGCTTAATACTAGGTATTTTTTGTTAATAGTGTTGAGTATTCAAATTCATGACTTGAGAATTTAAGCGAAGGATGCCATATTCCAAATTTTAAAGTTGAACATTGTGGATTTTATTGTTGAGTATTATTAGTGTAGTTGGTGAACATGATAGTTTACTTATGAATGTCAAATTTAAGCATTAAATGTTTATTTTATGATTTTGCATTTACTTTTTGATTACATGAAAATTGAACTTCACCATTGATCGTAAAGGTTTCTAAAGAATTTTATTACCTATTTGAGTGCTATTAATTTCTAGGGTTGAATTTTAAATTTATTTTCAATTCTTAATTTGATTTTATTTGATTCCACCTTTTGCTTAGTCTTAATTTTAATTTTATGGTAAATATTAGCACATAGAATTTACAAAAACTTAAACTATAATTTTTAAGAATCTTAAGTACTTTCTTAAATACTTGTATGATAATTTCAAGTTGTTTTCTTTCTACTTTTCCTTCAATATCTTTTTTTTTTAATTGTTTTAGTATTAGAGTGCATTTAATTCTTTTTTTTTTCATTTGCGAAAAGGAGGGCGATAAAAGCTACTGAATCAAGACATGTAGCCACATGTAAGATTGGAATGGTCCTGATTGCAAAAAATTCAAAATATGTTAGGGAAAAAAGATAAAATATTGAAAAATGGCTTAGAAGGGGAAAAAAAAAGTAAAGAAAGATTGTTGTAAGAAAAATTGATATTTTGCATGTATGGGCTGGTTGCACACACGGAAATAGCTTTCTTTTTGTCTTATTATGCGGGGTGGGCTGCATGTTTTTCATTTATTTTTGACCCGAGACTACGTAGCTATTTAGTCCCTGGCTCTTAATATGATCACTGCGAGTTTTTAGCATGCTATGGTTTCGGGCTTTCGGCTAAGCGATCGGAGCGCAAATGATGCCCTGGGAAGGTAGAAATATGAATAACCAGGGTTGCCGGAAATATAACTTAGCTGATAGTGCCACCTATCCGCCGTCAAGTTCGGTGATGACTTGTCAGAAAATATAGAGTTAGTGGCTGTAAATTATGGAGACGAGTTGGGGGTCGATTTCATTTCTTCGTAGATATCCCATTTAATTAAGAAACGAATTTTTACAATTTAAGCATGATCTTAAGAAATTATTTTTTAAGTAACTTGTCAAAATTTAATTATTCAAAAATATTAAATTCAAATGGAATTATGAAAAACAAAATCAAACTGTAGAGAATAAAGATTGACGCATTTACAACTAATATCGCGGAAGTTATCGTAACTTCCCTAATATAGATAATTGTAAATCACTATACCCGTATCCATACCTGAGATGATAACCACTCTAGGGATTGAAGTTGGACTTGAGAATAGGCGAATATGATAGCCTAATCCATACAAGTTGAAACATGAATTTGTTTATCCTTCTTTTCCCATCATGTTTTTGGTGTTGGTGCTGGTTTAGGCTGCCTATTTTTTGGTGTTGAGCGGTGAAAAGTAAATCGGGAAATGTGGCATTTTTTATTAATGAAATCTTATGAGCAAGTGGTCCCCCCCCCTAACACAAAAAAAAATTCTTATGGTAGGACAAGCAATGCTCTATTAGGCTTTGGAAACCTTATGGACTTCAAAGTCTTTCTTGGAAATAATGGCAAAAGCTAGATCCCTTTCTTTCATATCTACTCCTTATCCCACATTGGAGGATTAGAAGCCTCTTATGGGGTTTTTGTTACTCCCATTTCCTTGGACTTGCTGAATTCCTTTAGGCTTGGTTTTGTTAGTATTGCGGGAAGAGGGTTAACCACCACATGCTCACAGTCGTGTGCACTGCCCACTCGATTCAGGTTAGGCGCGGTCATGGTCGTGGTCATGATCCATGTGCTGTGCATCTTGTGTGCTAAATTTTGTAGGAAAATTCTTTTATTTTTTGTTTGCTAGTCGTGTAATAGTTAATGATTGCTTGCAGATTTCTTTCCATTTTTTCCTCAAGGAACGGCTAGTGGCCAGTCAGTTAATGCTGATTTCCATCTATAAAATTCCCTTGGTTTCCAGATTTTCCTCACCTCTAACAACTATTTTTCTAGTATAAATATCCAGCTCTACCGCTACTGCAACACACACCAAAACATTCTTCCTCTCCTATCCTCTCCTTTACTATTCTCTCTTTTACTGCTCTATGTAATTACAGTCTTGTGTATTCCAAGCTTCAGCCAGTAAGTGCATGCATTTGGAGGCTTGTTGTGTAAACCTTATGGAGCAAACGAATGCCTCGATTTGCACCCAGGTCAAGCCAAAATCACTTTCAAGGTAGTGGCACTATACGACATGACTCTTTCTCTCATTTTCCTGCCATTGATTATGATAACCTTTTCCTATAATTTGAAAGAAATTTTCTTGTCCGATACAAATCATGGATCTCTCAATTAAGAAACCATCCCAAACCTCTCAAAACTTGAACCTCTAGAAGGAGCCACTATAAATGTTGGTCCCAAAAACTTCTAATTTTCTATGAGAAATTAGAGGTCAACTATGTGGTGTTCTCTAACCTAACTGAAATACCAATGCATTTCAAACCTGTGATGCTTTCCCTGATGGAACAGACAAACACAAAAGGAAACTTGCTGATGAGGCTACCATGAGAAAATTTGAGAAAGACAATAA
This sequence comes from Selenicereus undatus, assembly GCA_017589665.1. NCBI lineage: Eukaryota > Viridiplantae > Streptophyta > Magnoliopsida > Caryophyllales > Cactaceae > Selenicereus > Selenicereus undatus. The sequence continues at coordinate 50,283,878 of JACYFF010010365.1, read as the reverse complement.
AACGGTTAGGGGACGTCTGTTAAATCATATGACTAACCTCTTGGTTGATTTGTTTGTCACATTTAAATTTGCCAAGATCACGTAGGGGAGATTGGAGGTCAAATATGGAGTTGAAAATGTTGGAAAGATGAAATACATGGTTGGTGAATGCTTGGGTTCCAATTCACATATGATAAACCAATCATGAAGCAGGTTCATGTTTATGAGAACTTTTGTGCTGAAGTTATGAATGAAAACATGAAGATTTGTGAGATTCTGTAGGGAAATGTATTGATTGAGAAATTCCAACCATCTTGAAGTGGCTACAAGAATCAGCTGAAACACAAGAAAAAAGATCTCACTCTGCACGAACTGATCTTCCACCTCAGAACTTAAGAGGGTAATCATCTCAACGATAAGCTAGATTCCCTTTCTTTAAATTCTTCTAATGCTAACTTAGTTGAATATGTTGTACCTACTCACAGAGATAGGCTTAAAAGCAAAGTAAGAAGAATCAAAGGTCGAACCATCCCAGGCAACAAAACAAGTCTAGCAAAAGGATCCAGAAACCAAAGGGACTATGCCATGTTAGTGGCAAATCAGGCCACAAAGCATACTAGTGTCTGCATCACAAGCGACAGTCTCAGCCAAACCAGAAGTCCGCTAGACAATCTGTAACTCAAGCCAACCTTACTGAGGACACTGAAATCATTTGTGCTTTAGTCAAAGAGGCAAACTTGGTGACAAACAGTGATGAATGGATCTATGAAACTAGAGCTTCAATGCATTTCTACACTAACAAAGAACTTACGCAGGACTTTAAAGATATGGTGAATGCGTTTACATGGGAAACTCTATGACTATTAGAGTTACGAACAAAGGAAAGATTCTTCTTAAATTTACTTCTGACAAATTACTGTCCTTGAGTAATGGGTTGTATCTGCCTTCCCTTCATAAAAACTTAGTTTCTGTTATATTTCTCAACAACGCCAAATTGAAAAATATTGTTAGAGACGACAAAGTTGTTATCTCTCATAATGGAGTCTTTGTCGGGAAAGGATACCTAAACAAAAATTTGCTTGTAGTTAATCTTGCTTTTGAGACCATGAATGAAAATACTTCTAGTTATGCTTATATTGCTAAGTCTGTTGATCCGTGACATGGTAAGCTAAAGCCATGTTAGTTTTACTTCCATAAAAGAACTCAAAAATCTGCGTTTAATTCTTACTATAAACATTAATAACTTTTCTAAATGTCCTGTGCGCATAGAAGCTATATATGCCAGAAAGCCTTTCAAGCATGTCACTAGTAGAAAAACAAAATTACTAGAACTAGTTCATTAGGACCTAGCAGACTTCAAAAACATAGTCAGCAAATGGGGGAAAAGTATTGCATCACTTTTGCGGTGACTACTCTAAATATAGCAAAGTATACATCCTTAAGTCCAGAAATGAAGCTGAGGAAATATTTTTTAAATACAAGGCAGAAGTGGAAAACCAATTAGACCAAAAACTGAAGCGACTTAGAACCCATAGGGGTGGAGAATATGAGACTAACTCTCTGACTACATTTTGTGAGAAAAATGGCATCATACATGAGATTAGTGCATCTCATACTCCCTAATAGAATAAGATAACTGAAAGCAGAAATAGGACCTTAAGAAATGAGGAATGTCATGCTTTTAAGTTTGGGGCTTTCTGACAATATGTGGGGGAGAGCTGTTCTATTGGCTTATTATATTCTTAATAGAGTACCCAATAAATAGTTAGACCATGCCCCGTATGAACTATGGAAGAGCTACGCCCCTAACTTGAGTTTTTTAAGGGTGTGGGGTTGTTTGGCTAAAGTTCCCCTGCCTGAGCTGAAACAAAAAAAGAACGGTCCTAAAACCTTTAATTATGCGTTTATTAGTTTTGCCCAAAATAGTGTTGCATATAGATTCATGTCACTGAATGACATCTCTATTTGTGAATCTAAGGATGCAAAATTCTTTGAGCATGTTTTTTCCTTTGAAAAAAAAATGTCTCTACTAGGGGCATGAAACTATACCTGTACCTGATAATGTGAGCATGCCTACTTCTAGTTCTATTGCTAAAGATTTAGTTTATGAACCTAGTAGTAAGAGACAGATTTGAGACTAGTTTTGGTCCTGACTTTCTTACTACCTTTTTTATTGAAGATTCTCATGTGAATTTCTTGACCAATGAACTAGTTTCTACTTTCTTCATCAAAGAAGGTCCTAAAACTTTTGCAAAGATCCATAGATGGTAGATTCTGGAAAGAGACCATTAAAAGTGAATTAGAGTCCATAATGTCAAATCAAACTTGAGAGTTGGTTGACTTACCTAATGGTAGTAGACCAATTAGCAATACATGGATCTTTAAGAAGAAGTTAAGACCTAATGATTCAATTCATAAATATAAAGTCAGACTAGTGGTTAGAGGATTTAGCTAGAAGAAGGGGATTGACAACTTTGACACTTATTCTCTTGTTACCAAAATTGCCACCGTTAGGACTCTAGTCCCCTTAATTGCTACATGGTCTTGTTGTGGATCAGATGGATGTGAAAACGGCATTCCTTAATGGTGATGCTAATGAAGAGATTTATATATCTCAACCTAAGGGATGTGTGGCTCTAGGGCAGGAGACTAAAGTCTATACCCTTAGAAAATCCTTTTACAACCTTAAATAGGTCCCTAAACAGTGTTATGAAAAGTTTGATGACACAATGATAAAACATGGCTTTACCGTGAACACTTCTAATTCTTGTGTGCACGTAAAATTAATTGGTTCAGATTGTGTGATAATATGTCTTTATGTTGATGACATGTTGATCTTTGGTACTAATATGCATGTTGTTAATGAGACTAAAAATTTGTTGTCTTCTCATTTTGAAATGAAGGACATGGGGGACGCAGATGTGATCTTGGGGATCAAAATTGGAAAGACAAATGCTGGATTTTCTTTGTGTCAGTCTCATTACATTGAGAAAATGTTAAAGAAGTTTAATTGTTTTGATGCGACTCCTTTAGCACTCCTTATGATCCTAACATATACTTAAAAAGAATAAGAGGACTAGTATTATTCAAACTAAATATGCTAAAATCATAGAAAGTGTGATGTTTCTTATGAACTATACTCGATCTGACATTGCTTATGTTATTAGTAGGTTAAGTTATGATGCTCATAACCCTAGTAAAAAGCATTAGCATACATTGTTTCGATTACTGAAGTACCTGAGAGGTACTATAGACTAGTGTTTGCATTTTAAAAAGTTTACTGCTGTGTTAAAGGATTTTATTATGCAAACTGGGTTTCTAATAATGATAAAGTTAGTTCTACTAGTGGTTATATGCTTACCTTAGATGGATGAGCTATTTCATAGAAGTCTGCCAAGCACACTTGTATGGCTCGCTCTACCATGGAAGCTGAATTCATTACTTTTATGTTGGCAGGTCAAGAAGCAAAATGGCAAAAAAATCTACTAGCAAATATGCCATTGTGAGGAGGCAATCTACAACCATTTCCCTTTATTGTGACTCCTAGGCAGCAATCGAAGTTACACACAACAGTGTGTGTAATGGAAAGAAGAGGCACATTCGCATAGACATGTTGTTGTGAAATAGATACTAAAACATGGTGTCATCTCCTTGTAATATGTGAGATCCAAGAGAAATTTAGTGGATCCACTAACCAAGGGCTTGACCAAGTGAATACTTCTCGAGATTTAGAGGGGGATGGGAATAAAGCCATGTAATATAGTGGATACTCATTTATTGTTAAATGAAGCCATATTGGTCTCAATATGCACTACATATCCATCCCCATGGCTAGGTTGAGCTCTTATGATATTAATGGATTCATAGCCCGTTGGGGTGGTGTTATTGAGATGCACTTGATGGATTCACCACTTGAAACGTGTGAGGTTGAGCAAAATCCCGCTCTTAATAATCCCATATCCATGATTATGGTAGTCCATGTTAAGATGGACTGAACAGAATTACTTACGTAAGTGTGAAGGTGTGACCGCCTTCTATGGGAGACTCTCGGATGTCTCTCTATAGCACCTATGAGACTCGGGGTGTGCGCATGACCTTAAAAAGCTCAAGTTAGTTATCACAAAATACATAGTAACGCTAAGGAGTGATATGTGTTATGCAGGTCTCAACCAAGTTCTATCAAGTTCAAGATTCAGTCACCCAATTAACTCTATTGTTGCCCTATTTCACTACACATCAATTCAATCGAAAGACATTGACGCTTAAGTATCTAACCCCTTATTTGCATAGATAATTTATTCACTAGTCTGTATGCTGATTGTTGGAAATAATGGCGTCAGAAAGGTCCCTTTCTTTCATACTCACTCCTTGTCCCACATAGGAAGGTTATATGCCTCTTGTTGGCTTATTATTACTCCCTTTTTCGTGGACTTACTAAATTCCTTTAGGCTTGGTTTTGTTAGTGTTGTGGGGTGAGGTTATCCACCACCACACACGCGCATGGCCCACCCACCTTCCCGATCCGGTCCGGGCTATGCACGGCCGTGGCCATGAGATGTAGGCCTTGTCTGCTAATTTGTAGAGGAAAATTCTTTTATTTTTTGTACCTTGGCCACATAATAATCAACGGTTGCTTGCATATTTATCTCCACTTTTTCCTCCAGTAATGGCTAGTGGCTAGTCAGTCAATGCCAGATTTCCAACCACAAAATCCCCTCATTTTTCAGATTTTTTCTCACCTTCAACAGTCATTTTTTAGTATAAATACCCAGCTCCCCTACTGCTATACAACACACCGAAACATTCTTCCTATCCTCTCTTCTCCTTTACTATTCTCTCTTCTAGTACTCTGTACAATTGCAGTCTGTGTAATCAAATCTTCTGGTAACGAGTGCGTGTGTTCAGTGGCTAGATGTGTAAACCTTGCAAAGTGAACGACTACTTTTATTTGCACCTAGGTCTGGCAAAATCGCTTTCAAAGCATCGGTACTTCACAGCACATCTTTTTCTCTTAGTTCCCCGCCATTGATTTCGATATACTTTTCCTACAATCCTCACTCACTCTTCACGATTGAACTGGATTTTTATTATTAGAATTTGTTCTAGTCTCTCTGGATCTTATCTTAAGAACCTAACAAATGAAATTCAAGGAACTTTTGGATTTCTATATGTCTTCCAATCAATTGAAAATTCTCTTAGTTAAGAGGAACAAAATTGAGTTAGAGTTACGTTTTAAGTTATTCATTTTGTTTATGCAAAAAGAATAGCGTGTTTACACTAGAATGCATATTCTTATTCAATTAATTTTGAAAATTGCTCCAACATGCAAAACACAAGGCAATGCACCAAACAAATAGTTCAATATAAGTAAGCTAGAACTTAATATGAAAGTCTTTAAAAGGAATTAGAAATTTATAAATGTTTTTATGGATAAAAGGTGCAAAGATTAGTAAACAAGTAAATCGAACTCAAGTCATTGACATCAACTTTCAAAAGCTTTACCAACTATACTAGTTGGCGCCAACTAGAAATTTATTAATGAGTGATAACTCAAATTTTTATGAGAGATTTTTCCATTTTACCTATTCTTAAAGTCTTTTGACATGCATTTTAAACTAAAAATAATGCATATTTTACATGATTTTGGGGCAAAGAAGAAGGAATAAATTTTGGTGCAAGATTGAGCAACTGAATTCGAATTCACTAAAGACCTTCTTAATACAGATTAAAGTGGAGCAGCTCATATAAAGCTCACAAGCTAGCCCAGTGCAATTCAGCACCTAGCCCAGCCGACCAGCTCTCATTTTTCTGTCTTTAGGTGAACCCATCTCGGCCAGTTCTTCCAATCAGAACTCGTGGGCCATACCCAATCTATCCCCCTCTTTCTTCTCCACGTTTCTCTCTGAGCCAGTTGGGCCTATTTTGTTTGCTTCAGTTCAGCGCATGAGCCCAACGCCCATATCTACCCAGCCTTCTCTCTCTCTCTTCTTCTCTACCTAGCCCATATGGGCTTGGACTCTCTCTCAACGCTGACTGGACCTGTCTGATCTATCTCCCAGCCCTGACCCAGTTCCCCCCTCCCCCTGCGCCTCTCTTTGCACCTCCAAACTAGTCGTGGGCCTCCTTGACTTCTTCCAGTGGCCCAGCTTCAGCACCCAGCCTCACATTTTTCTCTCTCCCTTCATTATTCTAGTGGCCTAGCACGATTTTAGTTGCCTAAGTAAAATCATCCATTGATTTAACATGCTTGACATGGTCCAATTAGAAGAGGTGAATGATATTTAATTGTTATTTTGGGAATAAAACTAGTGAATTTACACGAAAAGTGGAGAAGATATAGGAGCAAATTCCACTATAAATAGAGAGGCGAAGGGTTATCATTGAAGGCATCATTCAACACATTCTTTCTTCATTTTTCACTTTTCTCTTCCTCCCATTATTAGTAATTAGAGAGATATTGTGTCAGGTAAAATTATTTGAGTTAAGAAAATTAGAAGAAAATAAGTTATTTTGGCTATTTCTTTCTTTTCTTTCATCTCATTTGTGAGCCTAATTAGAGAGACTTCAATCTTTCACTGTGTTGGTATTTTGTAATCTAAACATTAAAGTTGGTTATAGGGATTGAAATATACCATCAGTTGAAATATGATTAGTCTAATATCGATGATATTTTCTGTACCTGTGATCGGCTAGGTTGTTTATTTAAGATTGAGATGGATCCTTGACTCACTTTGTTGATTTTCATAACTTCATTTGGGGTTAATATTGTCGTCTCTTTTTATTGCACAATTTTGAGTTATTTAATCCCTTTTAATTTATTAAGCAGTCTATTTCAATTCTTTATACATGTTATTCTACAATTGATTAGTTTGTTATCTCATTTATTCATAATAGACCTTGTTGGCTAGTATACTTATTATGCAATCGCGTTTAAAATTTTTGGTTATTGATTGATTAAATAAGACTAGAAATTAGATGAATTAGGTCTAAATTGAATAATTCATGCTAACTACTACCTGAGTTTGTTTATTAATAAATATAATTCATTTTTCTAATCTATTGGCCTTAAGCTCGTACTTAAGAGTTTTGAAGAGACTGATTAAATCCCAATTGAATTTAGCAATTCGATATTAAGAGTTTTAGTGAAACCGAAATCCTAGCATGTCTCTAAATTTATCTCTCTTTGAGTATTGATTAACATTTTCTCTCTTATTCCCATTTTGTTTTCTTGGTTATTGTTATTGTTGCTAATCTCCTCAGTAATTCTTTTAACTAGTTGAGAAAAGTAAAACTTACTTTCTCCTTCATGGGACACGACTCTGGAATACTTGCTTTGCTACAGTCATCTTGTGCACTTGCTAGTAAGTTGAGTTTTTAAAACAACTAAAATCCACATCAAGTTTTTGTCGTCATTGTCGAGGAACGAATAGTGATATTGAATTTTCTTTGTCTTTTATTCTTTTTGCTTAATTTTTGTTCCCCTTCTCATTCACGCCTTATCTAACTCTCTTACTCACTAACTAGCTATTTTTTTCTCCCCATCCTTTTTATTTTTAGTCTTATTTATTTTTATTTATTTTTTTCATTATTTCATTTTATTTCCCACTCCCTCGTGATCTAACCATTTTATTTTCGTTCTCTCCGTTCCCTTCTAATATAATATAATTTGATTCTTTTATTTCTGTTTTTTATTATTATTTTGTTTATTTCAATTATTTTTCTTTAGTACAATTCAACCCCTTTCCTTTTATTTCATTATTTATTGTTTTTTATTTTACTCCATGTTCATTTTTATTCATTTTTTCCCCTTTTGATCTTTTTTTTGTTTTATTTATTTATGTAACACTCTGATTTTCTAATGCCTTTTTATTTACTAATATTAACCTATATGGCAACGAAAAATCTAAGTAGGGTGTTACTGTCGTATTTCCTTCTTGGAAATACTAGGCTGAGTATCAACCAAAACACTAAGGCAAGTTTATTCTCAAATCATGGTGTAAGTTCGGGTCCTGACGATAAATATAACAATGTACAACTGAAAAGTAATCTCTAAACAAATTTAATTGGAAACTAATTCTTTTTAACTAAATGGTAGATAATGGGGCCTTGCTCTCATTCGAGCTCCCTTCCCCATGCTCATGCACTTCACCTGAAAACAAGACATTTGAAAAAGTGAGATAAACTCAATAACAACCACTACTAATAGTCAAAACACGCACAAAAATTCACTTCAAACCATTTTAGAGGTGGGGGACAAACACGAGCAGTTCAAAGTACTTATGCATTCTCAACATGAACATGTAATAATCCAAATCCCACTTATTCAATTTCAGGTTAACAAGGGCGAGTGACCCCCTGGGTCTCTTGGCCTGTGCTTGTGTTTAACGCAACTGCTTAACCATATCCTGGCCTACTGTCAATTTGGACGGTTACCGCTAACTTGGCTCACGTCTACCCATAAGGTGGGACGTGGTCGCTCAAGCACATGCACTTTTACCAGGAGAAGTCTAATGGCCTTCAACAACATAGGAGTATAACGCCTCGATCTCATCCATTCATTTAGTTACTTATACGTACATTCACAGTCGACATCAATCTTTAACTAGAATATAGCCCAACCCGACCCATTCTGATATAGAAACATTTCATTATCATTTTCACAATGAACATTCAAGATAAACTCATGCAATTACCAGTTGAACAATAGCTTCAGTAACAATAATATTAAAACTTCATCACACAATCACCCGAGAAAGATCCCCCGATCATTAATTCAAAACACTTTTAAACACCTTTCGAGCATACTCACAGGACATTTTTTCCAAGGGATATTCGGGGGAGTTAGGGCATGATTGTTACCTACTAGAATATGTCGCCCAAGCTTGAGCTAGAACGCTAGTTTGACCTAAAAACAATTACCCACCATAGTGGTCTGTTAGGGCCAACTCTTAGCCCGATTCTCTGTAATCCCATTATACCCAAATAATTTTCCTAAGCTTGTTCTTACAGCCAACAACCAAATCAAACCATCAAATAAATAAATTTTTTTGAAGTTATAAATATTAAAAACTCTACACATGCTACTACCGCGCACTTCATAGTTTATTCCTAGATTTTACGCCGAATTTTCCCGGACCATAACTTTCACTCCCGATGTCGAAGTTTTAAGATTGAGCTTATTCTGGAAAGGCAAGCCATGAACTATAACTTTTCTTTTATTCCCATTGACAGAATCTGAGCCTAACTGGTTCGAATATTAACAATTTCTTAAACTATCCCAGTTACAGACAGTCTTACGTAGTCCCAGTATTTCGGCTATGACTTTCTTGTTTTACCCCTATTCATAAAATTCAAATTTTCCCAATCACAAGACACGTATATCTACCTTTTCTAATTTTTCCATAATTTTTAGAGAATCCTACAATTACCAGTAATTTCGTAAAATCAGCATCAGTTTTGGGTGTACAGAATGGTGTTTGCACTATAATCTTTAGGCTTGTTTTCGATCAATTTCATTTTAAATCCCTTCTCTAACATGCGTACGACACCTTCACCCAAAACGCCACCATTCCTAGTCATCAAACAATCCAAGCCATAGAGAAAGGGTGAGTCTTTTACCTCGAATCGATTCGTAAAAAGAAGGAGAGAACTTTAGGTTGTGTTGTTCCTGCAACTGAGTGCTCCACTCCAGGATTTCTAGGATAGTGAGTAAAAAAAATTAGATTCAAAGGTTAAAATATGGAGTTTTATTAAGAATTTCAATTAACCACTAGCATACTTGCTAGAATTGTAAGAAGTTTCACAACTTACCAAACCAAATTGAGAGGGTGGAGGAGTGGGAGAAGAGGCGGCGACGGCTAGACCGAGAGAGAGAGAGAGAGAGCGGGAGAGAGAAAGGAAGAGAGAGAGTGAGGCGTCAAGACAGAGAATGAGTCGAATGAGAGAGAGGTGGCATAGGGGAGAGAGTGAAGAGAGGAAAAAAGAGGGAAAAATTTAAAACATTAGGGTTTCCTCCTCCAGCCCCCCCGCCTTCTTTTGCATGGCTTTTTTCTTCTCTTTTTGTTCTTTTCTTCTCTTCGGGAATATAAATTCAAAGGACTAACATCCCTGACTTGGACCGTTCCACTACCCTTTGACTATTCTGCTAAAATTTAAAAAATAAAACACTATGAGCTTAAGCATACTAGGTCAGCCAATGTCGTAATAATTATACAGAATAAATATATATATATACATATGCATACATACATACATACATATATATACATATACATATATATATATATATATATATATATATATGCATATAATCTCCGGCGTTTCACATTCTATCCCCCCTTAAAGGAAGTTTCATCCTCGAAACTTTGCACACACCTGCTCATTCAAATAGGTGGCGGTATTTTGATCGCATCTCTTGCTTTGGTTCCCGTGTAGCTTCCAAAACTTCATGATTTGCCCACAGAACTTTTACTAGGGACACTATCTTCCTACGAAGCTGCTTTTCCCTTCGATCTAGAATGCAACCTGGTTGTTCCTCATAAGAAAAACTTTCCCTTAGTTGTATGGGATCCGACGTGATAACATGGGATGGATTAGGGGCATACTTGTGCAGTTGTGACACATGGAAGACATTATGCACTTTGGGTAGCTTAGGTGGTAGTTTCAAATGGTACACCACCTCCCCGACCCGTTGACAATGGGGTACGACCAGATATATCTAGGGCTAAGCTTGCCTGTCATGCCAAATCTAGTGATGCCCTTAATTGGCGACACTCGAACGAAAATTTGGTCTCCCATTTCAAGCTCCAAAGGTCTGCGTCTGTGATCCGCGTAGCTCTTATATCAACTCTGAGCCGTTTTCTTTCGCTCCTGGATCATTCTGACCTTCTGGGTAGTTCCCTATATTAGTTTTGGTCCAATGGGTAATGCGTCGTCAATCTCCTGCCAACACAGTGGGGTTCTGCACCGTCGACCATACAACGCTTTGTACTGGGCCATCTCGATGATGGCCTGATAGCTATTATTGTAGGTGAACTCGATCAGTGCTAATTGCTCATCCCAAGCTTGTTTGAAGTCTAAAATGCATACTCGCAGCATATCCTTCATCGTTTGAATCGTTCTCTCAGTCTGCCCATCCGTGGCTAGGTGAAATGTTGTACTAAAATGTAACATTGTCCCGAACGCCTCCTGCAGCTTCTGCTAGAATCCTGATTGGAATCTATTGTCCTGGTCTGATATTATAGAGCTCGACACACCATGAAATCTTACTATCTCCTCTAGGTAGGCTTGGCCCAATTGATATAATGTCCATGTGTTTTTCATGGCTATGAAGTGAGCCGTTTTCGTGAGTTGATCCACGATAACCCATATTGCGTTGTTCTTCCTCTTGGTGGGTGGTAAGCCTGCCACAAAGTCTGTGGAGATTGAATCCCATTTTCACTTGAGAATTTCCAAGGGTTATAGGAGTCCTGCCAGCCTTTGGTGTTCCCCTTTTACTCGCTGACACGTTAGATATTTTGCTACATAATCTTCCACCTCTTGTTTAATATTGCTCCATCAAAAAGTTCGTTTCAAGTCCTTATATAGCTTGTTCCCACTAGGGTGAACAGAATATGGGGTGTTGCATCCCTCATCTAGGATTTTCCTCTTGAGTTCCCCTATGGTGGGAACGCATACCCGATTCAGGAACCTTAGCGTCCCATCCTCGTGAATCATGAAACCAGGTACCTTTCTTGCTGACACCTCCATCTTGATCCTATTCAACTGCGGGTCCATGCTCTGAGCTACTGTAATTTCCTTAATGAGGCTAGGTTGTACCTCCATAGTATATACTATAGATCTGGTTTCCCATGTCACCACATTGAGCTCCAATTTCTCAGAATCTTCACACAAATCCATAGATAGTGTCAACAAGCTATTGAGAGTTTGGTATGGCCTACGACTCAATGCATTTGCTACTACATTTGCGTTTCTGGGGTGATATTGGAAGTTTATATCATAGTCCTTAAGGAATTCTGACCACCTCGTCTGCCTCAGGTTCAGATCCTTTTGTGAGAATAAATATTTCGGACTCTGGTGATTAGTGAAGATCTCGCAGTGCACCCCGTACAAGTTATGTCTCCAAATTTTTAGCACGAGCACCACCACTGCTAGCTCCGAATCATGAGTCAGATAGTTCCCCTCATAAGTCTTTAGTTGTCATGAGGCATAGGCTGTGACATGGTCATCCTGCATCAGCACACACCCCAATCCATTTTTAGACGCGTCACTATACACCAAGAAGTCATTGTCGTTGGTTGGGTAAGGCCAATATAGGTGCACTTGTCAACCTCTTCTTAAGTTCCTAGAAGGCTTCCTTGCACCGATCTATCCAGTCATACTTACTAACCTTCCGTGTCAAATTAGTGAGGGGACTCGCGATATTTGAGAAGTTCTGGACAAACCTAGGATAGTACCCTGCCAAACCAAAAAGCTTCTCACCTCCATCGAATTCTTAGGTCTTGGCCACTTCGTTATGGCCTCTATCTTCTGAGGATCCATAGATACTCCCACATTAGACACTACATGCCCCAAAAATGCCACTTGACCCAACCAAAACTCACACTTTTTCAGCATTGCATACAACTCATTCTCCCTTAGCACTTATAGGACGATCTCCAAATGGTGGGTAGGTCCTCAAATAAATTAGCATATTATCTATAAACACCACTACAAGTTGATCCAGATAAGGTTTAAAGACCCTATTCATGAGATCTATAAATGCTGTTGGGGCATTTGTAAGCCTAAAAGGCGTCACTACAAACTCGTAATGCCCATATCAGGTGCAGAAAGCAATATGAGTATCTCCTCTTCCTTAATCCGGAGTTAGTGATACCCCGAATGAAGGTCCATCTCAGAGAAGGTCCCTGCACCTCTAAGTTAGTCAAAAGAATCGTCTATCTTGGGCAAAGGGTAATGGTTCTTAACCGTTATTTTGTTTAACTCTCTATAATCTATGCACAATTTCAAGATTCCATCCTTATTTTTCACGAGTAGTACCGAGGCGCCCCATGGGGGTGTACTAGGTTAGATATAACCATTTTCTAATAGCTCATCAAGTTGTGTCTTTAACTCCTTAAACTCTGCTGGTGCCGTCCGATAAGGTGCTTTAGAGATAGGGGTTGCCCCTGGGACTAAATCAATGCAAAATTCCACCTCTTTAAGGGGTCGCAAGCCAGGGATCTCCTCCGAAAAAACATCTGAGAATTCTCGAACTACTGGGATGTCCGGGAGGGATGGCTCAACAGTCTCAGTTTTCATTACATTGCATAGAAATCCTTTGCATCCTTGTCCTAGCAGCTTGTGTGCTTTCATCACGGTGATAAGTTTCACTCCACTATTCAAGACCTTCCCTTTGTGAACTGCTTTATCTCCTTTGGGGCCCCTTAGGGTGATTCTTTTTTTTGGACAATTTATTTAGGCCTGATACTTTGCTAACTAGTCCATCCCCAAAATGACACCAAAATAAGTCAAGTTAAACTTATATAGGTCCGCCAGAAACTCTTGTTCACACATCTGAATGGGATAGTCCTCATACAGTTTAACACACTTAACAGTCTTCCATCAGGGAGAGTCACAGACAATTAGAAGTCTACGGGTTGGAACTAACCCTAATGCCTTAACCAACTTGACAAAACTAAAGGAATGCATAGCACCACAATTGAACAAGATATCCATCGGTTGAGCTTGGATAGAAAATGTAATAGCCACCACGTTTGGGGCATCTTCTGCCTCCTCCCTGCACATCACATAAATTGTGCCCCCTGTGTTTCGTGGTGGTTGATGAGGGGTCTCACCTGGTTCTGTTGAGTTGCTCAAGCTTGATGGTTCGAGTTGGCTGTCTGCCCACCCTTATTCTGGTAGTGCTGATGGGGTTGTTGTCCCCCATGACCCTGACTGGTAGGAGGTAGGGGATATGGGCAATCCCGTATCTAGTATGAGGACTCCCACAATGGTAGCACCTCCTAACAGAGTGACATTTTCGGGTGTAATGTCCCAGCTTGCGACAAGCATTGCAGGTCACCCTAGGCCGATTGTTGGTTTGCTAGCCTCCACGTATGTTGTTATTGTGATAGTTGTTCTCGAGAGACCTCTTGTACGAACCTTGAGAGTGGAAGTTTTCTCGTTGACCGCCCTTTCTCTTAGTTCTGCGTTGCTCTTTGAAATAGTTGTTCTTTTCCTTCATTGCCCTTTCCACATTCACCGCGATGTCATATAGGTCCACATAGGAAGTGTACTGACGCATGGACATCCTTTCTTTAATGTTTGGGTTGAGCTTGGCCTCAAAATGATTCATCTTCAACTTCTCATTATCTTCAAAGGTCGGGGCAAAACGGGAGAGTTCCATGAATTTGGAGACGTACTCTAATACGTCTATCCCTTCTTGCTACAATGGCATGAATTCGTTTTCCCTAGCCTTCTTAAGGGACATGGGGTAGAAGTGGTCCTTGATTAGCTCCTTAAACCTCTCTCAGTCGAACCCTGTCTCATACTGTCTCTCTCGCACAGTCGCCCCCTAGAGGTCGACTTTGTCCTTAGGATAGAACACCGCAAATCCTACCTTCCACCCCTCAAAGCATTGTAGGGCATCGAGCAGCCTCTCCATACACCGAATCCAATCCTTGAAGGCCTTGGGGTAGGGAGCGCCATTGTAGATCGATGGGTTGTGACTACTAAATCTCTTAAACATATGGGAGTTGTCCTCTTCAATCTTCTTCTCCTTGACCTCCATCAGTTTCTGCAGGTGCTCGTTCTGTCGATGCAGTTCTTCCCCTTGTTTTTCCAGTAGCTCCAATAGTAGGAGATTGGTAAGGTTTGTTGCGGTATTCGGGTTGGTTTCATCCACCTAACTGTGGCACCCGTTCCGATTCCTTGGGTGGAGGCCTTCTAGTCGTTTCCTCATACTGGCCACGGGGATGTCCGAGTTCACGTGGGGCCTTGGAGTGGGGTGGGGCCTAGTTTGAGATTCGCCATTCTTCCCCGACATCCTGCTTGGGAAACAAGCCGAGTTTAGTTACTTCCCTAATAGTTCGCGACATATGTGCTATAGTCACATTCACTTGCCACACTTACGTGGCTCAGTCTCTGCTTCAAATGTTCCATACACATCTCATTAACAATAACAACATTCACACATAATACTGTCATTACATAAGTTCTAATGCACATATTTCAAATGGTAATTCTTCCACAAACTAATACTGTCATTACATAAGTACTTAACAAAACTTCCTAGTTCATACTCGTTAGGAAAAAGAGAATGATAAAATAAACAATTCAATATTTAAAATTGAAACTTCTAGCAACTACTAGCATCTACTAGTCAGGGGTGTCCATTGGACAGGTACCACGACACATCCTATCACACCTTCCCCAATTCCAGCGGGTAACCTTAAGCTTGGGTTCTTCTTTAACTGAGTCCTCTTCCAGGTCTTCCTTTATACAATGCTCTTCCTTAGGGTGCTCCTCCTCTAAGGGCTCTTCCTCAAGGTCATCTTCTACGTCTTCCTCTTCCATAAGGTCTTCCTTAGGATCATCCTCATCTAAGGGTACTTCCTCAAGGTGTTTTTCTAGGTCTTCCTATTCTATAGGGTCTTCCTCGGGGTCATCCTTAGCTAAAGTTTCCTCCCTAGGGTTTCCCTCCTCAATAGGTTCCTCTCCCGGTTCCTCCTCCCCATCGACAAACTCGTTTTCCCCCACAAACTCTTCCTCTTCAGTATCCTCCTCCACTAGGGGTGGTGGGGTCTAATCCTCTATATCAAGGGTGGGAGATTAATCATAGGGGCCCACATCTATGAGATGGTCGACCAGCCCTGCTAGATTCATTCCCAAAGGTTCCCAGTCACACAGGCAATGACCACTGCCGCAAGCACACAACTAGTCGTAGTATAGATAAAAGATATCATTCCACAGGGACTAAAGTAATCCATCAAGCCTAGTCTTGTTAGAATATGCTAAGCAAAACTCTATTTCAAGTGGTTTCGATTAACTACTGCAAATGACCTCGTCTAAATCAATGAGGCCAAAACGCCTAGGGATTTTCGCAGTTATGGAAGAGAATTGGATCAAAATTAATAAACATGTGCTATTCTCTAATTGGTTAATTCCGATGAATTATAATCTTTTCTACAAACTTGATCTATTCTTTTGAAATCAATCAAATTTGCCTAAACTAAGCAAACATCATTCTTTCAAACTAATTTGACTTAATTCAAGTTCAAAGTCTTCGATTACTTACTAGCCCTTCTAACATATAAATCTCTCTTTCAAGGCGAAGTTATGCTAAGTCGATTCAAGCAGTCCAACAACCAAATGTCATCTTTCGAATGTTCACTCGATTATTTCAAGTGTGCAAGTAAATTTTGGCCAAAAATCAACTCACAACATATCAAACATTTGATAGAACAAAATCAAACCAATCATTAAAATAAGCACAATTTAATAATCTAAAATACGCTCCAATACACTTCCAAAAGCTATTAAATTCCTCGACTAAGAAAACTACTTAGACATGATAAAAGACAAACAAACTAACCAAAAATCAGTGAAATCTGAGCGAAAGCGGCTCATCTAGGATGGCATTCACCAAGGGCTTCAGAACTGCCTCATGATCAAAACTCTCACACTCAAAACTCATACAAAAGCAAAAACAAAACTAAGCAAAGAACAAAATTTGAGAGAAAAAAAAACTAAACTAATCTTCACTAAGCTAACTCTACTTGCTTTGCTTGTTGAGGATTGCTCTCCTTCACTACTGAACGTCACTATTTATAGGAAATTCAAGGGTTTATTGCTCTTTTCTTGCTCCACGGGCATTGCAACTCATGGATGGTCGTGGGGGAGGTTAAAACACAGTCATTAAAGGGTAAATGTGGGGTAAAACGGCTAAAAATCCTGCAAAACACATAAAATAACTATACCTTAGCATAAATCGAGAATAAGAGAGTAAACAACATCATTAAGCACAAAATTCTCCTAAAAAAGAGGCAAAATAGCCCTAAAAAGATGTACATATTAAGCATTTATTAGACTCCCCCACGCTTAAACTATTGCTTGTCTTCAGGCAATGTAAAAACTAAAAACGTATACAAAACCTCCTCAAGATAGACATGGGTAACATTCAATTAGCAAAGATGATCCAAAGATAGCCCAAAAATGTACAAAAAAAATCATTAATAAGTAGAATACGGAATGAAATTTCAAAAACCTTTTAATAGACGATGATGCAAAACTTGAACCAATCTTCCCCCAAATTGTCAAATATAGTCATTCAACATATGAAACAAGTAAGACTAGCAAGGCCAATAGAACCTCACTATAGTTATGTGGCACTCAGCACTAATGTGTTTAACAATGTATATATATGATGGTTTTGTCAATTCTCATTCCTTGGACACAAATCTACCATAGGCTTGACAAGATTCTCAAATTCGCTACCACGAAAATGTAAATACACTAAACAATCATGAGGACTTTCATAGGGATGTAACGAGGCTTAGGGTAAAGGTAAGAGGGGAACAAATATTTTTGGAAATGAGGAGCTAAAAGCCAAATACTAAGAGCTTAAACAATTTCGATGCATCATACTACATCCTTCTCAAACCTTATCAAAATAAATCCCAAAATGAGGAGATATAGAGTTGAAAATCACACATATCTTACATTCCCACCAAGGCTAAACACTTTCTTCGAATTTTTTTCTCTTTTTTTTTGTTTCTCTTCTTTTCTTTATTCTCATTTCCTTTTTTATTCCTTTTTTTAAAAAAAGGAATAGCCAAGGAAATTCATAAACGAACTTTAAAATCGAACTCTTCTCTAAACTTTACACAATAAAACAAGAGATTCATCAAATGTTTACATCCTTGCACCAAAAAGCCAAATTTCACTAAAGAGAATAACACTCCACCCTTCTAACGCCCTATCAAATGTGATGCAACATAATGTAACGCTCCTCTAGCCTTAACTTAAGGGTAAGACAAATATTTGGCCATAGGCTAAAAATAGGAGGGTTCAAATCAAGAAAAACGATTATAGGCTCAAAGGGGCTAACAAGGGATACAATGCACAACCAGAGTGGCTATTTGGCCGTGGTGTTAAACAAATCAAAGAAAGAAAAATGCCACAATCATATTACCTAAATGCATATGTGAAATGTGGTCTTGAATGAGAATCAAAGCAAGTTCTATAGAAATGACGTCAAGGAAGAGTCACACATGAAAGAAATATGAGACTAATAATGATAAACAGTCTCTAAAGGCTCAAAGTCTCACGGGACATCTACCAAAGACAAAGCTAACTCACTAGTAAACACATGCCAAAATCTTGTAAAGACTCATGGGGAAAAATAATTTGCATCCAACATGTGGTCAAAACATGAAATTCATTTTGAAAACTCATTCACAAACATTTATGCACAATTCGGGCGAATCAAAGCATCAAACTAAACCAAAGAAAGCTACAAAATCCATAGTGATCATCATCGGAGGATTTTTTTCTTTTCTTTTCGTCGTTTTTTTTTGTTCGTTGTTTTACAAACAATGCAAACTAAAATGCAAAAGAAACTAACAAAAGAAAGAAACTAAGATGCAACCTAGAAGAAAACTAAATGCACTACTAAAACAAAACTAAAACAAAAACTACAAAAACTACCACAAAAAACAGATACAAAGCAAAAACAAACACACCAAACAAAAATAGGCATCAGATGCCAAATATAATAACTAACTCCCCCATGCTTGAATCACACATTACCCTCAATGTGGGCACATCATAATAAAAAGGGAAGGGGTGGTTACCCATCGAAGATATGTCAATCTCGCCAAGTCTCTAAGCATGCCCTATAGTCTTGGAAATATTGGGTCTAGGAAGCAAGCAACCCACGAAGCTCATCGTGGCGCTCTTGGACAAAGTCCCGAAGAGTGGCGCTCTTTGAAGCAACAAACTCTCGGAGGGAAACTTGTTCCCCTTGAACGGACCTAAGGATGTCTTGGAGGTCAGAATAGTCAAGCGAGGGTGGATGAGAGGATGAACTAAGTCCTACTTGACTAGAGTGAGGGGCGGGTTGTTGGGGTACAGGTTGATCAACCTCGTCATCACCAGGTATCCAGTAAAGGTTAGCTCGGTGAAGTAGAGTAGTACGATCGATATTGGGGAGCGACAAAAGCCGGTCCCCAGGGTAAATCCAACACAAACGGCCAGCCTCAACTTTACAGAAATTCATAATTTCAAAAGCAGCTTGATCAAGCCACTCAGACCCAGAAACTCTATCCTCAGGATTGGGCTCAACACCCAAGAATCTAGCAACAGTAGTTATAATTCCATCAATGGCTATCCAACCTTTTGTGCTAATAGCAGCACTGTGCAATTGCCTAGCTAAGAATGAACTTGGGTCAACTTGAACACCATCAAGCATACAGGACAGAAAGTACAACTAAGACAATCTTGGGACATTCTGACTATCATCCCAAGCAAACAAAGAAGAAGTAAGGATATGCTGAGCTACTCTAATACAAGGGTTTCTAATATGTGTACATTTCGATGAACTAGTACTATACCTAACACTCCCCAAAAGTTCACCCCAAAATGCATTCAGGGTTGAACTTGCGGGGGACTTGGTGATTCGGTAAATCCATACTAGGCGGAAAACCGAAGATACTGTTGAAAGTACCTAAGTTAAGTTCATACAATTGACCCTGTAAATAAAACAATATATATTCGGCTTGACATTGAGGTCCTCTAGTGACCTCGACATGGAGTGTACTTAAAAATTCTAAGGTCAGGTCCTGATACGTATGCTCTTTGAGTTCTAAAAAGTGGTCATACCACCTCTTGCAAACAACTAATGAATATCATCCAACATTCCAAAGGGGGCATAGAGTGAACAACTTATGTAAGTGTACTACTCACCTATTGAAGAACCATTAGAAATAGGGGCCTCAACCTCGGGCTTGTTAGGTGGCATAGGAGCCAAAAACTCCACCTTAACATACCCTTGGTCAGGGTCCTCATATGAAATTCATTTAGAATTAGGAGGATCTACATCGTTCAAGACATCCTCTATATCATACTCAGGGGAAAGGGGTAATTCATCTAATATAGAAGAATGAGGAGAAACCACATCCTCCTTCTGATGACTAAACACAGCAAATCTCCCCTCTACCTCAAAAGAAATATGGTTCTCCCTCACATCAATATGGCAACCAGCTGTGGCCAAAATGGGCCTACCTAGGATGATTTGGGCATCATCAGTTTTAGGCATATCGACTATAATGAAGTTTTCTAACACCCAAATGTCTCCTATGTTGACAGGCACATCTTCCAACTTGCCTATGGGTTGCATCAAAGAACCATCAGGCAACTGTAGTGAAAAAGAGGCAGCTAGTAACGATCCTCGATACAGCTTGCGAAACAAAGAGTAGGGCATTTATGCTGACACTTGCACCTAAATCACATAGACCTCTCTCAATTTCCACCTTTCCTACAATGCAAGCGATATAAAAATTTCCTAGGTCAGGGAGCTTAGGGGGAAAAATGGCTAGGATCTCAACAGTGTCGTTCTCCTTGAAAATGGCAGTCTTGCCACTATTGTTGCTCTCCTTACTACCAACCATAGTTATCTCTCTACCCTCTTCCATTGGTACTTCCTCAGGGTCAGTTGAGTCCTCTTCTTTCTACTTTATGGTAACACATTTGCAGTGCTCTCGAGGGTTAGGCTTAGGTTTGTTAGGGAGTCTATCTAAGGGTGTAGATGAAAAAGTGGCTTTTTGGGCGATTTGGGCTTCTAACATCCTATTATGAGTTGTAAGCACATCAACCTTTGAGGCTAATTGCTTAATATACTCATCCTGTTTTTGTCGTTCAATAAGTATGTTTTCCATCAGTACTTCCAAATTAGACTTTGGGGCAACTGAGAAGGGAATGGGAGTCTTTAAAAACCAGGGGGTGCTCTAACACTCGTAGGGGGCATGTTCAAAGCATTTGGATTCGACCTATAAGAAAGATTCGGAATATTCTTCCAACCCAGATTATATATATTAGACTAAGGGTCATCGGTCGGACTCAGGTTGAAATTTTGAACATAATTTGCTTCATCTGGGTCTTGGGAAAAAGGACTCCCAACTTAACAGTGCAAACATATAGGCTCAATTGAACCACAAATTTCACACCAGGAAGGGGCACTTGAGTTCATAGCATCAACATTCACTTGGCCCAGTCTTTTAATCATGTATCTACTTCAGCAGAAAGTAAAGTAGTTGCATCAACTTCAAGCTTACCTCCAACACGCCTGGGTTGGGCTCGTCCAGTAGACCATTAGAAGTGATTAAGCGACATCTCCTCAATAAGGTTATAGGCTTCATCCTTGATCTTACTCATTAGAGTTCCTCATACTGCTGCATCAATAGTGGATCTCACAGCTTGGGTCACACTGTTATAAAAGGCCTGGATACTCATCCAACACTGAAGACCATGATAGGGGCACGAACGCAGTAGATCTTTAAAATGCTTCCAGGATTCATAGAGCATCTCATCCTCTGTTAGCATAAAGTTGGTGATTCGATTTCTCAGACTCGCTATCTTGCTCATAGGGAAGAATTTGGCAAGGAAAGCTCTTGTCAACTTGTCCCAAATAGTGATGTAACCAAACGGCAAAGAGTGCAGCCAAGCCCTTGCCTTATCCCCCAATGAGAAAGGGAATAAGTGTAGGTAAATCGCATCACTGGAGACTCCGTTTAACTTTACCATACCGAACACCTCTAAAAATACCGAGAGGTGTAGATTCAGGTCTTCCAAAGGAGTTCCGCCGACCTAAGATTGCTGCACCACGAAAATAAGCTCTGGATTAAGCTCGAAGTTATTGGCATCCACAGCAGGACGAGCTATACTTGAGGCGATCCCTTGGATTTTAGGAATAACGCAATCTCTAATGGTCCTTCTTTCTTCACCCGCCAGGTTGGAATTCCTTCTTGCCTCACGCCTTTGCTCTTCGATCCTTTGCTTTTTCTTCCTTAAGTGAAAAGTCATATCAATCTCTAGATCGAGCTTGTACAAAATCAGACTTCACATAAACTAGAAAAAAAATTCCTACAAGCACTTTCACCAACACTACCAGCGCAATTAAATAAGAAAAAGAAAAATAACAAGAAAACAAAACAAAACAAAATAATAAAATGCTTAGTCACTTTCATAAGACAACACTCAATAGTTAGCAATTTAGTCCCCGACAACGGTGCCAAAAACTTGACCAATGCTACAAGCACACGGATAGTCGTAGTATAGATAAAAGATATCGTTCCACATGGACTAAAGTAATCCATCGCGTCAAGTCTTGTCAAAATATGCTAAGCAAAACTCTATTTCAAGTGGTTTCGATTAACTACTGCAAATGAACTCGCCTAAATCAATAAGAGAAAAACGTCTAGGAAGTTTTGCATTTATGGAAGAGAATTAGATCAAAATTAATAAACATATGCTATTCTCTATTTGGTTAATTCCGAGGAATTGCAATATTTTCTAAAAACTTGATCTATTCTTTCGAAATCAATCAAATTTGCCTAAACTAAGCAAACATCGTTCTTTTAAGCTAATTTGACTCAATTCAAGTTCAAAGTCTTCGATTACTTACTAGCCCTCCTAACATATAAATCTCTCTTTTGAGATGAAGTTATGCCAAGTATATTCAAACAGCCCAACAACCAAATGTCATCTTTCGAATGTTCTCTTGATTATTTCAAGTGTGCAAGTAAATTTTGGCCAAAAATCAACTCTCAACATATCAAACACTTGATAGAACGAAATCATACCAATCATGAAAATAAGCGCAATTGAATAATCTAAAAAATGGTCCAATACACCTCCAAAAACTACTAAATTCCTAGACTAAGAAAACTACTCAGATATGATTAAAAGATAAACAAACTAACCAAAAATCGGCGAAATCTAAGCGGAAGGGGCACGACTGAGATGGCCCTCGCCAAAGGGCTTCAGAACTACCTCAAGATCAAAACTCTCACACTCAAAACTCACACAAAAGCAAAAACAAAACTAAACAAAGAACAAAATTTGAGAGAAAAAAAAAACTAAACTAATCTTCACTAAGCTGACTCTACTTGCTTTGCTTGCTAGGATTGCTTTCCTTCGCTACTGAACGTCGCTATTTATAGGAAATTCAAGTTGATCTAAGCCACATAGCCAAGGAAAAATGAAGAGGCGGCAGTTATAGGCCTACCAAGGTCTGCGGCATCCACCACGGTCTAACCGTGGTCTTTGCTAAAACCGGCTTCTTACTCTTTTCTTGCTCCACGGGCATAGCAACTCATGGATGGCCATGGGGGAGGTCAAACCACAACCATTAAAGGGAAAATGCTGGGTAAAAAGGCTATAAATCATGCAAAATACAGAAAACAACTACACCCAAGCATAAATCCAGAGTAGGAGAGTAAACAACATCATTAAGCACAAAATTCTCTTAAAAACAAGGCAAAATAGCCCTAAAAAGATGTACATATTAAGCACTTATCAAGCAACACCTATAAAAGAAACTGAACAACCTATTCACAGGATGAAGCTCTTTAACCCTGTAACGCCACACTGGGTCATTGAAGAGAGTCAGAAGAAAGAACAGGGCCTGATTGCTCCTAAACCTCAAACAGTCGTTTAGTATCTCCTCTAGTCTCTCATGAATAAAAGCCTCAAATCGTTCTAAGTGGCTAGCTAGACTATCCCTGGACCTCTTTTCCATCCTCCGATAACCACAACGATGACCCATGCAACCACAATGATGGGTCTCATTCATCCAATACATTAACAAGTCCAAATCAGACACATGTTTCACAAGTGAGTAAGCATATGCAGACATACCCTGCTTCCCGTCCTACACTCACGCTCTGTATAGTCCTTAGGTCCACAGGTTTTAAATTTTTTTAATTCCTTATTATAATATTTTTGGTGAATCTTCAGGTCAGTCAACCTGTCCTCTGACACCACTTTGTAACACCCTCAATTTTCTAATAGTGTTTTACTTACTAATATTAACATACATGGCAGTGGTAAACCTAAGTAGGGTGTCACTGCCATATTTCCTTCTCAAATACTAGGCTGAGTATCAACTAAAACATTAAGACGAGTTTATTCTCAAATAATAGCATAAGTTTGATTCTTGACGATAAATATAACAATGACAATCAGAAAAGTAATCTCTAAACAAATTTAATCTGAAAATAATTCTTTTCAACTAAATGGTAGATAATGGGGTCTTACTCTAATTCGGGTTCCCTTCCCTATGCTCATTCACTTCACCTGAAAACAAAACATTTGGAACAGTGAGATAAACTCAATGGCAACCACCCCTAATACTCAAAACACGTACACAAATTCATTTCAAACCATTTTAGTGGAGGGGACAAACACGAACAGTTCATAGTACTTATGTATTCTCAACATGAACATGTAATAATCCAAATCCCACTTATTCAATATCAGGTTAGCAAGGTCGAGTGACCCCACTGG
Organism: Selenicereus undatus; assembly: GCA_017589665.1. Classification (NCBI taxonomy): domain Eukaryota; kingdom Viridiplantae; phylum Streptophyta; class Magnoliopsida; order Caryophyllales; family Cactaceae; genus Selenicereus; species Selenicereus undatus. Next base: position 50,259,356 of record JACYFF010010365.1, on the reverse strand, counting down.
GTCTGCGCTTGGGTTTAACTCAATCGCTTAACCATATCATAGCCCACCATCAATTTGGACAGTTATCGCTAACCTAGCCCACGTCCATCCCCAAGGTGGCACGTGGCTGCTCACATGTATTCACTTTTACCCTAGGAAGACTAATAACAACACAAGAGTATAACTTCTCAGTCTCACCCATTCATTTAGTTACTTATACATTCACAATTAACATCAATCTTCAACCAGAATATAGCCCAGCGTGACCTATTCTGATATAGAAACATTTCATTATAATTTTCACAACAAACATTCAAGAAAAACTCATGCAATTACTAGTTCAACAATCGCTTCAGCAACAATAATATTAAAACTTCATCACACAATCACCCGAGAAAGATCCCTAAACAACAATTAAAAACACTTTTAAACACCTTTCAGGCATACTCACATGACATGTTTTCCAAGGGATATTCCGGGGAGTTAGGGCATGATTGTGACCTGCTAGAATACACCACCTAAGCTTGAACTCAGAACGCTAGTTTGACCGAAAAACAATTACCTATAATAGTGGTCTGTTGGTGCCAACTCTTAGCCTGACTCTCTATAATCCCATTATACCCAAATAATTTTCCTAACCTTCTTTTTACACCCAAAAACCAAATCCAACCATCAAATAAATAAATGTTTAGGAAGTTATAAATATTAAAAAACTCCACACATGCTACTACCACACACTTCCCAGTTTATTCCCAAAGTTTGCCCCCAACTTTCCGGGACCATAACTTTTACTTCCAACATCAAAATTTTAGGATCAAGCCCATACTAGAAAGGAAAACCGTGAACTACAACTATCCTTTTATGACCATTGAGAGAATCCGAGCCTAACTAGTTCTAATATCAATAATTTTCTAAACTGTCCTAGTTACAGACAGCTTTGTGCAATCATGATATTTCGGCTATAACTGTCTTGTTTTAAACTCGATTCATGAAATTAAAAATTTTCCACTCACAGGACACGTATATCTACCTTCCTTAATGTTTTCATAATTTTTGAAGAGCCTGACAATTACCAGTAAATTCGTAAAATCAGCCTCAGTTCTGGACGTATAGAACTGTGTTTGTACTATAATCTTTAGGCTTGTTTTCAATCAATTTCAATTTGAACCCCTTCTCCAACATGTATCTGACGCCTTCACCCAAAACACCACTATTCGTAATCATCAAACAATCCAAGTCATAGAGAAAGGGTGAGTCTTTTACCCCGAATCAATTCGTAAAAAGGAGAAAACTTTAGGTTGTATTATTTCTCCAACTAAGTGTTCCACCCCGGGCTTTATAGGATACCTCAAATCGACTATTCTGCTAAAATTTTAAAAAATAAAACACTACGAGCTCAAGCATAATAGGTCAGCCAATATCGTAATAATTATAAATAACAAAATATATATATATATATGTCTCTCTCTCTCTCTCTCTCTCTCTCTCTCTCTCACTCTCTCTCTCTCTCTGGGGTTTCACAATTTATTTTTTTCTTTCCCTTTTCTTTTGATTTTTTTTCTACTACGCTTGGTGGTTATTGTGGTGGTGTTTCATATTAGTTTTATGATTGATTGTGTCTTTATATGCTTCGTAGACGCTTGTTGTTTTTAGGCATTGAGGAATATGATCCTAAATTTGAATGTACCCTTAGTAAGAAAAGAATAAAGAAACGTAACACTTAGAAGAAGATGGCTGAAGAACAAACCCCACCACCTAAGCAACTTAAGAAGTGTTTTACTCCTACCACTCATGATTCACCTATGAATACCTATATGCCCACTATCACAGGGTCATTTGCGGTTAAACATTCCCTGATCCAAATGCTCATGTCCTTTTGCGGGCTAGAGTCTGAAAACCTTTTGAAGCACGTTGATACATTTTTGGATATATATTCCACTAACTTCTTAAATAATGTTTCCAACAATGCCTTTCAATTATGGCCTTTATGTTCTCTTTCAAAGATAAAGTTAAGGCTTAGTTAGATATATAAGTCAAATATCACCACTTGGGACTAAACTCGGGACTAAATGCAAAAGGACTTCTTGAAAAAGTTTTTCTCGATTGGTAAACTGACTGCTCTAAAATGTGCTATAACCACTTTTTCACAAAATAAAAATGAATAATTACATGACAGTTTGGAAATATTTAAAGAGTTACTGCGAAGTTGCCCTCACCATAAGGTCACATAGTGGCAACTCGTTTAGACTTTCTACTCTAGTTTGGATGAGCACAATAGGCAGATGGTAAATGCATCATGTGGTGGTATTTTTCTGTATAAGACCCCTGAAGAAGCTTGGGGGATGTTCAAAAAGTTAAGTGAGAATTCACATTTCCATGCAATTTCCTTACATTCTGACTTGCCCAGAAAATTGGGAAGTAAAAGGGGTGATGAAGATCTCTCCATGCCTATTAATTAGGAGAATCAAATCAGTCAAGTTAATCTTATTTTTCTAGCCAAAATGTAAATAAATCATCCATATTTTGTTTAAGAAGTAAAATAGCAGGTCATGGGTTGATTCGAGCAGCAAACCTGATTTTTGAGAGCTTAATTACTTAGGCCTCTTTAAAGTTTAAATCTAATATTTTACAATGGACTTGAAGTTCAAGAAGTTAGCTTTCTAGAAAAATAAGTTTTAGCTCATTTGGGCTTCATTTACCCATCCAACTCAGCCAATAAACCCAAGCTATCCAAAGTGCCCAGTTGAACCAAAATGTACCGGTTTTGAGTATGTGATTTCTTAAGCTACATTATGGTTTAAGTCGTTGATTTTTACATATTTGGGTTCCCATAGATGTTACCTTTCAGGTCCAAGCAAGAAAAACCAATCATGCTCAGTCGAAGTGAAGAAATTAGGTCATTTTATAAACTCTGCCAGTTTTGATCCGAATCTGCATGGTAAAATGTTTTAGTAGAAATATTCTACTTAAACATGATTTAACCTTGATTGCTTTGCATGGGGGTTTCTACACACCCTAAGGAGTCCCCCCATGGCCTAAAATCAAAATCGATCACTTTTAATTGGTGGAAGCAAGGTCACAAAACCGGGCTCAAAACTGCCTTGTGAACCCGATTGAAGCATGACGTGTTTTTCCTTCTCCAAAGGGTTTCCTTAGATCTCTCCTTGCTTGCTTGCTACCTTTACTAGTCAAGCATCTAGAAACACAATGATTTGCTACTGAAGAACCCTTGAATCGTGTGAACTATTGAGAAAACAAAGTAAGAATCAACACTTTGCAATCTGATTGGATGGCCGAAAAGGGGATGCACTTTACGACTGCTTTTCTCCACTTTTTTGCTGTTAATGCCGATGTATTAGCTTAGTTAAGATGTAGTAAAGTTAATTACATCATTTGTTTTGCTTTCCTTAAGATTCTGGTTGTAATTAGTTTAAGTTAAGCAGGCTTGTAATCTGGTTTTATACTAAGCGCATAGATTAGCTAATTAACACGTTTCCTTCCCAAGGAGGAAACTTCCAGTAGCTAGCTTAGTTACTTGGTTGCATGCTTGGTCGTGTATTAATATGTAGTCATGACCACTTTGTAAAACATACCTGAATTTTGACTGAAAAACCAGAATTGAGAGCATTGTGCCTTCATTCCCTTAAACACTTCACTTGCTTATCCTTAATTAGGCTGATTAAGGTGGTGATCAAGTAAGTCTTAACTCTTAATTAGGTGGTGTTTCTGTATCCTAATTGAGGTTGATGGCCAGTAAACTCAAACTTAGTGGTGTTTTTGTATATAAGTGAGAGTTTAGACTATCCTTCTTTCACTCATTCATACACGGCTACATTCAAATTTTAGCTTGAATCCAGCTTTCTTGTTTTTACCTTTTGAATTCAGCCTTGAATGTCCGTGATTCTCCCCACAGATACATCAGGGGGATTTATGAGGTTGCACATTCCATTGATCTTTCGAGTAAAGTTAATGCTTTGTCTAAGAAATTTGATCAATTGTTGTGCATGGACAAAATAGCTAATTCCTCTTATATGCAAGATGTGTGTTCAATTTGTACTAGTCCCACCCATACTTCTTTTGAGTGTCCTTCTATTGGTCCATCTGATGTTGTAAATAAACAAGTGAATGTTGACCAAGGATTTCCTCCAACTAGTAATCCTTACTCGAACACTTATAATCATGGTTGGAAGAATCGTCCTAACTTTTCTTAAATATCTCAAAATGTGGAGAACCCGCAAGCGTAGTCCAGCAGACCTACACCTCCTAGTGTTTAGAACCAAAGGCATGCCCATCCACCACCTCCACCACCTCCATCTTTGAGCTCATAATTAAATAAGGTAGTCTCTACCCGTAGTACCCTTACTTCTCCTATCCAAAATCTGAATACTAAGGTCTAAGGAATTGAGTCTAAAATGAATTGTAATTTGCACTCACAATCCATAACTAAGTTAGAAACCTAATAGGGTCAACTAGCCATAGCTATAAGTAAAAGAGAAGAAGGAAAACTTCCAAGCTACCCCATGGAGAATCCTAATGGCCAACAATTTGAATAATTGAAAGCTATTATGGTTCTTAGGAAAGGTAAAGAAGTATACAACAAAGTGAGTGAGAAGACATATGATAAAGAGGAAAGACCAAAGACTAATAAGACTGACTGTCAAATAGGGAGTGATTCACCCCCTCCCTCTAATGTGTCTGACCTCGTTGGGACACACAAGCCAAGAGTTCCTTACCCTCAAGCTTTGAATGCACATTTCCCTTCTAGGAAAGACAGGCAAAGAGAAGACATACTAGAGACCTTTAAACAAGTTAAGGTCAATATTCCCCTTTTAGAAGCAATAACACAAATCCGTGGTTATACGAAATTCCTTAAAGACATGTACTTTTTTAAAAGAAAATCTAAAGATGACAAGTCTCAGAAAGTTTTTCTAAGTGAACAAGTGACTTCTATTTTGAAACATGACAGTCTGCCTAAGTTGAAGGATCCTAGTGTTCCCACTATTTCATGCTTTATTGGTAATCATAAAATTGAAAGAGCACTCTTGTATTTGGGTTCTAATGTTAATTTGATAGCATAATCTGTTGACTTAGAGCTGGGGATGGGTAAACAGAAACCTCGCAACTATACCCTTTATCTTCTTGATAGGTTAGTAAGGACTCCTAGGGGGCGGATAGATGATGTCTTGATTCAAATTGATAAAGGTCTTTTTTTCTGTTGACTTTGTTGTATTGGACATGGACCCTAGTCATGCCTCTAAACAGATCCCTATTATCTTAGGGCGTCCCTTCCTAGCTATAGCTTATGCCACCATTAATTGTAGGTCGTGAGTAATGGATGTCTCGGTTATGAGTACGAGGGTTACTTAACATTTTTAAGGCTTCTTCTCAACATGGGCTTGAAGATGAATTTAAATGTTTCTTTGTTAATGTGATTGATGAAATGATTGAAGAGGCCTTACCTACTATTCTAAACAAAGATCCCTTGGGAACTTGTCTTTCCCATAAGGATTTAGGCTTATTTGACTTCGGAAGTGCAATAGGTGAGTTGGATTCTACACTGGACTCCACACCTCACCTTGAGTCTTCCTCTTAGGTGTCCAATTATGAACCTATTCCCCCTTTGGCTAGTTCTCCTATACCACCTTATAATAGCCCAACTCTAAATCATGTTTATTTATTTAATTAAGTCATGTTATTAATTTTCTCTCATTTTCTTATCGTATTGAATCATTCCGGTTTGGAAAATTTTATTTTGGGCCTACTTCACAATTCTGGTTTTTGTTGTTGTCAAATTTCGGGAAGATCGATAGTAAGCCTTAATAATTGTGGTTTAAGAGATTAAATTTTTTTCATAACATCACAAATTTTAAATTTGAGCTACGTAGAAAATTTTATTGCAACGGCGCGTGCTATTTTCGAGCCTATTTCATTTTGGGCCCAATTTGAAGCCCAACAAGTTTATATGATTAAGTTTAGCTAATTATCATTATACAAGCCTAATTATATTTATCTAAAAGCTACTTGTGGTGGATAAAAATCAGCTAAATATTTAGACTAGTCAAAAAAACAAATCAAGCAAGCATACTTCCACTTTTCTTCTTCTTCTCTCCTCCACAACCACATGGCCTGCCCATTCTTCCTCCCCTGGTTGCTAATTCTATTGCTGCTGCTACCTTTTTTAGCCACCAAACAACCATAAACTGCCACCCAAGCTGCCACTCACGCTCCCACAAGCATCAAACATCACTTAGACCTCTTCCTTCAAGCTCAAAGTGAGTAAACCCTAACCCTTATCTTTTTTATTCTTGGTTTTGATTTTGTTTGTGTTGGTTTGGTTTTTGATCATGTTATTTTGATAAGAATAAGAACTATTTTAATGCTTTAATTTGCTGATTAGGCTTAAAAGCATGCTAGGGTTGAGTTTATACATGAGCATGCAAGCTTAAGTTTGAAATGATGAATTTGGATTGTTTGTATTTTGTCTTGTAACCTTTAGCATTAATAATGATTATGATGGTATTTGTGGTAATTTTGGATGAGTTTAAATGCAAAAATAAGTTGGTCATAAGCTAGGATTTTAGTGATTATGCATGGTGGATCAAGTATGTTATTTGTACATGATTGGATGGAAAATGAAGTTGGATGTATTGTGGACTTGGATTATGCTTTGGTGTGATTTTTACAAAAGCGGGTGGGTCTTGGAAAATTCCTTCGATAAAAGAGGTTATCTTGTTCAATTAAGCAAATAAGTGAGATTATGGGCGTGTTTTAAGTGTTTTTGTAAAGAGAAGAATTGAAAATTTGATGAAGATGATTATGGAGTAATTTTGAGTAACATGGCTTTGTAAGGTGATGATAAGAAACAAACCATGGGTTGGTGATTTTAAAGAACAATTTTAGGGGGAAATCATGTAAAGAAAATGTTGAGAGCATGGGTAGTGGCGCTGTGAACAGACCCGAAACAGGGGTCCCTTTTTCGATGAAAGTGGTACTGTCTGGTACATCAAAAAATTATGAATTTTGGTAGATAGACAAACCAATGAATTATCTTTCAAATTCCTCTTGAATCACTTCATTTTGAGTTCTGTGGAAGAAGTTATAGGCAATTTTGTAAGACTGCACAGCATATGTGAAAGTTGTGTACAGTTTTGTTGAAGCCCGATTTAAGAAGTCATGTTTTGGGTTTTACACTATGAATGAAGGTGTTGTGGGACTTCTTAAACTTTCCATATTAGGGTTTTAGGTCTAAATTTGAGGTCGTGAATGTAAGTTATGGATTATTTTTCTTTACTTCTATTAATCCACTACTTTATAACCTAAACTAATTGCCTTGGTTCATTTTACTTTGAATTATATAATATTACCTTGATCTACACTAAGTTTCCATAGTTTATATACTTTGTATCATCTTAGTATAACTATCTTATATCTATTCATTCGATTCTGAATACCATTTAGTAAACAAGTTATATTAAAAATTATCAATTGTGAGAATAAGTTCATTTGTTGACCACATGTGCCTATGATGACAATTTTGAAAAGAATAAGGGCCAAAACTATTGTTTCTCCTCCCTCTTGTGCATAAATACTATCTATTGAAATTGTATTAAAAATTTCAGGTACGTTCGTTGCCTGTATCTTTAGAAATCAGAACGTATTCATCAAAATTGTAACGTTTTGGTAAGTACATCAATGAATAGTTTAATCAGTGATTTGTCATATAATTGGTAAGCCTATCAGTTATCAATTATAGGGCATTGCCCTTCAGTTACCCGCACAGCCTCAAGTCAGATCCCTTGATTGGCCTAGCAGGTGTACACCTATCTACAGATCGTATCAGTTCTCAGGGGTTTACTACCAGATAATAACTAGCAATACAGTTTTACATTCATCTCATTCCCTGTTCTAAATTAAAATAAATTGCAAAGTGGGCCCAGTTAGTGATTCTATGATCATTTAACAATACAAGAATGCATGTACTGAGCTTCAACTTACATTTTGAAATGTTTGCTATGTTTTGCGTTAGGCAAGTGCTCAGTGAACCACCCTTATGCTAGCAAACCTATTGAGGATGATAAGTGAGCTAGGGACCCTGGTCAGATTACTAATGGTGTACTGCACTTATGTTTTCTAAGATATATTTTGAGTTATCTTGTAGATGTAACAAAAATAGTGAATTGCCTTCTACGATATATAAACCCTATGGTTGCTATCATCTACTCATGTATGATTTTTGGATGATGTTGATTGTTGATAGGCTTGAATTATACTCAACTATAGTATGTTTAGTGTAATTACTTTAAGCCTTATCTTTTTACGATGGCGGTAACACCCCGATTATTGGGATTATCACTTCTAATCAAGAGAATTATTTAAGAAACTGCAAACGGGGAAGCATGTTGAATTAGGGGGTGTTACGCACCTTCTGTTGTATCCCCATCTAAACTTGAGTTAAAACCTCTTCCTTACTCAAGCGAGTATGTATTTTTAGGTCCCAAAGAGATCCTACCGGTCATCATCTCTTCTCTCTTATCTTGTGATCAAGAGAGAGAGTTGATTCGTGTCTTAACTAAACATAAGGGTGCTATTGGGTGGTCAGTTTCTTGATTTAGAAGGGATTAGTACTATAATTTGCATGCATAAAATTCACTTAGAGGACGATGCTAAACCTGTTAGGGAATGCAACGAAGATTAAACCTCCATATGAAGGAAGTTATCCAGAAATAGGTAGTATAACTTTTAAACGCATGTATTATCTACACTATTTTTAATAATCAATGGGTCAATCCAGTCCAAGTGGTCTCTAGGAAATCTGGCATATGGTGCAAAATAATGATGGTGAACTAGTTTCTTCTAGACAGATTACGGGGTGAAGTGTGTGCATTGATTACAGAAAGCTGAACTTTGTCTCTGGAAAGGACCATTTTCCCCTCCCCTTCATTAATGAAATCTTGGAAAAATTAGCTAAACAAAGTATTTACTGTTTCCTATATAGGCATTCTGGTTACAATCAAATACCTATCTATCCTGAGGACGAAGAGAAAACCACCTTTACATGGCCTTCGCGTACACTTGCCTACAGGATGATGCCCTTTAGGTTGTGTAATGCACCTTCCACATTGCAAAGATGCACGATAGCCATATTTTCTTATTACATTGAGAAGTCCATGCGGGAGTTTACAGATGATTTCTCTATTTTTGGTTTGTCATTTGATGAATGTCTTGCTAATTTATCCATTGTGTTGAAAAGATATGAAGAAGTGAATCGTGTCTTGAGTTGCGAA
>JACYFF010010365.1:50188142-50225093 GCA_017589665.1 Selenicereus undatus | reverse complement strand
CAACCTAAACAACACATCACTCACACCAAACCACACAAACAAAAATATATATTTATATATATTTTTTTATCCGTAAACCCACCCCCCCACCCCCCCCCCCCCCCCCTAATGCTAAACTCGAATGTCCAAATCCTAAACCTTAAACCCTAGCCTTTGTTGAAAAATGATAGTAAATTAACTTTGTTTTTTATTGGACATACAACTTGTAATGTTGTCAATTTTTAACAATGCATTAATCACATATTTCATATGAAAGAATTATTTATTGTAAACTAGATAAACGAGCTCCTTACCTGGAAATGCCATTAATGGATATAATGGTTCAAGCTTATATCCTCAACCTAAAAACATTAAGTTTTATTCAAAGTAATTACAAAGATGTTTCTTACAAATAAAAATAAAAATAAATACATAGATCATAACCAAAGTCAGAAAATCAAACAATAAAAAGTTTTACTTGAAATAATAACAAAGTAAAAAGTAAAAGATGACAATTTTCAAGTAATGAACTAGAATGAAACTTCTACTTTTTAAAATTTCTATTCAAAATTGGACAACAAAATCTTAAAGTTAGTTTACTTATATAAAAAAAGAATAATTAGATAGGATTTATATATATTACTTAAAATAGAAAAAAAGTTGAATTTGCTATTAAGGGCCTGTTCTTTTCGTTGGTCTTTTTCAATTTACCAACTTCAACCTACTTCAACCCACTTCAACCTACTTCAACCCACTTCAATAAAAACTATCAACTTTAATTCACTTCAACCAACTTCAATCTATTGCAACTCACTTTAACTAACTTCAACCCCACCTCCTTCAAAATTTTATTCTCACTATTTTAACCAACTTCAAAAATATATCAACTTCAACCCATTTCAACCAACTTCAACCCACTTTAACCTACTTCAACCTCTTTGAGCCTACTTCAACCCACTTCAACAAAAAATATCAACTTCAACCCACTTCAATCAATTTCAACCTTTTGTCAACCCCAATTTACCAATGAAAAGAACATGCCCTAAGTATGAGGGGGGGGGAATTTAGTTTTTAATAATATTTACAAAAATAAAAAATTGTAAATGAGAAGAGTCAATTCAGACCTTACTTTTATGAGTCTAAATGTTATTTTCTTATAAGATATTTGATTGTAATGTTAATTTTTAATGAAATATACTTCATGCTAAATTAAAAAATACTTTTCTAAACATTATTTTTAAGGACCTCATTTGAAGTTTATTTGAAAAAAATTTGGAGGTAATTCTTAATTAAGTACTTTTGTAAATTCAGTTTAATTACAAATTGTATCATATTAATGTTAAGAAAATTACTTTCATTGTACAAAGAGTAACTTCGGTTAATTTTAGAGATAATTTTAATTGACCCATAAAAAATCTTCAGGATTCTTTACTTTAAAAAAAAGGCAAACAATTGAAAGCTGACAACAAAGGGACATGTCTGGGGCAAAGTACAGAGAGAAGAAGAGGCAACAAATAGCAAGGGCAGATGAGTAAAAAGACTAAGGACATGAACGTGTAAGCGCATACGCAATGTCTACTGGCTGTCCCTAAAATAACACCCAATTAAAAAAAGAGAACTTTTGAGTTATGTACAAATTAAGGAGGGCCCTATTAGTAATTTTCCCTTTTGTAATTGATCACCATTCTTGTGTTTCCTCTTTTTTTTTCAGCATGATTTCTTATCATGAAAGCGAGACTGGTGTGAGGACTCTTGCTATTCCTGATTAATCCTTCATTCAAAAGTTCTTTAATTTGTTTATCAAATTCGTGAATATCCTGGTGTGTATACACCACTTGTTTGACTCAAATAATGTTGGGATTTAACAAAGTGATTATAGCAAATGTCTCATTTTTATTCCAAAATTTTAGAGGATTATCATAGCAGAGTTCTTTACACAATTGCTCTTATTGTTCCGCAATCTACTCTTTAATAGATAAGTTAAATAGTGAGACTGTCAGTGCCACCTCACGTTGTATATGCATTACCTTGTCACCACGCTGGTTGTATGTAAATTCAATTTTCTGATGAGTGTAGGCATTACTTAATTTTTCAATAGGAACTAAGTGACCATTTATTGTGAATAGTATTTGGTTTATGGTCTGTGTGCATGGAGAATACAATCTTTGAAAATTATTTTCAATAATCATATCATGAGAGGGTTGATCAGTAGCCCATAGAACTGGTATAATGCGTGGACTCCTTCTAATTCTATGGATAACCATTCTATTATCTCATTATAGCTCATAATACTTTTATCAGCTATCCTTACTTGTGAAGGAATTTTAGCTTTTTCCCAAATAAATTCTAGAAATAATAATCTTTTTTCAAAATATACAGAACAACCACTATCTCTATGCAACCGCTCAATTCATATTTATTATATCCCTCTAAACACACCTTTATCGCGATATAGATGCTATTAGGATTTGTATTGATAGCTTCATAGCATAGCTCTATAGTCATATTTTTGACTAGTTCATCTTCATAGATTGGTTCACTAACTATTCTTGTATTGTACCCAACGACTTTTCTATCTAGACTCATACTTCGGTCTACACTATGTCTTATGGGTTCAAAACTCATTCTACTCATTTCACTGGTCATCCTAATTGTATTATCTTCTTTAAGCTCTTTGTTCAGCTGATCACGATCCTTATCCCCAATTTGATCTTGTACTTATGTTTCTTAATAATTGGGGTTTAATGATAATTTTACCGTTCTCATCAATTTTTATCACATTTTTCTTATTGATTTTTGTAGGGTTAGCACAGCTAGATATCTATGAATGATCAATTTTTATCTCTGCATGATTGGTTTTAATCCTCTGGATCTTTTGCATAGGGGTAGGGCTTTTAAATTTTTCTGCCTCTATCATTGTTACCTTAGTCTTTGGATCTATAGCATTATCTAATTTGTAAATAATTTTTCAAAATATCCTCAATGGGTACCCTCCTCTTTTCATATCCATCGCAACTGTTCTTATCTTAAAAGATAAGAAGTTTTTAGCAAATTCATCTTTTAGACTTACATAATATCTAGGTCGGCAATTGAATCCCATTGACCCATTACATAAATTGATCTTTATCCCTTTGATAATTTAATTCTTAAATTTGGTATGCCCAATATCACAGAGCAAAGCATAAAGATCAATATCTTTGCCATAATACTATAATAGAGTTATTTGAATTTCGACACTTCCAATATGGATGTATCTACACATTCTGTCTTTGTAATGCTTAAGGATATTTTCTCAATTGATGAGATTAACTTCTCCCACATCATACTCACAATCTTTAATTTCTAGTTCTCATTCCATCATTTCAAATACGTATTTGCTTTTGAATTAAAAGATAGACTTTTTATAGATTATATATTTCTGGATTAAGGGAAGGCCCCATTCTCCTTTGACTTCTTCGTTATTATTGTCTACAGCAAATTCTTCTCCTTGAAGATCACCAATACTAACAGAGCTACTCTCCATCGTATGACTTGTTTCTTCATAATCATTTTCTTCATATTCATTGTCTAGTATGATTTCAATAAGTTCTTTGTTGTTACTTAGAGTTAGGTCTAATGCCTTATCCTCAATAAGCTCAACATAATCTAGGCTACCCAATATTTCAATAAGCTTGTTATTCTTCCTATGTTTGCATTCATTAGCATAATATCCTACTTCTCTGCATGCTCAGCATTTGCAGTTGCTTTTCCCTACAGGATAATAAGCAGCTTTCTTAAAAAGTCTTTGTTTTTTAGGGCTTGGTTTGTTATAATATTTTATTTAATATTTCTCTCCCCTTTGCTTATTAAAGCTTTTTTTCTTATAAAATTTTCTTTTTGTTCTCCTTTCAGGTTCTTTTCCCCATTGGTGAGGTAAATCCCAACAAGTTAGAAATTGTTTCTTAATTTTCTTTTACTTTTGGAGATCAAGACATTCATCATTGATCCATTTTCTTGAACAAGAGATTCTTGAACCAAGGGTATCAATGACGTATGCTCTTTCCAGCCATCTAATGCATTTTTCATTAATTATGGAACTTATAGGATATGGCAATTTGTCATAGAACATAGCAAGACTAGTTCATTATGTCCAATTTTGTAATAATATTGACTAAATTCAACAATATAATTTTTCAAATATCTCATACCCTATAATTCTGTGTTATTAATCTTTATCTGTCATTCTCTTACTTTTTCTTCTTTTCAGAATCATGTTTAGCTTCAATGAATTCGGTTTCAATTTTCTTACATAGATTTTTGAACATAGCAGCTGGTGTTTCCATCATTCTTAATGTATTTTTTCCGTCTTCATTTAATTAATCATACCAGTTAGCTACAGTACTAGAAAAACTATATTCGCTGTAATTTAAGAAATTTACAGCAGTCCATGTAGTATTCAGGTTTAAGACACTATCCATGCCTCTTTTCTAATGCTCAAATATTTCTTCTCTATTACGTGCTCCATCTATGTTTAGATATATCCCGATTAACTAATTGGAGTAAGGCTAATCTCTTCAAAGGTTGTAGTTTTCCTTGGGATAAACCCAAAAGAAAAATTAATTGTACATCCTGCTGAAACGTACCTAGGTCTTATAAAATGAGTATTTCTTCTAGAAGGTTCACCAAATTCTTTAAGCTTAAGAACAACGTTGTTAACTCAATTGGTCTCTATTTCCTCCAAGTCGAGTTCTTCTCCAAACTCATTGATCTCATCTTCAACAGTCATTTTACCATATTTTTTATCAAGCTTTCTTATGACTTCGTCTAATGGTAACACATTAAGATCTTATTTAATCAGATGCATCTGCTGATATATTTCTTCTTCTATTTAGATATTATTTGTCTCTTTATTATCAACAGACAACACGTTATGTTTATCATTAATTACGCTAATAATCTTGTTTAATTCTTTTGGATGTTGTTCTTTTTCGAACATATTTTGTAGTTCATTAAGAGTATATTGCTTATACTCTATCCTCTTCTTTTTCTGCCTTCTTAGTTGATTTTTCAACTAATTTTCCTCCTACTTCTTTTTGAATTTTTATATTATGCAAAGGAAATGGAATTTTTTTACGGGGTTTTGGAAAGGATATCTATGTTGAAATGGAGAACTAATACTTGAAGTGGATTTTTCGCTATGCCTAACTTCGTTAATTAGAGAAAGGTGGATCACAGTTAATTGTTTTTTAAGCTCCTTGACTTCGGTCTTAATTTTAGCTAATTCAACTTTTAATTCTAAGACTATATCAATGATATAGTTTAATTGAGGTACTACTGAAGAAATTCCTTCCGGTAAGTGAACAATGTGTGACTAATTCGGAACATGGCAAGCAGGTGATGATTCAAGCATTAATCACAGTTAATAAGCTTAATTAGTCATTAATTAGTTTAATTATCTTAATTATTTTTTATCACATGAGTCTGATGCCAGATTAAAGAGAGCTTTGAGTAATGCTAGTGAGCAGAATATTATGTGCATAAATTTAGATTTTTCGAAAATAAGTTTTTAAAGATTTGGACAAAATGTGCAAATATGAAAAGTTGTGGGTGTGCTTTATAAATTAGAATAGTGGCTTGGTCTTGAAAATGGTTCACATAACGTTTTGGAGGTCCTTTCTGCTAGTTACCACAAAACACAAGTTACCTTATAATTAGTTTTAGAAACCGAGGGTCCTTAAAATAGTTTACAGTGAACTGAAGGTACCTTTGTATAGTTTCTCCTGGATGACTCATCCTATCTAGCACTAATGTATCAAATTCCAGCTAAGGTTATATTCTTGTGGTTCCATTCAAACCTTTACCACTAGTTGGGATTTTATTGGTCAATTTTCTTCCAATCCTACTGGTTTGTACATGGTTTGGGGAAGGGGGTACTCTCCTAATTATTTGCTTGATCCTTATAATGTTTCCCAGACTTGGATTAATGAAATAAGAGTTTGGTACTTAGTATTTTCACAAAAATCTCAAATTTCTTTATCTCACTAAGGAGGTGGTGAAGTTGAGTTCACCCCTTTAATTCAATCCTTGGTGGTTTAGCTTTAGAGGGTTGAAGAGTGGGTTGATTTATCTATTTAGTTTGTTGTTCTGAAGTTTGATTCAAACAATTAGAAGATTTGGGGTTTTCTCTCTCTTGGAATATTTTTGGAAGATTGATCTTCTTCAATCATTTGGGGCTCATCAACAGGGATTTATTGCCTTTATTTGAGCAATGGTTTTGCCCCATAATCAGTAGACCCTATATATACAAGATAAATACTATATGCATATTATGACCAAAATACCAAATTCATTTAAATTTTCAGAGCACATAGTTCAAGACTCTATTAACAATTTTTGGATTGTAAAATTATTTTTCCTAACACATGTCCTTTATTTGATTTTTAAAGAACATAAGTTGGGTAACTCTTTGAAGGGAACAATATAACTTTGTTTGGTCTGTTAACAATTTTGCATTGTCTTTTTTGTTACTGTTTATATTCCAAAGTAATATATGATAAATCCAAATTTATCTGTTGAACTTGAGGTGATATTGAATCTCTTTATGCCCTTCTAATTTTTCAGATAACTTTGTCTTTGAACACATAATCGTTATATCGTATATGTTGCTCTTGTTCATTTCCAATTGAAGGGCATGTAGCTTGCATGAAATTGTTAATCAATTTATCAATATCCAAGGTTGAATTTTCATAATTGCTTTGATGTGTTTTTTTAACTATTTCCAGTGCCCAATTTTTATTATTTATTTATTTTATTACTTTGTTCTTATTATGATATATTAGTTTAAAAGGTCATCATATCGTGGACAATCTCCACACATTAGAAACTTGCTTCAATCATATGTCATCCTCATTATGTTTTAAATAATTACTACAATTAATCAAACTACTTTTCTTTCTCTAGCTTTAAATCTTTCAGTAACTACATTCCTTGGTTTAGGTATACTTTTTGATAAATTGGGTTAAAAGTGATAATTATCATAGCTTATTTGAAAATAACCATACCATACCATGCCTTAGGCTGTTAATAATAGGCAACAACTAAAAGTATGACATTCTACAAATATGATAATCATATATTAATAAATTATTCTGTAAAATCTAAATTGCAGAATAATAAATGCATAAGCTTGGAACAAATAATAACAAGATCTAAATAAATTTGAATTATAATTGTTTTCCATCTGACTCTATATAGACAACCCCCTCCCCCCTTTTTATGTTTACTTTTTGATTAATAATAGACGCATATGTATGGTTCAACTAATAATATGATCAAAATAATTTTGAACTTTTATAATTGTTTTTCCATCTCTAATTTCATACAAACAACCCCCCCCCCCCTTTTTATGTTTACCTTTTGAGAATTCAGGTAAAAGTAATGAACAAAGCCTTAAAAATCTTAATGGATAACATATAATGCTTATCGATGACACAAACAAATGAAAACAAATCACTTACATGAACTTTTTCCAATGCAGCACTCTAAACACCATTAAAGGACAAATCACAAAAAAATAAAGAAACAAGAACAGCAGAATAAGAAGGAATCAGAACACCAAGGGAAAAGTGAATGACAACAAAGCGTTTTAGTACAATCACTAAACACTTTAGAAGCCTTCAAATTTATTAATATATACAATGAACATTATTGCATGTCTTTCCTATCGAAAATCATAATCTTCCTATGCCTTTCGTGGTACTACTACCTTTTTTTGGGGGGGTGGGGGATGAACATCATCTTATTATATTGCTGGTCTATTCAAACATCCATTCATGTATTCTTTTAAGTTCGATATGAGAAATATCTATGTTAAATTCTAATTCTTGCTAATCAGGGAATCATGAAATCAATTATGCCAATACTTAATAACAAAAATATCAACCTACCCCAAACATGAACACAATTAAATATCACTTACAATAGCTATACAAAAAGTAACACAAACTACACGGGTGCAAAAACTAGTTATATTATTAAATGATTCAATTAATTTATTGGGTGCAATTCAATCTACTTACTTATTTAATATTATAAAATACAATGAACTCATTAAATTAGTATGAAATGTACTAAATATAATTAATTTTCTAATAAATTTTATATTAATTTAAAATTTCTCTTTAGCACCACCGAAAAATAAACACATCAAAACAGTAATCATTTTGCATTCTTTATAGTGTTTTCCATGTTAACAAGGAAAAAAAAAAGGTTTTCACCTGTTGGCCATTATAGAAAGTACATAAACTCAAATAACTATGCGAGAACAATTTTTTAATAGGTTATCACTTTGTTCTAAACGCATAAAAAAAATTTTAAAAAAATCATATGCATATTTTCACATACTCTTTGTTTAAAATAATGCAAAAATATATATGCCTTAAATTAACAAAACAACACTACACTATGAAACACGAAATTGACCCTAGTACTCCGATAATTAAAAGCTATTTTATTTTCAATTAAATGTCACTGAACTAAAAATTTGCATGATTGGATTACTTACTAACCTAACCTTGAACTTGTAGCCAACAAACCGTAAAATGAAGTTAATTGACTATGGTGCCTGTACATCGAAAAGCTAGCTCTTATAAGTACTTCACCTATATCCCCCCCCCCCCAAAAAAATCTCAATTGGGCATGTTCTTTTCATTGGTAAATTAATATTTATGTATTCTTTTTAACTCTTACCAGCTCTTACAAGTTTCAACCAATTATCTCCAAAAAATCTCAACAGTTACCAATTCTTATCAATTTCTTCGAATCTTTACTAACCTTCACAATTTTTTCCCTTTCATTTGTGCCCTTAAAACATTTTCCTCACTCGTACCAACTTGTTCCAATCTTTACCGACTTTTAGTAGTTTTTTTTTAAAAAATATTAATATTTTCCAGTTCTTACAAATCCTTATCAATTTTTTTCAATTGGCATATTTGCCAACTCCTATTTACCAACGAAAGAAATAGACCATTAAAATTTGAAATAAGATATAACAATTTTGACTGAGGCATAAATTGAAAAATCCCAAACTAATCATATAATAACTCAGTTGTGAGATTTTTCTGAACCCAAAATTCGTTTAAAGAAATTTGTTCAAGTTGATTAGTGTAAATCTCTAGCGATATTATTTACTAGTTGATTATCATGTCAACTAGTTGATTATCATGTCAACTAATCAACTGTACCTTAAACAGGTTGATTCATCTAAGCTTGAATGCTCTAATAACTCATGTCACAACACTCCATCTCAGTGGCGTAGACGGTAATAATGGCAAGATCTTGATGACTACCAGACTCCAAAAAGAGGGCGGTGCCAACAAGGCAAGTGGAGTGCTTGATTGATCGGTTGATAACAAAAATGATTACTTTCAACGGATTCAAGTGAAGAAGACGGCAAGGCAATAATCATGTGCTAGTTGCTAGGCAGACAGCGACGTAGCAGCCGCTAATCTGCTAAGGATGAGGATGAATTAGGATATCACCATTTTAATTTTGCGCCAAAAAACCAAGCGTTATTTCAACTCCTGCAATCACTGTCTCACAGGACCGCTGAATAGTCTTCCTCAACAGAAGATGACAGGCTTACTTGCGTGTGCCCTTCCACGACCTTTTCCGTATCAAGTTTAAATTTTCTTTGTTTAACTGTTTGGATTTCGATGCTCTTAGACGTAGCTATCAAAATCTAGCCATGTCACATTGTCGAAAATGATTTTGCACATTTGAAATTGAAGGCATTACGATAGCAATGATTTCAACTGTAAAGGCACTTCTTCCGAATTCTCTTGCAATTTCAATCGGTTTCTCCTTCAACAGTACTAGTTTTTGTGTGATTGTGTCATGTACTGATGTGTCGTTGAAAATACTTGCTTATTCTGACCATTATTGACCTCTATTTCTATTTCCTTCATTTACTGATTTTTCCCTCTATTTTGTTAGTGAACTTAAGTTGAATACTTGTTTGAACTTTATTTAGCGATGATCTAATATAATCCAATGCCTCATAAGGGAGAAACAAAATTCAGCATTTATTTAAAATTTTCTTCTTATTACTTTTTTTGGCTAGCTAGATAAGTTGATTGCTCAATGTGCCCTTCTTTATGGACATCCCAAATGGAGTTATAGATAGCACTACAGTCAGCTCCAAATCTTGATGCTTCTTTGGATTGTGAGTTACTTTCTTTTTTTTTTTGGTGCTTATTTTTAGTGGGTTAAAATGCTCATTCAATGTATCCCGGTGCTAGCTGATCAATCTAGTGGATTGTGAATGGGTGGAAGGGCACACGTAAACTAGATGAGCTCTAATGGATGTTTAACTTGCAAGGTACAGAGCCCAATAAATGAGGTACCAAGTCCAAAATTAAGTTTGTTGCTTCGCACAAGTTCTCTGGTGTATCATACAACTTCAATCCATGACATAAAAGGTTGAAACACTAGAGGAGAATCATCAACTGATGGATTCAAGCACAGGTCTAAATCATGGTACAAGGGATGGAAAGTAGCCATCGTAGTGGCATCGGGAATGACATCATCTGGTTGGAGAAAGTAGCCATGGTACAAGGGAGAAAGTTGTTAGATTTAAACACACAAGGACACAAGAGGAGGGGTGAATTGTGTCTACCGATTTTTTGAATTGTTTCAAAAACACTTGTGAGAATAGTTTGAAGTGCGTGGTTCTAGTGAGACAAAAACAAAACTTCTTTCAGAGCACTCGTGAGAACTGATTGGAATGTGTGCTCTCTGTGAAACAAAAATGAAAGTAATTGCGGAAATAGTAAAGGAGGCACAATATTTTTACGTGAAAAACCACCGCTGGCCCAATGGATGTGTAAAAACCACGACCTACCTCAGTAGGATTTCAACAAACACTTTCACTAACACGGGCCAAGTTCGTTACACTATGTCACACACGTGACAACATCACACACGTAACTTAGTCTCCCCCAAGACTCTAGTTACAAACACACATCCAAGGTCTCTCAAGACTTAGACAAGCTCACACGGACAACACGTCCACCGTCTCCTAAGAGACCCCGTCCAACTTGGACAAATACTCACGGACACAATGTCCACATGTCCCCTAAGAGACCACGTCCAACAACTTGGACAACTTCTAATCACGATGACGGAAAAGAGATAAAAAAAAACACTTTACTTGAATGCTTCTAAATAAGCTGAGTATAAGGTACCATACAACTCATATTATGCCAATAATGAAGACTCGATTAAACGCACACTTTGAAGGTTTTTCTCACAGAAAAATTCAGACTCAGAAAAGCAATTTTAACACTTGATCAACCGTGAAAGCCCTTGAAAAACCTTGCATGAAGAGATGAGAAGCGAGTGCTTATATACCCACGAAAAAGAAAGGATTTGATGTCCATAATAACTCTAAAAATACTCAGTATCTTAAAAGGAACTAAATCCTTCAAGAATTTATCTTTTTAGGAAATCATATCTTTTAAGGATAAGATAAAATCTTTTGAAAATTTTTTTAGGAGACCAATATTATTTAGAAAAGTACTCTTTCTAAAACACAATATTATCAGAAAATCGATCCTAAATATATTAGGAATTTTGGCAGTAAAAAAACTCTTGAAAATCTTTGAAAATCGATTTTTGCACTCGTTGCCCTCAGAACATTGCAGACCTGTTTGCTCAGTTGTTCTGAGCGGTGTTCTGAGTCAGCTTAAATAATTCCTTCAAGGAGAGTATTAATTCAAGTTCTTCTTTGGCATATTAACAAGAATCTAGACAAATATAATCGGTACTTAGCCCTAAGACTCTAAAGACTCTTGTACTCTGTTGATGATGTGCACATCTATCTACTTTGATGATTTCAGCTTCTTCGACCTGTTCTTCAGGGTGTTTGCAACTTCTGTCGCTTTCAACATACAACTTTATCACATAAATTCAAACATGATATTTCGAACTGATCTCCAGGATGTTCGCAATTTGTCTTATCACATGATTCTAGCACTCAACTCAAGCCAAGCATAATTAGCACATTTGGGTTGTAATCATCAAAACCTTATATAAGATTGATTGAACA
Organism: Selenicereus undatus; assembly: GCA_017589665.1. Classification (NCBI taxonomy): domain Eukaryota; kingdom Viridiplantae; phylum Streptophyta; class Magnoliopsida; order Caryophyllales; family Cactaceae; genus Selenicereus; species Selenicereus undatus. The sequence continues at coordinate 50,213,029 of JACYFF010010365.1, read as the reverse complement.
GAAGTGAAATAGGTCTCTGTGAGTTCAATTGAATTGGATTTTTATCTTTTTGAAAATAAGTTTTGCTTCTCAGGGGTGATGGATTCTGGATTCTGGGTATTGCAATGGTTTGTTGTTTTTGTAGAATCAATAGCAAAGAGAATATTCAACTTGATGGAAATTGAATAATCAATAAGGAGTTCGGGGGGTTGTGTTTGATTTGTTAACTCATTAAAGCTGGTGGATATTTAGATATTTTTCAATAGATTTTATCTATTATGGATCTCTACTTTTATTTATAATTTTTTTAGGAATGTGAACTTTGTAGATGAGAGTCCATCAAGGTTGGGGATTGACTATTATCATCATAAACATGCTTGCCAGTAAGAGAGTTGACACCTTCTACAAAATGTTATCTTTGTTATCCTATCTTTAGAATTATTTTATCTGAATTTTTTGTTAATATGTTCCCTCAAGTAACAACTAATTGTTACCCTTTTCCAATTACCTTGATTGCTCTTCCTTGATTTGCATTTTTTTATAAAATTCTGAAGCTTCTATCGATTTATAGGACTCTTAAACAATTATAATGGTGCTTTCTACTTGTGTGATGAGTCAATTACAAGAATACATAGAGCTATATCAACTCCATTTTCTGCTTCCTATAGGTCAAGTAGTCTCATTCAATTCACTTTTTTACTTCATTTGGGTTATCATATGAGGTCGCTCAAATTGCTTTAATTCATTCTATTATTTTCAATATTGTCTTCAATTTTGCAAATGAAACCCCCACTTTATTTCATTTTGGCAATGACAATATACCTAATACAGTATGAAAATTCATTCCCCAAAATCATAACTGACTCTACATTCCTAGCAAATTTTGCAAACAAGTGAGCCGTCCTATTAGCTTCCCTCTTGATATGATTAATATCAATATTGTCTTCATTTGTTGTACACCCAAGAATTTGTGATATCTCTTGTTGTCTCCCTCTTCTCTGTGTGTGCATACACATGTTTAGGTGCTTCTTGATGACTCACTAATTTTGGTTTCCAAAAGTGATAGTTTTGCTTTGTACTAACATGTCTTTTTCCTTTGATTTTTTGATATATTTGGCACGTGACATTAGTGATTCAATGATAATTCCATGGTTTGGCATCAAGAATACAAAGTTAATTGTAATTTTGGCATTATAAGGGGCCCTTAATTTGATTACATTTTTCTGTTTATGACATTACAACTATATATCTGCTCAAGGATATTTCTGTTAGATTCCAAAGATTACATAAATCTGTTTCTCACATTGCTAAAATAGGATTGAGAAATTTAGGAATTAATATGTAAAGAGATATGACAAATGCTTTCTACATATAAGGAGAGAAGACCAACATTAAGAACAATAAAAGGAGAAACAATATTTTCTCTCTAAATTCTTATGCTTTTTTGTACTTCTCTGTCTTAAAAAATAAGATATCAATTACAATGAAAATGAAACTATTTATTGGAAAATCTTGACCTAAAGATAGGAAACAATTATCTAATTTGTAAATGTAATTCCTACTTTCTATCATTTCCTTTCAACATCATTTTGACATTTTACTTAGTTGCCAAAAATGACTTTACCAATTTTAATGATCTCCCACTTAAAGTCACTTTTCTGGCAAGTTTCATGCAGCTTACGTTTCGAGCAAGCCATAGGAGGATCTGCACCATATGAACTTGTCAGTATCAACCAGCTTTGTCATAATGTATGCCAAATTATCTCTTGTGTGAATCTTTTGCATATCCACACTTCCTTCCTCTACTACTTGTCGAACAAAATGATATTGAGCATCAATGTGTTTAGTCCTCGAATGAGAACTTTGATTTCTAGCAATAGGCAAAGCACTTTCACTATCACAATACACAGGAATCTTTTGTTGTGTGTGTCCAAGTTCTTCCATTAATCTTTTTATCCAAATTGCTTCCTTGCAAGCTTCGATAGCTGCCATGTATTCAGCTTCTGTAGTAAACAACGCTACAATAGTTTGTGGCTTTGATACCCAACTTACTGCACGACCTGCAAGAGTAAACATGACCTGTAGTAGATTTTCTTTTGTCAAGGTCACCTGCAAAATCTGAGTCGACATAACCTTTGGCGAAAAATTCTGATCCTCCAAAACATAATGTTTCACCTGAGGTTCCTTTAATGTATCTAAGGATCCTCTTCACACCATTTCAATGCTCTTGACCAAGATTTTCCATAAATCTACTGACCACGCGCATTGCTTGAGCAATATCTGGTCTTGTACAAATCATGACATACATTAGGCTTCCCACTGCTGATGCATATGGCACTGGAGACATTTCTATTGTTTCAGCTTCACTGCTAGGGCTCATACTTGAGGACAATTTATAATTGACAAGAAGTGGGGTAGAAATCGGCTTACAATCTTGCATATTGAAGCGTCGTAAGATTTTCTTCACATAGTTCTTTTGAGAAAGCCATATCTTCCTAGCGTTTCTATCTCAATGTATTTGCATCCCTAAAATCTTGTTTGCTAGTCCTAGATCCTTCATATTAAACTCCTTAGCTAATTGTGCCTTTAATTCTTGGACTCGATCTTTGTTGGGGCTTACAACCAACATGTCATCCACACACAACAAAATGATGAAATCATTATCCTCAAGCCTCTTGTAATATGCACAATGGTCTAAATTAAGTCTGTTGTATCTAAGGCTAACAATGAAGGAATCAAATCTCTTGTAGCAACACCTTGGCGCCTACTATAGATCGTATAGAGATTTGGTTAACCTGCAAACCAAGTTTTATTTTTCTTTTTCTTTAAACATTTCTACTGGTTGGAGCATATATATCTCTTCTTCAAGTTCTCCATGAAGAAAAGTTGTCTTGAAATCCAACTGTTCGAGATGTAAATCAAATGTAGCACACATAGCCAGGACTACTCTTATAGTTGTAAGTCTAACAATTGGAGAAAATATCTCGTCAAAGTCAATACCTTCTTTCTGAGCATATCCTTTTGCCACCAGTCTCGCACGATATCTTTCTACATGATCATTACCAATTTCATTTGATCTTATAGACCCATTTGTTACCAATGGCTTTTTGTCCTTGTGGAAGTGGAACAAGTTCCCATGTCTTGTTTCTATGTAAGACTTCCATTTCTTCCTACATTACTGTCATCCTCAAATAAGCATCTGGACTATTCAGAGCCCTTTCAAAAGTGGATGGCTCTCCATCTTCAATTAGAAGACACTACACATCATGGCTTGCCATAACATAATCTGAGTTCCATGAAGGTTCTTTTGTTTGACGATGTGATCGTCAAAGTTCTGTATCATTGACCCTCTTTGGCTCCTGTTCCTTTTGTTTTGGCTTTGCTTCAAAAGAATCATCCTTTCTAGACTCATCATCTATATGTGATGTAGTAGTCTCTTTAGATGTATTATCATCTTTCTTTTGTAGTTCTCTTTCTACAAATCTAACATCTCTGCTGACAATAACCTTCTGGGCAGTGGGATCCCATAGGTGATACTCCTTAACATCGTTAGCATACCCTACTAATATACATCTTCTGGATTTCGAATCCAGTTTTGTTCTTTCTTAGGATTTGTGCATTACATATGCGGGACATCCAAACACATGTAAAGAAGAATAATCGACCGACTTTCCATTCCACATCTCCATTGGAGTCTTTAAATCAATATCCATTAATGGAGATCGATTTATCACATAGCTGGCAGTTCTGACTGCTTCTATCCAAAAAGATTTGGTCAATTTTGCAGTTCTTAACATAGCTCTTGTTCTAAGTGAGTCCTATTCATCCGCTCAGCTACACCATTTTGCTGAGGTGTGTTGATGATTGAGAATTGTTTTTGAATACCTTCTTGTTTGCAAGATGCTAGAAGATCACTGTCTATGTATTCCCCTCCATTATCTATCCTTAAACACTTAATTCTTTTTCCAAATTCAAGTTTCACTCGAGCTTTGAATTCCTTGAATACTAGAAACGCATCTGACTTCTTCTTGATTGGGTACACACATATACTCCTAGAGTAATCATCAATAAATGACACAAAATACTTTGCTCCTCTGAAGGACATGATTAGTGATTCCCACACATTAAAATGAACTAAGTCTAGTATGTGTTTGCTCTTGGCAATAGATCTTCCAAACTTTAATCTACTTTGCTTACTCACAATGCTCACAAAATGGTAAGTTCACCAATGTGAGTTTGGGCAGGAGATTACGCTCCAAGAGAACCTTTAAACCATGTTTTGACATGTGGCCTAATTTATAATGCCACTTTATCGTTGATTCTTCTTGATTGGTATAAGCAACAGATGCATCTCCATATTTTAACGTATCTCGTTGAAGCACGAATAGTTTGGATGAGGTCTTCTCTGCCTTCATCACAATGAGTGCACCTTTGATAATTTTCATAATAGCACGTGCAATTTGGGTCTTAAGCCCAAGATCATCAAATTGTCCAATAGATAATAAATTTTTCTTTAGACCTTTCATATGTCGTACCTCTTGGATAGTACGAACAATTCCATCATGCGTCACTAATTTGATGGTGCCAATACCAACAATCTCCAAAGCACGATCATCTCCCATGAACACATATCCTTCAAGGATAGGTGTATATAAGTGAAACCAATCTCGTCGAGATGTCATGTGCTATGTTGCACCTGAGTCTAGTACCCAAACATCAGTGAGTGAATTTGCTTTAGAACTTATTGATGCATCTGCACATAAGATTTCTCCATCATCTGATGTACTAGCAACACATCCTTGAGAGGTTGTTGCTTCGAAAATCTTTTCTATACTCTTCTTATAATTCCAACAATCCCTTTTAATATGTCCTCTTTTGCCACAATAATGACATTTGACATTTTTCTTGCTTCGTGACTTTGGTCTCCCATGATTTTGACTCCCACTCTAATTGCATTCCATCGATCATCCTCTCGTCATCAATAAAGCCTCTGTTTGTTGTAAAGAGAACGATCTATCTTCATTACTTTTAGGACTAGATTCCTCTTTTAGGACAGCGGTTGCAACATCATTGAAGTCTAGAAAGTCCGTAAGCACATTGTTTGTCAAATTGATGATGAGTTGATCATATGAGTCAGGTAGACTTTGAAGCAAAAGCTCTGCACGCTTATTTTCTTTTATATTATAATCCATCACGGTAAGTTTTGACAATAGCGAATTTAGATTGTTGATGTGATCCATTACCGTTATGGATTCACTCATTTGAAGAGTATAAAGCATTCTTTTCAAGAATATCTTATTATGGAGTGACTTTGTCTCATACAATCTGGTGAGTCCATCCCAAATTTCCTTCGCAATCGTTTTCTCTACGACACTTGACAAGACTGAATCTAGTACTAATGCCAGATGCGAATTAGCAATAGCATTGTTATCTATCTCTTTTCATTTGTCGTCAGTTAATCCTTCAAGTCTGACCTCAATTGCTCCTATGCAATGGTCTTTCCTCAATACTGCCTTCATTTTCAATTTTCGAAGGGAGAAATTAATTACTCCCACTGAACTTCTCAATCTCATATTTTGCCGCCATAATATTGAATAGTATAAGTTAACCTTGCTCTGATGTCACTGTTAGGTTCTGAAAATTACAGAAATTTGTATCTCACACTGCTAAAATAGGATTGAGAAATTTAGGAATTGATATATAAAGAGATATGACAAATGTTTTCTATATATTAAGAACAATAAACAGAGAAATAATACTTTGTCTCTAAATTCTTATGCTTCTTTGTACTTCTCTCTCTTAAAAAGTAAGATATCAATTACAATGAAAACAAAACTATTTATTGGAAAACCTTCAACTAAAGATAGGAAACAATTATCCAATTTGTGAACGTAATTCCTACTTTCTATCATTTCCTCTCAACATTATTCTGACATTTTACTTAGTTGCCAAAAATGGCTTTACCAATTTTTAACCTCCAGCTATGAGTGATGATAATTTTGCTTCTTATCATTGATAATGAATTATATTTGCACTATCTTGATAATTTTGGGTGCTCTCTTTGGTATGTGCTTGATAGGACTCTTTTTTAAAGAGAAAATCGGAAATGGAGAAAAGGATATTGTGTAAGTCAAGGGTGATTCTATCTCTCCCTTGCAATTTCCCAGTGTTGGCCTTTCAACATTACTATTATCTTAAAAAAAAAATGGATTTGTTATTTTTTTTTTCACATGTATTTACCCCCCCCCCCCCCAACCACCAAAATAAAAGAAAATTTGTGCGGTGTAATTTTACCTTTTTAACAGAGTGAGCCCAAAGTACTTTTTTTTTCATTCTTATTCCTTTTGTTTGTTTTTTTTTGCTGGGGGGGGGGGGGCTTGAGGCGGCTCTTGCAAGACAAACACCAGAAAAAACTGAACTTTTTGAGATTTGATTTGGAAGATAAAACTCCTCATCTAATTATCCCACAACAGGGCAAAGTAAGTGCTCACCAACCAATATCATGGTCATAGCCCAATAAAGTCTTAACACTCCTTGATTTCCACATGTTTTTGCTTCGGTCATATGTTGGACACAATCCCCTCAACCTATTTCTCATTTTGATACGTCACACAGGTTGTAGGTAAGCTGAATTGCATATGACACAATATGCGCTAGGAAACGGAGAATAAAGTTAAGACAAAGGAATTTTTTTTGGTCCGGGGGGGGAGGGGTGGGAGGAGGGGAGTTACAGCTGCGTTAACTGTGTTTAATTTCTTCTGAATCTATGCTTGCTAAGTTTGTTGGGGTTATGCAATTGAACCTACAAATTTCTCTCCATTTGATTTCCTTCTATTCTTTAATTAATTTCTTCAATGGGATGAACAAGTAATCTGATTATTATGATTGCCACCTTCTACAAGGTTTGATTTTTCTTATTTTATCTCCATTATGTATAGATTTTGTTAATGAATTTCCTTAATTAATAGTATGTATGTCTCTTTGTAGTTACTTTAACTATTCTTATTTGACTTATGTTATTTTAACTAACAAAATTCCAAAATCTTTACTAATATTACAGGTCGTATATTCATATTCAAATTACGTTGTTCATTATTAGGGTCATTGTATCGGTATAACCAAATTTCTTTAGACTCTAACTATTATTTTCAATGTTGCTTATATACTCAAATATTTCCTCTCTTTCATATACATAATTGGACGAGACAAGGTGTAGCAAGTAAAACTAGTACACAATTGGAATAAGGCATCTCATTTATTGACTAAATCTTACTCTAATTTTAAATCTTTTAAGGAGATCCACTAGGGAATTTGTATTGTTCTTAAATCTATAATTTGTGCTTATTTATATCCTCTTTTGTATCATATAAGAAAATATTCTAGCCTTTTAAATATGACCGCATAAGGCAAAGTTGTTAATGCTGTTGTAATGTTTGGTTATATGTAATCAATTTTGTAATGCAAACAAGCTTGTAATTGTATTTTCATTACATTGTTTGGTTGTATAAGAATATTGCAATAAAAAAACTATATTATAATTATAATTATCACAAATTAAGTAATCAAAATTATATTACAAAATTGATTATATTAAATTACAGCTAACCAAATATTACATTATAGACACTCTTTCATTTGGCGTATGTTGAAACTCTATTAATGTCAAGTATATGTCATCAGTTTTCACCCCTGTATAGCTTTATGTCTTTTCATGCCCTCTGTTAGAGCCTACTGGTGTGTTTGGGGGCCTTGCTTTGCACTCAATGCAATTTTATCATTTTCTAATGACTTTAATTTTTTTATTTGTCTAATAATTTCTTTAATTTAAAAAAATATTTTATGTATTTCGCTTCTTAGGAAGAAATTGGCCACACAAAAAATCATTGATGTTACCTCTTAAGGAATTTAGATTCAAAATGAAAGACATATTGTGTGGAGCAATGGAAAAGGTCCAAACAAATCTATGAAAAAAGAGTCAAATATATCACAATCTTATATTTTAGCGACAAATACAATTGATACTCATATAGTCCATAATAAGTCTCAAATGGTTTACAGTGTCATTTGTTAGACCTTGGGTTTTTGAGAGGTGATAAAATCTTTTTTTCGATATTCAAATCTCAATATTAGTTAGCCAATAAGAATAAGATTTAAGATTATTTTATATTTTTCTTGATTACTCATTCCATTAGACATATTTTTATTCTATCTTTTTAATATTGTTAGTTTTTCAAATTATTAAGCTTAATTACGTATGAAGGTGCTCGTTGTTTACTTTTTTCAATAATAATTTTATGCATTTAATTTCATATTTTCTTAGTTTAAAATGCTCCATGCATGGAGTCCATACTAGTATTCCAAATTTCAAAGCTTAATTACATAAGTTTGTTGTAATTTTTTTTAATTTAGATACGAACTTCAACTAAAGCTAAACAAAACAAAATATATTGGAAAATGTAAATGGGGATGATACACTTGATGCTGGTTGAACATAAAAGAATTACTTGCTTCTCTTAGGCTTCGTTTAGACGTAGGAAAACTTGGTGGAAAGAAAAAAATTGAAAAAGTAACTTTTTTTTTAGTCTTTGGTTTAGAGAAAATCACGGAAAAAAAAAAATATGGAGCAAAATTAGGTGGAAAAATTGTTAAAAACAAGTGATAAAATTTTCCTTACAAAATTGTGAGGAAAGGTTGAGAAAAGTTCCCAAAAGAGTTCTCGACCTCCTCCAACCTTACATTACTTAGATGATATCAACATGATTCAAGTAATTCCTCAACATTCAAATTTCTCATCAAAATTTTTGTACTTTTTTCTCAATCCAAACAAGAGAAAAATACTCACTTTCTCTCTATTTTGTTTTCCTTTATATTTTTTTCCTTTTACTTTTCTGTCCACCAAATTTTATAAGGACCAAATGGAACCTTAAAGCTGGACATGAACAAGTCGAGTCCACCCCAGGACAAATGGGATAATTGAGCTTTGAATTGAGCTCAATCTTTAATGAATCCTATTTTGTGTGATAATTTTTTTGCGACCCCAACCCATCGCGAACCAATTAATTATAGCTTTCAATATTAATTACACAGTATATGATCACATGATATATTAATTTAGTTTTAATAGAAATGATACCTTAAGTTATTTGTGGTTATAATCTTGTAATTTTAGGTATTGTTTAATAATAAATAAAGTTATTGGTAAATAATTATAACTTCTATAAGTAAAAGTTATTTATTTCAATCGTGAAGTACCACCTTTCAGGTGGGACTTTGATATTGGAATCCTAATCACAAATCAAACCTTCTTACAGCCTAATTTTATTTGTGTGATGCTCTCCCAGTTACATGCGACCTACCAACTTTAGTTACCTTAACTTATACACTGCCATTCTTTAGAAGGGGAAAAAAAAGAAAACCCTTCAGTTCCTATGTACGAACCGGCATGAAAGCTAAATCGAGTTTTCTCAAATCTGATTTTCGAGTTTTGCACAAATACAGTTCACAAAATTTCAACGAGATGTGATGGGATCCTAGCCACTGAAGATCTTTTCCATGATGATACAAGTCCTACACGCCCAAGAACAAGGTCTCAAGTGAAGACAATGGCTCAATTATTGCAAGAGAGTGAAGCTAGCACAAACGGGTTCACTAGCTTCAAAGTGCCCGGTTTTGTGCATTCGATTTCCTAAGCTACATTGTAGCTTATGACTAACATTTTTGCATTTTTGGAATCCTTTTGATGTTGTTTTGTAGGTCCATGCATGAGTTTCAAGTCATAACTTCAAGAGGATTGAAGATCAAGGTCATTTCCTAAGTTAATCCATTTTGCCCCGGTTTTTCACGGTTGGAAACATTAATTTGATTAACCCTCAAAACCCTTTTGTAACCTTGATTTTCTTGAGGGGGGGGGATTATATACATCCTAAAATTACCCCCCCCCCTTAAAATCCCAGCCATGGTCGTTTTTGCTATGAAAACAAAAGGCCTCAAAAACAGGCCAGCAAAGCATGAACCCGGTTCTAGACAATCGGTTTTCTTTCCCTTAAAACCCAGCCGGCCGGCCAGCCCCTTTGCAAGTGGATGGACACACTCTCCAACTTTGGCACACATCCCTAGCTACTCTAGCATTGGCTGCCCCTTGAAAGAGAAACCAATAGAAGCTAGACAAAGATATGAATGGTGCCGTTTTGTGATTGCCCAGCCGCAATCCTCCATGCAAATTTCGGCTAGCACATGGTCTTCTAGGCTTTGCTGATTGTTTAAGTGTGTAATCAAGTGTTTAAGATTGTATAATTATCCTAGACAATATTTTACTTCATGTTTGTAATGTATTAATTCTAGTTAATGATGTTGTACTTTAATTAGCTTAACTAGTTGTATTAGTCACTAAACATTTCCTTACTAGGAAGGAAAGGGGAGGGGGACGTGTATAGCTAGGAATCCTTGGCTTTTTTTGCTGTTTCATAAAAGCACTCCAAGGCCATAGATTCATTTCATAACTTGTTGAATGAAAATCAAAGTTTGAGAGCATTTGCTTTCTTCTTCCCAAACTCTTGCTTGCTTATCCTTAATTAGGCCAATTAAGGTGGTGTCCAAGTGAGTCTTAACCTTGATTAAGTGGTGATTCTATATCTTAATCAAGATTAAGGGTCCTAAGCTTGAAGGTTGGCGGTGATTCTGTATCCAATCTCAGGTTTAGTTCTATCCTATTCTAGATTCATCTCCATGATTTGCTTAGTGAAGTAATTAGCTTGGATTATAAGTTAATTGCTTTTACTTAGCTAATCTTCCACATCCATTCTTTTCCCCACTTCAAATACTCTCTTTCAAATCCATTTTCACCATTTACAATTCACCAAAAGAAGCAAAAACCGAAGTAACCTACAAGGGCATTCAACCGTGCTCTTTTCCTTCCCTCACGGTTTTCTGGACAGCAAAGTGGCACGGTCTGACCATGCTCATAGGCACGACCGTACCACCTAGGCCGTGACCCAAACTTAAGTTTTTCTCTTCCTTTTGGTGTGAGTTAGCTAGGGATGTGATTTCCCTTGACACTTACATCAAGATGCCTTGATCAATTTATCATATTTCAAAATTACATTTGCTTTATAATACATTGGAATCCCAAATTAAAGAATCTACAACACCTTAAAGGTCATGGTATTCCAACAGCAACAATGTCACACTCTAAAGTTCAAAGGCATCCCCTTCTAGAGTATTTGGATAAAAATGCCACTGAACTCTTTAAAATAATCAAAACTACCACTAGAACTATTTGTGTCAATTAAATGCCACTAATTTAATCAGAAAAACTAAGCACACCATGTGTCACTCATTGTTGCAACTAGAAATAAATTTTTGATTTATTTTTTGAATGTGTTTGGCCGTTAAATGACAAAGAAAAACAGAAAAATAAAAACAAAAAAGAAGTGAACTGAGGCCTATAATAACGAACCTTTTCTTTCTTCCTCTTTTTTCATCTCAAAACTGAAGAATTTCAAGTGGAAACCCTCAAGAGACAAATTGAATGTGAAATAAAACAAAACACCCAAACTGCACTGAAATTGAGAGTCCCTGGCAAATTTGACCGTGAAGATGTTTGCATCATCCGCCCACAGCTCTAGGCATGCTTGAAGATTGTGTCCATGCCTCTAAGATTGCGAAAGGCATTGCCTTTTCGATAAGAGATGCGATATTTTAACAAGTATGACAACTAAGAACCCCGTAAGGAGGTTGGCAAGGTGCAAAAGTTTTGGCATGGGTGGAGGGTGTGATTCCTTTGAGTGGATTGATGATGCTTTCTATGATAGAGTGAGGTCTATGGTTGTTGCTTTGATGCTGAAGAATGAAAGTCTTAGTAATTAGATTGAAAAGTTGTAGAAGGTTGAGCAAGAAAGAAAATTTGAGAAGAAAGTGTTAGGCTGCTAAAGGAAAAGAATAGGAGGCTGAAATTACAGTTGAATGACGATCAGATCAGGAAAAGACTGATAATTTGGGGAATCATTGTCTTGGTCATTGTTGTTGTTGTATTCAATGGGGTTGGGGAGAAGTAGATTGAGAAGAGAAAAGGTTAGGTATAGGGTAGTTTTACTTGTAATATGTATGTGCGTTGGTTAGGACTTTGTATTTTGATTGCAAAGAATGTGATCCTAAGTTTGAAAGAAATGAGAACATGGAATTGTATGAAATGTGTATTGTTGTTGTTGATGTAAGTTGCTGAAAATGTAAGTAAAGTAGGACCATTGTAAACCAAGCTTGAACCATTCATTTCATCAAGGAATATGTAATGGGTACACGATGCTAACTTTTTTATGCTAACCAAAATAACATAGTGCACTCTGTTTAAACCCCTACCTATATGTGCACTTATGCAAAGTGAATAACCAAAATGTACAAAAGACATATTCCCCTATGTTGCATAACCTAACAAAAATGGACAAAAGAAATTGGTCATTTCAACATCTTAATCTTCCTGATTTTGTGTGCTTGCAAATCACTCATCTATAACCATATAAGTCTTCTTTGGAAATAACAATGTCCTCATTTTGCCTGACCTTATCAATAGTTGCCTTTGTACTTGAGAGGCCTTCCTTGATTTTGAAGGAGCAGGGGCAGACATTGCAATAGCAGTAGATTGAGGTTGAGGGGCTAAACTAGTAGGCTATGCAATGTTTGAAGTAGCAGGGGTAGACATAGACTTGGACAATTTGACCTTTACTTTGAATTTTTTAGTTGTAGGGGTAGAAGAATGGTGCTTGCTCATGAGCCTCTGCAAATGAAGATGGAGATTTTTTTATATGAGGCTGACTCTGTGGAGGTGGAGATGGCTAGGTCTATGCAGCTGAAAGCAGAGACTTTTGTTGAGGAGGCTGACTCTGTAGAGGGGAGATGGCTAGTTTTGTGGAGCTTAAGGAGGATGGTTTTGAGGCATAGTAGGTGAAACTTGACTAGGTGACTAAGAGCAGGGGAGGTTGACTTGAAGGTGCATCCATGACTTCAATCTATTTCAGCCAAAAAAAAAAAATACTCTACACATTGAAAACCCAAAACAACCCAATAGTTAAACCTATGGCATAGCTCATGAATAAGGCAAGTCCTTCATACTTGAAGTATGACTTGATTTGGTCATCTTCACTCGCTGTTGTCTAGGCCTTTTTATCAAGAAACATTCACAATAATTACTTGCTCTATATTTCAGACAATATAGATGTGTAAGTGTCATAAATTACCAAGATTTAGAATTTTACCTTTAGCTTGGATGGTTTTTAGTTGCAGGTGGTCTTATTAGACTCTTCTCTACCACAATTGAAATAATTCAATTTCACACCATCATTGGAGACCTTCCCATATGTGCCTTTCTTTTTTTTCCCTTACTTCAGGTCTCCTTTTGAACTCACAAGTTGTCTTTTTCTTTGACTTAAAGTAAAAGGTGGTGATAATTTTCCCAGGGCCTTTTCCCCATATGTCATCACCATTTATGGGCCTCAAAGTATAGGAATAGGCGATCTTAAGGTATTCACTTGAATAGTAGTCATGGACTAAGTTATCTGTGTTTAATCTCTCCTCCCTCATGACAACTATAGATGGGAACAAAGGATACCACTCAATTCCCAAGACTTGCATGTGCAACTTTTGTTGCTCAAGTTCACAATCAATGCCTCAGTTCCATGTGTTATACTATAGAACCCACCCCCACCCCTTCTTGCCTCCCAATACCTAGCCTTGTCAATCCTTTTGTCCAATTTTTTCACAATCCTAAGTGAAGTTGGTTGCTCTATAGATGATGTCCATGTTTTCTTTGCTGCAATTCTTTTCATAACATATTGAAAAATTGTCTTCAGCATGGAAACAACACACATGTATCTAGCATCCATAATGAACCCATTAAAATCTTAGCCATGTTATTGTCTACTGACTCACACTTTGCATGTGGCTTAAAGTACATCCTATAGAAATGTTGGACCGCTTTTTTCTCCAAGAACCGCCAGGCAGTTGCATATAAGTCTGACATTTCCTTGATATGTCTTTTTAGATGTACTTTTGAAGAATTTCATATTTGCATAGGATTTCATAAGTGTTTGGGAGTCATTTTAGGGTATTAGTGTGCTTAATTGTATGATTTATGCCCTCATTTCTACTATTACCCTTGGTTTCGCTTGTTTTCATAGTGCTTGTAGATTTTCACTTTGTGAGCCAATTATGTGAGTAGAATGAAGATTTAGAGGCTTTGTAGATTAAATAGCATGGTAGAAGAAGCTTAAAGACACCCAACATAGACAAACCTTGTCTAGAACCACAGTATAGGGAGATCCAAGAGAAACAACAGGTCAAAAGAGGGAGAGCCACCAGGACAGAGGGCCCCATGGTCAGATTATGGCGGGCCCCGTTGCCCCGAGCCTACTAGATTCTTTCACAGCTGTTTGTATTCCATGTGTGTGTTGGTTTTGCAGACTTAATTTCAGTTATAAAAGTCACATTTTACTGCTTCATTCATGATCCTATTCCATTCCACTCTTCAACATTCATCATCTAGTTAGGATTTAGATTTAGATTAGAGAGAGTTGAGAGCAAGTTGAAGGTGAAGATTTGCAAGGATTTTAGGTCAGGTTCGTATCTACCTATACAAGCACGCATCGGTTGAGCAATTCTTCTCCCTTCTCTTCTCTTTTCTCTTTAGATTTTTATGCTTTTTAGATTAGTATTGATTTTTATGTTAAGTTTTAAATTATTAATCTTGGAAATGAGTTGAATTCTTGTGGTTAAACCAATTCTTGTTTTGATCTAAAAGTGCTTCAAATTTGTTGGGTTTATTCTATTGAATCTTAGACATAGGAAAACTTGATCAACTTCTTGCTTGTTTTAGACATTTGGTGAAGAACTGAAAGGTGAAACTAGATGTTGGGAAAGTCATATTCGACTTAAGTGTGTGGTATCTCGAGAAAGACTCGCCGTTTAAGAAGCCCATAAATTTGATAAATGTGTTCTTAATGATCTTAGATTAATCAAAAATCCTTGAGAAATGATAGTTGATTAGATTTAAGAATTTCATTCCAACTTGAAAGAGGGGCTTGGTAAATTGATTCTCGATTTTGGAATTACCTGCCTAAAGAAGTTGTGCTTGATTAATTCTTGAGTTGGACAATTATACTTGATTTGAATAAATTCCTTGATTGTTTATCTATTAGATTAGATAAGTAGCATAATTCAATTTCATTCTCAAATTTTGATTCGCTTAGCCTATCTTAAGGGAATACAACCTGATAGCTTGAACTAGTCCCTGTGGGAGACGACCTTGATTTGCTACAATGCTACCGTACGCTTGCGGCTCTATCAAATTTATTGGTGGATTTTATAATTTTTCATATTATATCCCTATATTGCACACCCTTACATTGATCTCTTGCATAAACATGCCTAGCACACGCTTTGTGCTCAACAACAAATAATGACTTAAGAATGCAAGCCCTACAAAAGCATAAATGATTGTTCAAGTTCCAAAATAGAAAAATAAACAACCAATCCCAAGCAATAATAGGATGATAACATCAAAAGAATACTTGTAAAAACATCAAATTAATCAAGGACAATAGGCTTACCTTCTACTAGTTAGAGATGATGGTCCACCCATGTCCCTCACCCATCTCCAGCCTTCTTGCAAGTGTTTTAGAAACCAGACCCATGTCTCTTTCTTCTTAGTTTCTGTAAACCTCAAGCCATAGGGTACATCTAATCTTTTAAATATTTTCCTATGACCTTCAAGAAGCATGCATTTAATGACAGTACCCTTCTACAACATGCTAGAAACCCTTTTTTAATGCTCGTGGGTATATATAAACAAATGTAAATATATACTTGTTCGGGGGATCCTTCCAAGTCTTCACCTTCACTATTCTACCTAGATTTTGCTTGTATACCTCCTACACATTCCCTAGTCTGCCTAAATTTTCCCCTTTAATCACCAATGATAGATAAAGTCTAAAGCTTTCCTCCTGACCCTCATATACATACACAGTGTGGCATTATAGTTATGCTTCTCTTTAAAAATACTTTGAAGGTCCCTTGCCCTTAGATATGGTTGTAATCTAAATGGCTCCCTATAAGTATCATCCAACCAATCGCAAGACATATGCCTCTTTCCTTGCTTAAAGCTGAAAGGGATACATATGTGAGGTGCATCCATAATTCTTTTCTAAAAAGAGGCCTCATTTGTCATTTTTGATGCCCACAAGTTTCACTTACACCCCTTACCTAAGCAAAATACTTGTAACCTAATCATATCACTCTTCTTGATAAACAAATTATGCCCTCCAAGAATTTTGTAGGTCTTAACAGCTTTTTTCAGTTGCTTTTTATCCCTAAATGTCATTCTAACTTTAAAACCACCGGATGATGTGCCATTGTACCTTGGATACTTTACTCTCCTTGTTCTTTTCCTACTCTACCCCTTATTCTCATCTTTACTAGAAGTGTTAGAGCTATCAGGATTGTCTAAATCATGATAAATCTCCTCCTCACCTCCCTCTTCATATATGTCCTGTTCAGGATTGATAACCTACAGCTTTAACTGCCTCCTTTAGTTTTTTTTCTCTCCCTAGCATCTTCTAAATTCTCATCATGAACATTAGAAGAGAAGGCATCTTCTCCTTCTGACCACAACCCATCATTAGAATCATCAGCAGTATCTATAAAGTAATCATTGTGTTCACTCCCATTCCCCTCTTTATTCCCTTCCTCTCCTTCATCATGTTCATCATCTATGTGTTTAACATATACAAATACAAATTCATAATTTGTCAACAACTTTATGAGCTCCTTAACCACTTTATCAGTCTCAATTGCTACAAAACTCTCCTCAAATGACAAGTTTGGTCTACATAAATAAACAGTCTTTATCCTATCTTCTGCATGCCCTAATTTTGACACAATGTCCTTAATATCATCCACACTTAGCCAATTAGGGTCAGCTTAAACCTCACTACACTCAGACTTACTATAGATTAAGTTAGACAGTCTCTAAAATTGCCCACCATGAAAAACATGCAATTTACAACCACTAAATGATGTCATTTCACATATTAACAATAGCAAATAAAAATAAGGCAAATTGCATCATATTTATAACTGAACAAGTATTAGGGTTTCCCACATGTACATGTCAATTTTCACTCAATTCAATCATCTTTGAAAAAATTAAATAGCCACAATGACAATCATAGCCAAATGAATATAACTCACCCTTACATTCTTCAATTTTTACCTAGTTCAATTTCTTCAAAAAATTATAAAAACCCTAACACTTACCTTCAGGATTTGCTCAAAAATTGCATTGCTATACTTCTCCTTCTTTAGAAGGAACTCTGAATTTTGATTCTAGGGCTTGCAAGAGCAATCATTACGAGGGAAGAGAGGAAGAGGTAAGATAGAGTGGGTTTTGCAAAGTTCAGGGGTGAGGTTTGGAGGGAAGAGATAAAAAGAAAACAAACAAATTACAATTTTTTTTAAAAAAATCGTTTCACCCCTCAATCAACCGATTAACACTATTTTTAATGTTTGACGTACTATAACCAATTATCATGATTATTCATGAACTATTTTTATTAGTTTAGTGACATCTAATTGACACACACTACTAGAAAACTATCTACTTACAACCAAAAAAGCAGTCACAAATTCTAAAAAGCCAGTCTCAAATGACATTTGTGACCAAACTTGTGACTTAATTTGGCGTCACAAAACCCTTGGTTGAAAATTGAATTTGTGACTTTATTTTTGAGATCAATTTTCAAACGGGTTTCACAGTGGGAACTTGAGACTGACTTGTGACCATAATTGCGACTGCATCGTTCATCTGACCGATTTTGTGATTGATTTGAATTAATTAATTTACAATCCATATTGTGACCATAGTTTTTGTGACTCTGTTTATGACCATATTTGTGGCCGATTTTGGAAAGATGAAAAATAACTTGTGATCATTTTTGTAACTGATTTTTTTATAATAGCATGAAACATGTATTTGTAGTATGGTCATCTGCCTGAATTACAAAAGTACAATGCATACTTACATATAAATGGCAACCAAACTTAATACTTTCATAACGACCAAATAAGGTTCCAAGACAAGTAACTTAGTGCCAAACATATAAACTAAAAATTACAATAGCTCAACATCACTCGAAATACTCCACAACACAAGACAAAGCATGTGACACTATCAAACATTGTCTGGATAACACTCATCCATCGTTTTCATCCTCATCACCATCCTCACCTTCATCCCCCTTTTCTGGTTAATCATCATCATCATCATCTTCACCATTTTATTCACCACCACCACTATTGCTCCCCTTTCCATTTGTGATAGTTACATACCTCTAGAACAAACCTTCACGATCAAACTACCGCTACTTTCAATCACTTATATCACTGAATTGCAAAATACATCAAATATATGTACTCAAAATAAAATAACAGTGCTTGTACATAAACACATATCATAGATAGTAAGGATAAAATCAGTCAAAATACCAAATTGATATCGAAGGTATTTATAAATGAAGTTGTACAAACAAATAGATCAAATAAAAAAGATGAGATTCTAAAAGAGGCAGAGGAATAGAGACCAAGAGAGAGAGAGAGAGAGAGAGAGAGAGACTCAATTGATAATAACCTATTCAAATTTAAATTGATAGCATGCTATACAAATCAACAACACCTAATCAAATTACATCAAACTGATGACAAAGAAATTAAAAATTAAAGTTGTGCACAGGCTATTTTTTAATTTTAGCTATTAAAAAAAAGCAAATATTAACAATATTATACCAAATAAATGAGAGAGAAACATGCAAGCATAATTTAGATTATCGCTTGCAAGGCGATTTCATGAGGGAGAAAGCACCTTCACTATACTGATCGCTTTATTATCTGGTCAAATACTTTTGATACCACAATAGAAATATAATAATAACACTTTTGCTTAGCAAGTCTATTTTCTAATGGCACCACAAGTTCTAGCCTCGACCCAAAAACCACCCTAAATACAATATAACCCATTTTTAACTCATTGGTATTGAAACTTAAAACATAAGCTAATATTTATTTGACACATACAGTCACAATCTCCTATCTTGGACTTTCATGTGGTTAGGTCTAAAAAGCAACGTATAAATTTAATAGTGCAACAATAAGCATGCACCTTTTCATAGCTAATAAAATGTAAATGTTAATGCAATTAAAAGGTTAGGGACTTAGAAGAACAAATAGTACATGAAAATAATGAATAGTGAGCAAGGGAGTAAGATGATGGAATTATAAATGTCAAGGGCTTTGGAGCCAGTTGGTGCTATTCATAGATGGTATAAATCCACGGTCAAATATTACTGCCAAAACAAAAGGTAAGCTTAAACTTATCTTAGTTTTGGCTTTTTCCTCGAATGCATATAAATTGTCAACTGAGAGTACCATAAGAATTTTATAGTAATAGATGCAACAAGTATGCCATTATAATATTGATCCAAGTGATGAGTTATGTATCCTCTGGTCATTCTAATTTCATTTAGCAATTGTTAACTAAATCCCTCACTAGTCAAATGATAGCAACTAAAAAAAGGTTAGCATATGATTACATTAAACCACAACTAATCAATGCGTTTGAGAAAAAAAGGTAGGGCTAGATCTAATAATTTCAACAACCCCAAATTAGATTACAAGATAATTTCGACGCAAGATACAAACAAATTCAACAAACAAATAACACATGCCCCTGACACTACTCACACCCAATTCAGAACAAAAAAGAAGGATTTCTCTCTGATCTCTTTCTAATTTGATAATCTTACTCAAATCCGAGAATGATTTTTGATGGATTGGTTAAATTTTGATTAGAAGAGGCAAAAAAATTGAGATGACGGAGGGTTCGTCTAGAAACCCAGAGAACAATTTTTTACAAAAAGTATGAAATAGAAATAAGAACATAGTAGCAAAACCAGAAGAAATAGAAGAAATTACCTGAGGAGTGAGTGGAGAAGCAAAGAGGCCTGGCCAACGAAAGGCATCAAGGAGACATCATGAAGCGAATAACGCTAGCTAAACGACAGTATTCACATCAGCAGAATGCCGATAAAACCTCAACATCACATATCGATCGTGACTGGAACTGAAACTCAGAAAATGAGTGAAGAAGGCAATGCAGACACGGGCCACAAAGAGCAGGAAAGGAAGGGGTGAATGCAACTGCTTATGTGATGATTCCTCAGTCCTGATTTCAACAATGAACAACACCCCCCCCCCCAAAAAGAGAAAAAAGAGAAAGGACCAGCTTGACTAAATTTATCAATAGAAACTTATGCTCACTAAGTATGCTGACTAGCCAACTGTCTCTAGTGAGAGAGAGAAAAAAAAACTGTAAAGAGAAAGAGTGAAATGGGTCTGCCTTACTGTTCTTCCCCTTGGCCTTCACAATCTGCCCTTCATCTTCTTCATATTCTTGACCAGACTACAATCGCCCCTTTAAAGCCCAAGCCTCCAGATCCACGCCATCTCGGCATTCCCTTCTTCCCTTGTTCCCATGGCCAAATTCCTCACCTCCTGAAGGTCATAGGCACCCGCTTAGCTTTTCTCCAGTCTTCAAAATTGGGTTCAGTGCCAGAAACTGTTCGTTTTCATGGAGCTTTAGTTATGGGGATGCCTGAATATGGTAATTCCAAACCTCTTCGTGTCAGATACTCATGTTTTTGGTCGACCATGCTTCAATCAAGATCTGAAATCTTCAACAATGAGTTCGAACTTGGGGCTTCTGCCTCCATTGTTGATGTGCCCAACCATTTACAACAAACCACCATGAAGCTTAACCGATGTTAGGGGGTATATGTACGAATTTTTTCCCTCAATCACACTCCAGGTATTTCCTTTCCTTAATCTTCACAATTATGCAAATTTATTACTTATTCTAAGCCAAAGACTTGACCTCTCTCTATGAAAATTAATTTTTTTTAAAGTGTCTGAAATGAATTTTTTTCTGTCCAACCTCAAGCTATGTACTACTTGTGGCTTGATAGTAGAGCTTGACACTCGTTTGTCCGGTTTTCAATTTCATTTATTCTTGCCAGTTAATTGTGATTGTTTACTTTCGATCTGGGTCTTTTTTGTATGTATGAGGGACATTGAACAATTTAGGGCTTTATTGTTGATGATGATTTTGAGATGTATGACCTGTGGTATCACTTCGAGACGGGTTACGTTCTCACCTTTGGCTGGTTTCTTTAACAAATTTAGGGAACACATGTCGTCTTTTTGTTCTATTTTGATTATGATTCGATTCAAACCTACTTTGCTTCATGTAGAATGCTTCCTCTTTAGAACTATTCCACTGTTTTTTGCCTTGCTTGGTTATGGTTGGGCTATTTCACCCAGCAAGTTCAGGAATTAGTGGTACCGTGGTTTTGGTTGGTTGACCCGGTATCTCTTCCTTGCTCATCTTTTAAGCTTGGTTCTCTTCTAAGTTTAATTTTCACTGATGAAATCTTAGTTCTTTTCTTGTTGGTCGATGTTAGGCAACTTGTTTCAAACAGTTTGCCCCTGCAATTTGGCGGATTGATGACTTCATGGATGTGCCACTTACATTCCATTTGGAGCCAGCCCCTGATTCCTTTGGTACTGTTGAATGGGCACTTGAATCAGGTTAAACTATTCTATAGCATGGTCAAGTCTCTTGTCACTGAGTTGGAGATACAACATTCTAAGATTAGTACTATTATTGTGGCTTCACTTTATATTATCGAATCTATAATGGTGAGAGAAATGCTTGATGAGCTCAATCTCCCTTGCATTTCCAAGGCCTTTATCCAGACTGCCTTCGAGCTTAGAAAACTACACAGGTTTACAGTATTGTGTTTAGTACTTACAAGAAAGCAGTCTAAGTGTGGTATATTCTTCATTGTATGTTGCCTCACTGTGGTCTTAGAATGCTCTTTGTCTAGGGTTGGTTTCAAGTTCTTTGTCTTCCTATTAGGCTTATTTATGAGTCATGGCTTATTAGTTAATTCGTGGGCTCAGTTTATAAAGGTATTGTTCTTCCCTTGCCTGATGAATGAGAGGATGATGTGTATCTTCTTTTTTGATGTTAGTATTGTATTCGATAAAGATGCCAACAAATCTACTTGTGTTCGTAATGCCCATAGTCAATGTTGGCTGGTTGGCTCAGGTTCAAGAAATGTTGATTTATGGTTAGGTTTGCCCAATCGCACTTCTATTTTTCACTACTTTTCTGTATATTTTCAATTTAACTCCTACAACTATCAGGTTTCAACGTTTAAATAACTTTTTATCTATCATTAATGCTGAATGTGTTCAAGTTTTGGGTCCCTTATTTACTTGAAAAAAAAAAGATTCACACTCACCTTATTTATGAAAGATTGGATGGAACCATGATTCAAAAAGATTGGAGTACCTTGTACCCTAATGTTTATGAAACACATGGTAATTTCTCTTACTCTGATTATTGTCCTATTATCATGTCGACTCAAACCCATTTACAAATAGCTAAGGCATTTCTGTTTTGGTTCCAAAATTTCTAGACGAAGTATCAAGATGTTGATACTATTGTCTCTCGAACTTGGCCATGTAACAACCCTGGAACCAATATGTATAAAATCATGCAAAAATTAAAAAGAGTTAAGCCTGATGTCAAATATTGGTCAAAAAGAAACTTTAGAAACTTCAATGATAAGCTCACCAAGAATGCTCTTAAAATAGAATATGTGGAGGAAAAAATAATAGCTAATCCTACAAGTCATCAATTCAACTCCTGGATGCAACAATTGTTGAAACAACGAGAGAAAATGATGCTTTTTAACCAAAAATATTGGGGGAAGTTAGCACGAAAAGATTGGTTAGTAAATGGTGACAGAAATTCCAAGTACTTTCAAAATAAGGCCAATTCTAGAAGGAAGAGGAAACTAGTCATGAAATTATGGGGTGATTGTGGCATTTGGATTGATGACCACAAAATGATTGTTAACAAATTCATTTCAGATTATGTACAGAGATTCAAATCCTTGCATAACAATGCTAGAGTATTGCAGAACTTAGGGTCATCGAAACTAATTTTAGACCTTGATAATAATGAGCTTATTAGATTCCCAAATTTAGAAGAGGTTAAAAATGCTTTATTTAGTATTGATTCTAATAAGACACCGAGACCTGATGGTTTTGGTGCAGGTTTTTTTTAAGAACTACTGGCAAATCATCAAGAAGGATCTTTTTAACTGCATTATTGAATTCTTTATTAATGGCAAAATCCTTAAAGATATTAATCATACCTTTATTGCTCTTATTCCAAAAATAAATAGCCATACACAGACTAGTCATTACAGACCCAATAGTATATACTCTACGATTTATAAAGTTATATCGAAAATCCTTGCTAACAGGTTGCAACCCCTCCTCGATCGTCTAATCTCACCCTTCCAAAGTGTCTTTGTACCCGATATATCTATTCATGATAATATTTTGTTAACGCTTGAAATTATGCACAAATTTAAGAACCTTAAAACTAAGACTGCTTTGACAACTATTAAATTAGACATAAAAAAAGCATACGATAGAATTGAATGTGATTTTATACTAAAATGCTTTCAAGAGCTAGATTTTCACCCCAATTGGAACGCATGAATTAAGCAATGCGTATCGTCAGTTTCATACTCAATCATTGTTAACGATGAACCTAATGGCCTTTTCAAACCATCGAGAGGGATTAGACAAGGGGATCCTCTCTCCCCCTATTTATTCATTATGTGTATGGAACCTTTAAACAACATGCTTCTAAAAGAAGCTAATTCCCTAAGGTCTGGAATAGGAGTTAAGATTTGCCTAGCATCTGTTAAAATTCTGTGCCTACTTTTTGCTGACGATTACCTACTATTTTGCAAAGCTAATTTAGCAAGTTATAGTAAACTCAAAAGCATCCATGACTTCTTCTGTTCAACTTTAGGACAGTTGGTGAATTACCACAAATCTATACTGACTTTCTCACGTAATTTGACGGCTACACAAAAGCAACTAGTGACTATGATATTCAATATTCCGCATAGACAATCTTTGGGCAAATCTTTGGGCAAATATCTAGGGTGCCCTGTTTTCTATGGTCGGCATTCTTATTCAACTTTTCAGGAAACTATTAATAAAGCAACTATAAAACTAGAAGGCTGGAAAGCTGGAAAGCAAATTGTTTATCTAAAGCAGGTAGAACGATTCTGATCCAATCAGATTTAGAATCACTCCCAGCACACATAATGTGTAACGCCCCCAAATTAAATATGTTTCACTGTTTATATTCTCCTTAATAAATCACTCAATTGTAATATGATGAATCCAATGATTGGGGCGCGCATTACCGCCGTCCAAAAGGACAAGGCTTGAAACATGAGTGTTATAAATAACACAGTTAAGCAAAACCTCCACTGTACACATTCACATATGATCATCGATTCACAATCAAGTGTTAACCAATGTAAGGTTTATAAGCCATAGTAAGATAATTCACCATGTAATCTACATCTTCATCCATAGAAGAATTCAAAATACAACTTTAAGGTATGCATATAAAGCATTACTTCTGATCCATCTGGATTTTCCTGCTTCACTTATTCTCTTCAACTGATTTGCTGGCATGAGGGCAATACTCTGAGCATTTGCCTAAAACAAAACATGAAAAACGTTTCAAACTGTGAGCCGAAGCTCAGTACATGCATTCTTGAATTGTTAAATGATCATTGAACACTGACTGGGCCCACTTTGCAATTCATTCAAGGTCAAAACAGGGAATGAGATGATTATAAAACTGCATTGCTAATTATTATCTGATAGTGAACCCCTTGATACTGTTACGATCTATGGATAGGTGTACA
>JACYFF010010365.1:50169724-50188132 GCA_017589665.1 Selenicereus undatus | reverse complement strand
CTTAATTAAATAAATAAATATGATTTAGGGTCGGGCTATTACATAATGCAATGCTTTGAGTTATCAAATAATACTAGTAGATATTTAGATAAATGTAATAGAGAATTCTTTTGGAAAAATTCCAACACAGAAAAAGGTCTACCACTTATAGCTTGGGATAAGGTTTGCATGGCTAAACGCAGAGGTGGATTGGGACTGCGGAAAACAGAAGCAGTTAACAAGGCTTTCCAATGTAAATTGCCTTGGAAAGTACTTACTAATGTACCTAGTCTTTAGGTTCAATCTATAAGGGCCAAGTATCTACATACTACTAATCTTTTCTGTTGTAAACAGAAAAACACATATTCGCCAATTTGGAAAAGCTTATTGAAATGCATAGGTCTTCTCCAAAAGGGCATTATCTGGAAAATAGGTAAAGGAGATGAGATCTCCTTTTCGTTGGATAATTGGGTTAAAAATAGGAATTTAGTGGAGATCTTGGGTGTGGCAAAGGACAGTGTTGCCAATCTGGAAGCCAAAGTTTATGAGTTTGTTCAACAAAATTCAGAATGGGATATTCTTACACTAAAACAATTCCTCAATAACCGCCCTATTGCACAAAAGATTTAGGGTATCACCTTACCCATCCATGAAATTAGTGGCTCCTTCTGTTGGGGGTTGAATAGTTCACATAACTTTTCAACAAAGTCAGCTACATGGGCAGCCCATGGCATCCAACCACATGACTTATCATCATGGTCGTTTAAGTGGATTTGGAACATTTACACCTTGCTAAAAATCAAAATATTTCTTTGGCAAATTTGTCATAAAGCCTTACCTGTAAGAGGTACTCTTCTAAAAAGAGGACTTAATATCGACGCAACTTGCCCCCTATGTCTAGGTGATATCGAGTCTATAGAACATCTCTTCAAAGATTGTCAAATGGTTAAAAAGGTTTGGGATCTAAGCATCATTGGCTTCCATTTAACTTTTCCCCTCTAGGATGGCATGATCTTTCACAATATCTAAACATGATACATTCCTCCCGCAACTGAAAATTGAAACAGAAATCCTCTTTAATCTTATGGAGTATTTGGAAATCTAGGAATGCATCGGTCTTTAGTAACAAAATTTTCAATCCTATTGCATGCCTGATTCATGCAAAAAAAGCGAATATAAAATGGAGAATACGAACTTGCATGTCGGTTGATCATTTCTTTAGGGGGTCTTCTTCTTCCCCTGCCACCTCAAATCATCTAGTGAGGTGGCATCGTCCACCACTAGGTTTCGTCAAACTCAATTTTGATGGATTTCTCATCAACTCATCGGCAGCAGGAGAGTTCATCGCCCGACACTGGACGGGCAAACTTATCAAGGTAAAAGCGACCTATTATGGTGATACATCTATTTTAGTTGTAGAAGTGAGAGCATTGCGTGACGGACTACGATTAGCGACTCCGGCTGGCTTCAACAACATAGTAATTGAAGGTGATAACAAGATAGTGATTTAAGCACTAAAAGGAAAGATTCAAGTTCCTTGGCAAATATCTAGTATTATCAAAGACATTCGTATAAGGCAGAATCAAGGTATCCATTTACTCATTACCCACATTTTCAGGGAAGCAAATATGGCAGCGGATTGCCTTTCAAAATTTGAATACTCAATTACAACGTCATTCTCTTCAGATATTTGTTTTTCTCCATCTCTTAAGGCTATTTTAGCTGATGATGCAATTGGGCGTACTCTTGTAAAAAGAGACTCTTAACATTCTTATGGTTTTATTTAGCTATGTAAAAAAAAAAAAGTATGCTGACTAACAACTAAACAACCTAGACATCATTGAGATGCTAAGAAGTCATAAACTCGATAAAAAGTTGACCTGAATTAGTAGTGCAGGAAATTGGGTCGAAATTGCAGGTCAGAAGCCCTAATGGAAGTAATATATATCATACACTTAGGTCAATTTTATATATATATATATATATATATATATATATATATATATATATGTATAAATATTTCCAACATATATTTGTCATATAGACATTTTTTAATATGTGGGGCTGATGTGGCTTATGAGAGTATATAATCTTAGCAGTATGATATAGGCTTTGCCTAATGGAGGGATTGAAATCCAGAGTTGCTCAATGAACTAATAGTAGTTCCAATTTCGTAGAATTATGACTAAAAATCGAACCAAATTCAAGAAATTTCAAGCTTAAAAATCACAAATCATCTTCAGGTGATGACAAAATCAATTCGGTTACATGAAATTGAAGCAACAAAAACAAATCTAGAAATGGAGAGAAACACGGGAAGATTGAGGTAGCTGAATATGATTTGGTGGGTTGCACAGGACCGAAGGAAACAGTACTGAAGGAGGCTTGGCTAGGGAGGCGGCGTTGTTGGGTGGGGGGCATAGATGGGGGTGTGGCTGGAAAGAGGCCATTGGGAGAGAAAGGGACTAAGGAACTTAGGAGCCAGCAAAATAGTAGGAGAGAAAGGGAAGTGAGAAGTAAAATGGGGGCTAATAGTTTAATGTTAGAACTAGTTTTTTTTAATTTATTTTTGGGTTACTTTATCAATTTTGTTAACTAGTTTTTCTTAATTTATTTTTGGGTTACTTTATCAATTTTGTGCCCACATTTTTTTGTGTGTGGTCACAATCTCAATCTTTAACAAGATAAGGAAAAAACTGTATTATATTTTGAAATATTGAAATTTATAATCGATTTTATAATGGAGAGAAAATCGGTCACAAAATGTGACTAAGTTTCACACTTATTAATCTTTAGTCAGAAATTTCTCACTAACCACTATATGTCAAAAAATTAATCATAAATTGTGAATGTTTGTACGCAGTAAAAAAAAAGTGATGGCAAATCTCAATCTTTCTTATAGTAACAAATAGTTTAAGCAATAATTTTGATTTTTTTAAAAATAATTCAGTAGTATTTTGACCCAAGCACTGACCTCCACCAACATCAGTTAACATATATTTTTCACTGACCCCTCGGCCCTCCTACCCCGTCCCCAACTATAAAAGGGCCACTAGTGGGGTGTACACCCGCACCCCTCTTTCAGAATAACGGACAAAGAATGCAGTAAAGTGGGGACAGAAAGAGAATTAAAAGAGGAAAAAAGTGTCACTTTCTCTCTCTAAAAGTAGAGAGAAGTGGTGGGTAGGAGAGAGAAGAGGATGGCAAAGTGGGCAAAATGCATACTCTTCTCTCTCCTGTTGCTGATTGGAGGTGTGGTGGTATTTGGAGCCAAACACAAACCCAGAGCACATCCAGTTAGAAGCAGCAGAAGAAGCAGCAACAACAACAGCAGTGGTAGCACCATTATTAGCAACGACAGATGTGATTATTGCAAAGGAAGATGGGTTGTGGACTTCTCGTTCCCTCTGTATGATCCCTCTGTTTGCCCCTTCATTCAAAAGGAGTTCAATTGCCTTAAAAATGGCAGAAGAGATATCCTCTACCTCCATTATGGCTGGAAACCTCTCTCTTGCAATTTAGCCAGGTATTTTTTCTTTTATTTTCCCCATTCTCTCCCTTTCTTTTTCTAATTGATTAATTAATTATATTCCTCCCACAAATCTGGTTTCATCTGCTCTCCAAGCTGAGCTTGTTGATTGGAAAGGGGAGTTCATTTCTTGAAGAAAATAGATAGATATACAACGTTTGGATTCTCATAATTCATGCCAAAGGAAAAGGTAAATGTACGCCAAAATATAATGGGGATAGATTTCAAGATAACTTTGGGAAAGTGTTGAATATTCTGTAGATTTGTCAACATTTGGTGGCGAAAAAAAGCAAGTTAGGTTCTAATTTCGTCTTGATTTAGCTAAAACCAAAGTTAAGTGCAAGGAGAAAAAGAAAAACAGAAACCGGAAGAAAAAGCCATTGCATTTAATTATATCTGTCAATTTTTTACCCACGAGGGAAGACAGGTGGAATTTCCTTTTTAGAGGCCTAAAATTCTTTTATGGTAGAAATACATTTCTAGTTTTTTTAAAAAAAGAAAATAATAGCTTTTGAGCTATTATTAGCTGTAACTATAGTTGAGTACACTTTTATATTGGAACAATACGCATGGAAGCAAAATGGGGCGTATTATATATATGACTGTGATGTACTTATATAAAAACTCATTAGAGAAATCCCAATCAACAAATATAAAATTACTGATTTAAGCCCTATTTGGTAAACATTAACTGCTTGTATTAGCTGTTAATTATTAGTTATTTTTATTAGCTGTTTGAATTAGTTATTTGTTGAAAAACTATTTAAAAAAATTAGTTGTTTCTAATAAAGTTGTGAGATAAAAAACTAATTTTTCAATAAGCTCTTCTAAAAACTTTTTTCACCAAACAACAAACTAGCTTTCTTATTGGATAAAGCAGCTAATCTTGGTCAAAGAAATACTTTTTGGTTAAAAAAAATTTCAAAAAATTATTTGCTAGCATCCCCTTAGTGAATAAATTATTAATGAAGTATTTTTGACGGTGAATAAAATAGTAAAAAATAAATTAGAAAAGGGTGATCTACATAAAAAGAAAAAAAGAATGGAAAAATGACCGAATTGATAATGTGAACGCAGAAGCCAATGAGAGTGAGGCGTTGGGGACTGGGAAAATGTCGGTTTGAAAGTATTGAGGGGCAAATCTATGTCGTGATTAATTAAAAGAATTGGAGAAAATATATGATGGCAATAATGAGAGCACCAAAATTGAGTAGTATTTTTGTTGTTTCTTTTTTTTTTATTAATTAGTTAATAAAAGAAAAAAGAAAAAGAAAAGATCGGACGGTAGCTTTAGGGGGAAGGGAGGGACGGCGATGGAGTAAATGTAGCACGAGCCTAAAGGGCCTCTGTCGGTTGCACCTAATCAATTGGAAAAATTTTACACCGTACTGAACCTTTTTCATTAACAAATCACCATTAGATGTACCGTTGGTCGCAACCTCGCCGAGGTACCTTAGCTGTGGCTTGCTTGCTTTCTGTCCTTTTTGTCCCCTTTTTGTTGTTGGGGGGTGTTTGCTAAGCATTTTCGGTGGAGTTTTAAATTTTGAAATTTTAGTCTGTTATGTCATTAAAAGTTCTACAATGTTAAAACTTGTATTCTATCACTTCTTCAACATATAAAATTCTTTTTTAATCATCTAATAAAAATATTTATCATGGATCCACCTCATAATACATAACTTATTTTTTAAATTATTTAAAAATTATAAATTAACTAAAAAAAAGAAAAAATCAAAACAAATAATAAAAAAATCACAAAAAGACAAAGGGGAGATAAATTGGGGAGGGAACGCCTGGGCAAGGCATCCTCCATGCCCCACGCGTTTCCCTCCCACTGCCAGCTTTTCCTTACCTTTCATGTCACACGCGGGCCCCACATGTTACCACGCGAGGCACCGCTGCCAGTGCTCTAAGAACTAAGAACCATAAGAATAACTTCCTTTTAGGATTTGGTAATGCACTAGATTTACGGGAAAGACATGTTAGGGTATATAAATGAAAGGTTTGAAACTACCGTGTTATGGGTATTTTACTTGTAAATGAGATTTTTTTTTTTTTTTGATGCAGAAGAGGGGATACGCCCCAAGTAGAAATATTATTATTTCCCGTTCTTGGGCCAAACAGCCTATACAAGATCTGCATGAAACATATCTAACACCTCAGTTGGTGGGAAATTGAAGTAAACTATTCCTATCTCATTGTTAATTCCTAAATTGGCCAACTTATCCACCACTTGGTTCGCCTCCCTATAGCAGTGGGTAATCTTGACTTCCCAATCGGTCCATTCAATTAGTTGTTTGCACTGTATGATGAGCTGCTTGTTTACCAAGTTCCAGTTCCCGTTACCTCGAAGCATGCCGACTACGACCATTGAATCCGCCCAAAGCCACACCTTCTTCAGGCCCAACTCTCTCGCCATCTTCAGCCCACAAAGCGCCGCTCTAGGCTTCGCTTTGACTGATGTGCATATCCCAAAGTGCTCCGTCAAGCCTTGTATCCATTCGCCTCTCGCCCCTCTCAGTACACTGCTACTTGCGTCGTCTGTGTTCAAGAGGGTCCACCCCTCGTGGGGGGCTTCCCACCTTATGAGAGCTTCCTCTTTTTCGGCCACCTTGCTATTAGCTGCATGGAGAATGTTGCTAAATCGACTCAGCAGGAACACGCCTTTGTCAGTGGGGATATCCTCTAATCGGGTGAAGCAATGTGCGTTTCGCCACTTCCAAAGATACCATATGGTAGTGAGGAATTTCGTGGCCTAATCGGCTCCATTGTGACAACCTGTGACATTCGCCTCGATTCGTGTGTTACGGAACGCACATGGGGCCAAATATTTCATGCCTTGGAGCTCAAGGAAGTGCCACACCTACGTCGCACTCGGACATTCCCTTAATACGTGGCTGATCGATTCTCTCACCGCACCACAAACGCCACATCCTGGGTGTGCTGCAAGCCCCCTTCGCACTCGGTTTTTGTTGGTTAAAATTTTTCCGTAAAGCACCAACCATGTGAACATTCGAATTCGCTGAGGTGCTTTACCCCTCCAAACCCAACTCCAGCTCTCCTTTGGGAAGGTTTAAGTTTCATTCTGCATAATACTGATCATAAATTGAATCTTGAATTAGCCCTGCTTTTCTCCAATTCTATAATAGTTATCAGTAACTCTTTCCTCCAACAGTTCGAAAGAGGTGATTTTTGCAAGTATAGGTTGTGGGAGAAAGTTTGTAAATTCATCCCATCTCTATCCCCTTGTTCACTCCAATATTCATGCACATGCTTCTCTAATTCACCTAAAGGCACGTATTGTGTAGCGAATATGAGTAGTGGAGATGGCTCCGCCCATCTATCGAGCCAAAACTTCATTGATCGCCCATCGCGTATTGCCATGCCTACGTTTTCCTTGACAAGATGCAAGTTCTCCACTAGTCCCCTCCACAAGGTGGACTATCGCGGCAAGGGGTTCTGGGGGGGTGTTTGTGTGTGCAAGAGACCTCTTCCCCCACAATATTTAAATGCTAGAACCCTAGCCCAAACCTTATTGGGCTCGTTGATCATCCGCCACCCCAGCTTCATCAATGAGGCCACGTTTAAGGCCCTCATTGGTGGCACTCCAAGGCCCCTCTTCGCTTTATGGCGTGTTACAAGAGCTCTGGAAGCAAGATGAATTTTCCTTTCCATATTTGTCCCTCCCCATAAAAATCTACGTATTTTGCGGTCCACCTCATCGCACGTAGACCTGGATAAACTGGCCGTTTGCATTGCATATGCCGGAATGGCAGAAATCGTCGATCAAAAAAGCGTTAAACGTCCCGCTAACGAAAGACATTTACTCTTCCATCCTGCAAGATGCTTATCGATTCTTTCAACCATAGCTTGGTAGGTCCTACGATTCACCTTCTTGTGTATCGTAGGGACCCCTAAGTAGCATCCCAGGTCCTCTGTGCGCGGCATTTCCAATACGTTGCAAATATTCTCGGTCAAACGAGGGTCGTATTGGCCGAAAAAATACACTAGATTTTGCACTACTCACCTTCTGCCCGGACATCCTGCAGAACATGTCTAGGCAGTTTTTGACCACCTGAGCCTGCTCTACGGATGCTTTAGCGAAGAATACGACATCGTCTACGAAGAGGGGACTTGGAAGTCTTAGCCCATTCCGACTCATCGAAAACGGGCGCCACCTTTCTTGTGCTACTTCTCTTTCCACCAATTGGGATAGTCTCTCCATGCATGTCACGAATAGGTAAGGCGATAACGGGCCACCTTGACGAATGCCTCTTGTGGGATAGAACTTCTCTGTGGGTTCTCCGTTCCACAGTATACTTAGTGAACAAGTCCTAACGTAGTTCTTTATCACCCGAATGAGTAGCTAGGGTAGATGCATGGCTTCCAAAGTTTTTGCTATACACTCCCATTTAAGTCTATCATATGCCTTCTCAATGTCAATTTTGATGGTCAGCCATCCTTTCTTACCCTTCTTAGCTCGCATGGAGTGGATGATCTCCTGCATGATAACAATATTATGGCCAATTGGTCTTCCTGGTACAAAACTACTTGCAGTGGGCAAATGAGGCTAGGCAGTACTATTTTTAGTCTCTATACAACACACTTCGTAACTAGTTTATAAGCCACATTACATAGTCCAATCAGCCTGAACTGCGTAACAGTCTGCGGGTTATTAATTTTTGGTATGAGCGATATAAAAGTGTCATTGAGGCCCTCTGGAATCACCCCTCCTCCTAAGATGTTGAGTATTGTGTCACACGTTGATGCCCCCACCAGTGCCCAGTAACACTGAAAGAAATAGGCATGATACCCATCTGGCCCCGGTGCCTTTAAAGCTGCCATTGTTTTAAAGGCATCAAAAACACTTCGGGTTGTGAACGGTTGTGACAGCTCTTGTATCTGTTCTGTCATCAAGGTTGGGAATGATTCCCAAGGCAGTTCCTGGTCTGCATCTTGATGCTGTTCCGCAGTATATAGGGCCAAGAAAAATTCTCGTACCATATTCAAGGTCTGTAATCCATTGGCCTGTCATGTCTTACAGCACTTTGATGCGATCAACTTTTGTCGAATGGGTGTACTAGTGTGGAAGTAGCGGGTGTTTCTATCTCCTTTGCAAATAGCCTCCACCTTAGCTTTTTGCATCCAAAAAGTATCAATCTAGTCTAAGACTTCCCTCAATTAGCCTTTGAGCTTAACCTCCAATTAGCAATGGCGTCCCTCGTTTAGTTTCCTTTGTATGCCCTGAAGGCGTGCCCAAAAGCTTCCGTTTCCTTCTAAAAAAGTTATCGAACACCTCCTTGTTCCACGTGTTTAGGGCACTCGACAAGGATTGTAGTGCAGAAACGATTGCCTTTTTGTTGCACCAGTTCTCCTGTAAGGCGTGCTCAAATCCTTCAT
Source organism: Selenicereus undatus (assembly GCA_017589665.1). Lineage (NCBI taxonomy): Eukaryota > Viridiplantae > Streptophyta > Magnoliopsida > Caryophyllales > Cactaceae > Selenicereus > Selenicereus undatus. The sequence goes on along the minus strand of JACYFF010010365.1, from coordinate 50,179,224 downwards.
GGGTAGTCCATGCCACCTGGAACCCGGACGATTTTGGTATGCATGGAAGCTTGTTAAAGCCTTGTGTGTTCACTAAAAGCAACAAGTGATCAGAATAGTTATGGAGGAGTTGCTGCACTTCTCCCTCCTGAAATCGGGTTCGCCACTTCACATTGCATAGGGCCCTATCCAGTCGCTTACACTTTGGGTAGATTCATTATTGCCCCTAACCTAGGTGTACTGATGCCCAGAAAACCCCAAATCTATGAAACCATTATTCTCTATCCAGTGATTGAACCGGTCACATCGCCTGAGCATTTTGACACCGCCATGATTCTTTTCGGATAAGTTTATTGTATCATTATAGTCCCCCACCAATAGCCAGGGCTGACATACTATAGTGCCAAAGTGTAGGATATCTGCCCAGAAGGTTTCTCTTTACTGCTGATGGGGACTCGCATAGAAGATAGTAAAGAGCCAACGCGTCTGTCGTCTATAGGTCACCCACATTGTGATGAACTGCATCTCAGATTGCACTATCTCAATGTCAATTTCTTGGGAATCCCATAGTATCCATATCCCCCCCCGAAAGCCACATGGCTCACCATGATGCCAACGGTCGAACCCGCTTCTTCGACATACCCTATCTGCTTTGTCTCCGCTAATGTGAGTTTCCAATAATGCAACAAGCTGAGGTTTATGACTCCTGATGTGTTCCTTGAATTCACGCATATAATATTTGTTTCCCGCTTCGCGAACATTCCATACCAGGATCCTTTCCTCTTGTCTTATGTCCCCTTCCCCGGGGTTTACGTCACTCCTACTATCATTTGGATTCATAAATCTTCCAAGCAAAAAGGTGACCTCCAACCGATCACTGAGCATTAGGTGCTATGTCCCCTCTATTGTCTATTGGGGGAACATGCGAACTAAGCACTTGCTCCCCTCCTTCCATCCTCACGATGGTGTTAACCAGTGTAGCCGCCCTTGCACGTCCTTGATTTGGTGCCCCATTTGCATGCTGCAATCCAAGGCGGCCTCCACTTGCCGAGGTGCGTGCTCTACCCTGTGGCGATAGACTTATCCCCCCTCCGTTCCGGTGTTGCACTGAGGGGGATTGTCGCTGTATCGCTATACGGCACGACGACGGGCCCCATATTTGTGTGGGTGTTCTGAGCACATTATCTGTCTTTGATCACTTGTTCCCTCGGCGCTTACATGTTTCTCGCGATAGTTAACTGTGACCACGTTTCTAGTTATCTGGAGCTCACGAGTTTGTTCCCGTAACGTGTGGGGTGTCGAGACCCTGTTTCGGGTGATTGTCTCCTATGCTGCATTCGCTAGGCTCTTTTCTCTGCCTTGGGCTTTTGTCTCTCGCTATTAAGCACTTTGCTCCAGTTCCTGGCCCCTTCCATTGTGATCCTCCTCGAGAGTACTCTCTGCAAGTGCCCTAAATCTAGAGCCAACACTTTGCTCCCTTCTTTGTACATCTGGTTGCGACGATGTTAGCCTTGCTGTGAGTAGCTCTCATGCTCCTTCTTGACGTGCCCCACCAGGTTCCACCCCATTTTCTCGATTTTGGGGGCCTCGTGTGGCGTTCTCGCCCTACTTTGTGTTCTTCTGCCAAGGTTTCCTCACCATCATCCATGCACCATATGTGGCCTCTTCTTCTGGTAACTGGCACTCTGGATTCTGAGGTTGGTCTGCATTGCCCTATTGTTGGTCCATATTCGGGATGGGTTCTCGTGCCGGGCACGTATCCTCTCTATGTCCTTGCTTCCCACAGCTAAAACAGATCATCTGGAGTCCCTCATATTGTATCTTCCAAATCCTCCTGTTCAGGCGGAACTTCGATAATGAGGACTTAGCAAGGTCTACCTTCACACATAGCCGAGTAAACTATCCCCTTTCGATGTTTGTAGTGGTGCTATCCAGTTTTAATACCTTACCAATCTTGCTTCCAATTTTATTGAGTAGGAAATGTTTATTGAAGTATTCTACTCCTAGTTTCGGAATTCGCACCCACGCAGTAAGTTTTGTAATCTTGTCCTCTTCTGGTACAAAATTAGGCACCCATTCCCTTATAACTAAGTAGTTATCTCCAATCATCCAGGGTCTATTCATGAGGACATGATCATAGTCCTCCCTAGTCGTGAATCTCCTTACATAGTAATCGAATCCTACGTTTCTAAGGGAGAAGTCACCTTTCAATGCCCATTTTGTCTTTAGACGCTTCTTAAGCTGCATGTACCCAACACCTTTATCAAACAGTTTCACAATCAGTGCATCCCTCCAAGGTTCGCGGAGCATTCGTTTCTCCTAGGCTGTTAGAAGTATCGTGGAGCATGTAGGATCATCTTCTGTCGGTTGTTCGTCATCCTCCAACACATCGTCATATTCTCTGAAGTCCCACATAGGGTTCTCCCCCATCTCCATGTGCAAATTAGGGTTATTCCTCTGGAGTGTATCCCGGTACGTTATCCCGGCTCCAAAGACAAAACCACCTTGGCCTTCACCTTCTGGTGTTTCCCGAATTCGTGGGGATCCAAGGTCCTTGTTGTCATCCTGTCCTATGTCCTCCAGCAATTCACCCTCATCAAGTTCACTCATTGTGCGTTTCATCTTCTTCGTGGTTCAATTCTGCTGCAAAGTTCCTAGAACCCCTTGGTTCGCTGTGGTCACATGCAACTCTGGCCCCATTGCAGGTCTCTCCTCTTCCAGCATTGGCGGGGCCGCGCCCCTGGCCGCAAATCCCTCCACCGTCCTGTCAGTGCCGCTAGGGTCCCCCCAGCACCGCTGTCATCTACCATGTTGCCTTTTAGTGCCTCCGTCATCTATCATCTCACTAGGGTTTTTTACATTGTAAATGAGAAATGTTTATATTAAGGTATATGTGATATTATCTAGAATATCCTCAATATATTATAACAAATAAATCCTTATAAGAACATGTTCTTTTTGTGGGTAATTGAGGATGTGAGATGGGAAGAAATGAAATGAGAGGGAAAGAATGGTAGGAGTGAGAAGGACTGGTGTTTTATTCTTGTAGGAGTGGGAAGGAGTCGAATAGAGTGGGAATGTGTGAGATGAAGTGCGCAGGAATAAAATAGAGTGGTAAAAAGATAGAATTATTAATACTAAGGTATGGGAAGGAATAGAAGAGAGTGGGAAGAAGTAGTATTTATCTTTAATTTGTAGAAAGTGAAAATAAGTGACAATGAGTGGGAAGGAGTGAGAGCCAATGATTTAACCACCAAAAGAACAGGGCCTGAATGCTGCTGTCCACATATCACATCCTTAAAAAAACAAAAAAACCAGTAGCATTAATAGGAGGAATGATAAATGGTAGATGTCCAAGAATTAGAAATAGAGCCTTGAGGACGAGGACGAGGACGAGGAGAAAAAGAAGAAGAAGAAAGACAAGATGAGTACAAGGAAGAAGAAGAAAATGGAAAGAAGAATACATTCAACTAACTTATCTAGAGTTGCTAGTAACACCCGTTGGCCAATGATGTCCGCCCCCCCAAGCGACCACTAGTGCTGGACCTTCGACAACCTTCATTTTAAGTGGAAGCCTATTCTAAGTATGATTAGCCCATGATGTGAGATTTGCGATTTAAGGCTTTAGATCTAGGGCTTTGTGACTTAAGGCTTTAGATCTAGGACTTGCGAATTAGGGTTCGCAAAATCAAATGTTAATTCAACAAAATCTACTACAATTGATTGAACTATTTAACTTGAATTTACCTTTCAAGACTTAGTGAAATTCTAATTTTATGCTCAATTTACGAAATCTCTATCGAAAGTGTCATACGGTACACAAAGGAGGCGCCTTTGCCTTGAGTGAGTTGTGTTTGAGACGTGTACGTTATCTTGCCTTTGGATTTTGCCGCTTTTGGGGTTGTATGAAGTACCAAGCTCATCTGCTCTTGCCTAGGTGCATCGCAAGTGCACTGTTTTATTCTAGACCTAGAAAGTTAAGGAGTTTTTATAACCACTTTAAAACCAATGTTGGGATTTCGTATACCGTAGACTGTTTGATAATGATGCCAATAGTTAAATTAAATAAATATTATTTTATGGTTGTAAAATTTAGTGGATCATTAACACTCTTTTAGCAAAATTATTCATTTATCTTTTGACAACTCTTATATTTTTTAAAATAAGCTTTGATAAAGAGCACGGGAGGATCTTAGTTTATCTTAGGGGTGTCCATGGTTTTGGACACCCCTAGCCAAAAACAAAAGAACTAACAAATTCAGAAAGGATTGATTGTAATATGTGCAGACACCTCAAAAAAGTCCAAAAATTCGTGGAATCCCTTGAATCATCGAGCCCATGTACTGACACTTGCCCTTTTTTTCCAAATACAAAAGATACAGGCCATGTTTGGTAAACAGCTGTTAGCTGTTAGCTGTTAGCTGTTTGAATTAGCTGTTTATATTAGCTGTTTGAATTAGCTGTTTTTAGAAAAAGTGTTTGGTAAAAATTAGCTGTTTCTAAACAATATGTTGGTAAAATTTCATTTATGCCCTTATTTATGAATTAGTTTTTAATGGGATGTGTGTAATTTTTTCAAACTTATGGATAATTATGTCATTTCTACAAAAAGCTCTTCTCAAAAGGCTAATGAGAATAGCTTTTTCAAAAAGAGCTTTTTGGAGCCAAACAGCTATTGTAAACAGCTCTTTACCAAACACCCTTTAGCTGTTTGACTTTGTCAAAACAGCCAAAATTCTCTCAAACAGCTATTTTTTCTCAAAAAGCTGTTGTTACCAAACACCCCCACAATTGTGTACTTGTGTGCCTGTAAAAGTATTGTAATCGAACAATAAAATTAAACAAAATTAACTGCACCAACTCCCAAGGCTAGCCCATGTCCATCCGTTTGTCCGTCTTTCTGTCCCCCTCTGTCCCACTATAGAAGTCACTAAACCAATTCTTCTCTCTCTTTCTCTGTCTTAGTCTCTCTCTCTCTTAAAGCATACTTTTAGGAACTGAACTCCATTGTTGATGTTGAAGTCTTGAAGACTCAACATGTGCTCTAGTATACCAACAATCACCGTACCACGACCCACGAATACCGTTCAATTGCCAAGATAACACTGTTCATCAAAGGTCACTAGTGCCTATTGCGCATGGGCTGCCTGGCACCAACCTCCATTGCTGACACCTTGATGTTTTCCTTGTATGTGCTTCTCTGCCTTCTAGTTGTTGCTGGGTCATGTGCTCTTACAATGTTTGAGATGATTGTTCTGTTGCTGTTTTCTCATTCATTTCAATTTCTTTTTCTAGTTTCTATGTTCGGTGTTCCCCTTTTGGCTTCCTCGCCTCCTTTATTTGGTCATGTAATTGTTTGAAAGTGAAATATCAGATGAGTAAAACCGTGTACTGGGTGACTTGTGTGCTAAATTTTGGAGTTTGGAGTTTGGAATTTGTAATTTTGTGGACCAAGTGGAGTATGAAATTGTGGCAAATTTTGTTGTCCTGCTACAATCTATTTGCAATATTGTGAGCCACTGATTTCATTGGTTGTTTAGACTTTATTTTATATAGTACACATAATGACAAATATTAGTAGATGGACACCCCTAAGCCAAGTGTCTAGATCCGCCACTGATAAAGAGACTATTTAGAAGTGGGCTTTGTAGAGCTAAGGGATTGATAATTAACAAGACAAGAGGAGAAGGATATTTTTCAATTTAGGAAGATGAAATTTGACATATAAACATTAGGTGTAAGGGCCTTCTAGTTGTTCCCAAGTTAGGCATACAAGATGACTAGAAAATAACTAAAAATTCAAACTCTAATAATATCAATAAATAAATAAGAAAGATAATGTTAGATCAAGACTCCTTTAGACTCACTTTCTTCCATTCTTCAACATGATTTGGGCCTGCCTTTTCAATGTTTTTTTTTTATGCGGCCAACAAAACGAGTTGTAAGGAGTGGTAAAATTTAGCTAAAAGCAATAAAAGTGGTTTAAAAGAGCAAGAAAGAGTTGTAACCGCGATTATGGCCCCTAAGCAATAAGTAAAAACCCCAACGCTTAGACGAGTAGGTTTTGAAACATGAACGGTCAAGGGTTTTTATAACCAGTTCAAACCAATGTTGGGGTTTTGTATACCATAAATATCGTTTTGTTTGATAAAGTCACCAACAGTTAAATTATTAGACATTATTTTGTTGTTCTAAAGTTTAAAAGATCATTAGCACTCTTTCAGCTAAATTATTCATTTATCTTTTGACAAGTCTTGTATTTTTTTAGATTAACTTTGATAAATAGAATATTTAGGCAGTAAGTTAAGTAGATTGAGCCAAGGCAGTGCTAATTAACAAGAGAAGGGAAGAAGGATATATTTGAGCTCAGCAAGATGAACTTTTATAAATAAACATAGAGCCTGGAGGCCTTCTAGTCTTTCCCAGATTTTGGATACAAAAAAGATTAGAAAACAAGCAAAAGTTCAAATTCTAATGATATTGATAAACAAATAACAAAGATATTGTTAGATCATGACTCCTTTAGATGCTGTTTCTTCCGTTCTTCAACATGATTTGGGCTTATCTTCTCCACTATTTTAATAAACTGCAAACTATAAGAGTTTTAAGGAGCGGTAAAATTTAGTAAAAGTGACAAAAATGGTTTTAGAGCATGAGAAAAAGCTGTAAAAAGTGACTATGGGCCGTAAGCAATAACTAAAAACCCCAAATGCTTAGACGAATAGGTTGTGAAAAATTGATGGTCAAGCGGCAACCAATCTTATGTTGTTTCATTTCTCCCGAAGCCAACTACCAACATTGGCAATGTTGGTGGAGATAATATTATTGATAGTCCCATTTGGTCCCTCCCATGCCCATTTTTCTTAGTACCCACCTTAAATTGTGTGGCTCCGCTCTGTTTGTTGGTTGACTCGCTAGCTACTTCCTTCTAGTGGCTTGAAAGTAAATCTGTTTGATTTAACTATCACTAGATTAGGGTGTAGGTGCATTATTTATGCATGGAAGACCACTTATGGGTGTTTAAGTTCCTCAGCTTCCCCCTCTCGTTGTGCATTTTCAGATATTGTTTTTCCTTTTTCATTATTAGAGTCGGTTCGGTTCCTTTTAACTTATTTTTATCAAATTTATCGAACTTGAACTTATTTAAATTTATTTTTTATTGAGCTAAATGTATCTTAATTTATTTTTATTGCATTGAACTTTTCTAATCTTAATTGAATAATTAACTTTTTTTTTTGCACTTGATGTATCTAAATTTGTTTAAACTTGTTTTTTTGAATAGAACTTATCTAAACATATTTTTGTTACACTGTACTTATTTAAACTTCTTTTTGCTAAACAAAGTTTATTTAAATTTACATTTAATTTACTTAAGTTAGGCCTGTTCTTTTCGTTGGTAAATCTCAATTTATCAACTTCAACTAATTTCACGAACTTTAATAAAAAAAACTAATTTCAACCAATTTGAACCTACGTCAACCAACTTCAACCCATTTCAATCCACTATTTTAACCAACTGGTGCCCATCATATAAAAAATATGCCAACTTCAACCCACTTCAACAAAAGCATAAAAACTTCAACCAACTTCGCCCATTTCTCAATCCCTATTTTCCAATGAAAAGAACATGCCCTTATTATGAGAAAAATAAGTTGAAAAGAAGTAAGCGTCACTTAATTCACATTCTATATATCTTTGCACATTCTTTCTAAAAGCCTGTACTGCACTTATTTTGTGTTTTGTCTTCTATAAAATAGGGTTAGTAACTCAAGCAATTATCTAAATTTTTGTGGATGCGTAAGTTTCATGCTCTACACTCCTGATTATAGTCATTTTTGGCAAACATCCAAATTAACTTTTTAACTAGATCAAACAACTAATTTTTGTCCAAAAAACTCTTTTTGATGTGTTTGCCAAACACCCCTATATTAACATTTGACACATGCCCTTTTAATTGAGTCATAATAGTGGCAATTATTTACTCTCCTTGTTCTATCAAGATAAGTCATGTTTCCTTTTTGAGGATTTTTTTTTTAAAAAAATCCTTTTAAATATTACTAGTATTAAGATTTATATCTTGTCTAAAATCAATAACAATCAAAAAAATTGTTTTTTAAGATTTTTAATCTAAAGAAAGCCATCATTGTAAAGGGTATGTTCTTTTCATTGGTGAATAAAAGTTGATAAATAGATGAAGTTGGTAAAGATTGATAAAAGTTGTTAGGAAAAATAATTTATAATAATTCGAGCAAGTAGATGCGGAAGCGTGACAAAGGATGTAGATATTCGAGAATACTAAAACAAGATCAAAAAGATAATAGTATGCACAAGATTTTTTACGTGGAAACCCAAATTAGGAGAAAACCACAGGAGGCAAGACGGCACAAAATCCATTATATAGGTGAGAGTACAACGATTGATCTCAAAGCTAACACCTAAGGAAGAGATCTATAAGGTGATTATACAAGCACTTAAACGCTCTCACAAATTTAGAAAAATAGCAGAATAAAAAGGAGATAATTCACCAGGGGCAATGCCAAGAGGCACTCTAAAGTGCCACTCAAATGCTAGCAAATGCCCACATAAAAAATGCCTACTAGAGTTGCCCAATATATAGGATGCCCAAATTGAAATTCCTATAATAAAGGAGAATGAGGCCAAAAGGTTGAAGCATTATTCATCAATAAAACCTTATAAAAGGATGCATGAATGTTGAGTTTATACTCTTGAAACATTCACATAAAAAACCCATAAAAGAAGCCATAACTTGCGGCCATGATGCTTGAGAGTAATAACTAGCATTCACCAGAAAACCGTTACAATAAAATGGAGCACACGAAGAGTTGCCCACATGCCATGGTCCGTGGCCGTTGCCACGATCTGACCATGGAGCAGTATGGGATGCAAGCCAATCAAACACAGCACACGATGCTATACTTAAACATTGAACAATGGGCTGGTTTCTTTTCCTTTTAGACGAATGACAACAACACCACATGACATGAATTTTGGGCCAACATACACCCAAAAAAAGTTGATAAGGGTTGATATTTTTTTTTTAAGAATGATTAGTAAGAACTGATTAACATTGGAAAAGACTGTAAGAAGTTCATAAATGTTGGTGAGAAATATGAAGGCATAAGGGTTTTTTTAGTGTAGTTTTGTCAATATATTATAACAAAAAAATAACTAACATATGGTAAATGTTTGGATTACATTTTGTTTAATAATTCGATGAGTGTTAATCTAAATATTTATACATTTAAAAATTTTAATATATTAATAACATTTTTTTATACAAGAATTGGGCGACTTTTTATACATGTAATTTTTTCACTTTTTTGAATCATATATATATATATATATATATATATATACACACACACACACACACACATATATATATATATATACATATATATATATACATATATATATGTACATATATATACATATACATATACACACAGATATATGTATATCTATATATACATATACATATATATACACACACACACACA
>JACYFF010010365.1:50155002-50169324 GCA_017589665.1 Selenicereus undatus | reverse complement strand
ATATATATATATATATATATATATATTTCAATGTGAATTTGTTATATGAACAGTTATTAATATATATTTTACTTATATGGCTTTCGGAATTACATATTTCTGAATGTATGATATGGGCTTTTGCTTATACTATCCATTTTGCTTATACTATCCATATGCTAGCAGTACGCCTTCACTTCCAACTACTATATTTCCCTGAGAAACCTTGACGTTGGCCATTGTTCAACCAATCAAGTGCCAGAACTGTCGTTAAGTTTCAACATATTTGACTTGTGTATAAATTATAATTATTTTTTTGTACAAGAAAATGCCTTTGCCCAATACACCAACCCCCAAAATAATCAAAGGGCACTTTTGTAATTGAAAAAATAATAAATTTGCACATCTCAATTTACAAATGATGAAAATTTTACAGAAGATTGGTAAGAATTGATGAAGATTGGTAAGAGTTGATAAAAGTTGGTAACAGTTGACAAAGATTGGTAGAAATTAGAAAACATTGATTTATTTAAAAAAAAAAAGGTTCAGAAGAGTTGATAGAAATTGATAAAGATTAATCAAAATTGGTAAATGTATATTGTCACCCAAAAGAGGCAAATTATTACACACTTTCGAGAGTATGTACTCTCATTGTCACACACACACATATATATACACACATATTTTTCAACGTGTATTTATTACATGGCCAGTTATTAATATAAATTTTACTTACATGATTTTTAAAAATACATGCCCTTAAATGTATAATGTAAACTTTGCCGAAAAGAGTATGCTCAAAATGAAAGGAATATCCGAATCAAACTAACAACAAAATAGAAAGAGGGAAAAATGAAACACGAAAAAATGCAAGAACATCGCCAATGGCACTAGCAAACTTGGGCTAGCATTTTTGCATTTTAAAATCTCCTTGCAATACTATCCAAAAATTAAGACTAAAGAAATTACTTGGAAAAATAGATTAAAAAGTGACAAAGATGTATGAGTGTAGGGATGATAATAAAATCCGTATTGATTTAAAATCCGAAAACTCGCCCTATTTAAAACCCAAATGGGTGGTGAAAATGGGTTTTAAATGGGTATGGGGCTGGTATTGAAAAATGGATATGGGTATAGGCCTCACCCGCCCCATGCCCATGCCCGTGCCCGTACCCTACTCGTACCCGTTTTGATAATAATAAAAAAATTTATTTTTGATTAATATTTTTCCAGTTTAAGTCTAATCCAAACCGTTCTAATAAACAAATTAGTCAATAATGTATTTGATTTCACATTTTTAAAGAATTTTGTAATCTTATAATGACAAAAACATATATTGTACTTGGATATGGGTATTAATTTTCATTTTCTTTGTGAACTTGAATAAAACCTGCAAAACCCAATATGTATGGGTATGAGTTTTATTTTTTAATACCCGATGGGTACGAATACGGATATGGGTACGATTTTTAAAAACGGATATAGATAAATGTACGGCTCAATCCGTTCCATATCCGTCCCATTGTCATCCCTATATGAGTGAGACATTTATTGGCCTTGGGGATTGATTGGACCCTGAGAAGAGGATGACGCAGGACAGATTCCTGGTCTTTGTTGTCCAATCCAAGCAATAGGCACTGGCGATATATTAAACTCGTAGGTCTTCACAAGTGAGGTTTCTGTATGCTAACCATTTAGGATCACTTAGGTCATGTTGTCTTTAATTTATTATTATAGTATAAATTTAATTTAATAATGTTTAGTTTAGTTTAGTTTATTACAATTCAACAAAATAAGTTTAGAATTGAATTAAAAGTTCAATTTAACTAAATTCTAAATTGAGTAAAAATGAATTGTATTTTGTTCAATTCAATAAAAACAAGTTGAAAGAAACAGATCCTTAATTTTTTTAGATATTGTATTATATTTCGTTTTGTAACCTATCTTAGCTTTAAAAATAATATATTAAATTTTAAATAAAATGTAGTTTTTGCTATTTTCTGTAATTAGTATTGACTATGGCATTATTAGTGTTCAAATGTTACAGATTAACATTATGATAAAAAGTTTTATTAGTTAAATGCTAATTATATGGATTGTACCTAGCTAAAAGAATTTTTTCAAATTGGATTCATTCTAGCTAATCTAAACTCATTTAAATCAAGTCAACAAGAAGTGAACGTTGGTCTACAGTTATGCGTGAGCAGCTCCACCCGCAGGATCACGTGCCATTGGTCCAATACGCAGCACACGAGTCCAACCCTAGAGTGGTCTGACTCACGTTCTTCTTTTTTTTTTTTTGGGATCTTTTTCTGATCCGAAACACTACATCGCGGGGGCAGAACTGAAGGACGTGCTGCATTTCACTCCAAGCGGGAAAAAAGGAAAAAGTTATTGAGCTCTGGGTTTTCAGAATATAGCCATTGGATTGCAGTTTTGGGCTTTGCACATGTTGCCGTTGGGCGCCCAATGACTCGTTTAGCATATTTTGTTTTTTGGTAAGTACTTAATATTAGTATTTAACTATATTTATGTTTTTCAATTAAATTAATACTTGAATTATATATTTGAAACTAATAATTATTTCTACATTTTTGAAAAAAAAATAAATATTAATTTTCTGGAAGTTAAAAATACATTTTACGAGTTATAAACATAAAATACAAATACAAAATTAAATTGATAAGAATAGTTAAATATGTTTTGTGGCATAGCAAAAAAAAATTTTTTTTGGTGATGGAATGCAAGTTCTATTGGTTGGAGAAATGATGAAATGTAAATTTAAAAAAAATGACTCATTTATGTGGCAAGTGAGAGTTCCAAAGACGGGAGAATTGGAGATTGCTCTTACGAACTACAACAATTGTTTTCTTTCGTTTCTTTTTTTTTTTTTTTCACTTTTTGGGATAGACGTTTTGGGAAGTATTTAATCACCGCCATGACGCCCCATCATCATCGATGATGATCATTATGTGAAGAGAGGGGTTTCACGGACCCAGCGGTGGGAAGCGTGCAGGCTGTCCTGTAACATGTCTCCTGATTCCAATTGTCCCCTTGCATTGCCATCCCTTCTGCGAGTACACAACCAACATGAAGAGTATTGGTAAATAAAATTTGTTGGCAGAAAACCAACCCAAAAGTGTGTTGTGGCGAAGTGGCCAACTGACACTATGAAGTGGTGCTTAACGAAAAGTTGTTAACTATTTATATTAATGTTTGGCAATGACGTTTGATTAACATTTTGTTGTATAGTTCAATTTCAATATAAGGGATCCTACAATTTGGACAAGAGAACTGAGGTCTCTTCACCTAAAATGCTGTAACATTTTGTCAAGCGGCCAGGGTATGGCCTCGCTGTTTATTGCTTTTGGCATGATATGATGTATAATTTGAAAATGGCCTTGCTGTTTAAAGACCAAATCCCATTTTGCTTATTAATGTCTGATGCTACAGACATATGTGCTCTTTGAGTTTTTACTAAGAAGCATTATCAAGTGATTGCCAAATTCTATCTTTGGTATGGAAAGGTGTTTCCATGCCTGCTGATGCAATATAATAGGCAGCTTGTTGCAGCTGATACAGCATGTTCATTCAGATTAATGATAATTGTCAGAATTCGTAATTTGCAGATTCAATGCTCGGGCTTTCCTGGAAAGATTTAGAGGGAAAAGTATAATGTTTGTCGGAGATTCATTAAGCCTAAACCAATGGCAGTCACTTACATGTATGCTACATGCTGCAGTTCCTACAGCTAGATATAATCTATCCCGGCAAGATGATGTCTCCACATTTACATTTACAGTAAGTCCGCTGTTGTCTATGTGGAATATGAATTAATAACTTTTAGCTTCTCCTTTCTGGCTGTTTCAATATGACTGATTGCTCTTCTCCATCATATTGTACAATATCAATGACTTGAAATCAGCCTGATTGGAAGATTCAAACTTCGTTTTGAATCCGAGATGGCCTGACTTATATTATTTGATTATATTTCCTCGACGAGATTATTAGGCAAACCAATTTCAAACCCAAGTGTGGCGTGGATCTTAAATGTCTAATTCAAAGCCGCTTTGATTCGAGTATTCCATCAACTCATTCTCATATGATTGAAACTGACATACATCGAACAGCCAACCAGCAGCCTTTTTTCAATCCAGTAGTTTCTGTTAGTATGCAAGTATGTTTAGTGACGGAAGAAATTAATAAATTCAATTTATATAGCAGATCGAAAGACAGTTATTCTACTATGTAGAATTCATCTTGTTTTTGCATTCTTTGTTAGCCTTCTAAAAGACTTATCTTAAATACGATGATGCAGGACTATGGATTGAATGTGATGCTTGATCGCAGTGTGTATCTAGTGGATGTCGTAAAGGAAAGGATTGGGAGAGTTTTAAAGCTTGATTCTTTGAATGGAGGCAGACTATGGAGACAAATGGACATGCTCATCTTCAACACTTGGCATTGGTGGAGTCGCCGTGGGCCTACTCAGCCGTTAGTTCCACTAACCCCTATCTTTCTTTTCCAATTTTTTTGGGACATTGTTATACTTGAAATGTGCATATTTTTGAGCAAGAAAAGAAGTTTTTTCAGAACAATACCCCATTTAGTCTGAGAACATTCAATGAAATGCTTCACTCTTAGAAAAATTTGCGAATAAATTGATCTGACAAATTGGAGCCAACGGAGACACAATTTGTCCTCGGCAAGAGTTTGGGTTTGGTAAGCAGCTTCTCCGCTGTTCAGCCATAAGAGTGAAGATGTGTGCACTTGAAGCACCCCCCCCCCTCTCTCCAAGCGGGCCTCATTGTGTGTTCTGATTAGGTTTATGTTAAATTTCAGAATGGGATGATTTTATTATAAATGGTAGTTTTCAAACTTATTGTTACTGGTAATGATGCAGATGGGACTACCTTCAAATGGGAAACACAACACTCAAAGACATGGACCGAATGCTTGCTTTTGAGATAGCACTTGGAACATGGGGTCAATGGGTGGACGACAACATCGATCCTACGAGAACAAAGGTGTTCTTCCAAGGCATTTCACCCTCTCACTACAAGTAAGCATAATCTCGTTCCTCTTAACTAACTACTTCATTTTGGTTTAATTTATACTGAAATCTGAATTGGATGAACCAGTGGGAGTGACTGGAATGAACCGGGTTCAATAAGCTGCTTAAGGCAAACACAGCCAGTAACAGGTTTCACATACCCAGGAGAAATGCCAGCAGCAGTGACAGTGTTGAAGAGAGCACTAAGCAAGATAAAGAAGCCAGTGACATTACTTGACATTACGCTACTTTCATTGCTTAGAAAAGATGCGCACCCTTCAATTTACGGTCTGTTCTCCATGGACTGCAGCCATTGGTGTCTTCCTGGTGTTCCTGATGTTTGGAACCAGATTCTATACAACTTCATTTTTTCCGATTCATGATTAATATTACTTATAGTCACCACATTGGCAGATTTGGTTAGGCCATTCTACATTTGATTCACAGTTGTTAGGTTACGTGCACACCCTCATTATCTAGTTGAATTTTTGTATGCTATTGTCAAGGTACAGTAGACAGATTAGTTGATATTTTATGGAAATCATAAGCAATAAATCATTGCTTAAAATCCGACTCCGTTTTTTTTCTTTCATTTTGTCGTTCCAAAGATTGATGCTCTTTTCCTATCGCATAAAGTTTATATTGCTGTTGATAGTGCTCTTGACCTGGGCAGACTAGCCCTCCAAGGATCAAGTTACCACATTGAGCAAAAGCTTTAGTGATTGTTTCGCTTTGCAACACAAATTTGTGTTCTGGGATTTTTATAAAAAGAAAAGAAACGAAAAGTGACATGTCAAGTTCAAGGAGTTTTCACCGTTTTTACTACTTACCATTCAATATTTGAAAGGTATAGCCTCCAAATATTGAAATAAAAAAGGGACTCTCAAACACCATTCACCAAATGGAAAGAAAATTTAAAGAGATTCATAAAGATAAAAAAGCATTCTAACTTTCCTTTTCAGTGATGATCAAAACCTCAAATTTTCAATGGAATACAAGGAATATGTATAGCTCGTAACTTGATATCTGCTTCTCTCAGTCATCCAAGTTAACAAATGAAAGTACAAGGAATCCTAACCAACTAGTGAAATTAGACTATCTCCAACCAATAGGAGTCTTACAAAATTATGCACAAAAAATATAAAAGGCAAAAGATAACCATGAACTACTTTAATTAGCTGGAAATTCCTTGCAGTTCCGAAACAGAAGAGGCGGAGGCTTTTGCTAATCACCCTTAAAATATTTCCCAAAATTTTGTTCATTCCCTTAAAAAAGTTTCAAGTCCAAAACGTTGCAATTTTGGACCTACACTGACTACTTGATGTTTTTTTTTTGAAAATGGTAAGTGTAGACCTAAGCTAGGTAACCCTTCTCTCAAGGGTTCTACCTACGTAATTATCACGGATAATACAGGAAAGCTCTGGGGATGGGGAGGTTGAAAAGGTTACATCATCTTTCAGCAGCACCCCTCGCTTAGCTATTCAATCGGCGGCCATATTGCCTTCCCGAAAAATACGAGACAGAGAGACAGATGAGAACCAGGCTAACATATCTCTAACATCAAGAACCAGCTTCTGTATCCGCCATGGGATACGGATATCAGGACTGCCTAGATGACAATCCAATTATCCCCCTCAACTTGAATATGCTTGAATCCAGCATCTTTGGCGGCTTTCAGTCCATCACGTAATGTCGTAGCTTCAGCCACCAAAATGGGAGCCTGAAACATAAATCTGGTTCCTACTTGTAGAAATCGTCCTTGGCTATCTCACAGTAGATACCCCGCCGGTGCACCATCTGGAGATAAGCTTCCATCGAAATTAAGTTTAGTAACGCCATTTGGAGGAGGAGTCCACCCAATGAGTCGGGTGGGCCACAGGGGAATAGGTAGGTGGATAGAGGAGGATGGAGGGAGAAGAAGTGGATTTCAGTGACGTTGTTTCCACTATGTCCAATTTTGTTTGGGATGGATGAGGACCTTCATCGGGTTGGGCAACGCATCTTGTAATACAAGGGCATTCCGACTTTTCCGTATGTTCCACAATAAGACAACAATCCTTGGCATAAGCTCCCTGCCCTGGTAATACCACTTATGGAGCGTATCATAAATGGAGTTCTGCATCGTCGGAAATGGAGATTGACAGATCCACCCATGGTTCGTAGCCATTTCCCAAACACGCACCGTAAACGGGCAGCTCGCAAACAGATGTTCAGTATCCCAATTTGAGACAGACAAGTAGGACAAATAGGATCAATGTGTAGCCCCCTGCGTAGTAGAGTGCCTCTAGAGGGAAGCGCAATGTGGCATAATTGGCATAGAAAAATCTGAATTTTGGGCAGAATGCCCACCTTCCATATCTAGTGAAACTTCCAGGGAGTCGTAGCCAGCTAGAGACTACCTTGGGCCTTGCAAGTGGCTGACTTTGCAGAGAAATTACCACTACATGTGAGACCCCAACAAAAGGTATCTTCGACATCAGCTAACGGGATGGGAATTGAAAGAACATGAGATAGCCTTGGCGCGGGTAATACTTGCGAAAGCTGCACTGTATCCCAAGACTTGTCAAGATGGATAAAAGTACTGACTTTAAGACTTAGGTCCATTACGTTGTTGGTATCCATAGGAACGAGATTTGCTAAGTTAGAGTCATGACACCAAACGTCAGTCCAAAAGTTAAT
Organism: Selenicereus undatus; assembly: GCA_017589665.1. Taxonomy (NCBI): domain Eukaryota; kingdom Viridiplantae; phylum Streptophyta; class Magnoliopsida; order Caryophyllales; family Cactaceae; genus Selenicereus; species Selenicereus undatus. The sequence continues at coordinate 50,161,613 of JACYFF010010365.1, read as the reverse complement.
CTTTTGTCCATTACCTAATTGTCAGCGCAATCCTTGGGCAACAAAAATGGTGGTGACGAAGCAAACATTTCCAAACCCAAGAATGATATTGTTTTTGTCCCGTTTGAAAGAATTGGTCAGGACCTCCATATTTAGCCCCCATCTGCGTAACCCATAAATTATCTGGTGGAGTAAGAAATTTCCAAGCAAGTTTAGCTTGGAAGGCAGTATTAGTGCGCCAGTTTTTCGTAGCCCCAAGCCACCAAACTTCTTTGGTTTGCATACTTTGTCCCAAGCCACAAGTGTGAAGCCATTTGTAGTATTCAATTGTTTCCAAAAAAAAAATTCCTATTAATCTTATCCAATTTTTGGGTTACTAATGTGGGGAGCTGGAAACGTTGCATAGTATAGGCAGGTAATGCTTCCAGATTAGATTGGATTAATACTGCTCGCCTTGCTTTAGAAAGCACTGAGGCTTTCCAATTGGCTAATTTTGTATCTGCTTTACTAAGAAGCTCTTGGAATGAATTTGTGTTAGGTCGTCCTTGAAAGACGTAACACCCAAGACATTTCCCAAGGGAAGAGTTATGTGGAATATTAAAAATACCAGCAACATGGCTCTTCTGTACAGGAGATGAGTTTTTAGAGAATACTAAACTCGATTTGTGGAAGTTAAAGAGTTGGCCAGACTGTTGATAGAAGGCGTCAAGTATATTTTTGAGTTTAAAAGTAGCTTGAGAAGAAGCTTGACAAAAAAGAAGGCTATCGTCAGCAAAAAGTAGATAGGGTATTTTCTCCGCACTAGCAGCAATTTTAAAGCCAATGCCTGATTTTGGCTGTACGGCTTGAGTAAGCAGTTGTTGAGCCAATAAATCCATACAAAGAATAAATAAATATAGTGAAAGAGGGTCCCCCTGTCGCAACCCTCGAGTAGGCTTTAAAAAGCCACAACTTTCATTATTAACAAGAATGGAGTAGGAAACCATAGTCGCACATTCTTCGATCCACTTGAAGCAATTAGGATGGAATCCCATACTCTAAAGGCAATGTCTCAAGAAGTCCCATTCGACTTGATCGTAGGCTTTCTCCATATCTAGTTTAAGCGCAACATACCCATTTTCCCCTTTGAGATAGTGAAACTTATTCATAACTTTGTGAGCTATCAAAATGTTATCATGGATAGCTCGATGAGGAACAAAAGCACTCTGTGTAGGTTGAACCAAGCGTGCTAGAATAGGCCGCATCCGATTAACCAGGATCACAACGATGACTTTAAAAAACGTATTACACAAACTGAGACGACGTTTTCGGGTTGGCAACTTTTGGTATGAGAGCAATTAAGGTATGATTAAATTCTTTGAGTAATTGCCCAGATTGGAAGAGGTCGTGAATAGCTAAATGGGTATCATCTTTTAGGAGGGGCCAATATTTTTGAAAGAAAGATGCACTAAACCTGTCAAACCCTGGTGCTTTATACGGGTCCATCTGGAAAAGGGCCTGTTGAATTTCTTCATTCGTGATGGGTTTAATGAGGGCATCATTTTCGTCAGAAGTAGCCTTTCGTAACACATTAATGGGCAGTGAGCTCATCTGTTGGCACTGACTTGACGTAAACCTTTGTGAAAAATCATGCAGAAACTTATTTTTAATTAAGTCAAATTCAACAATCCAATTATTAACCTCATTCTTAATACGAGAAATATACGTAAGTCTCTTTCTAGTTGTTGCCCTTTGGTGAAAAAATCGAGAATTCCGGTCTCCAGCCATAAGCCATTCCTTCCGAGCTAAGCTACACCAGTACTTCTGGTTAAAAAGCATAAGCTTTTCTCGTTGCTTAATCATCCGATTATGCTAGTGGTTAAGTCTTGCATTATCAGGATTGTGGATGAGGAGATTCTCCACATGGCTTAATTTGGTCGTATTCTTTTCTATCTGTAATTTAAAATTATTACCAGAGTTGGATCGCCATATTTTAAGATTTCGTTTTATGAATTTAAGGCGTTGCGCTATACAAAACATAGGCAAACCAAGCACAACATGCTGCCATTTGTGTTTGACAATAGACTGAACTTGGTCATACCGGGCCCAACCAGGTTGAAATTGGAAAGGGGGTTGTTTATGGTGAAAGGAAGGGCCCTGAGTCTGGAGTACTAGGAAGCAATGATCGGAACAGATAAATGGGCCATGCATAATGCTTGCATTAGGATAAACGTTAAGCCAGTCATACCAGCCAATCGCCCTATCAAGTTTTTCATATATAAGTTGTCCCCGTACCCAGGCTTTCCATGTAAATAATTGTCCTAACACAGGGAGACTAGTGGCAGTAATTGAATTTAAGAACCGAGGGAGTGTAATGCATTTTGCGGGGGAAAGTGAGGCCCCCCTACTTATTTGTATGGTCTTCTAATTCATTAAAATCTCCCAGTATGCACCATGGTGTGTCAATTACATAATTTAACTCAGAAAGATGATTCCAAAATAACAATTTTTTAGTTGCTTTGGGTGGGCCATGTATACCAGAAATGGTCACCATCTTTTGCGTTTGAACATCGAGCACTAACATATGAATAAATCGTTGTTCCTTTAGTAGGACATTCGCAACAATATTAGTTTATTCCAAATCACCCACATGCCTCCACTATGATTAATAGGATTCACAAAATCATAATGCTCAAACCCAAAGTGGGAGATAAGATGTAGAGTTGTTCTTTCTGCCACCATAGTTTCAGTAAGAAATAAAATATCCGGACGCTAGTAACGAATAATATAACAAGCTTCCTCTTGGATTTTCGGCTTTTTTATACCTTTAACATTCCAAGCAATAATTTTCATAATGAAAAAATGTTGGCTCGGGACAAACCCGAAATAGATACCCCTTAATAAACAATATTTTAGCATCCTGAATAAAAGTAGTCAATTTCCAGTACATCCGATCGCTAGCATAATTCCATAAAATGTACTGGACTACAACACATCCATTCCCACTATTGGCACATCCGTGACACAGGACCAACATCCCCAAGAGAGCCGAACGAAATAGTTTACATAAAGATGACATGGTCTCATATTCAAATCAATCATCATCGACCAAGGGCCGAAACAAATAGCATGCCATACATAATACATATAAGAACTCAGACCTACACTGATGGTCCTCCTTGTTCGCATTAACCAATCCCATTTACATAGCAACAAAATTGGGCTAGAAGGGACCATACAATTGCAAGTACATAGATGGGAGGGCCAAAGGACACCTCCAGTATCTCAAATAATAACCCCATTGGCACCAAAAAATATATTTTAGAGATAGGTAACAAGGTCTCAGATACGGACTAGTCATCATAAACCAGAGGTCACAGCGGTATGGTCATCTCCTCAATGCCAATAACGCACCAACATTGGACCATGAAAAAATTATCGACCAATGGGCCCAGAGACAGGGTTGCCAAGTGAATGCCCGTGTAACGCCCCCAAAATGCTAATGACATGATTTGCGGAAAACTGCAGCAGAAGACCTAATGATAGAATGTGCTACCGCCATCCTGATGAGGACAAGACTCACTGAAACCATTTAATCTTGCAACTCATGTTCAAATCACAATACCTATTAAGCTGAAACACTTTAAGACCAAAGTCCATAATAGTTCAACTTCAATACAATCGACTTAATCATACCATGTGCTAACTCGCACTCCACACTATACAAATATCTTGAATATAGACCCAACTTGACCCTGAGGTCGATCCCAACATTCATGCTATGCTGAATCTACTGTGACCATCTGATGACTTCTAAAAAGGCTTGCTAAATGGAGAAACATGTGATACTTTATCACCTAAAATGAAAATATGAAAACAATTCGAAAATGTGAGCTAAAACTCAGTACATGCATTCCTATATTGCAAAATGAGCGTAGAAACACCATTGATGGGTACTCGCTTTTGCAATTCATTTAGTTCGCAATAACAATGAAAATGAAAGTAATATAAAACTGAATTGCTCATTATTATCTGGATGTCTTGTAATGATATGATCTATACATAGGTGTACACTAGCCAATCCGATCAAGAGTTGGTCTGAAGTCGTGCGAGTAAATGATGGGCTGACGCCTTATAGATGCTAACTGACGGGGTCACAAGTTAAATGGCAAATCACTATATAAACGAATTCCTTGATAAACTCATTAAGAGTTGTAACTTGATAAACATGTTATGCTTTCTGAAGATACAGGCAATAGACGTACCTTGAGTCTTTAAAAAAAAATATCATCTGACTTGATAAATGTCATCTGACTTGATAAATATGTTCTGACTTGATAACACTTATGCATAACGGGGAACGATAACTAAGCCTCGATTATATTTCATAAATGTCATTGTAGATATATATAGTCAATAAATGATCCTTACTCACATAATTGAGTAAGTATGCGTAATAAAAATTGAGTAATTAAATGGTATACATAACTTGGGTATTTCAATATAACTTCAAAACTGAATTAATAAACGTAATTAAATCCAATATAAAGTAAATAAAAGTAAAATAGTCCACAATGAGATAAATGAGATTACAAAGGAAAATGCATTTTCTAATAAAGGTTGTTGATACGGGCTTAAGGCTCGCTGATGTATAGCTTGGTTCAAGTTAACAGCGAGTATACTAGATTGACTTGATAAATATATTTGATACATTTTGAACTAAGTAAACAATAAAGGTTTGAGGCCAAGAGAGATATGTCATGGTTCAAAATAGCATAAAATGCAATAACTTGGTTTGATAAATATGATTTCTGAGTCATAACTCTCCCCAATTCTCATATTTCATTCATAAATCTATTAGATATAGAATTCCACCCCAAATGAGTCATTGAAAACTATAGAAGCTATTAAACTCATTAAACTTGTTATTTTCCCTCGTAAAGTCCATAACTCATAAATATACTCCCACAATACATACTTGGCTTCCTTTCTCTCCATAATTAAGCTAAATGCCCTATTAAACCCCATAAACATTTGTTTCCACCCTTAAATGACCTTACTTAGCCCAAAATATACAAAATGAGCGCATGATCAATCTCACTCAATCTTTGTTATTGCTCTTTACACAATCAGTCAAAATGCTTCCAAAAATCACCAAACTCAAAATACTCAACCAAAATTCACGAAATCTTATAGAAAATTCAAAAATAATATGGAAAATCTATAGTAAAATTTTTAGAATTTTTCTCTAAGTATACGCTACACAGAAATTGCAATAACAACCCAATTTGCACCAAAGCAGGTCAATTCACTTCAAAACTTCATCACTTTCACCATTGACCTCAAATGGACACCTAAAACCCCAATATGGAAATATTAATATGCCTTGAAAAACTTTCATTGACAACACAAAACATGATTCCTACAATAGGATTCCCAAAATGGGGCTAGAACACAAGTGCATCAGTTTTGGTCAAACCTGTCCAGTTCTAACAAAATAGCCATAACATTTTCCACGGAACTCAGATTAAGGCGATTCACAAGGCATTTGAAAGCTAACACACTGACCCATTTGTCCAGCAAAAATCATATTGGGGTGATCATTACCAGTTTATTGACAAAGCTTGCCCTATTTTATGTGATTTTCCAACCCTCACTGTCATTACTTTCTCCTCTCTTTTCACACAAATCCTCAACTGAAATCATTTCCTAAAATCATGTCACAAAGCTTTGGTCCTTCCCATCATCATACAAAATTACCACATTCAATTTCACTTCATAATTATATACATCAAAGATCATTTCTCAATCAAATATACACAAGTAACATGCTTGCTATTAAAGGAAGCTTAAACATTGCATAATCATTAAAACCCTAACTATTGGCCAACCTTGTTCCCCTTCATCTCATCCAAAAACACCCTCATAAACATTATTAGAGATTAAAGCCACTATATCAAATACAAACAATCCAAGAAACACATACTTCCAACCCTAAGCTTGCACGCTCATGAAAAACTCTAAACCCTAGCATGATCCAAACTCAATCAACAATTAAAAACATCCAAATAAATCTTGTCTCCATCCAAAGAACATGATCAACCATTAAAACAACCAAAAGAAGAATCAAAATCAAGATACAATCAACATCCATAAGAGTAAGGTTAGGGTTTACTTACTTTGCTTGAAGAAAAAGGAATATATGTGAGGTTTAATGCTTGAGGGCATGTAGATGGTGGCTAGGGTGGCTAGAGGGGGCATTTTCGGTGGTGGTTGGGTGGCCAGACAGCTGCTAGCAAAGAAGGGAGGGGGGAGCCATGGGTATGGAGGGGAGAAGGGAGAGAGAGAGATGTGTGTGTGTGTGTGTGTGTGTGTGTGTGTGTGTGTGTGTTTTGCTCATCTAGAAATGGCTTGAAGTTTGCTTGGCTAGGCTTTGTCCTCTCATAAAGTGGTTTTTTTGCTAACCATGGTTAAATTTAAATCATGGTTAGCAATGCAAGCTTGTTTTTCTATGATTGACTTCTATAGTTTGGGCCCGGGAACGGAAGTAAACCGTATGCGATTGAATTTTCGTAACTCGAAATTAAATTTTTGTACGGTTATGAAAATAATAATAATAATAATAATAATAATAATAATAATAATAATAATAA
>JACYFF010010365.1:50122725-50148934 GCA_017589665.1 Selenicereus undatus | reverse complement strand
GTATTCATTGGCTTTAAGGAAGACCCCCACCTCAGACAGAAGCGATGCAAGCTTGGTTTCCTCCCAAAACTCCTGGGGAAGCCTAGTGATGGTAGTCCATTGGTCAACATGAGTGATATTAGCAGCATAGGGGTCAAACATAGGTACCCAAGGTCGCATAACTAGGTTAAGGCCACTGACAAACCACAGGGCGATTAATCCAAACAAAGTCCCGGTCAAGCACAGTGGAGAATTTAAACAAAATCCATACGTTGCTCATAATCACATAATCTACCTGCCCCTTGACCTGGGTCCAATCCCTTTTAGTTTTGACCTCATTCCACACGAATGAGGTGGAAAGGAATGGGATCCCCCAAATTTTTCCCAAAAGGCTCATAGTATACAAGTCAAAGTCAGGCTCATACTATGCGTTGATTCCATGTTACTCGGGGTAGAATGAACATTACGTTCAGTCCGAGTTCGAGAAACAGAATCACCACTGATACTTCCCACTCCGAGCTTAACAGCTCGGGAGAAGGTTGACATGGTCTCCTTACCTTTACAGCTTGGATTATGAGGAGAGTTGAGTTCATGGATTATAATATCACCATGTTTTAATTTTTGTTCCTGATTACCACTCTGTTTTGAAAATGTTCCAACCTGCCACTCTGTTTTTAAAATAAAGCTACATTGCCACTCAGCAACCCACCACCGTTGTAATAGGTAATATCTTTTTTTTGGGGGGGCTAGCTTGACAAGGAAGGCAAACTTGAATTAAAAAAAAAGAAAAGAAAATCAGAACCCATTCATCTCCCTATAGAAACAGAACAACATGCACAGGAACTCCATTCTTCCCCTGCTATTCACGTTGAAAGAACCCTACTCAAAAAATTGATTTGGTTTCAAAATTCAAGAAGAGATATATTATTGTTGTTCATCATGAATCTGGAACAAAATTAAGTTGCAGGAAAAAAATCAAGTTCTTGAGGTATGTTGCTTGTTTTTAGCGTTCATGGTTTCAGTTCATAATTTTGGGTTTGTTGTCAGAGTATATAAAAGATAAAAATGTTGGATGAACGATCATCAAATCAATTAAGTGTGGGTTTTTATAGTTCATTGTGGTTGAATGTGGTTGTGAAAAACATGAATTTGGGTAAATTTCAAAGTTAAGTTCTCAAATTTTAGTTTGTAATATGTAAAAGGCTTCTATGTCTGATGTATCTGCCCAGAAATATTGAATGACCATTGATTAATACATATTGTGTTTGTGGCATGGTTGATTCCAATTTTGGATATGTAAAAAGCTTCAATATTGTTGGTTGCATTTGTCTTATCTCTCTCATTAATTTATTGCAGGAGTACAATGGAAATAAAATTGCATATCTACCATGGAGGTGCATTTGTTAGAGTTTCTAAATTAGCTTATCTTGAAGGTGGCATTAAGGTTTTGACTGTTGACCCTGATGAGTTGAGTTTGCATGAGATAAAGGCGAATATCATGAAATTGGGTTATGTTGAGCATAAAATAAGGAAAGTTTACTCTAGAAAGCCGAATATATATTTTGAAGAAGCTCTTGTGTCTGTAGAAGATGATGATGATGTTCGTGAATTAATTAAATTGTGTATCAAAGAACCACTTATTGAGCTATATGTGGAACACCTTGATCGTGAAAATTGGGTTGAGATGTCCAATGTCTTTAACACACAACGACATGAGTTAGATGATTGTGAGGATGATGATGACTTATTAAATGATTTGGACATTGAGTCTGAATCTGATGATGAAATTGCCACGGCAAAGCAAAAAGTGAGGGATGAAAATGAGGAAAAGAAGAAAGAGGTTATGATAAAAGCTAAGGCCTCAAATGGTAAGGGGTCATATGATGATGATGAGTTTCTTGAGCATTATCACGATTCAGAAAATGCGAGTAGCCCTAGCAATTCTAAAGCTGAAGATGGAGATGCTGCAAGAAGTAAGACTATTGGTTACCCTAAGTTTAACCGTCATGTAAGAGCCGAAGATGTTGACATGGTCGTAGAAATGAAATTCATTGATAAGAAGCAGCTTAGGGAAGCCTTGGACGATTATAGAATACTTAGGGGCTACGATATTAAAGTGTTACACAGTGAAGATTCCAAGCTAAGTGCATGGGATCTGGGTGCAAATGGAAGATGTGGGCCTCTCCGTGTAATAATGAGGAATCTTATCAAATCAAAACTATCAGTGAAGCTCATAGTTGCATGCCATTTAGCTTTGAGAAGTGGAAAAGACAAATAAGCAGTAATTGGCTTTCTCGAAGGTACCTGGAGAAGATTAGGATCGAACCAAATACAAAAATGCGAGTCTTGAGAGAAATGGTTAAGCAGGACCTAAACTACAAGGTTTCTTTAAAATTGTGTCTTATAGCTAAGAAGAAGGCCTTGAAGCAGATAGTGGGTGACTACAAAGCTCAATTTGAGCTTGTTATAGATTATAGAAATGAGATTTTGAGGCAAAATCCAAGAAGCACAATTGAAGTTGCGATCACGAAGAATGAAAATGACCAAAGCATTTTTGCAGGCATATACATATGTCTTGGGGCCTTAAAGAATGGCTTATTAGAGGGTTGTCAACCCGTTCTTTCTATTGACGATTGCTTCATGAAAGGGCCTTGGAAAGGCCAAATATTAGTGGCTGTCGGAAGAAATGGTAACAACCAGATGTATCCTGTAGCATGGGCTGTGACACAGAGGGAAAATATTCCCACTTGGTGCTGGTTTATGAAGATGTTATCATCTGATTTGCAATTAGGCGATGGGATAGGGTGGACCATAATTGCTGATCAACAAAAAGGGTTGGTTGAAAGCATATCTCAGTTCCTTCCCCGAGCATAGCATAGGTTATATGCAAGGCATGTTTATGCGAACTGAAGGAAGAAGTATAAGGGAGTTAAATATAGAGACATCTTTTGGAGGTTTGCAAAGTCCAGCACTGAAGTGGAGTTCGATATGAACAAGAAGGCAATGGAGCAATTTGATCCAAATGCATGGAAATTTCTAGAGCAGAAAAACCCTGAGCAATGGTGTAGGTTGTTCTTTGATTACCAGGCAAAGTGTGATTCGGTTGACAACAACATGGCCGAGATATTTAATGCCTTTATCATAGAGGTACTTACATATAAGTGTTTGGGAATTTTAATTGATTTTGCTGATTTTGTAAGTATTTCATTCAATTTCTCTTTTGTTTGCAGGCTAGGTACAAGCCGATAATCTCCCTCCTTGAAGACATCTTCAAATCGGTCATGGAAAGGGTTGGAAGAAAAAAAGATTTCTCTGAAACATATGATCAGAAGATTTGCCCACGAATCATCAAAAAGTTGGAGAAAGAGAAGGACAATTGTAGATGGTGGCAAGCAACCCGAGCTGGAGGTGGCAAATATAGTGTGACTCATGGAGTACAGGGGTTTGTGGTAAACCTTGTCCAGAAGACATGCACGTGTAGAGGATGGGATTTGACTGGTATTCCTTGCCAACATGCACTGGCCGCAATGAGAGAGGAAAGATTAAAAGTTGAAGACTATATGGATGATTTCTATTCTTTGGAGAAGTACAAGAAAGCATATAAAGAGACAATTAACCCCATTAATGGCCCAAATATGTGGGTTAAAGCAAGTGGAGATCAAATCCATGCACCCTCATTTGAAGATACAAAGAAAAATCTAGCTTTCAAAAGGAGGTTTGAGGAAGGGGAAAAGAGCAACAAGCTAGCAAGTGGTTATGGTAGAGTGTCCACAAAGGGACACAAGAAGGCATGCTCTCAAAGAAGGCATGCTCTCAATGTAAGCAAGTTGGTCATACAAAGCGAACATGCAATTTTGAGGTATGTTGTTCAAGTTTTGCTTGAACATGGCTATTGAAACCCCCCCCCCAAAAAAACACTTGAACATGCCTCATGAAAAATGGATTTTTTTTGTTCGCCTTTAGGTCGTAAGAGAAGATCTCTCTACAAACCAAGCATTAAGTGAGACAACTCAGCCCTCTACAACTCAAGAATCTCACGCTCCTACACCTCCCCTAAAACTTCAGGTATTTTAATATATAGCTAAAATGTATTGGGTATATCAGCATGTTTTCCTGTAATATGTAATGGTGTTGGAGGAAAAACTGAAACAGGAGGGCAGGGGGTGTTCAAATAGGATTTGTAAGTTCGGCATGAATTTTTCCTGTAAGTTCAACATTTTTTTTTTCCGTTTAATAGAGATAAGAAGAGGCCCAGGTGTACCAATCATAGAGGCACATATTCCAGCATCTGATTTCAGCAACTTTTGGACTGACCAGAATTCACTAGCAAGAGCAATATGGGAAACACATCAGCAACAAGGTCAACATTCCAGTCAACAGCAAAGTCAGTAGTAACAGTCCAGTCAGCGGCACAGTTAGCAGTTGCAGCAATCCAGTCAGCAGCACAGTCATCAGAACAGTCAGCATCAGCAGTAGTCCAGTCAGCAGTCCAGTTTGTAGCAGCAACAGTCCGGTCAGCAGCACAGTCAACAGTCATAGCAATCCAGTCAGCAGCACAATCACCAGAACAGTCAGCAGCAGCAGAAGTCCAGTCAGCAGTCTAGCTTGCAGCAGCAAAAGTCCAGTCAGGAGCCCAGTCACCAACAGCAACAGTAACTGAATCTTTGCGTTTCAACCACGGGCTTCCAATAGGCTTAAAGACAGAAACTTTGCTGCTCTTTTGTTTGTAAGCTCTTGAAGCAATCTCTTGCCTTATGTTGTAATCAACCAAACAAACCTCTTCCCTTCTGTTTGTTGATGTAAAACAAATCTCATTTCTCTGTTGCAATCATCGAAGATTCCATGGATCGAATGTCATACCTGTACATTCTGGAGATGTTGATCGAACTTTGACCATTAGGGTTTTGTTTTTAAGCATTGCAAATTAGAGCTTTGTATCGATAAAAGATTTAGTTTTGAAGCTCTTTGTGTAGAGGTGGTTTCAGCGGTTGAAATATAGAATTTTGATGGCTTTGATTTGTATCGCTGAAAAATTGAATCACTGGAGACCGTATTAATGTGATATCGGAATTTATTGATGAGTAGTAGCTCTGTTTAAAGGCAGGATAGAGAGGCTAACCCCCCTCTTCCCAACCTCCAAAAAAAAGAAAAAAGAACTGGTATAAAGGTTATAGGATCAATATAGTTTGATTAAGATATTGGTTGTGTGAGCTAATGTTAGTGAAGTATTTTTGTGTTTACAATTGAATAAATCATCTTGGATATAATGCTTAGATTTCTTTTTTTCAACAAATTAGCATGTACAACAAATGATGTCTTGTTGCTTTTTGTTATCCAATGATTCCTTCTGTCATAGTGTCTCAGCACAGGAACATCATGGATGTTTTTCACTCCTGTAGTTGACAGATGCATTTGTGTCTTGAGAGGTAAGCTCTTCAACCGAAAGTAGACCTGGCAAATGGGTCGTTCGGGTCGGGTACGGGTCGGGTCATAGTTCGGGTCGGGTCACTTTCGGGTTAACTATGTTCGAGTTGGGTTCGGGTTCGGTTTGGGTGAAGTTCGGGTTTGGGTCATTTTCGGGTCAATGATGTTCAGGTCGAGTACGGGTTCGGTTCGGGTGAAATTCGGGTCGGGTCTATTTTGGGTTGTCTACAACAGTCCGGTTTGGATCGGGTATGGTTCGAGTCTAATTTGGGTCAGGTGAAATTCGGTTCAATGTTCGGGTGAATGTCGGGTTGGGTGTAAATCGGGTTAGGTAGAAATTAAGTCGGGTTAATTTCGCGTCAGTGTATATTTTGATTTTTGAATGTGTTCAATTCTAATCTTAAATTATATTTAAAAGATAAAATCCGTTTAATTAGACAAGCTTCTTTATTCTATATTCTTGTTTTAATTCATACATTAATATTTATAGTTTATACGTCTGTGTGTGTGTGTGTGTGTGTGTGTATATATATATATATATATATATATATATAACTTAAGTAAAATTAGAAGGAACTTTTGTAATGGAAATGTTCATAGAATCATAGGCTTAATTATACATTTACTATGAAAGTTAGTACGTTACAAGTACATCCCATCCATGGCCTAATATGGCTATATCTGATGTAGTGACGTGTAATTATCTGAAGGATTACGGGTTGTTAAGTCAAGATTCAAGTATCTTAATTAAGGTCATGTTATGAGTCTATGACAAAACTAATGAACCAACCTAACGCCAAAGTCTCCAATAATGATTCTTATTAATTCATGAGTCAATTGTCTCATTTGTAAGGCTCAACACCAAAATATATTATATATATACCTTTGAAAAAGACAAAAAAAAAAATGATGAAGTTTTTATTTCACCCTGGTGTTGCCGTGTTAGTGCATAACTTTACGTCTGTCAATTGTCGTATTTGAGCCCTGGTAAACAGAAATAGTCGACATTTTCAATAATTGATTCAATGTTCTTTCGATAGCTCGTAAAGTGGTCATATATCAAGATTCAAATATTTGTCTTTGTGAGATTAACAACTTGATTTACATATTCTCAATGAGTCAAACCTCAAAAGCAACTGCAATATATGAATATGTGTTAATTATCATTATATTTATGTGATTGTGAATGTTGCTTATCGAAACTCGAGGCTTGGAATTTAGTTGTCTAAAATTCAAATGTGTTACATTATTATGAGATCATATGCAAACATATATTCTTGAATATAACTGTGTAGAATTAAAATTTAAGCATGTTGTGAAGATAATTTAGGATCGCAGATCAGTAATGTAATATTTTTGACGAAATAACGATAGTCACATAATGATATTATAATTGTAGCATGCTTTAAGTCATTAAGTGGATTATCATTAGTAAAATAATATTGTTAAATTCAGCCCAAAAATTTCAAATTTCAGAATTTTAAGTTAATCTTGTACTCAATTAATTTTATCTTTTGAAGTCATTGTGTCACTTTTGCCTCTCTTAAATTTTAAGTCATTTTATTTTTCTATCCTAAACTCAATTAATTGAGCCCAAAAAATTTAAAATTCCCCTCCCAAATTGAGCCCAAAAATTTTAGAACTCTCTCCCCAAAAAATTGCTAAACCTAAAGTCTAAACTCCTTCTTCTGCAGCTGCTCACCTGCTCGTGCTATCTTTCTATGTTCCTCACTTCCTCTGCAGCTGCTGGTCGCCTCGCCCCCCAAGCCCGCAACCCCTCTCTCTGTCTCTCACAGTCGCCCACTGCCGGACGTTCCCCTCAGTCGCCTGTCACCGGTCATCCCCTTAGTTGCTTGTCGCCAGTCGACGCCAAGGGCTGAAACCTTCCTTCTAGTTTTGGGCAGAACCTGGCGGAGCCACCAAGTGAACGGACCTGGTATGTCTTCCTCTCCCTCCTCAGTCCATTATATCTTGCTTGTTTTATCATAAGTTGATGTTTTGCCCGCTTTCTGTGATTGAATAACAGTAATAGCTGAATACCACCTTTTGGATTCTTTGTTTGTCTTATGGGACTCGAAAATTTTTCAATTCAGATTGGGTTTCCTTTTGTTTACCTGAAGCTCTTTCAGGGCTCCAGCTGAATTGATATCGTGAAGAATAAAATTCACCATTGTCTTCTCTTTTTAGTTTTGCCCTTAATTTTCTTCTGGGTTATCTTTCTTTGCATCAATTCTTGAAATCACTTGGCCTCAGGTTAGCAATTGGGCACCCTATTTGATTTTGGGTTTTCCAGTGCAGTATTCGTTGCTTTTATCTCATCTAGTTCATTGAATTTCACTGTTAGCATGATTTTATGCTTAAATTCTAGTAGGTGCATTCTTGTTTCTAGTTGTGGAGTTTCTGAGGTTCTCATTCACTCTTGCTGTCTCATTCCTTTGCATTCATATCCTCGGCAACTTTGGTCTCATATGTGTCGATATGAGAAGATCATCTGATCATGTAAATTATTCACTTTTCAGTTTCATGTTCAAGTTGGCCGATGATGTTACTGACTCATTACTAAATTGCTGATAGCATCTGGATATTAAGTACATGATAGTATGATACAGCTTCAAACGAAATAGGTTAGCTCTCCACAGCCCATACTTGGTTTTACTTTGAAAAATGCGTATATTTCGTTTTGTAAGACTATTACTTCTGTCACCATACAAGTAAACTGTAAAAGTCACAAACATTAGCTTGGCTTGGAACTATAATGTTGTTCATAAAAGTTCTATTATAATTGTAACTATAATAAGTGGGTGTTTGGCATAGGTTTTTGGACTGCTATCAAAGTCTAAAAACTGATTGTAACTATAATTTTTTCCTTAGAGTGGTGATTTAAATAGTTTAGATATTTTAAATATAAAATCTATGAAATCTATACTCATGTAATATAAAAATAAGATTATTATAAGTTGAGGGAGATCCATAATCATCCATTGCTCTTTTTGGAGTTTTTAGGTACTTTTTTTGTGTTAATTTGTTTGATTGTATACTTTAATCCTATCCAGGACAAGAACTTTTCATATTTTATAGACTTGATGAAGTTCCTAGTTACAAACCTGATTGTCCTATATATTTGCATATATAGTTCATGTTTTTTTTTTTATTGAACTTTCTAGTTATTGAGTTACATTACGCTACTTTTGAATTAAATGCAGGGAGCTATGGACATTGAACGACAAGGAAATGAAATACATGCCCATGAAAATTTGAATTCTATTTCTACAATAACAGCCCTTGACACCCTTGTCGAAGATGATAAAAGAAGAAGTTCGGTGTGGCATGAGTTTCTTGTGATTGATGGGGCCAATTTCAGTGATGGTAAAAAGCGAGCGAAATGCTCACATTGCAAGACAGCAACCTTTATTGCTATTGCACAATATGGGACTAGCAATATGAAGAAGCATTTGGAGAAGTGTAAAGCATATCAATCTGCAAAGTCATCTGAAGAAGGAGGAGGTGAGAAAAAATTTGAACAAAAATTTTATCGTGATTTGCTAGCTAGGGCGATCATAAGGCATGGGTATAGTTTTTCTTGGGTTGAGCATGAAGGAAATAGAAAGATTCATACATACTTGAACAATGAAGTTAGAACCATAACTAGAAACACAGCGAAAGCTGATTGCCTTAAGTTACATGCTCAGTTTAAGAAACAACTTAAGTTAGCTCTTCTTGCACTTCCTGGATGCATTTCTTTGACTTGTGATATGTGGACCTCTTACCAAACAGAGGGATATTTGTGCTTGACTGCTCACTATGTGGATTCTGATTGGAAGTTGACTACTAGAGTCTTAAATTTTCATCATTTGGAACCTCCTCATACTGGATCTATTTTATGTGGTGTTGTGTATGACTTGTTGCAAGAATGGGGCATTCAACATAAGATCTTTTCAATAACATTGGATAATGCATCTAGCAATGACAAAATGCAAGATGAATTAAGATCCAAGCTTTACGAGAATGGACATTTATTAGGTGATGGGGAATATTTTCATATTCGGTGTGCAGCGCACACTTTGATTCTTGTTGTTAAAGATGGCTTGAAAACAATTGATAATTGTGTTGTTAAGGTTAGATAAAGTGTGAAATATGTCAAGGGATCGGAGTCTAGAAAGAGGACTTTTGAACATTGTGTCAAACGGTGTATGATCTTGGAAAGCAAGGCTTTGTGGTTGGATGTGCCTACTAGGTGGAACTCTACTTATGAAATGCTTGATAGAGCACTTCTTTATGTTGATGCTTTTAAGTTACTTGCTCAAATTGATCCTATGTATAAGGCTTTCCCGACAGATGATGAATGGGAAAAGATTGCAAGAATTCATGAACTTCTTGGACCTTTTTGTGATATAACTCATATGTTTTCGGGTAGTAAGTATCCTACATTGAACTTGTACTTTGAAAATGTGTGGAAGATTGATATGTTCTTGAAAGAGCAATTAGACTGTGATGATCCAATTATTAGGAGTATGGTCATGGAGATGAGAGCAAAGTTTGATAAGTATTGGAGTGAGTATACCTTATTATTTGCTTTTGCCACAATTCTTGATCCTCGATGTAAGTTGGTGTTTATCAAGTATTGTTATGAGAAATTTTATGAAAATAAAGAAATGGCAATCAGAAAAGTGAGCGATATACAATTCAAGTTGGAGATGCTTCTTAGAGAGTATACCCAAAGCACTACTCCTCCAACTCCTATTGTATCATCAACACCATCATCACACATTGGTGGATCAAGTTCAAGAATTGGAAACCGCAAGCGCAAATTTGACTATTTAGCGGTATGTTTTCTATAACTCTACACTATCTTGTTCTTTTTTTTTAAGGACAACATAGTGAGATCAATCAAGTTATTTTCCCCCAAGTTGAATTGATATTAAGGTGATAAAAATGTATTTTTAATTTCTATGTATTAAGTGTAATTTTATATTTTGTAGGAATTTGATGAGAATGATAGCAAGTACTCAAGTGGAAGTGGAAAGTCAACACTTGATACTTATTTGGAGGATCCCAAAATTGAACGTAAAGTGGATTTGGATGTTTTAGAGTTTTGGAAAACCAATCAAGAGAAGTATGGTGAACTCTCTCATCTAGCTAGGGATGTCTTGAGCGTCCAACTCACTACTGTTAGAGCTGGGAAAAGCTGACCCGACACGATTACCGACCCGAACCCGACACGAAGTTAAGTGGGTTTGGGTATAAATTTTCAACCCGTTTAATTAAATGGGTTGACACGTTCAACCCGTTTAATTAAATGGGTTAGGTTCAGGTCGAGATTCTCGACACGAAAAAGTACATATTTAACCCGTTTAATTAAATGAGTTAAATAAGTCAACTCATTTTTTGATTTTTTATTTATCCATTTACTTTTTATTAGATAATTAAGAATATAAAAATTTTTAGGAATTGTGAATTATGATGAATTTGGGGAATTTCAAAGAGTAATTATTTAATGTGATGTGTAAACTTAATTTTTAACACTGTAATTACGTATTAGTTGAAAATATTAAATGCGTAAATAGTCAATTAACCGACTCAACTTGACCTGTTTATCTTAAACGGGTTAAGCGGGTCAACCCGTTTAAAAATTAAATGGGTACAGGTCAAGATTTTTCAACCCGTTTAATAAACGGATTAGGTTCAGGTTGAGGTATTCTCAACCCGTTTAAGTTCGACACGAACACGAACCCGACCCGACACGACCTATTACCCAGCTCTAACTACTGTTGCTTCAGAATCAACCTTTAGCATTGGAGGTAGGATTTTAAATAAGTAGAGAAGCTCTTATATTCCTGAGAATATCGAAGCATTGATAATAACCCGGACTTGGTTATATGGCTTACAATGTAAGTATTGAGTATCTTCTTTTTTATTTATTTATATTTATCTTTTTTTCCACTTTTTGTAAATTTTTGTTGTGCATTTTGTTTCACTTTAGCGCAAGAAGAAGAAGAAGAATTCATTGGATCAAATGTGGATTGGTCAAGTACTAAAGGTATTAGATTTTCCCCTCGGCGTAAATGATGGCCAAGGTAATTGATCACTTACGTTAGTACTTGATTAGTTAATTCACTCTATGTCCCTAGTTTTTGGGTTTCTCTCATGGGTTTGTACTATTTTGGAATTTTTAAAATCTTGATAGGACCTTGGAGTAGGTTTCTTAGATGGATTTGATGCGACATGCGAGATAGTTGCTCTAATCTTTTTTAATTTTTCAAGTCTCATTGTTGCGATGTTATATGTGAATATTTTCTATTGTCTCAATTTCCAGGTTTAGAAGACCATTGAGATTGTTGCTTCTTTTACTTGTTCATATTTGGAGATCCAATCGTGTTGTCTTCCTCTTATTATTGTAATTTATGTGAACTTCATTAATGTTTAGATATGTAACTCAGGAGATGATGAATGATCATCATGTGAACTTTTAAATTTGATGTAAACTTTATTTTTGATTGGTGTTGCATTTGTAATAGTTGAACTAAGAATTTGCATGTGGTACTAATATCATAGTTTGGGGGATGTCAACCCCATGTCTCTGGATGGGTGGCCCGTTGAGTTTGGCATTGTGATGTGGATCATTATTTATGTTTCGACCAAGCTAGATTTACAAATATTGAGCTACTATAATGATTAACAATTTATTGGATTAGCAACTTACGGGGTAGCAACAAGCCAATAAAGCAACAAGCAATAGGTTGAAATATATCAAAAGTATTACATTTTACGTACTTGGTTAAAGGTTTTAATAAGTTATGTACTATGGTTATAGATTTTAATCAAACTTGTGCTAAATTGGGAATTTGCTATAGAATCTTTTCTTCTAGGCCTTAACAATAAAATTTATAAGATTATGAATAGTTTTGGGTTGACTGGTTATGATTTATGAGTATGCTTCGGTTCGGGTCATATTTGGGTCGGGAACACTCGGGTTCGGGTTTAATTTGGGTCAAATTGAGTCGGATAGGAATCGGGTCGGTTTTAAAACGGGTATGGTTCGGGTCGGGTTGTCCATTTTCGGGTCACTTCGGTTCTGGTCACTTCGGTCCGGGTTTGAACTGGGTCGAGTCATTACAGGTGTGGGTAATTTCGGGTTGCGCTACAATTCGGGTTTCGTTCGGTTACGGATCGGTTTACTTCGGGTGTTCGGGTCCAAATCGGTTCATCCTATTTCGGGTGTCAGTTCGGGTATGGATCCGGATCGTTCGGTTCGTGTTTCGGGTCTCGGGTCAGTTTTGCCAGGTCTAACCGAAAGCACCATTTCTAACAGACAATGGTAAAAGTTCACATTTCCTCATACATACAGTCTTAATGTTTCTACAGAACAAAAAAGAAAAAGGTTTCCATTTCTTCTTACAAGCGCGAATGAGCTAGTTCTCAAATTACAGTCACCGCTGAGTTTGATTCATTCTTCTTACAAGCCCACAATTTGATTACATGGTTACATGGTTCTTACAAGCCTTAGTTTTAACAGCCTTAGTTTTAACAGCTTCATGAAGCTCCAATGGATGCCACATTTCTTTGCTTGAATGCTTCACTCCCTCTAGTTATCCTTCCAAGTGAGAAAAGTTTTGTTGATTGAGACATTGGAAGGAAACCTACATTGCAAAATGTAACAATGGAGCTATTCTTCATAAGAAATATGACCACAAGCACCTGAGGCATTTCATTGAGCACTTTATGGGCATGGTGTAATTCCAATTTCAATGGTGACTCTTTATTCCGCCATTCAAGAACCAACCCATTTGAGTCAAATTCATGTTCAATCTCGTTGAAGCTTGAAAGTTGAAACATTCAGATACAGAGAGCTAAAATCAGCCGCAAAAGGGTTCTACCCACATCATTCAATCCATAAAGGAGGCCTAGCAACCGTGTTTCACGGTGTCGTACAAGACAGCAAAACGGTGCTAAGATGGTAGCCATAGAGAGCTTGAATGCTGTTGCTGCCCTTCAACCGGAGAGAGAAGGCAAATTGAAATTACCTGGCATAGCAGGTGAGTATAATGAAGAATGGCGCTTTGGATTTTGTTTTTTAAATATAATGGCAAGTTGGAATAATTTTCAAATGAGGTGGCAGTGTGGAATAAAAAGCAAATTAAGGTGGTAATATAATCCATGAGCTCGAGGAGAGCTTCCATCCAGTTCAATTGGAAGCTGAGGTCTGGGAGGCGGACCATCATTGAGAAGTTGAGAAGCACTGAACAGATTGGCATTGTGGGGAGAAGTAGAGGACGGGATAGGTGTAGTAGAGGGAGAATGGGTTGGGTTGGAAGGAGGGTCAGACATTCGCCAGTGGATGAGAGGATGAGAGTAGCATGAATGGAAGAGGGATAAGGGCAGAGGGGCTCGGCTATTTATAAGGAGCCAGAACAGGGAAAAAAGAGGAGAGCTCAAGAAGCGCACACACAGAGGCCAGACACCCTTAATAACAAATAACAACAGTCAGTAAAAGAAACAGAAAAGACTTAATCAAGCCACCAATAATCACCATAATTAACGCTACCTAAAGCACTCTGGTTGTGAAAGGATGAGATTCAGTAAAGCCAAACAGTAAAGCCAACCATATGCCACAAATTAAAAGGCAACAGCAAAGGGGAACAAACAAAACAGATGGTCAGCACAATTAGAATCCAATTACACTTAGAGGGCTCTAACCAAACAAACAGACCACAGCAAGACTAATTGCCCTATCATAAAAAGAAAAATAGGAATCCAAATCACATTAATCTTTTGCAGGTAATTAAGGTCATATCTTGCCGCTAATGCACCGAAATGATGATACCTCTGGTCGTAGATTTGGGAAGTGAACAGAGTAGTTTGATCATCAGAAGTAACCTGAGATGCAGAGACTACAGATAGCCTCCATGCGTCAATAAATAACTCTCGGTTACACAACCGAAAAAAGTAGAGGGAAGAAGTCGGCAAATCAAGGGCAGAATCGTCTTCACCTTGAGGGAACATGGTAGCCCGTACATGTATAGACCCCGATCTGGGTCGAAAAACAGAAAAGGGGTCCCGTAGAGTGGGCGGCAAATGTAGCCAAAAATGATGACTAACGTAGGGGCAGTGATAAAGCACGACAGAATCAGGATAAGCATGGGGCTAGCTTGCAGATCTGTAACAATTTTATAATCAAGAGCATCAGAGAAGCAAAGGGTGAAACATGGAGAAAGCTTGGAAAAGGTGGTGGGGTTGACAGGTGGGGGATCTGGAGGCTTCTTGGGCCTCCGAAAGCGAAGCATACGGTGGGGAGGAGGTGGAGAATTAGCTTAGAGTAGAGGGGTTGCTCTCTCTCTCTCCTCTCTAGGGTTGCGTTACTCATGTGATAGGCCACCTTAAACAGAATTGGCTACAACTTTCTCTTGATCGACACTCTGTGTACTCCTACACTGACTCGTTGATGGTTTTGCCTCAGATAGAAGATTTTAGTGTGATTCTTCTATTTTTTTGAGTTATTGCAAAATAGGTATCTAGGTTTTCCGTCCATGACTTATTCAAATTTAGTTGGAACTCATTTGACAGGCCAAATATCAGCTCAAAGTTGACCCATGAAATTGGACTTTTTTTCAGCAACATGTAGTAAAAGCCTTATTTGGAAAATTCACGACTAACAAATGTACTATGATCCATAATAACTTTTAATGAGCGATTCAGGACTCCTGTTCCACATGAAACCCCCCTACTTTAAAAGGATTTCTCCTCAAATCATTATAGCCAATCAAATGCATCACTCCCAAATATCATCAACCAAGAAAATAGGCGCTTCCATCGGAATTTAACAACGTTATTGGTGCTAATTAAATACCTCATCTCTCTTGAATACATATGTGTTTTTAAAGAGATTAGGGTTGTTTAATTATGAAAATTTAGCCCACAAACTCTAATATTCATAAGATTGTTATAAACACAAATGTGTCCGATCATCAAAAGACATTTTCAAACCATTAGATTCCAAACACTCATGCGTTACCTCCACGTTGAGAAAGAGGCTAGTTCTTGATAGGATGATGAAGATTTAGAAATTATAACCTCATCGGGCCATCTGCTTCTTGAGCTTCGAGGGAAATGCCAATAATGACTTGGTCATTCACATGTGAGCTCTCTTCCAAGGTTGTTTGAGAATCTTCCTCATGGACCAAAGTGTGTTTATAATCTTCCAAGAATTTTCCTTCCACTAATAGTGAAAAGCATCACGGCCTATAAGCCTCGATCTTGCTATTAGTGTGAGGCGATTGCTCTTTTGGTGTATGAATTAAGAAAATCTAAGTCATGTAA
This sequence comes from Selenicereus undatus, assembly GCA_017589665.1. Taxonomy (NCBI): domain Eukaryota; kingdom Viridiplantae; phylum Streptophyta; class Magnoliopsida; order Caryophyllales; family Cactaceae; genus Selenicereus; species Selenicereus undatus. The sequence continues at coordinate 50,133,217 of JACYFF010010365.1, read as the reverse complement.
CGGATTAGAGTCACCACTGTATTTTTTGAAAATGGAAACCTTCTAAAAAGTATTTTTATAAAATAATCCCACAATCTCATATAGGGATTGCCTTGACTCCAAGGCAACTACGTAAGAGTTGAATTTTGAGATAAAGGTATGACTGATTGTAGGGACAAAGTTCTCCCATCTACATCACTCATTCAACATGGCCTCTAAATAAGAATTTTCTATATTCCAACAATAGATTTAGTTATATGTAAGTTTGGCCTTTTATTAATGATGCATCCTCGTTAGAATTTTTGTGAGACCACTTATTGAACATGCGAGATTTATTTTTTGATAAAAGATAAAAGGAATACAAGAAAATAAATGAAAAGAATAAATTTTGTGACCACTTTATCAACAACATAGTTTTACAAACTAGTATGTACAAAGATAAATCAAGGAGGATCAAACAAGAACACGATTATTAAAATTAACAATAGGAAAAGAAAATAAATAAAGAATAAAAAGAATATTGATTCATATGTTATTTAGTCATGAGCAGCTTGTTTCAATTTGGCAAAGCAATGGTTTAGGTTCCTAAGGATTCCAAATCAAATGTAAGTGTGGTTGGAGGCTAGTTTGAAAAGTATTTTTTATAGAAAATGAAAGGAAACAATTTTTTGTAGTTCTAAGATTATTTTTTTTGTAGTTTTAAGAATTTATTTTAGCATAACTTTGTTAGGAAAATTTCTCTCTCTCTCTCTCTCTCTCTACATGCATAGGTGTACACACACACACACACACACATGTGTGTGTATGTATAAAGAGAGAGTGGCAAGGGGGGGTAGAAAGAAGGATGGATTCTAGGAGAGGAAGAACATAAGAGACACATGGTTGATGTGTGTTGATGGGTAGGGAAGCACTCCTATTTATACTAATAGGAAGAAAGAGGCACTCTCTTAAAATTTGTAGAAACACTGAAGATTATATTCCACGTGAAGATTCTAGGGTTAATTCAACCACAATATACCTTGTGCAGCAAACAAGCTTTGGCAACATAGGAGAAAATGTGTCCTGCAATCCACTACAAGAAAACAGGCCCTGGTGGCTTGCCACTCAATTCCAATGGCAGGTTGCTAGCCTAGGTAGGATAATTTTCCATGGTCAACTTGTTTGAACATAACTTTCTCATCTAACCTCTAATTGGTTTTAAATTTTTTTTTTTGAAAAATTCATTCAGTCTAATTTCATACGGATCAAATTTCATGACAGTTAGATCAGGGTGGAGCTAGTTACAGGCCTAAGATTGAGAATGTATTGGTTTACCAACACATCACAATATCCGACCCATATATCTTCGATAGCTTATTGGAATGAACTTTATAGCATGTTGTTGGAAAACTCTTTAAACAAGAAATGTGTTAGTGTAGGCTTATTTACCCTTTGATCCTTTAGTGGTGTCTTAAATAAGGCATGAGTGATCCTCAATATTGAATCTTTACAAAATCAACTAGTTTAGCCCTTCTTTGACCTTTTGGAAATTTTAGAATCTTTGAAATATTTTGGCGAAACAGTTATTTTGGAAATTATTTTTCTAGAGACTAAAACCTTTAGGGAGCTCGCAAAAGAGTTACTTTACAACAGGTGACTGTAGTAAGTTTCATCATCAGGTCGTTAATCCAAGTGGCATGGAATATGTGTGCAATATGTATTCTGAGGACACATGTTTATGTCTATAGAAGCCCACTTTCACTGAGGCTAAGCAAGACAAACGAGAAGTTTATCATGTCATGTAGTATGTATGCAATTGCTTCGGTAGCCCATAGTGTGTAGAGGTGAATATGAATGCAGATGCACATGTAAGATATACAAGGCATGAAATGTGGTAAATGCATTTGAGCCTGCAAGATATGCAATATGCAATATGTGCAACAAGCGGGAAGGCCCTCTTAGGGATCTTAAACATCACTCAGCTTGTAGGGAAATGGGGCAACATGCGAAGGGGTAAGGCTCTCTCAGGTATTATAGACCTTGTTTATCTTTGAGGGCAAGGGGAAAGGCCCCTATGGCCAAGGTGAAGCAGGGTTTAGGGTAAAGTATGCGGTGTCATGCAAAGACATCGTAAGCATGAAATTGGTGAACACAAGGCTCTAGACTAATTACATGATTAGATGTCTAGTGCACTGTCACTCGCTAATGACAATTACATAACCTATTATGGGTAAAACAACATTATACTTGAATTCCTAGTGGATAGTCCGTACACAACAAAAAAAATTCGTTATAGTAGGCATTCCTAAAGAGCTTCTAAAAGCATTTAAAAATCCAAATATTTTGAAATGATTTCAGAAAAGGGGAAAAACCTAATTTAAGAGCAACTTGCAAGCATGGAGGCTTGAACCTGTGGCCTAAAGTGGTGCATTGCCTCAAACTAATCTACTCCAATTCAATATATTTAATCATTGAATGCCAAAACATAAGCTTGACCCAAAGTGCAACTTGGAGCCCTAGCGAGTAGCGGCCGCTAGCGGGCCTATAATCAAGTCAATAGTGCATTTTTATGATTTGCACCTTATTTTTAATGCATAGTAGGGCCAAAGCTATTTGAATCTATATAATTTGATTCTTGATCAAGAGAGCATTTCAAAGATATTTATAAGCTTATGATAAGGAGCAAGTTCCGAGCTTGGGCCTACTTTCACTAGTAAGGGTCTTGAACCAAGTTAGTCCAATGTTGACAATAGGTCAAAGACTAGGCTCCCCTAGGTTAATATTGACTTAGGAACCTTGACAAGGTCCAAGTAAGATTAGGGAAGGTGGTTGGGCCATTAGTAGCCCTAAATAAGGAGTTAACTATTTAATCCTCCCAAAACCACCTCATTAGCTCATTTTGAGTTTCTAGGAAGAATATTTCACTACATTTCTAGCTCCAATTTAACCATATAGATTAGCTCTAATTTTTGAATTATACATGAATGGAAAGCCCCAAATGTCTATTTTCTAATTGTATTGAATCGCACTCAAACTCGAAGTATTGAGAAAGTTATGGGCTAAATACCAAGCAGGAGTTGGTCTAGGACTAGAAAGTGCACGTTTCTGATCATGGGCTTAATTGAGGAGGTTACAGCTGTAATTTTGGAGACTAATCAAAACGAGATGATTCTTCACACACAAGGAAAGAGTCGACAATTGGTGACACCTCCATTAGAGGAGTGGAGCCTACTCAAGGCTCTTTAGAAAATGGAGGATAAATCCTGAAAGATACAGCTCACAGTGATTGTAATTTTCTTAAGCATCTTGATTTATTTTCTTAAGATATTTTTGTAAGCTTTCTATTGACCTACTTTCCCTACTAATGTATAACTAACTCCCCCTCTCATGGGATATTTATGGACCCAATTACCTCTATGAAAAATCAAATTTTGTGAATGATATGAGAGCTTGAAGTTTGGTTTTCCTCAAAATCTTAAATTCTTTATCTCTCTTAAGAGGGTGGTGATTTGAATCTTCCATTTAATCTAATCCTTGGTTCTAGAGGGTTAGAGAGTGAGTTGATTTATCTACTTGCAACCTATTTCAGGTGTTGAATATATTCCATCTGAGACTTTCTTTTTGGAATTCTCTCTCTCTCTGTTGGTTCATCTTTTGAGAGATTGGTCTTTAGCATCCATTGGGCTCATATACATGCATTTCATACCTTTATTTGGACAAATGGAATTCAGCATGCATCATTTGGTAACATACCACAATGATCTGATCTCTTGGTAACCATCCATTCCAACCATCCTTGTGTTGGAATTGCTTAACGTTCCTCCATTTTATACCATTTTGTCATTAGTTCTTCCTCTCTAAATCTCTTATGTAGTCCACAAAGAACCTAATTATGGCCAAACACAATCCTCAACCTAAACACATCCCTGAAACTCCACAAAAGGCCAAAAAAGCGAAACCAAAAATTTGGCACTTCCACCCCGTGCCATTGATTTTACAACATTTATCACCTAATGTGGGCATTAATTGAGCAAGAAAAAACACCAATGCATTGTGGGAACACTACTTTCTTCTATCATAATGAGTTTAGCAAATATATGAAGGAAGAGGGAGCTATCTCAGAAGATGTCTTTGATTATCTCTTTGATGTTGGAGTTGAAAAATTCTTATCTGAAAAAGGAAAGAAATATCTTCATGAATTATTTGAAAAATGGAATCCAGAGCATCTTTAACTTGATGAAGATTTTCATGATTATCTGGACAATGATGGACCGGAAGACATTATTGAAGAAGAAGGCATGTAGAATCTCAATATGGATGACTAGTCTTATCATCATTAAAGACTCTAAAAAGTTGTTGCTCTATTATTGTACTATTCTATCAAGTATCAAGTCAACAAAATAATGTTGTCTACCGTAGCCATGTGATGATAGTTGTAGTTATGTGAAATTATTAGTGTGTACTGCAGCTGTCATGGTATCCTATGTAATCTCATCCCCACTATAAAAGGAGAGGCTGAGTGCAGAAATAAAACACGGTCATTTGAGCATACTTGAGCAAAAGAGAACTCAGGTATCTCCATTTCTGTATGAATAAGAATCTCTGATGATCTTGGTAGCTTAAGTCCCTCTTCAATCTTTCCGTTGTAATATTTCCACTTTTAAGCTTTCAATAAAAGTAGTTTTCCAGTAGGAAATAATATTCAATCGAACCTTATGTATTAAATATTATAATTTCTTGATTAAAGTTCCGTTGTCCTTTAAAATACAAAAACCTTGATTAGTGACTAAAGTCTGAGGTAGGAAATGAAATGGATCTGTGCTATACCTGATCTAAGGAAGGTGTGGTTGAAATTAGCAATCTCTATAAACTGAAAGTTAGCAGAATGCCAGGGTCTAACACCGACGAAGTTGAGGTAATGTTTGAAACTCTCTAATTAAGTTTTAATTAGTTTGATAAGCATAGTGGGCCTCTAAACATAGAAAATATAATATTTATGATATAAGTAGTAGATTGTGATAACTAGTACCAGCAAAATTACTATAAGAAGCTTCAATCAGTTAAAACAAGCATATTTTTTGGGGAAAAAAAAACCACCTAAAAATAGCTTATTTGCATATCTTACCCAAATTTGGGATCTTTCTCTGATTGTCAAAAGTTTTGAGTCAAAAGTATGAAAACTAAAATTTAAAAAGGTAGTAAATATATATATATATAAAAGATCTCAGGGTAATTAAAAATTAATGCAGAAAGTTCATTCAATTTTATATGTGCAAAATACCCACCTGATGAACTAGAATACAACTCCAAGCAAAGAGTAAACCTAAAACAAATGAATCTTGTGGATTTTGACTTTTAAAAGGACTTGAACCACCAACAATCTGATATGTCTAAGATAAAGGCTAAGTCACCGTATAGACTGATCAGCCTACGATTCAATCTTACAAACCCTAAGCACTAAAGATTGAAATAAAGGGATGACTGACAATCACTGCTCTCCAAGAGAGATTAATAAATGAGATTTTTTAGTTATATAATAGGCAATAAGTTTTTTCATTCAATAATCCAAACCTGAAAATAATACAAGAAATCAAGCCATTTATAGTGAAGTGTCCTCTCTAAGTTTTATATCAATCAATAGAATTATAAAGAAAACAGCCAACAAAATTCTAGCTAGTTATACAATTAAAACTAGATAAAATGGAAGGTTACAATTCGCTACACTTGTACTTGCCTAATGGCACCCAATACCATCTTAAATGGAGCAATTTAGGATAAATATTCAACGAGAAATTAGATTGAAGTCTCTACCAACTTCCCATGAAAGTTTAACCCTGAATCAACCATGTGTTAGCCCATTAAGCTCATACTTAAAATCATGCATACCCAAACCTGCAATGATCCTTGTCCGATTTAAGGTTCACAACACCTTCGATGCATAAAATCTAAAGGTGATCCATTTGTTCAAAAATAGATATATGGGGACATCTATCCATGTATAGTTTGGCAAAATTAGAGCTTGTTTGCTCATTCAAAACTGAGCTAGAAGTTAGGAAAAATATTTTGCCCACAATCTGGAAAATGAAAAGAAGTGGCTATGGAGGAAATATATAATTGATCTCCTTATTTAAGGCCACTAACTGCCTCGCCACCTTTTCCTAGGCTTACTTAGGCTCCTTTAAGGACCCCAAGACATCAATGACATTGGAGGACTAAGTCTTTGAGCCCCATTTCCAAGAGTTATTACTGCTTCTACTTGAATCATGGTCATGGTTTGGAGTAGATTTAACCTTGCAATTTGCTCTACATCATAATATTCGGCAGATTCTTCGAGCTTGAATGAATCTAAAATTACTCACTCTGCCTATTTGATTTTTTTCTAAGAATGGTCAAATAGATCATGTTTCTCATTTATGTCAGAAATTATATGAGCAATTGTGTCAAAAATAATAGCTTAAATACTTGAATGCTCAAAACAAGAGTTGAGTGTCAATATGAGTCCCCCAGTCACACTCATTACACTTACAAGAGATACCCCTAAACGACCAATGCAAAAAATATTACAGTGATTGTGAAAGATACCAACTAGGTTAAGAAGCAGTTTAACCAATAAGAGGGTTGACACGCATACGCTAATTCTGTAGTGGGTTTGATGTAGTGGAAGATAGGTCTTGCGGTGAGCTTGGGCATTAGTGTAGATGAGGGAAGTTGGATTGAGCTTATGGAGGTACTCCTGAAGTTCACTAACTAGGTTTCAAATAAGCTAAACAAGTGAACACACTAAGCATTAGGGATCAAACACGACTCTACTAACTTCTTTTATGAGTATTGGATGTATGTCGTCAAGTGTATGGTGCAAATGAAGGGTCACGAACTCATTAAAAGAATGAACAAGTGTAACTATAGTTTGGTAGTGGAAATAGATGTTGTTGAGTTTTGTGTGTCTCAAATCTTATTGAATCAGCCCACCATGGAGCACCAGAGGCCTTGGCCACGTCCCGTGGCCAAATATGCTTCAGCTACGGCTTCCAATGGGCTCCATGAATGGTATGTGGAACAGACTACGGTCCTTGGTGAGTGCAGCAACAGTTTTTTTGCTAGGGTTTCCTCCGACTCAACCCTCGATCTCTTTATAAGGAGACTAACTTTGGCTTAATGGAATATCGTAAAACACACCGAGAACATAAGCTATTAGTCCACTATTCTTGTTTTATGAGAGCGTGCTCTAAGTGAATTTGTAATCACTAATTGATCTCTCTTTGGGGCACATTGTCCTGAGATCAATTCTATACTCTCTCATCACTATAGTGGATTTATTGCTTATCGCTGTCTGTGGCTTTTCCCATTTTGGGTTTTCCATATAAATCTTGGTGTTATTGGTCTGTTTTCTTCATCTTATTCTATTATCATATTTCATGATTCGTTGTCGCTTTCACTCAAATCCTAAACTGATCCTAACACGTGGTATCGGAGCCTAGTTATAGGATGGCAACAGTCATAAAATTTAATATTCCAAATTCAATGGGAAGATTAATTTTAATATTTGGAAGGTCCAGATGATGGTTGTTCTCACCTAGAATGGATTGAAGAAAGCTCTTGGTGGTAAAACTAAGAAACTTGCTGCCATGATAGATGAATAATGGGAGGAGCTTGATGAAAAGGCTATTTCGACGATTCAGTTGTGCTTGGCAACCCTTCCTCTGTGAAGTTCAGGATAAAACCACCACAGCATATCTCTGGCTTCTATTAGAAGCACTATATGTGACTAAGAGCATAGCAAACAAGGTTCGTCTAAAGGAACGCCTGTATATGTGTTCCATGGCAGAAGGTACTCGTATCCAAAACCACCTGAACGAGTTTAACTCTATTATTTTTGATCTGGAAAGTATGGATGTGAAAATCGAAGAAGAGGACAAAGCGACATTGTTGGTTGTCTCCTTACCCCCCGCCTATAAGCACTTCAAAGAAATCTTATTATACAGTAATAATGAAACTTTATCTTTTAAGGATGTTAAGGCTAACTTATTGTCCAAAGAAAAGTTTGATCTTGAAGTGCGTTCTGATGACAAAGATGTAGGTTTGCCAGTAAGAGGGAAAACCACTAAAAAGGCAAGCATCAGTAGGAGAAACTCCATATCAAAGTCAAAGGGACGTAAATCCAGTAAATTTTGCATATACTGCAGGAAGCCAGGGCACCTAGTTGCTGAATGTTACAAGCTAAAGAACAAGAAGGAAAAGGAAAAGGAAAAGAGAAACAATCAATCTACAGAAGCTTCGATTGTCAGCTCTGGGTTAGATGGTGATGTCTTTGTTGTCACCACTACAGGTAACAGAGGTGCTACTAAGTAGGTTCTAGATTCTGGCTGCATCTATCATATGTGTCCCCATATGGACTGGTTTTTAACATATGAGCCACTAGATTCAGGCATTGTCCTCATGGGCAATGACGCTCATTGCAATGTCGTTGGCATTGGCACCATCCGAATCAAAACCCATGATGGTATATTGAGGACTCTTTCCAATGTTTGTCATATTCCTGACCTGAAGCGCAACTTGATTTCACTTGGCACCATTGAATGAAATGGGTGTAAGTATTCAGCTAAATGTGGAGTTTTGAAAATCTCCAAGGTGTTGTGGTTCTCATGAAGGGAGAAAGATGCGGTAGTCTCTACATTCTCCAAGGTACTACTGTGACTGGCTCTACTGTAGTCACCATTACGTCATCTGAAGTAGATCATACTTGATTGTGGCAAGCCCACTTGGGCCACATGAGTGAGAAAGGAGTGACGATTTTAAGCAAGTGAGGTCTTCTTAGCAGCAAAGGTACGGGCAAACTTGATTTCTGTGATCATTGTGTGTTTGGGAAACAAAAGAGAGTAAGTTTCTCTACAGCAACACATCGTACTAAAGGTACCCTCGATTACATTCATTTTGACTTGTGGGGTCCCTTCAAAGTTCCTTCATTTGGAGGAAAACGCTCTATGCTGACCTTTATAGACAATTTCTCCTAAAGAGTTTGTGTTTATTTTTTGATGCAGAAAAAGGAGGCATTTCCTATGTTCAAGAAGTTCAAAGCTCTTGTTGAGAACCAAACCGAGAGGAAGATAAAGAAGCTCAAGACTGATAATGGTCTCGAGTTCTGTGAGTTAGATTTTAATGAGTTATGTGCCATTTAGGGCATTGCCAGACATATAACCTTGGTTGGGAAGCCTCAGTAGAATGGGGTCACAGAGCGTATTAATCAAACTCTACTTGAGAGAGTTCGTTGTATGATCTTCAATGCTAATTTATGGTATCACCGTGATTTCTGGGTCAAGGCTGCTTCTACTGCCTGCTATCTGGTGAACTGGTCTCCACATTCCTCAATTGTTTCCGAAATCCCAGAAGAAATTTGGTCAGGTAATCCTGTTGATTACTCTATTGTGAGAATATTTGGATGTTCTGCCTATGCACAAGTTAAAACAGGAAGCTAGCACCTAGGGTAGTCAAACGCACGTTTCTCGATTATGCATTTGAATGTAAGGGATACCGGTTGTGGTGTCCTACTCCACAAAGATCATTAAAATTCGAGATATTACCTTCAACGAAACTGCTATGTTTTCTTCTGGAGAAAAGTCTGCTATTTCTTCAGAAGATCAGCAAGATACCATGCAAATAAATGTTCCTACAAATATCCCTCAAGGTGGAGGCACTTTAGCTCATTCTAGTAGTGAGGTCCATTCTAAAGAAACTAATTCTAATATTCCAAGTTTAGAAGAACTGTAGGCTACAAACACTTACTCCATTTCTCATGACAGACCTTAAAGAACTATCAAGAAGCCTACATGTTGTACTGCTAATGATGAAAGTTGACTAATTGCATATGCTCTAGCAGTTGTACAGGAAATACCTGAAGGTGTTGAACCTTCTGCTTATTCTGAAATAATCTCCTTTCCAAACTCCTCAAACTCGCTCATGGCAATGCAAGAAGAAATAGAGAGTCTATATAAAAAAGAGACTTGGGAGTTATGTAAGTTGCCAAAGGATCATTGTGCTTTGACGGCCAAGTAAACCTACAAAAAAAAAGGAGGGCATTCCCGGGGTTGAGAATGCAAGGTGGAGAGCACGACTGGTTGTTTAAGGCTGCAACCAGAAGGAAGGTATTGACATTGTTGAAGTTTTCTCTCCTGTAGTATGTCATGCCTCCATTAGAGTGTTACTTGCTTTTGTTGCTCTTTTTTATTTGGAGTTGGAGCGACTAGATGTGAAAATAGCATTCCTTAATGGGGAATTCGAGGAAGAAATATACATGAAGCAACCTGAGGGTTTTATAGTTCCTGGAAAGGAAAATCATGTTTGTCGCTTAAGGCAGTCCATATATGGCCTAAAACATACGCTATGACAGTGGTACAAAAGGCTTAATGCATTCATGATAGGACAAGCCTATACATGGTGTCATTATGACAATATATACACACACATAGATAGATATACACATATACATATATATATATATATATATATATATATATATATATATATATATATATATATA
>JACYFF010010365.1:50085431-50108946 GCA_017589665.1 Selenicereus undatus | reverse complement strand
TATATATATATATATGTATGTATAACAAAACAAACCTTCTAGGTCTTTGACCAGTTCCATTCTTCCAAATTTTTTAAGATAGTTGATAGTTTTTATTTTTTTTTTGTAAGAAAAAGAACTTAGTCTATTATGGATGGACGGTTTTCTTTCTGAAATAAACGTTTTGCAAGATTAATTTCAACTTCAAAGGATTTCTTTCCAAATCTAAAAAGATAGTACTCAATAATCATAAAACATTATATTATCTCACTTTTGATCAAAAAATATGTTATATGCTACTTGCATTATTTGCAAAAATAGTGTATTATATTATAGTAACATGACTACACCGGTTATGGATAATATATTGTGAATATTTAGTGTGCAATTTTGCCAAACTTTGGCTCCTGATATGAAATGTTAGAATGGCACATTGTCATATACAAACGTTTTGATATTATGTATATATCTTATTTACCATAAAAACGTTTTTATTATTATCAAAAATTAAAGGAATGTATGTGGTTTTCATCATTGTTATTTTTTTCTATCTATTTAAACATATAAATAAATATAAATATGAAATATTAGAGATCCTGGATACAATAAAATCTCTTGATGGGTCCTATATATACAAGTAAATATGATCAGAATTTACTACCAAAAGATGCCAATTTGTTTTCAATTTTCAAAGTACCAAAGTCTAAACAAGTATTAACAATTAATGATGCTGAGATTATGTTACTTTTAACACATTGTTATTGTAGTGTGGGAAAGCTTACCATAAATTTTTTTTTCCCACTTTTTAGCATCGTTGTGTCAAGCAAGTATTGCCAATTTTTTGGTGGTAGGAGCATCTTCTCTTTAATACATTCTTATTATCAAGTCAAACATAATTACTAAAATTAAAAAATTTATGAGATTTTTCATTCATTGCTTGAGTCCTTAACACTAGTTCATTTTAAAACAATCAACTAAACAATATGTTGTAAACAAATTGTGGCTAGATACTATATTATTAGAAAATTATACCCTAAGTCTTGGCTTTTATTGCCAGGCAGACTGGGTAATATTATCTGATGTCATTCACGCGCTAAATTACTTTAATAATCAGCTTCATATTTGGGCTACAATAGTTAGGCTTGTAATGTTATGAGGCCTGATTTTTTAATTTTTAATCCATTGAATCTTATGTAGGTAGGTAGATGCAACTAACTTAGTTAAATAAAATAAAGTCATGCACATTTAAGAAAATATGGGTGCTGCATTCTTGGTTTAAAACCAACTTACCTAGTCCCTCTTCTTAAGATCATGTTTTTCGCTTTCTATTTTTCAAAATCACTTCTTAATTTTTTAATCTTTTTTCACATATTTCCTAGGATTTTTATTTGTCCGAAATCTGTATATTTGAAAAAGTTTGAAATATTTTGTTTAGCTAGGATTGTAAGGACTAAAGCAAAATATCTTTCTAAGCTTCAACTCTCCCGTTTCTGTGGAGAAATAGATAGTTTACGATTTTTAAATATAGGGTCAATCAAAAGTCTCTATGTGATTTTGTAATTCAAAGGTAAGACTGCTACATTAGACCTCTACCCACCCAGTGGTAGGATTTTTGGAGTATTGGATTTGCATTTGGATTTTTCCTAGTACTTTTACATAATTAATACTCCTGTTTTATTTTCTTTTCCTTTTTTTGTTTCTAGCTCATTTTTCTTTTGTGGTTAGCAAAATGAGATGCAATTTCATTCATTCTCATGACTATCGACCATATTTTTTACTAATCAAAGAAATACTTGACTATTTATTGCTTCTTTTAATTTTTATCCTGTTTTTACTTTTGCCTTGTTTTTTTAAATCTTTTTGTATCGATAGTTTAAGTCAGATCAAGTTATAAGTACTCTACATCGGGTTCTAAATCTAAGAACAAACCATAATCTTTCTCTTTTATGATTTTAGGAGCAAAATTATATAAATTTAATGCTTATAGACAAAGATAATCAAGACAATAGTTTATAACCAACTAAAATGCTTATCTCCAGACCAAATAAAATGGCTATGTACATTTTCAACCCAGCTATAATATTAACAATGAAAATGCTTATTTTCAACACAACCAATGCTTATCTATATTACTGAATAAATTCTCAGTATATTGATGTATCTTTATAAACTTAATATAACATTCATATCCATACCAAACAAATGTTTATCCATACAACAAAAGTTATTTTTTTGACTTATGAAACAACCATTTGCCTTGCCGTATGACAGTTGAAAGCCAAATTCACTTACAAGCTAAAATACACTATAATCAATATACTTATCTATAAATGATCCAAATGCTTATCTTAAAATAATCAAATTGATTATCTACATACAAGTAAATGATGATTGTCATCTACACATCAATGATAATGCTAAGCATTATAACTAATCTAGACATTGACAATAAGCATCTACGTACAATGTTTAGATAAGAATTTTGATTAACTCCCCAGGGAAAGTGGTTGCAAGAAACCTCTAGAGAGAGAAAGGCCTTTCTAGAGAGAAATGTTCTCTCTCTGAAATCATTCGATGAAACCTCCTGATTTTCTCCTTGCTCTTTACGGCGTGAACCCATCATCACATTTCAGATCCGCTCTCTATTCCGCTTTGCTGAAGAATCAGTTTCCTCATATCTCTCCATCGCTTAATCATGTTGATTGTGCCCTTTCCTTGCCTGAAACTTGGTGTTCCGCAAGGAAACATCAACCTCTCTCTCTCTCTCATCCCATGCCCTTGTAGGTGTAGGGTTTAGTACTCTCTCAGTACTGGATCTATTTCCTCCTATCCCCCCCTTCAACCTTCTCCCCCTTATCCTAGAGGGTTTCGATTGCCTACTCCTACAGGAGGAGGCGGTGTCCATGATTCACAAGCTAGTTCATACTGGTTGGGTGTGAACATGATTGGTGAGTCGTGGCCTCGGAGTTGTCCATCAGCTACTCTGATCCGACCTTAGCTATTAAAGGGATTTGCTAAGTCTCCTTATTTATCGTCTATCTCAAGTCTATTGAATGATGCCATTATGATCGACATGTGTATTTCATGATTACAAATCAGGTTCTTCTGTTCCTTAGTTTTGTTAGTTCATGCTTTGGTCTTTTCAACAGTATGTGGTGGGTTGCTATTGTTAGATCTGTGTTAATTTTTTGTTCAATTAAGTTAATGGTTGTGTGTAACTGTGTGGTTTGCTTCTACCTATGGTTCAAAGGAGTCGTCTTCCGGTCTTGTAAGTTTGGGTATTGGTGGCTTGTCTCTCTATATATAGAGGGTCGTGTGGTTATCACATTTTCACACATCCCTTTTGCTCTTATTGTCTTTGCTCCTTTCTGTAGGCTTATGTATGCCAATTCCTTTACTAAGTCACTGTCTCCTACTAATTCTGAAAATGGTGATAATGATAACATCCACAAAATTTCCCCTGCTAGTAATTTTGCTAAATCAGCGCATTCAAATTCTATGGGTAGAGGTGCAAGTGACTATCCATGCCATCCGGTTGATAAGGGCCAGAATTTGTATGCCAAAGCGACGAAATTCGGAGTGGGACGTGCTGCTCATACTTCAGATCCCGTCTCTAAACCGAGAGATCATCATCCACTGCCGCCATCTATCACTCTCCTATCTAATGTGATAGGTAATAGCAACTCTCTTGACCTTTGTGTTGATAAACCTCTGTGTCTTTTGGGGAAAGTCTGGGGGGAATTTGTTCCTCTGCTTGCCATCATTAACAAAAATAAGCATGATTGGAAGTTTATTAGAGGTCAAGTTAGCTATATTGATTTGGGAAATAACTGGATTTCTATCAAATTTGCTAACACTGAGGATAAAGAGATGGTCTGGAGGGAGAGGCCTTGGCATGTTAATGGTCTGAATTTAGTTTTATCACCCTGGTTGCCTTTCTTTGATCCTTACTCCACTTGTATTGACAGGGTTGACCAATGGGTGAGAGTCCCAAGACTTCCATGGGAATTTTGAGACCATGACACATTGGTTAGCCTTCTTAAACCGGTGGGGGAAGTTATTAAAGTTGATCAGACCACTATATTACGTCTTAAAGGAAAGGTTGCCCGTTTCTGTGTTAATATTGATGTCACCGAGCCATTACTTGGGACTCTGGTTATTTCTTTCAAGGGTAAATCTATGAAGGTACTTCTCATTTATGAGGTCTGTGCACTGTGTGGGCTAGAGTCTCACCAAATTCAAGCTTGCCCAAATCTGCCTGCTCATTCTAAAGTGGAAATTGTTGTGGAAAAATTTGGAGGGGGCAGTGGCTAGGCTACTGTTAGTGTCACCCACCCTTTATCTTCTGCTTCTGTGCCTGTCACTATTACTGATAAATGAATTCGGGTATCTCCAAAAAAAAGATTTAGATCTATGTCTTCTTCTGATATAGGAAAGTCTTTTTCTCTTAAGGCACCTTTGCTCCCCAAAGTTACTATTGTGGAGCCTGTTATGCCTCCTAAGGTTCTTGGCTCACCATCCATAAATGATGCACCGGATATCCCCTCCCCTCTTATGTCCCCTGCACACCATGAAGATGTTATTTTCCTAGCACAACCTGCTCAAGGACTTAATGATAAGGTCCCAGTTAATGAGGACCCTTTGAATGCCATGGAGGAAGACGTAATTGAGGAGCCAAACGATAATCTCTATGAGGAATCACAGGACTTTTCGGTGGATAAGGAGGAAATGGTGGACACCTTTCTTAATTTGGACCCTATACAAGACCTGGAGAAGTATTCCGAATCTTCTAAGAAACGAAAGGTAGAAGAGGGAGACGAAGGGCTCTCTCGGGCTGCTGCATAATTGATTTGCCTTCATGATTTTTTGCTGTGCAGGTGGATTATCCTTGGGAAGGAATAAGTCCGTGGAGTGTGCTTTGCCTTAGTCTTACATACTGAATGAATTGTACTATGTTTATTTTGGCCACTTTGGACATGTATCCTTCTATCTCTTTTGGGTTCAAATGATGTTTAGCTTGCTTATGAAGTTGGTTTGTAAGAGTTGCATATGTTCTATATGTCTTCTCTTTGTAGTTTTTGTCTGGGTTCCCTATGCTCTTGTCTCCTATCATTGCCACCCCCTATGTGTTGCTGGAAACCTTGGTTGGATGGTAACTCAGGGTTAGAGGCATGATAGCTCCTTTTTTGGATCTCAGAGAAAAGAGTTGTGACTGTTCTGGGAAAGTGGTCAGGGCATGGCTTTGAGGACCATTGTTTTCTTGCTTTTCTTGGACAAGCCGCCCCTGCTCCCATGTTTTATGGTCAATGATGTTAACATGGTATATTTCTCGACTTGGGTGACTAAGACCTTTTGGCCCCCTTTTCAATTTAATCTCAGGAGGGGCTAGTTTTTTCACGACTTAATATGTGGGATCCCTTGGATTTCTTGTGTTTGGCGCTGTGTGCTTTTGTTTTTCCAGTTGGGTACTTTTGGTAGCCTGCGCACTCTGACCGGGTTTGTCCTGACTGGTATGTGGAACTTTGCTAGTTTTTTTTAGGAGGATTCCTTGGTTACATGGTACTTCTAATTTCTCTTGTGCTTATTTTGTTGTGTTTGGCAGTGGCAGATCCAGAGTTGCTGGGATTGGCATTTGCATGACTTTTATTGAAGCTAGGTTGAGGATGGAGTGGCTCTATGACTGTTTTACATTGCATTTTGTTGGTACTATGATCTATACCAGTGAACCTTTTGTAATTTATCAGCCTTAGATTACAGAATTAATATGGCGAGTGAAATGAAGACTCGGCCTAACGTTTCCAAGGCCATTATACAAAACGTCGAATCACGGCTTGGCCAGCTATATGAAAATATAGCATATTTTCCGGTCATTCTTTTCTGTATGATGGACAGAATAATGAGGTCCCCAATTTACTGGACATTACTTTACAACATGATTTGTTCTTATCCCGGCTCTTTCTCTCGCAGTTGTATTTGCACGGTTTGTATGTCAGTTATTTCTTTTAGTATGCCAAATCATATGGGCGTGACTAGTTCAAATCAGTTTTCATTTCGGTTTTTGTCTTTTGGGATGCTGGGGGCACCGTTGTTTGCTCCAATTTTGGGAGTCGGTTTTGGCTTCACCTAGCACAGCCTCCTTGTACCAAGGGTGGTCAAAGGAAAAGTGGTTATGTTGTTATTCACCATCATGATAATTATCAGTTGGAATGTACAAGGTGCAAAGAAAACCCAAGTACTTAAGGAGGTTAAACTTCTTAAACGAAACCATCAACCAGACATCATTTTCTTACTAGAAACTATGACCAATGAAAGAAATACCCGTGCTATCATTCAAAAAATGGGGTTTGATCATTTTGATTTCGTCCTCCCAGTTAACCATTCAGGAGAAATTTGGGTACTTTGGAATAATAATAATTATCACGAATCAATCCTGGCAAAGGAAAACCAGGCTATTCATTTACTTGTTCATGACACTGCTAATTCCAAAAATATCATTGTTAACGATGTTTTTTGGGAACAACTTCTTCGTATGAAAAGCATCATTGATTTACCTTGGCTGTTAGTTGATGATTTTAACGAGTTAGAATCTCTAACGGATAAGCGAGGTGGTACTCTTCCATCATTGCGACAAACAGAACGGCTAAACTCCTTCTTGTCTACAATACGAGCTAAATCCATTCCCGTCAACTGCAGGAATTTTACCCGGAAAAAACGCATTAATGGTTCATAAGTATTTGAAAAATTAGATAGAGGCATTGCACGTGAAGATTGCAGCTGTTTATATCCAAATTTATGCTCGACACATGGAGACTATACATTTTCAGACCATTGTCCTATTATTATTAGCACTACCATGGAGAATAGATAACGTTATTCCTATCCTTTTCGGTTTCAATCCTTTTGGACTAAGTACCAGGCGACCATTTAATGTATAAGAACTGGCAAAGCTCAGTTCAAGGTGCCAAAATGTTTAGGTTTATTCATAAATTAAAAGCTATAAAAAACATTATTAAGCCTTAGGCCAAATTGACCTTTAGTAACTTCCTTGATAAAATCAAGCGTTACTTGGATAAGATCAATTATGTGGAAGAAAAATTGTTGGAAAACCCCTCTAATCCTCGGCTAAATAACTGGTTACTTCGTCTCATTAGGCGACGAGAGAAAATGTTATGTTTCAATCAAAAGTACTGGGGACGTTTGGCAAGGAAGAAGCAGCCGGTGAAGGGAGACCGTAACTCCACCTTTTTTCAAAGACTGGCCAATATCCGTCGGAAAAAACAATAAATTGCTAAGTTAAAAGATGAGACTGGCATCTGGATCGATGAGCCTTCTGATATCATAAATAAATTTTTATTAGACTAATCCGAACATTTCAAATCTGTACACAGGACGCCTAGAACGTTCCCCGAATTGGGTTTCCGCACACTTATTTCTCAACAAGACAATGAGCATCTAACTCAGTTACCAACAGAGGTGGAAATTAAAAAGGTAGTGTTTGATATTAACCCTAATAAAACACCCAGTCCCGACGGTTTTAATGCTAGTTTCTTCCAACACTACTGGGACCTAGTTGGAGGCGAGCTAATTGATTTCATTAAAGATTTTTTTCTGCATGGAAAACTTCTAAAGGAACTTAATCATGCGTTCATTACCCTGATACCTAAGCTAGCTCATCCTTAGACGACATCTCACTTTCGAACAATTAGTCTATGTTCAACGGTTTATAAGATTATTTCCAAAGTATTGGTCTCCCGACTACGACCGCTGTTGGATAAGATGGTTTCCCCTTTCCAGAGCGTCTTTATCCTCGGACAATCTATCCATGACAATATTCTCATTATGCATGAAATTATGCACAAGTTTAAATCGACTACATGAAAAACAACCTGGACAGTTATCAAACTAGATATGGAAAAGACATATGATAAGCTTGAATGGGACTTCCTCTTCACTTGTCTCATGCAAATGGGGTTCCATTCCAAATGGATTGGCTGGATCAAGGAATGTGTAACAATATAGTCTCTTATTCTATGCTCATTAATTATTCTTCTCATGGTTTCTTTAGGCCGTCGCGGGGTATTAGGCAAGGCGACCCTCTCTCCCCCTATCTGTTATCTTATGTATGAATGTTTTTGTAATTACACTTTGTGATCTAGCAAAGAATCCAAAATCTGGAGTAGGTGTTCGGCTATCTCCAAGATCGGTAACCATCCATTGTCTATTTTTTGCTGATGACAGCCTCATATTTTGCAAAACCAATTTAGATTCTTGTAGGAAGTTGAAAAATATCATTGATGAATTCTACAGGCTCTCTAGTCAATTTATCAATTTTCAGAAATCATCCATTGTGCTTTCCAAAAATGCCAATAATGCCCAAAAATAGAAAGTATCGGTCGTCTTCAATATACCCCACAGGGAAACGTTGGGAAAATATTGAGGGTGTCCAGCTTTCCAAGGAAGAGCCAAACTTTTTGCGTTTAATGATATTCTAGTCAAAACAACTGCTTGAATGGAGGCCTGAAAAGCGAATAGTTTATCCAAGGCTGGCAAAGTGGTACTCATTCAATCTAACCTAGAATCCTTACCTACTCACACTATGCAATGTTTTGAATTACCAAAAAAGACAACATCACTTTTAGACCGAGTGAATAGAACCTTTTTTTGGAAGAAATCTGGGATCGACCAGGGTTTACCAATGGTTGCATGGGATAAAGTCTACCAACCGAAGAATCTGGGGGGATTAGGTTTAAGGAAAACGGAGGCAGTCAACCCAACCTTCCAAGCCAAGCTTGCTTGGAAAGTTCTCGTAGGGACTGAGGGATTATGGACATTAGTTATCAATCATAAGTATCTTAGGTCGCAATGCTTATTTGATAGAAAAATTAAGGACACAAACTCTCCTGTTTGGAAAAGTGTGCTAAGAAGCAGAACATACTTCTAAAAGGCATCAGATGGAAGGCAGGCAAAGGGAATCAAAATCATGTTATAATTGGTGTGATAATGCCAGCCTAGCGGAATTACTGGACTTAGACATGACCACGATACAAAATCCGAAATTGAGAGTCTGTGAAGTCATTACGCATGATAAAGATTGGGATATAGATAAGATTCGCAGTTTGATTTCATAGGATCATATTATTCAGAAAATAATTGGAATACCATTGCCTAAAACGGAGGCAGAATATTCATTCTGTTGGGGCCTCACAGGTTCCGGACAATTTAATATGAAATCTGCAACATGGGTAGCTCACAAGAATTTTGATTTTAATGATACAAGATGGGCCTTTAACTGGATATGGAAGTTAGATGTAATGCCAAAGATTAAAATTTTTTTATGGCAGACTTTACTTAATGCCTTGCCTGTTCGACATGTGCTCCTACGAAGAGGCATGATGATTGAACCATAATGTCCACTTTGTGGCGAGGATATTGAAACGATTGACCATCTCTTCTAGGACTGTTCCATTACAAAGAGAATTTGGAGTTTAGCATTTCAACAAAAATGGGTTCCTCGACAACAATTACAAGGGCAATGTTACTTTTCACAGTTGCTCACACAGTTTTGCCTGAACCCGAATCCTAAAGTTATACGAAGGGCTACATTTCTTCTGTGGAGTATTTGGAAAGGTAGGGATGAATTGGTTTTTCAAAATCGACAGTTCAATCCCATAAGAATTTTAATTCGTGTCAAGAAAGATTTTGTTGAATGGGAAATCCGAACATGCATGTCGGAGGGTTATTCAGCTCGGGGGGGCCAATAATCAGCGTTCCACTTCAAACTTTATTGTGAGGTGGAATGCCCCCCATGGGGATTCGTCAAACTTAATTTTGACAGATCTCATTTCCACAATTCTGCGGCGGGTGGGTTCATCATCTGTGACTGGGCGGGCAAGCTAATCGCGGTAGGAGCAGCACCCTATGGAGATACATCTATCTTAGTTGCTGAAGCTTGAGCACTTCGTGATGGTTTACGTGAAGCAATTAAAGCAGGATTCCAGTTCCTAGTGATCGAAGGAGATAATTCTATGGTTATACAAGCAATTAAAGAAGCAACTCACACGCCTTGGAAGATCAGCCTCATTAGTAGTGACATCTTACATTGTATGAAACAGATGACACAAGTATCCCTTTCACATAATTTTCGAGAAGCTAATTTAGCAGCAGATTGGGTAGTGAAGTTGGGTCACAAGCTTTTAACTCTCACTATATGGGGATCCCCACCTTCTCCAGAGCTTAGGGCTATCTTGAATGATGATATGATGGGACGTGCTCTTGTGAGAAGAGGCGTCTAATCTTCCTTCTTCACCTCTTATCTTTGTAAAAAAAAATAAAAAAGATAAGAATTTTGATTATTTTTGGATAAACCTTTTTAATCGTGTTCTATTATTAGTTTGTGAATCTTATATGAGCATTTTCTGAATGTATAGATAAGCATTTTGTAATGTGTATATGAGCATTTTAGTTGTCTGTAAAATAAATTTGAGAATATAAAATAATAAATGATTACTATAGCACGCATGCCAATATTAAATAAATGCTTATCTGGACACCAAACAATTGGTTTTTGATTTGCAAAACAAGTGTTTATCTTGACGTGTGGTTGTTTAAAACTGACTTCATTGTCAAGATAAAATACACTAACTGAAATGCTTATTTATAAATGACCAAAATGCTTGGGTAAAAAACAATCAAAATTCGTACTTACATACTCGATAAATTCTAATTTCCATCAATGTATTAGTTAGCATGCGCCCACCTTTATCATGATAATAAGCATCTATTTACTGTGTATGAGCATTTTGGTTCTGTGGAGATCAACAATTTGAATTGTGTTATATAACTAGTTTGTAGATGTTATATGAACATTTTATAAATGTGTACATAAGCATTTTGTAATTTGCATATAAGCATTTTAGTTGTTTGCCAAATAGAATTGGGAAGACAAAATAATAAATAGTTACTATAACATGCATATGCATGTCAATGAAATGGTTATCTAAACAAACAAAAAAATCTGATTTATTAAACAAATGCTTTTTTTGACGTAGACTATTTAAAACCGACTTCTGTGATAAGCCAAAATAAGCTACAAAACGCTTACCACAAACAACCAAATTGCTTGTGTGAATGCTTATGTACACACCAATAAATGGCTCATTGCCATCTACCTATCAACGAGTGTCAAAAATATATTACCCCTAAACTCTTGATTAAATGTATTAAATACCCGTCAACGTTAAAAATGAGGCAAATGCCCCTTGATTTTATCATATAATCTTATTTTTTTATTAATGAATGATGTCGTAAATTTGAAAAATGACATGGCTTGTTAAAATGATGTGGCTTAATTTAATGTATATTGTGTTAAATGTAATTTTTTTATTTCTAAAAAACAATCAAATTAAATATTATCTTTGGGTTTCCTAGGTTTACCCCAAAAAAGTCTTACGAAAAAACAATATATTAATGCATCATATTTTTTTTCTTACATTTGGTGAGGCCAACTATAAACAAAGAAATTTTTTTTTCCTTCCCCTTTTAAAGACCAGCCCAAGAGATCATCTCAGTAGATCAAAGTCTTTCATTTCAATCTCATAATCATATTTAGCTTGATAGTTTAACTTACAAATAGAAAATTTTTAACAACTAATATGAATTGTTCAAAATTACTTTACGTATTATCAAAACAAATCATATTGAGGGCACATAAAACACAAAATTAATACATATAATTATTTTGGTACAGAAGGAGGGGGAGAATCAACTATATATGAACCTAATTTCTAGAGCATAGCATATGACATTTTTAAATTTTTATATGAAATTTTTTTAATTAATTTTATGAACACAAGCCTTTTTCTACCAAAAAAAGGATTTTAGTAATTTCTCAAGAAATTTGAAAAAATTATCAAAAAATAAGAGAGTATAAAAAAAAAATAGACAACAAAAAGATGATGCGACCTCGATTGATAGGAATGAAATTCTCAATTTATTTCAAACAAGTCTATAATATTATTTTATAGAAAAAAGAAAAAAAGAAAAAGAAAAATCCGTATACCTTTATGATAATTTAATTATTGTAATATCTTCCTAACTCAATTATGATGAAATTATGAATTGATCAATTAAATTAAAAAAATTACAAAGTTATATTATAAATTGACAGAAGTAGTTGCCTTAATTCTATATTTTGAATACGAATCACTAAAATATAATAATGTTGTTTAGCCTATTTTAATGTGTCTTATACTTTGTCACTGAATATAATTGTGTAAAGTAGACTATGTAACTTTTGTAGATAAATTATTTAATCTATTTATGCAAGAACATGCTTATGTGGTTTTTTTCTTTCCACAATCTTGCCATGTCACATTTTAGGGAGGCCACATCATCAATTAACATAAAAAAAAATTAATAAAGTAACTCTATTAAATCAAAGGGTATTTACCTCATTTTTTAAGTTGAGGGGTATCTTGTTACATTCACCAAAAGTTTAAGGGCTTTTTATTTTTGTTACTCACCTATCAACTCTACTGCTTACCTTTATAGTATCGTCATTTTTAAAAAAATAGGATTATAGCATCATAGTTGATCTATAAACATTGACAATAAGCATCGTTAGTATGTAACTAAGCTACTGGTTATCTAGAGAAAAACCTGTTGAGTAATGTTACATGAGTAGTTCGTAGATGTTATAAGAGCTTTTTTTTTTTTTTGTGTAGGGAAGCATTTTTCAGTTTGCATATAAGTATTTTAGTTTTTTGTAAAATATAATCTAGAAGGCAAAATAATTTTTTTTCTTTTTTGGTTCAAATGGGCCATGAAAATGAAGGCATTGCAATACAATGAGTGGAGAGCGAATCAAACCTAAGACATAATGTAATCAGGACCTCAATCTTAACCATTTGGCTAATATCTCATCAGTAGAAGACAAAATAATATACTTACTATAACATGTATATCCAAATAAAAGACTTATCTAAATACCAAACAATTATTTTTTGGTTTATGAAACAAATGCTTATTTTGACATATATATAACTATTTGAAACCAACTTCATAGATAGATAAGCCAAAATACAGTAACCAGAAAGCTTATTTGAAAACAACCAAATTGCTTGTCTACATACCAGAGTGGATGTGCATTGCCATCTATGTATCAACTATAATGCTTACATTTCTAGACACTGATAATAAACAACTATTATTATATATAAGTACTTTGGTTATTAGGAGATAAACATGTTGAATTGTGTTAAATAATTAGTTTGTAGATGTTATATGGATATTTTTCTAGATGTGCAAATTAGTACTTTTCTATTTGCATATAAGCATTGTAGTTATTCGTAAAATAAAATTAATAAGATAACATAAGTGATAGTTTATTAGAAAAACATGGCATAAAAAAGAAGCCTTAAAAATTACAGAAAAGAAATGAGATATATTGACAAATTGGTTATGTATAACTGGGCAATGAATTTGAACAAACCCACAATAAATTTATTATGTATGAAAGAAAAGGGAACACTTTTATTTTTTATTAAAGACTAGGTCTTATTTGCCCAAAAAAAAAGAAAAAAGCTAAGGATATGTTGTTCGAATTTATGAGTAGTATAAGTATTACATATGGCTTTATTAATCAAAAAATAGAAACAAAATGGAGAAACAAGTAAAATTATTTTTTTCAAACAAAAGTCAAATAATTTTACTAATTAAAGACTTCCAATTGCTAATTGAAAACAATAGGTCAAATAATTTTAAAACAAAAACCTGTATTTTGATTGTACTAATTAGAAAAAAGAGCTAGACACTAAGGGTCCGTTTGGAAGGAGAGTAAGTCAGATGAGTAAGAGTAAATAAGAGTAAAGAGGAGTAAGAGTAAGGAGGAGTAAATAAGAGTAAGTTACCCACTCTTATTTGGGAGTTTATGAAGAGTAAGGATTAAACCTTATTTGAAAGAATAGAAGAGTAAATAAGAGTAAGTAAAAGAATTGACATATATGCCATCACTAAATAGATTAAAAAAATATCCATTAAATTTTGTGAGGGGCAAATATATAAAATTCACCCGCTTACCCCTCTTTACTCCTCACACTCTATTTTAGAGAGTAAGAAAATGGAGGGTACAGTATCATATGCGTTGGGCGTACAATGCTACAGAGGCCCATTTTTATGATTTCTTATTTTTTATTTTTGCTTGGTGCATGGTGCAATATAAGCATCCTTTTGTGGGTAATTTAACATTAACGTTGGGCTAGCTATAATATAATAACTGATTATTGTAATGTACTCTCAAATATAGTTATACATTATTTTTTAAGTTCACTCAGATCTTAAATTGATACATAGCATTATTGAACAATGTTATGATCCGCCATATTAATTAACCATTTTAAATTACACAACAATCTTAATACTTTAATTAATTAATTTTAAATGAAAATTAAGATCGACATATTACTTTTAAATCATAGATCGTAAGATTGCTCTATATCGGAAATCTGACAATATTCGTGGATGTAATTACATAGTATGTGCCATACAAATAGTTTAGCGACAAGTGATATGACCTCATAAAGGCAATATACGAGACAATTTCATTTAAAATTACCACCAACAATGCCTCATCAATCTTCATTATAGTGGGTGCCTTTTTAACTGCCTTAATATTTATGAATATTCAACTGATAGTGCTCATGCAGCAGGGACGAGCTAACAATGTCTCCAACACAAGAGAGACGATAAATGACTCTGAGGTACCCTAAATTTTAGGATAAAATTTTTTTGGTCCCTAACTTTTTAAAAATGACACTGGAGGCCCTTATGTTTTCGAACAAAAGACTTTTAGGTCCTTTTTTCTATTATTTTCGCCCCTGAACTTTTAGATTTTGCAAAGAAGTCCCCGAAATAGGAAAAACATGCAAATAAGTTATTTTTAGGGGTTTTTTCAAGAAATATGCTTGTTTTAACTGATTAAATTTCTTATAATGACTTTACTGGTACTAGTTATCACAATCTACTACTTATATCATAAATATTATACTTTCTATGGTTATAGGCCTACGATGGTTAGCAAAATAATTAAAACTTAATTAGAGAGTTTTGACCGTTATCTGAACTTAGTCGGCGCTGGACTCCTGTGTTTCTCTAGCTTCCGGTTTATAGAGATTGCTAATCTCAACCCCAACTTCCTTAGATCAGATACATCACATAGCTGTTTTGTCTCCTACCTCAAACCGTAGTCACTAATCAAGTTTTAAATATTTTAAAGGATAGTGAGACTTAATCAAGAAATTATAATATTTAAAACATAAGGTTCAATTGAATAACGTTCCAAACTGAAAAACTTCTTTTATTGAAAGCTTGAAGGTGGAAATATTACAACGGAAAGCTTCGAAGAGGGACTTAAGCTAAGACCATTAGAGAGACTTGCTCATAGAGAAATGGAGAATCCTGACTTCTGTTGTGCTCAAGAATGCTCAAATGACAGTGTCTCTTCTCAGCATTTGACTTCTCCTTTTATAGAGAGGATAGGGGTACATAAGATGCCCTAACGAATACAGTACATGCTGCTTTTACACATGGTTATGGTAAACTGTCTTATTTTACATACCTGACACTTGTCACAATAGTACAATAATAGATCGAGCAACCACTTTTCAGAGCTTTTAATAATGATAAGACTAGTCATCATTATTGAGATTCTGCATGCCTTCATATCCAATTATATTTTTCAGACCATCATTATTTGAATAATCATCAAAATTTTCATCTAATTGAAGATGCTCTAGGTCCCATTTTTCAAATAATTCTAGAAGATATTTCTTTCCTTTTTCTAATAAGAATTTTCCAGCTCCAATCTCAAAGGGATAATCAAAAATATATTCAAAAACCGCTCCTTCCACCTTCATATATTCTTTGAATTCATTGTCATAGGCAAAAGTAGTGTTTCTATAATGCATTAACGTTTTTTCTTGTTTGATTAATGCCCAACTTTGATGATAGATGTGGTAAAAATCGATGGCTCTTGCTAAAGCAGGATCAGTAAGTATTTCTCGCTGATCTAGAGCCCATACTTGTAGTTGATTATAAGGATCGTCATAATCAGCAATTTGAACAAGATAATGGGTTGGTTTGGCTCTTCCATTTTTATATTTGATTAGTGCACAATGTACCTCCACATATAGGCATCAGTTATTTGGAATTTTTGTTAGACCATCAGAAGATGTTAAAATCCAATGGATCCTTCTGAACATGCATTTGTTGGAACTTGGTTAATTTTGAGAAAAATGGGTACTTTGAATATGGGATTTTCATAAAGTAAAGTACCATCCTGTATTCCCAGGCTTTAATGACGGGGTCATTTAGAGAGATTGAATTTACTAGGAAACTAACACCACCAACTCCAGACTTATTGAGAAAGTTGATCGTTATACTCCAAGACTCCCAAGTATCATAGAAATAATGATGACAATAGTCAATAGAAGGCTGCATACCACTCATTGAACCATTTTTCTTGAACATGAGAACTTATTTTTTCTTGGATATCATAAGGACATCTAAGATAATTAACTTGTAACTCTAGAAGGAAAAATCTTTGGGCTATGAGATAGGCTGAAGAAAGCAGACTAAAGCGTGATATACTTTTTGTATGGAATTCCAAATTATCAATAAGGACTTTACTAGAAGGAATAACCCGCTCTAGTAGTAATAGCATCTCATTATGGATTTCCTCCTTTTTTGGTAGGAGTTCAGCTTTGATGATCACCATTGGCGAGTTCTTGAGTTAAAATATCTGTCAGAGAGTTCTTCGATCCCTGTATATGTTGAAGAGAGAAGGAAAACTTGTTAAGTCATAATTGCCAATGCAGGAGTCGCCCTTGTGCTTGCATATTTGATAAATTCTTTTTCACAAAACCAAGTACTCCTTTGAAATCAATTCGAATAAGAAAATGTTTTAGGGCTAAAAAGATTAGAAACTTTTCAATTCCCCTTATTACTGCAAGGATTTCTTTTTTCATCGTGGGATAGTTGCATTCTGCCTTATTAAAACTTCCACTACAATATTTGGAGAGTTTTTCTACTTCTTTGATTTTGAGTACTCCAATGCTCATAGCTGGCATCTGTTTCAAGAACTAAGTCATCTCCTTAATTAGGCAAATTATGAACATGAAGATTCTTACACATCTTTTTGAAGTTTTAAACAATTTTTGTGTCATCAGTGATCCATGTTCAACTTACTTCTTTTTTAGTTTTTGCTGCAATAGCTTTCTTAGTTTAGCTAGATCTTTAATGAAATCTGAAGCATATGTAAAACATCAAAGAAGCCTTTCTAGCTACTTCCTATCTTCTATCTTTTCAGGAAAATTTTTTATTTTTTCTAGCATATGTTTTTGTAGGATAATCTGTCCACCTTTTATCTCTAAACCTAAGAATTCAATTTCTTATTCAGCATAAATGCATTTGTTCTTTTCAAGTATAATACCATGATCAATGCATCTTTGGGTGACAACTAAGACATCATCTTTGTGCTATTCTATGGTTTTGAAAAAGACAAGGATATCATTGATGTAAACTAAACAATAATTATTAAGGTCTTATTTGAAGATGCTATCCATTCTTCTTTGGAATATTTGGGGTGTATTTTTAAAACCAAATGGCATTACTATCCATTCATAGTGTCCTTGTGGGACACTAAATGCAGTTGAAGGAATGCTTTCCTTACCCATTTTTATTTGCCAATATCTACTTTTGCAATCCATTTTCGAGAACCAAGAGGCTCCTTGAATTTTGTTAAAAAGAACCATTTAGTTAGGAATATAATAACCATAAAAGACAGTATTATCATTAAGATTTTTGTAATTAATTACCATTCTAGTTTTTCCTCCTTTTTTCTTCAACATGATTTCTTACCATGAAAGCGAGACTAGTGTTAGGATTCTTGCTATTCCTGATTAATCCTTTATCTAGAAGTTCTTTGAATTGTTTATCAAATTCTTGAATATCCTAATGTGTATGCACCATTTGTTTGACTCGGGTAATAGTGTTGGGATTTAATAGAGTGATTTTAGCAAATGTTTTATCTTTATCCCAAAACTTTAGGCGGTTATCAGAGTAGAGTTCTTTGCATAATTTTTCTAGTTGTTCGACAATCTGCTCTTTAATAGATAATTAAAGTAATGAAATTGTTAATGCTACCTCTCGTTGTGTGGCCATACGTTCTCACCACGCTGGCTGCGTGTAAACTCAATTTTCTGATGAGTGTAAGCCTTGGGTAATTTTTCAATAGGAACTGAGTGACCATTAATTTTCTGATTTGTATTGGTAGCCTCATAGCAAATCTCTATAGTCATATTTTTGACTAATTCATCTTCATAGGTTGGTTCACTAACAGTTCTCGTCTTGTACCCAACGATCTTTCTATTTAGATTCATACTTCGGTCTATGCTATGTCTTGCGGATTCAAAATTCATTCTACTCATTTCACTGGTCATCCTAATTGTATCATCTCCTTTAAGCCCTTCTTTAGTTGATGAAGATCCTTCTCTCCAATTTGATCTTTCACTCATGCTTCTTAATAATTAGGGTTTAATGGTAATTTTACCATTCTCATAAACTTTTATCATATTTTTCTTATGGATTTTCGTAGGGTTAGCAAAAGCTAGATATATATGAACGGTCATTCTTTATTGCTTGAAGGACTGGATTTAATCCTTTGGGTCTTTTGCATAAGGGTAGGACTTTCAAATTTTTCTGCCTCTATCACTGTGACCTTAGCGTTTGGATATATAGTATTATCTAATTTGTAGTTAATTTTTCAAAATATCCTTAATGGATATCCTCCTCTTTTCATACCCATTCAAACTATTTTTATCTTAAGGGATAAGAAGTTTTTTTACAAACTTGTCTTTTAAGCTCCTATAATATCCACTGATCCATTACACAAATTGGTTTTACTCCCTGTGATACTTTGGTTATTAAATTTGGTATGTCCGATATCACAGAGAAAAACATATAGATCAATATCTTTATCATAATATTGTAATGGACTGATTTATACTTGGACACTTTCAACATGGATGTACCTATACTTTCTATCTTTGTTGTGCTTAAGGATGTTTTCCCAATTAATAAGATTCACTTCTCCTACATCATAGTCACAGTTTTTCATTTCTAGATCTTCTTCCATCGTCTTACATACATATTTGCTTTTTAACTGAAACATGAATTTTTTATAAATCATGTCTTTCTGGATTATGGGAAGGACCTAATCACCTTTGACTTCTTCGTTATCATTGTTTACCACAAACTCTTCTCCTTGAAGACTACCAAGACTAATTGAGCTACTTTCCATCATATGACTTGCTTCTTCATAATCACTTTCTTCATATTCATTGTCTAAGATAATTGTAACAATTCCTTTGTTGTTACTTAGGACTAGGTCTAATGCCTCATCTTCACTAAGCTCAACATAATCTAGACTTCCAAAGGTTTCGATAAGCTTGTTATTTTTTCTATTTTTGCACTCATTAGCATAATATTCCACTTCTCTGCATGTCCAATATTTGCAGTTGTTTTTCCTTATAGGACAATAAGCTGCTTTCCTAAAAAATCTTTGTATTTTAGGACTTGGTTTGTTATAATATTTTTTTCTATATTTCTCTCCTCTTTGCTTATTAAAGCTCTTTTTCTTATAAATTTTTTTCTTTCTTCTCTTTTCAGGTTCCTTTCCCCATTGTTGAGGTGAATCCCAACAAGTTAGGAATTGTTTCTCAATTTTCTTTTACTTTTGGAGATCAAGATATTGATCATTGACCCACTTTCTCAAATAAGAGAATCTCGACCCAAAGGTACCATTGACATCTACTCTTTCGAGCCATGCAATATACTTTTCATTAATTATGGAATTTATAGGATATGACAATTTGTCATAGAATATACCAAAATTGATTTCATTATGCCCAATTTTGTAATAATATTGACTAAATTCAGCAATATAAATTTTTAGATATCTCATATCCTATAATTCTATATTATTAATATTTCTCTGCCATTCTCTTCCCTTTTCTTCATAATCAAATTTAGCTCCAATAAACTGAGGCTCAATTTCCTTACATAGATTTTGAATATTGCAGTTGGTGTTTCCATTATTCTTAATGTGTTTTTGCCATCTTCATTTAGGCCATGTTTGGCAAAATTAGCTATTTAAATAGCAAATAGCAGTTCAGGTAGTAGATAGCTGTTTAGATAGCGGATAGTGTTTCTAATTTAGTTATTAGCGGATAGCAGTTTAGATTAGCGGTTGAAACTAATGTGTTCGATAAATTTAACTGTTATACTAGTTGATTAATGTAAATTGATATAAAAGGATATAGATAATTTCCAAAGATAAAGTTTTTAAAGGATATTTTTTTGGCTAAAAAATATGAAACACTACTTTTAAATGTCAAACGTTAATATTATTAGCTTTTCAAAAATGCTGCTTAAAACGCTAAATGCTAATTGAAATGCTAGTCAAAACACTAGTTCACCGAGCACTAAAAATTAACTAATTAGTGTATTGATCTGGGTCAAAATGCTAAACGCTACCCAAAGTGTTATTGCCAAACACGGCCTTAATGAATCATATCAGTTAGCTACAGTGCCAGAAAAACTATGTTTGATGCAGTTTAGGAAATTGGCAGCAGCCCATAAAGTATTTAGATTCAAGAAACCATTCATAGCTCTTTTCCAATGTTCAAATATTTATTCTCTATTACGAGCTTCATCTATGTTTAAGATGTATCCTGTCAGATTAATTGGAGTAAGGCCAATGTTTTCAAAGGTTATAGTTTTCCTTGGGATAAACCCAAAGGAAAAAATTGGTTGTGCGTCCTGCTGGAACGAACTTAGATCTTATATAATGAGTATTTCTTTTAGAAGGTTCACCAAACTCTTCAAGTTTAGGAACAACATTGTTAACCAAATTGGTCTCTATTTCACCTAAGTCGAGTTCTTCTCCAATTTCGTTAATCTCATCTTCAACAGTCATTTTACCATATTTTTTTTTATCCAATTTTCTTCTAATTTCTTCTAATGACAACACGTTTAGATCTTCTAGTTTAATAAGGTTCATCTGCTGATACATTTCTTCTTCCAATTGGACATTATTAGTTTCTTCATTATCATTAGATAACATGTCATGTTTATCACTAATTGCACGCATTATGTTGTTTAATTCTTCTGGATTTTGTTCTTTCTCGAACATATTCTGCAGTTCTTCTAGAGTATATTGCTTATACCCCATCTTCTTCCTCTTTTTCTGCTTTTTTAGCTGATTTTTTAGCTGATTTTTGTCCTACTTCTTTTTGAATTTTTATATTATGCAAAAGAAATGAATTTTTGTTTTTTGAATTTCGGAAAGGATATTTATGCTGAAAGGGAGTACAAATACTAGAAGTACTTTTTCCACGATGTCTTACTTCGTTAACTAAAGAAAGGTGAATTACAGATAATTGCTTCTTAAGCTCCTTGACTTTGGTCTTAATTTTAGCTAATTTTGCTTTTAATTCTAAAATTATATCGGTGATATAATTTAATTGAGGTACTACTGGAGGAATGTCTTCTGGTGAGTGAACAATATGAGAATAATTCGGTCTCGGGCAAGCAGGTGATGATTCAAGCATTAATCACAGTTAATTAGATTAATTAATCATTAATTATCTTAATTATTTTTGGTCTTGTGGCTCTGATACCAGTTGAAAAAGGGCTTCGAGTAGTCCTAGTGAGCAAAATACCACAAACACAAATTTAGATTTTTTGAAAGTAAGTTTTTAAGGATTGATGGTAGATTTGCAAATGTGAAAAGTATAGGGCGTTAATACAAATTAGGTGAATAGTGAATATGGTCCTTTCTGTTGGCTTTCTCAAAAGTCGAGGTACCTTGCAGTTATTTTTCAAAATTGAGAGTCCTTTTTGTTGTTTACACAAAACTTGAGGCACCTTTTTGTCTTTTATCCCAAGGGAGAGAGTATCTCAAGGTAGCATAAGGGCTGCAGGAATTTCAAACTCACATTAAGAAGTTGGGATGGATTTGCAACTAAGATATAGAGTGATTTTTCTTCTCTATGTAGTTCCATCAAGATATACAGATTAGAATCTATTAGAAAAAGGCAAATTATACATATAGTTGTAAGAGGATACTTTTAATAAATTTATTTATGCATAATAGAATTGTTCATATATTTTTTAAATGTGCATGAACAGTTTATAGATAAGAACACAGTAGAGTTATGTACTTGTAATACGATATTTTTATTATTCATTGAAACATTATTAACTTTGAAAAGAATTAGTACTTCAATTGGGGAAAATATGAAAGCATTTGGACAAATTGTAGAGGAACAAAATTGTATGTTGAAAGAAACATATTGGTCTGCTACAATAATAGGACATTTATCAAGTCACATAAAATCACTTAATTTTATGTGTAATTATATGTGAGGTTTATACATATATGGAAAACATTATGAAAATTAAGAAACATAAGTTCTTACCTAAAATCGCATAGAACTATGACTAGGGGTAAGCAAAAAAAACTGAAACTGAAAAATCGAATCGAAAAACCGATTAACCGATTTGATTTTTCTAAAATATTCGGTTTGGTTAACCGAACCGAAATTTTTTTGAGGTTTTAGTTTCAGTTTTGGTTCGGCCGTTTGAGATTTGGTTAACCACATGTTTATTTAAAAAAAACTAAATTTTACATTGATCAAGTGTAGATTTTATAATTATTGAAGATAAGACTGAACATACAATAATGTGTAAATTAATATTTGGTGCCTTAAATAGTTAAATTAATTTTAAAAGGAGTGAAAATTGAAAATTAACAATTTAAATTAACGGTTAACCGGTAACCGAACCGAAAATCCGGTCAACCGAGTTTTTCAGTTCAGTTACGGTTCACATTTTTGCCAAACCGAAAAATTCGGTTAACCAATTTTTGTTAACCGAAAGTTTCAGTTTAGTTTTCGGTTCACAGTTTTTGCGAACCGACTTTCCAGTTAACCGATTTTTGGTTAACCGAATTTCCGGTTAACCGATTTTGATCAACCCTAACTACAACATCATGGGTGAGATATTAAGTTTTATGTGTAAAATCACTTAAAGTAATCAAAATTTGTAAAATAAGAAATCACTTAAATCACATAAATTATACAAAAATTATATTATATATATATATTTAATATATATATATATATAATATATTTTTTATATATATATATATATATATATATATATATATATACATATACATGCATATATATATATATATATATATATATATATATTTATATATATCTGTGTGTGTGTGTGTGTGTATGTATGTATGTATGTATGTATATTTGTTTGTATGTATGTATGTATATATATATGTATGTGTGTGTGTGTGTGTGTGTGTGTGTATATATATATATATATAGACACACACACACATGTATATGTACTTGTATATGTATATGTACATATATATATATATGTGTGTGTGTGTGTGTGT
>JACYFF010010365.1:50053195-50085031 GCA_017589665.1 Selenicereus undatus | reverse complement strand
ACACACACACACACACACACACACACATATATGTGTGTGTGTGTGTGTGTGTGTGTGTGTGTGTGTGTGTGTGTGTGTGTGTGTGTGTGTGTGTGTTCACTTAAAATCACATAATAAAAAATTATAATTGTTTATGGAAAATATTATGAACATTGAAAAACATACATTCAAAACCAAGAAATTGGTCATGTTCTATTTAAGGTTAGAAAATAAATGAACAAATTAATAAGCCTTACGTAGTAATTTACAATAACAGAAAAAAGCAAAGAATTGTTATATTCCAACCATAGAAATGTTGATATTTTTTGTAATTAATTTCAATTCATTTTTCGTAATTTATGCATATGGTTCAATTGTTAATAAATTGTACAATATAATTCAAGGGGTACACGCATAAACTGTGATTAATCCCCACCAACAAAGAAAAACAAGAAAAACCTTGATTTATAGATAGATATTCTTAGGCCTCAACCCTGATGCATGGGCTTTCTTTAGAGAAATAGAATGAAAAAAAAAAATATCTTACTAAGAAAAACATATACTAAAAGTATATCGATATATTGCTTTATTTATTTTTTATTATTAAAATTTTCATATTTTATTGGTGATATTATCAATCTATTTACGCCACAGCAAGATAGTAAAAATTAAGTATTTATTTTGTTCATATATTTAGAATGGATAAAAGAAATAATAAATAAAGGGTTTCACAAGATTCTATCCCATAAAATAAATAGCTAGATTTGGCTTTTTCACTGTCACCATTCGCTAAATGATATGCGGATTCAGAAACCATAATGCAATTCTCACCCCCTCCCCCCATTATAGAACCCACTGTTGTCTCTTCCCCCCCCCCCCCCCCCCTTTCCCCAAAAAAAAAAACTCATTCTCTTTCATCCCTCTTGTTTCTCTCTCTAACTTCAACGGGGTGGGGTTTGGCCTTTGCCATGTTTCTTCTAGTTTCTCATCCTCAGTGCCTGGCCACTGCAGAAGAAAGCTTGAACGACTGCGATATATTTAAAGGAAGTTGGTAGTACGGTGATAATTATATTTCCTAATACAACACTTCATCATGTCCGTTCATCATCAAAGAATTTGATTGTCAAAAGAATGGACGGCCTGATCAACTCTACCTTCGGCATCAATGGAAGCCTACTGCTTGTGCTTTGCCAAGGTATTTCATTTTTTTATTTGCCAAATCTTTTGCGGTGGTGGAATCCCAAGTTGGTTTTGCCACCCCAACTGTTTTTTGTTATTTTAAACAGGATGTTGAATTGTTGCGCAAAAGATAAGGCCAACTTTATATCGCAGATGGATATTATTTGGTTTTTGTTCTTCTTTCCTGTTTTATTTTGTTTTTTTTCTTTTTTAAATTAAACTCAGACAGCCGCAGTTCGCATTTGCTGAAACTCTTATGAAAACTTATTATAAGTCTTCAATTTATGAAAGATTTATGAAAGATGGTAGCTAATCTGTAGGTGGAATGACAAATCCATAAAAAGAAATAAAATGTTATCTATTCTTTCTTTCGATGGCAATTAGGTTCGATGTCTACTAATCTTTTCTTTCTGTTTGTCACCGGAATTAGAACCAAATAGCCAATAGTGAACGACAAGTGACAAACCTATGTAAAGCCAATAGCTTAGGCACACCAACCGACATCCTCCTTTTACGACTTGTAATTGGTAGGCTTGTCGGAACCAAGTTGATGTGAACCTTAGTTTCCAGGATAAAATACTGTAACAAAACCTTGTTGGCTATGTTCGAAAATCATCTCAACCAAAAGCCTAAACTGATGTTTAAACATCCAAGAATTGGTTGTATACTCTAAGACACCCATCGCGCAAATACCGTATGGGCTTGAAGCGTGGATGCTGCAAATATTCCGCTATAATAATATAAAGGTTGCTGAGATTTGAACTTAAAACCTCTCGCTCATAAAAGCTCTAATACCGTGTTCAATAACCATATTAACCAAAAATTTAAACTGATGGTTAAAGGCTGAAGGATTGGTTTTATACTTTTAACAGGCTTCACTAGTAGCAACACTCATTCTTGTCTCTTTAATTTCTTTCCTAGGTTTACCCTCCCTTTTTCGGTTTTTTTTGGGGGGGAGGGGGGGGGGGCGCGGGGGGAGTCTTCAAATATTTTGTTGACTTTCGTTTGCACTTTCGTTTTCCCAAACACAATGATCCAACTTCAAAGACAGCAACCGTAGCTCTTGTAGCACCATCTATGAACCGTTGTGTAGTAACTATAACTACAATTCATATACCCCAACACAGATAGGGCCATTAGCCGCATCTAACCCTTATAAGTTGATCCTGTCTACTTCATTGACGTGGCTAAACACATGCGTGAATCTGTTTAAATTTGATTTGTCCTATATCTATTTGAGACAGATCTGACGGCCAGGATTTCCTGAAAAGGTTTGAAGGAAAGAAGATAATGTTTGTGGGAGACTGCTTAAGTCTCGATCAATGGCAGTCATTCACGTGCATGTTGTATGCAGCTCAGCCCCAATCTAATTTCTCGCGTAGTTCCAAAGGGACTCTTTCAACATTTTTCTCACAGGTGATGTAGATTCACTTCCGTTGATTAATCATCTTAATGAAATACTAGAGCTGATCATTATTCTTTTCCCCCAAAATATGATATATAGTAAATATTGCATGACTAATCTGGAGTTGACTATTACCGCGCGTCTTGTTTTCGTGATACCAGCAGTTTACTAGGCTGTGCTACATGGATTCTAAACTTTGAAGAAGGAAAAATTGGAAAACTTGACTCCACCAACATTTTTTGATCAATACTATATGCATATTTAGAAAAATTACTTTTTTTCTTGTGTTTGGTTTAAAGAAAATCACAAAGAAAAAAAATATGGATGAAAGTTAGGTGGAAAAATTATTAGAAACAAGTGATAAAATTTTCCTCGTAAAATTGTGAGGAAAGTTTGGAAAAAGTTTCCAACCTCCTCGAACCTTGCATTGTTTAAATGATATCAACATTATTCAAGTAGTTCATCAACATTCAAGTTTTTCATCCAAATTCTTGTATTTTTTCCTCAATCCAAACAAGAGAAAAAAATTTATTTTCTCCATACTTTTTTTTTCCCCTTTCATATTTTTTTTCCTTTAACTTTTCTTTCTAACAAATTTTTTAAGGACCAAACAAACCCTAAAGCAAATCACTTTAATTATTGAAATGTGATCAGTTACGTGTACAGTAAGGGTGCTAAAGTTGGACACAATTGAAAATGGCGATGCCTGGAAGGGGATGGATTTGCTCATCTTCAACACTTGGCATTGGTGGATTCACACAGGAAGGAACCAAGGGTTCGTATAATTTTCTTACTAAACTACATCATGGGTCATGGCTGATCTAGATCATGACTAAAATAAGCTAATTAAGTTAGAATTCTGGGTTAAGAATTCTTCAAGAAGTTCGTGAGTAAAATAAGTAATGAAGTTGCATTTCAGATGGGACTTGTTAGGTAAAATTAAGTGACTTTAGTTGCGGAAGTGATAGGATGAAATAGATATTCAGAAATTTAAAGAACGATAACAAGAATAAAGCAATAACACACAAGAATTTACGTGAAAACCCAATGTGGGAAAAACCACGGACGGTGACGAGCACAATCAATCCACTATATGGGTAGGGAGAGTACAAAGTGATCGCAATCACAACAAGTGATTCGATCTAATAGCAGGATTACAATCTCTCTTGTAAACTCTATCAAAAATACTCTCTACCTCTCAATGTGTTTTGTGTTCACTTGGTTATGGAACTCAGTTGTGTTTTTTAGATTTTAGGCAAGGTCTCTTTATATAGAGTCTGGAAGTCCAGGGTTTAACCCCTAGAGGAGAACCCTAGCCGCCAAGAAGACTGTACGCCAAAACGCAAACCCTAGCCGCCAGGAAACCCGCGCCCGAACTGTGAACGCGGCACGACTGGTCACCCCGTGCCATGGTGGCACGGTCACCCCGTGCCATGTTGGCACGACCGTGCCAAATCTCTACCTTTTTTCCGTCGTTGCTTCTTCAGCCTGACACGCCCGTGTCGTTTGACATGATCCCACCGTGTTGTTTCTTTGATTTTGGGCCATGAAACCCAATAATCACCACCTTGGACCGAAATCTGCAATTACCAATTCTCTACCATCGTCACCGCACCCCGAAGGGTGATGCCCCTAAGGGGCAATGCCCCAAAGGGCGCTCAAATACTGCGAATGCCAACTAAATCCAAGCAATGCTTGAACTTAGCTATAGAGAGAGGCTTGGTCAAGATATCTGTAGGATTTTTCGAAGTGTGAACCTTCCTCAAAACTATTTCCCCTACAACAACTATATCTCTGATATAGTGATACTTGACATTGATATGCTTAGTCTTTGAGTGGTAGACATCATTCTTAGCCAAGTGGATTGCACTCTGATTATCAGAAAACATCACAGTGGTATCCTGTGGAACTCCAAGCTCCGTAACAAGGCCCCTCAACCGAGTAGTTTCCTTCACTCCTTTAGTAGCAGCAACATACTCAACCTCTGTAGTAGATAAAGCTGCAATTGACTGAAGCAATGCTTTCCAAGAGATAGCACCTACGCACATAGTGAAGATATACCCGGATATGGACCTTCTCCTATCTAGATCACCAACATAGTCAGAATCAACAAAGCCTGTAACATCACATGTAGCAGCTTTGTTTCTATCAAATACCAACCCCTTATTAACAGTACCCTTCACATAGCAAATGATCCACTTTACAGCTTCCCAATGATCCTTTCCAGGATTATGCATATACCTACTTACCACACTTACAACATGTGACAAGTCTGGCCCAGTGCATACCATAGCATACATCAAACTACCAACAACACTAGAATAAGGGACATTAGACATTCTATCAATGTCCTCCTCAGATTGTGGACAACACTCAGCAGACAATCTGAAATGTGCAGCAGGAGGTGTAGGAACTGCCTTATAGCTATCCATGTTAAATCTGCCTAGTACTTTCTCAAGGTAGTGTCCCTGAGACAAGTACAGCTTACCAGCCTTTCGTTCCCTCTGACTCTCCATTCCTAGAATCTTCTTTGCTGCACCCACGTCCTTCATCTCAAACTCTTCACTAAGTTGAGATTTCAACTTGATGATCAAGGACTTATCCTTGGAGGCAATCAACATATCATCAACATACAACAACAAGTAAATAAAGGAACCATCAGAATATTGCCTAAAATACACACAATTATCATATTGGCTGCGTATGTATCATTTTGCAATCATAAAGGTGTCAAACCTTTTGTACCACTGCCTAGGAGCTTGCTTAAGTCCATACAGGGACTTCAATCTACAAACCAGTTGTTCATTCACAGGAACACCAAAACCTTCAGGTTGCTTCATGTAGATCTCCTCATCCAACTCCCCATGAAGGAACGCAGTGTTCACATCAAGCTGCTCCAACTCCAGATCAAACAAGGCAACAAATGCAAGAAGTGCTCTAATGGAGGTATGTCTAACAACAGGTGAAAATACCTCATTGTAATCAATACCTTCCTTCTAGTTGCAGCCACGAACAATCAGGCGTGCTTTCCACCTTGCATCTTCAACTCTAGGAATGCCCTCTTTTCTCTTGTAGATCTATTTGGCAGTTAAGGCTCTTCGGCCTTTAGGTATCTCACACAGTTCCCAAGTCCGATTCTTCTGCAGACTCTCCATTTCCTCTTGCATAGCTAGGATCTAATTAGGTGAACTTGGGTAGGAGATTGCTTCAGTATAGGTTGAAGGTTCTACACCTTCAGGCACCTCTTCTGCAACTGACAGTGCATATGCTATCAGTCCCACATCATCATTGTAGAGAGCAGGCCTCCTAATCTCCCTTCGAGGACGATCACGAGCTATAGAGTGACCAGCCAACACTTGAGGCTGAACAGAACCGATAGTGTCAGGTTCAGTAACCTGAACCTCCCTGTTGGGCTGATTAGTAGCTCCACCTTGAGCTGCAACTGTCCCCACTTCTATCTTCATACTCCCACTGGCATCCTCCTGATCACCTGCATCAGTAGAAGAAACAATAGGATTCTTTCGAGAAGATAACATAACAGTCTTATTGAAAGTTACATCCCTGCTCTGAATAACTTTCTTAGACTCAGGACACTACATGTGGTATTCTTTAGACTCAGATACATAACCAAGAAACATGCATTTGACAGCCCTAGGGGCTGACTTTCCATTATTCACATGGGCATACACAGCACATCCAAATATTCTCAAAGTAGAATAATCAATAGGATTACCTGGCCATACTTCTTCTGGAATCTAAAAATCAATGGAGGTGTGTAGTGAACGATTCACCAAATAGCAGGCTTTAGAAATAGCCTCAGCCCAGAAAGCTTTGCGATCCCAAAGCCCTGCATTGGAAAGCATATAACGAGCTTTCTCCAGTAGAGTCCTATTGATTCGTTCTGCAACTCCATTATGTTGTGGTTTTCCAACCAAAGTCTTGTGCCTAGGTATGCCATTCTCCACGCAGAACTCATCAAATTCTGACTCAACAAACTCAAGGCCATTGTCAGTCCTAAACTTCTTGATTTTTCTCCCAGTCTGGTTTTCAACTAGAGCCTTGAACTTCTTGAACATGGAGAATGTCTCATTTTTCTGTCTCAAGAAGTAAACCCAAACTTTGCGTGAGAAATCATCAAAAAAAGTTAACATGTAACGCTTACCTCCAAGAGAAGGAACCTTCGAAGGACCCCATAGATGAGAATGAATGTAATCAAGGATCCCCTGAGTACGATGCTATGCTTTAGAGAAACTTACCCTTTTCTATTTCCCGAATATACAGTGATCACAAAAATCAAGCTCACCCGTACCAGCGTTACCCAAACAACCTTTCTTGCTTAGAATGGTCACCCTTTCTCACTCATATGGCCCAATCTCATGTGTCATAACCTTGTATCAGTAACATCTACTGATGCTGTACCAACTGCAGCTACTCTTGTAATTGTAGTTTCTTGTAGGATGTAGAGACTTCTCTGCCGCAGTCCCTTCATTACTACCATGGCCCCCTTTATCACCTTTAGGACATCATTCTCTATAGTAATTATGCATCCATTAGTCTCAAGAGTACCCAAAGAGATCAAACAACGAGTCATATCAGGTATATGACGAACTTTAGACAAGGTTCTAACTATACCATCATGGGTTTTAACCTACACAGTACCTATTCCTGTAACGTTGCACTCAGCATCGTTGCCCATAAGTACAACCCCAGTATCAACAAGCTTATAAGTGACAAACCAGTCCCTACGAGGACACATGTGATACGTACAACTAGAATCTAAAACCCAATCATCACATGACCCCTTCTCAGAGGTGGTGGCCAAAGACATGGTAGCAAGCAACACATCACCATCAAACTCTGACTCTACTACACAATCAGCTGTAGCAGTTTTCTCCTTTTTCTCTTTCACTTTCTTATTTTTTTAGCTTCCAGCAGTTAGCCTGAATATGACCCAATTTACCATAGTAATTATAGGTCTTATTGGAATGAGGATTTTTAGACTTAGAACAGTTCTTTTTCTCATTACCATTCCCCTTTTTCTAAGTTGTTCTACCCCTAACAACTAATCCCTCAGTCGGATCAGCATGAATATCATGGTCAAATTTCTCCTTAGACAACAAATTAGACTTGACATCCTCAAATGATATAGTATTAGAATTACTATATAGCATAATATCCTTAAAGTGTTTATAGAAGGGGGGTAAAGACACAACAAACAGAATAGCTTTATCCTCATCCTCAATCTTCACATCCAGACTTTCTAAATCAACAAGAATAGAGTTAAACTCATTCAAATGCTTTTGAACAGGGGTACCTTCAGCCATACGAAAGGTGTACAACCTTTCCTTCAAACGGATGTTGTTGGCTAGACTCTTCGTTATGCAGAGTTCTTTCAGCCGAATCCACAGATCCACCGTAGTTGCCTTATCGAGCAGTTGTCCTAAGACATGTGGCACTAGGCAACACTGAATGGCTAAAACTGCCTTCAACTCCATCTGTCAACGATCCACGCCTCTTCTTTTCGTCTGTTGCCCATTGATCATCAGTCATCTTCTGAGGTTTCTGATGAGGTCCTTGCAGAACCTTCCATAACTCATGCTGTATGAGAAATGTTCTCATCTGCACCTTCCAAAGATTAAAACTAATCTCCCAATCAAATTTTTGAATATCAACCTTCATAATTAAAGACATCATAAACCAAATCTCTGATACCACTTATTAGGAAAAATTAAACGACTTTAGTTGCGGAAGCGATAGGATAAAACAGATATTCAGAAATTTAAAGAACGATAACAAGAACAAAGCAATAACGCACAAGAATTTATGTGGAAACCCAATGCCGGAAAAACCACGGACAACGGCGGCACAATCAATCCACTATATGAGCAGAGAGAGTACAAAGTGATCGCAATCACAATAAGTGATTCGATCTAACAGCATGATTACAATATCTTTTGTAATCTCTCTCAAAAACACTCTCTACCTCTCAATGTGTTTTGTGTTTACTTGGTTATGGAACTCAGTTGTGTTTTTTAGATCCTAGGCAAGGTCTCTTTACATAGAGTCTAGAAGTCGAAGGTTTAACCTTTAGAGGAGAACCCTAGCCGCTAAGAAGACTGTTTGCCAAAACGCAAACCCTAGCCGCCAGGAAGCCTGCGCCCAAATTGGGAACGCGGCACGACCTTGCTGGGTGGCACGGTCACCTCGTGCCATGGCAGCACGACCGTGCCACATATCACAGTCCACCCGTGCTAAATCTCTGCCTTTTTTTGTTGTTGCTTCTTCGGCCTGACACGCCCGTGTCGTCTGACATGGTCCCACCGTGCCGTTTCTTTGATTTTAGGCCATGAAACCCAATAGGACTACATTGAGAAAGGAAGCCAAATCTACAAGGATATGGGCCGTTTGGCTGCTCTTAAAGAGGGATTAACTACTTGGTCCAAGTGGGTCGAAAACAACACTGACCCTCAGAAAACTCGAGTGTTTTTCCAAGGCATCTCTCCTACTCACTCTAAGTAAGATCTCTAACCTTTTACTTGGGAATATACTCAGTCTCCAATTAGCACTTCGTTTGCATGATTTTCACTTTAACAATGATAGTCATCTTGGCTTAAAAATTACTAGTATATTAAAGCAAAATGATAAATGTCTTGTTATAAGACACTTAAAAAGTGTCTTGTTTTCACTTAAAATATATATTTGTTGGCCCAGTTTGGATAGTTAAATCACCCTAGAGAGGAGTAAATAGGGTGATGATCAAAGTCACGAAATAATCGAAATAGAAATGTAGAAAATGTAAATGTGGAGAAAACACACAATTTATAGAGGTTCGGCCACGCCTAGTCCTCTATCCACGGGTGCCTCTCGCCGATGGGATTTTGAACCTCTTTCTTTTATTAGGTCGGTCGATGACACACGATTCACCAATCATATAACCTACTTGTTGACCCTACAACTATAGGTGTCCCAACGTACACGTTGCTCCCCAACTGTACTTGGATAGTCGGCCCTTCGACTAATCAACCCAACCCAATACAAAGAAAGATAACAATTATAAGATACACTTTTTTGGTAGAGAACAAAATAAATATGCTAATGTAAGTTCAAACTCTTCTCAAATTCCTCCTCTTGATTTGCAAGTGTGTAGCTCTCTTTCTTGTTCTTTGCTTGTGCTCTCTCTTGTTGTGTGCTCCTCAGCTGGAAAGTCTTCCCTTTTTATAACAAAAAGAGTTGAAGTAGCCGTTACTTTCAAATA
This sequence comes from Selenicereus undatus, assembly GCA_017589665.1. NCBI lineage: Eukaryota > Viridiplantae > Streptophyta > Magnoliopsida > Caryophyllales > Cactaceae > Selenicereus > Selenicereus undatus. The sequence goes on along the minus strand of JACYFF010010365.1, from coordinate 50,075,213 downwards.
CGGAAGGAAAATCTTCAGTTGATCTTCAAGCCCTTGGAATCTAGGTTCAAGGCCTTGAACTGCAACTAGTTTTCAATAACAGCCCCAAATCTTCAACGACTATCTTGCTGATTTCTTGCGACGGCTAGTTGATGCTAAAAATCTATTAGTGCTATTTTTAGGCCAAACAACGACTAGAATTGAATTTCAAAAGATATGGCCATATTTAGAGAATCATAATATCATATTCAAATTTGAATCACACAATGTAATGTCATAAAGATTACAGATTCAAATTTGAATATTAAGCAATCTTAAAGATATTGTGACACCTTATATAAAGTCAATTAAGTAATATTAATATTCCAACATCCACTTCAAAAATGTAGCACATTTTGAAAATAATAATTATTAAGATAATTCAAATATAATATGATGAATATGTCAATTGATTAATCCCTTTTTGTCTTTCATCAAAATGTATTAATAAAATGTATTGTAAGTTTAAGGAAGCTAACAATCTCCCCCTTTTTGATGAAAGACAAAACCCAATAGAAATAACATATTAATATAATTTTAAATGATATACCATGAAAGCTTTTCAAATACCTCTCCCCCTTTTTGTATTTCATCAAAAAGGTAGCATAAGGAGAAAGAAAAATCAAAGCGTACAAAAAAATTATGGCAAACACATATAGTTCCCCCTTAACATAAGGCACTCATGAAAGAAAATATAAGGGACTAAACACTAATATTTTGATCAAATCATATATTCTAACATGCATGCATGAAAGACAAATCAAATCAATGATATATAAGGATACTCCCCCTCAATTTAAGGCACTCATGAAAGAAAATATAAGGGACTAAACACTAATATTTTGATCAAATCATATATTCTAACATGCATGCATTGACTTGATATTCTTATTGCAAGGGATTAACATGTTAATATAACAATTCTCCCCCTTCAAGAATAAATCAAGGTTACATACAATAATCAAGTAATATAATTCTTCTCCTATAGAAAGAAGCAAGATTATGTATGTGAATATTAGAGATCATAACAGTTATGGACCCAAAAAAGGTCACATACAATATATCATCTAAGTATAAAAATAATTACATGTCATAATAGCATAGAATATGATGGAATATTAATCATGCTAACCTTCTAAAGATAATTAAGCAAATTAAAACTCAAAAATTTGAAAATCAAAATTTCTCAAATAGGAAGTAAACCATGCAAAGATAACATCACCTTCTATTTGGTAAGAATTCAAATTTTGATTTATATTCATGTTGTTGAAATAAAAAATCTAACCCTTGATTCAATCATACCAAAATTTCCAGTTTCTACCTACAGTTCAAGGCCTTGGATTGTATTCGGGGCCTTGAAATCTGAGCAATGACAAAACAAACGAGCTTACCTTATTTTTACTTTTGGCAAACCATAATTTACCATATGCCTTTGCAAAGCTCCAATGTTTCCTTGTCCACTTAATTTTTGAAGAGGATCAAATGCTATTGAAAATTCATTAGTAGTACGTAAATGAGGAATCAATAATATCCCACGAACATGCGCATTCTTTTTTTATTTCTTCAAGAATGAAGTTGTTCGACCAAATCTTGATGCCTTTTTCTTCTTGGATTCAAAATCGTTAGAAGTAAGAAAAATTAATGAGGTAAAATTTTTCTTTCCCTCAATCTTGACACATTTTCTTGATTTAACACCGTAATCAAGAATTTTTGAAAGTTGAAAATTTGGTGTGGTATTTAAATCATAAAAAATGTGAGAACTTAGAGAAATACTATTATTTGAAAATTCAATTATAAATGTTACCTCATCCTTACCGCTTTGAAGAATAGGTGAATCATTATTTTTCTCACCATTTTCAAGAAATTCCTCAATTTGGCCATGCTTGACATCATTATGTATAAACCGTTGAATTGGATCATCATTTTCATGCTCTTGCTTTTCATGTGGTTGGTGATCCTCAACTTGCTTAACATTTCCATCCATGATTATTTCATCATGCGTTTCAAATTTGCTTAGTACCACATTTTGATTAATACCATATAAATTATAAAGAGTGTTCCAAATTTTCTTGGCACTATCACAATATGAGATAAACTCATAAATATCAACAGTAAGAGCACAAAATAAAATGTTTATAGCTTTAAAATTTTTGGATATCTGCCTGTAATCATCTTCAGCATATTCATCTTCCGATTTCTCAATAACTATTAGACCTTTGACCATGATCTCCCAAAGATCGAGACCCTTGTGTTTGATATAACGTTCCATTGTTTCCTGCTGCAAAAAATAATTAGTACAATTAAAAAGCGGAGGGCAGTCAGAGTCAAAATCATAGCTAGCCATGGGATCGAACTATTAGACGGTAAAGTCTCCCAAAAATAGTACTAGCTCTGATACCAATTGTTGGCCCAGTTTGGCTAGTTAAATCACCCTAGAGAGGAGTAAATAGGGTGATGATCAAAGTCACAAAATAATCGAAATAGAAATGTGGAAAATGTAATTGTGGACAAAACACACAATTTATGAAGGTTCGGCCATGCCTAGTCCTCTACCCACGGGCGCCCCTCGCCGATGGGATTTTGAACCTCTTTCTTTTATTAGGTCAGTCGATGACACACAATTCACCAATCATATAACCTACTAGTTGACCCTACAACTATAGGTGTCCCAACGTACGCGTTGCTCCCCAACCGTACTTGGGTAGTCGCCCCTCCGACTAATCAACCCAACCCAATACAAAGATAGATAACAATTATAAGATACACTTTTTTAGTAGAGAACAAAATAAATATGCAATGTAAGTTCAAACTCTTCTCAAATTCCTCCTCTTGATTTGCAAGTGTGTAGCTCTCTTTCTTGTTCTTTGCTTGTGCTCTCTCTTGTTGTGTGCTCCTCAGCTGCAAAGTCTTCCTTTTTATAACAAAAAGAGTTGAAGTAGGCGTTACTTTCAAATATAGAAGGAATATCTTTAGTTGATCTTCAAGCTGTCGGAATCCAGGTTCAAGCCTTGAACTGCAACTAATTTTCAATAACAACCCCAAATCTTCAACGACTATCTTGCTGATTTCTTGCAACGGCTAGTTGATGCTAAAAATCTGTTAGTGCTACTTTTAGGCCAAACAACAACCAGAATTGAATTTCAATAGATATGGCCATATTTAGAGAATCATAATATCATATTCAAATTTGAATCACACAATGTAATATCATAAAGATTACATATTCAAATTTGAATATTAAGCAATCTCAAAGATATTGTGACACCTTATATAAAGTCAATTAAGCAATATTAATATTCCAACATCCACTTCAAAAATGTAGCACATTTTGAAAATAATAATTATTAAGATAATTCAAATATAATATGATGAATATGTCAATTGATTAATCTCTTTTTGTCTTTCATCAAAATATATTAATAAAATATATTGTAAGCTTAAGGAAGCTAACAATATTATCACATATTAAATTAGAAAAAAATGGTATGATTGAATAGTAAAAGGATGTCAAAACTTATAAATTGTGCAAAATCATTCTTTTATATATAATTTTTCACATTTACAAAATTGCACGTACAATATGCATTCGAAGATTAGGTTGATCCGATCAGAGTGTCAGTTTGTATTTGTTGGCATAGCCAACAAATATTAAAGCTTTACAACTCATAATAAGTTGTAATTATTAAAAATTTGGTGATTTTAAATGACGAACGCATTCATTTGAGTTAAGGAAAGATATTTAAAAGTGTCTTACTGCAAGACACTTCGCATCACCCGTATATTAGATCATGATTGACACCAAAGAAAAAAAGAAACAATTGTATCATGCATCAGTTGGAAAAAAAATATGTAATTCAATAGTGCAAGGACGTAACTGTATACTCATAAATCATGCAGAGCTAGAACTATTTCCTTGCTTTGCAAGGGTTGAGTAAACAACATGCCAATGTCCAAATCCAAAAATTATAACTATTTCGTCAATATTATTTTTTTTCATTGTTTAGATTTATTTTATCAATTAAGTAATCTTTGTATCTATTGAATTTTTTAGGTTTACAGATGTGTTATTTTTACATATGCGTAAGTAAATTTTTATTAGTGACATGAATTTCTAAGTAATTGATTAAGAAGAAAATGAAAGGTCATGTGGAGTACGTAAAGAAAATAAAAAAAGAATTGTACGCATGCTGAAACACACAAAATGAATTTAAATAGTAATTAATAATTTAACCAATGAAGTTATGACACTTGACAAAAATATGTAAGCTCACTCAACTTTATACATAGTTATATGGAAGATTAGCTTGTTATCATCAATTTTTACAATAATATTTGGTTGTTATTTATATTCTTTCGCCCTAGATCATCAATGCTCAAATTTAACAACTATTTGTTAGTTGTAAATATTAAAAATTTGATTCTTTTAAGTTACACATGATATTTTAATTTAAGCCAAATGAAGAATTTTTTTTTTTGGGTCTTGATTCACCCCTTTCGTCACACATCTCATTTTTTAAGTACCTATTACGAATGAGCAGGAACTTCAATATATTTGACCTTACTTGATATTACGCCAGTGCAAAACAATGGGATAAATCATCATCAGGAACATGCAAAGGAGAAAGAAGGCCTGTTCCTGGGTTGGTGTACGCTTCTCCCTTACCACCAGCAGTAGCAGTAGTGGATGAAGTATTGAGTGGGACGTCAGTGAAGGCTGAGCTGCTAGACATAACGAGGCTACCCCAACTAAGGAAAGATGGGCACCCATCAATTTACAGAATAGATGGTGACAAAGGCAATGATTGCTCCCACTGGTGCCTTCCAGGTGTTCCTGACACGTGGAATCAACTCTTGTTTGCTATACTTGCGCGCTCCTCTAGGGGATAAGGGGCTAGACATGCGTCTCCTGGAGTAATTTCCTCAAGTTCTAGTCTTTTATTTGTTCAACACAGACTATATCATATCATGGTCCTTAAGTCATGTAAATACATCTGGCTCATACACAGTAGAAGCAAATAAGGTTGCTGCTTGAAAAGTGCGGCTTAAAAAAAAAAACAACAAACAAAAAACAACAAAAAACCTGTTTTGGAGTTTATTTGTTTGGCTTCTCATAACAAATACTCCATCCATGATCCGTCCCATATTCATAGTCATTTCTAATAAATATGCAAAAATCAACAATTTGTGACTCCAGGGTACCGTGGATTCTATGGAAATAATTTTTAAGGGATAACTTTTTTATAATATATTCCCAAGTACCAACCATTTTGGGTAAACTATTAGCAGGGGTTGATATTTTATGAAATAGTTACTTTTTTGAAGCTTTGTTTGCAACTTGGTCCCTGAATTTTCTAAATTTTCTATTTTTGACCCAGATAAGGTTTAAAGTGCAAATACTCAAGTTTTTGGGGCTTTTTAGCAAAACTAAGCTTATATTTTTGTTTGGACTTCTCATAATGGCTTTACTGGTACTAGTTATCACAATCTACTACTTATATCATAGATATTATATTTTCTGTTATTAACGGCTCACCATACTTTGCAAAATAATTAAAACTTAATTAGAGAGTTTTGACCATTTCTTCAACTAGTTGGCGCTGGACTCCAACATTCCTCTAGCTTCTGGTTTACAGAAATTGCTAATCTCAACCACACCTTCCTTAGATCAGGTACAACACAAATCTGTTTCGTTTCGTACTGCGGATTGTAGTCACTAATCAAGTTTTATATATTTTAAAAGATAGTGAGACTTTAATCAAGAAATATAATATTTAAGACTTAAGGTTCAATTGAATAACGATCCCTATTGAAAAACTTCTTTTATTGAAAGCTTGAAAATCAAAAATATTACAATGGAAAGCTTGAAGAGGGAATTAAGCTAAGATCATTAGAGATTCTTGCTCATAGAGAAATGGAGAATCCCGACTTCTCTTTTACTAAAAAATGTACAAATGATCGTATCCCTTCTCAACACTCTACCTCTCTTTTATCTGGAAGTTCTTTGATTTGTTTATCAAATTTCTGGATATACTGGTATGTATACACCATTTGTTTAACTCGAATAATAGTATTGGGATTTAACAGAGTAATTTTTGCAAATCTCTTATCTTTATCCCAAAATTATAGTGGATTATCAGAGTCGAATTTTTTACATAATTGTTCTTGTTGTTCAACAATCTGCTCTTTAATAGATAACTGAAGTAGTGAGATTGTCACTGCTATCCCACGTTGTGCAAACATTACCTTCTCACCACGCTTGCTGCATGTAAATTCCATTTTCTGATGAGTTTAAATCTTACTCAATTTTTCAATAGGAATCAAGTGGCCATTGATTGTGAATATTATTTGATTTATAGTCTGTAGGCATAGAGAATATAATCTCTGAAAATTATTTCCAATAATTATATCAAGAGATGATTGATCAGTAGCTCATAGAACTAGTGTAATGCATTAAACTCCTCCTAATTCTATGGATAACCCTTCTATGGTTTCATTGTGACTCATAATGCTATTATCAGGTATCCTCAGTTGTAAAGGATTTTTGGTGCTCTTGCACATAAATTCTGGAAATAATGATTTTTTTCAAAGCATATAGAACAACCACTATCTATGTAGTAACGTAATTTTTATTATTGTATCCCTCTAAACATACCTTTATTGGGATGTAGATGCTATTAGAATTTGTATTGGTAACTTCATAGCATATCTCTAGAGTTATGTTCTTGACTAATTAATCTTCATAGAATAGTTTACTAACAGTTCTTGTTTTGTATCCAATGACCTTTCTATCTAGACTCATACTTCAATCTACACCGTGTCTTGTAGGTTCAAAACTCATTCTACCCATTTCGCTGGTCATACTGATTTTATAATCTTTTTTAAACTCTTCTTTAGCTGATGAAGATCCCTCTCCCCATTCTGACCTTGTACTCATGCTTCTTAATAATTAGGGTTTAATGGTAATTTTATAATTCTTATCAATTTTTATCATATTTTTCTTATTGATTTTTGTACGGTTGGAAAAGCTAGATATCCATGAGCGATCAATCTTTATCTCCTGTGGATTAGATTTAATCCTCTGGATCTTTTGCATTGGGGTAGGACTTTCAAATTTATCTGCCTCTATCATTGTTACCTTAGTCTTTGGATCTATAGTATTGTCTAATTTGTAGATAATTTTTCATAATATTCTTAATGGATATCCTCCTCTTTTCATGCCCATTCCAATTCTTTTAACATTAAGGGACAGAAAGTTTTTAGCAAATTCATCTTTTAGGCTCACGTAATATCCAGGTCGACAATTGAATCCTACCAATCCATTACATAAGTTAGTTTAAATCTCTGTGATAATTTGACTATTAAATTTGGTATGCCTAATATCACAGAGTAATGTATAAAGATCAATATCTTTGTTATAATTTGTATTAGAGTGATTTGAATTTGTACACTTCCAACATGGATGTACCTATACTTTCTATCTTTATTATGCTTTAGGATGTTTCACCAATTAATAAGATTAACTTCTCCCACATCATACTCACAGTTTTTGATTTCTAGATCCCCTTCCATTATTTCGCATACATATTTACTCTTTAATTGAAAGATGAATTTTTTATATATCATGTCCTTTTGGATTATGGGAAGGACCCAATCTCCTTTGGCTTCTTTGTTATCATTATCTACAACAAACTCTTCTCCTTGAAGATCATAAAGACTAATTGAGTTGCTTTCCATCATATTACTTGTCTCTTCATAATCACTTTCTTCATATTCATTGTCCAATATAATTTCAACAATCCCCTTTGTTATTATTTAAGGTTAGATCTAATGTCTCATCTTCACTAAGCTCAACATATTCTAGGCTACCCAAAGTTTCAATAAGCTTGTTATTGTTCCTCATTTTACATTCATTAGCATAATGTTCCACTTCTCCGCATACCTAGCATTTGTAGTTGTTTTTTCCTGCACGACAATAAGCCGCTTTCCTAATAATCTTCATTTTTTAAGACTTGATTTGTTATAGTATTCTCTTTTATATTTCTCTCCCCTTTGCTTATTAAAGCTCTTTTTCTTATAGAATTTTCTTTTTTTTTTCTCCATTCAGGTTCCTTTCTCCATTGGTGAGGTGAACCCCAACAAGTTATCTTAATTTTCTTTTGCTTTTGGAGATCAAAACATTAATCGTTAACCCATTTTCTTAAATAAGAGATTCCTGAACCAAGGGTATCAATGAGATCTGCTCTTTCAAACTATGCAATGTATTTTTCATTAATTATGAATTTATAAGATATGATAATTTGTCAAAGAACATACAAAGATTAGTTTCATTATGCCCAATTTTGTAATAATATTGACTAAATATAGTAATATAATTTTTCAGATATCTCACATTCTATAATTTTATGTTATGAATCTTTCTTTGTTATTTTCTTGCCTTTTCTTCAGAATCAAGTTTAGCTTCGATAAAATCAGTTTCAATTTCTTTGCATAAATCTTTGAACATTACAGCTAGTGTTTTCATCATTCTTAATGTATTTTTACCGTCTTTATTCACTGAAACATACCAATCAGCCACAGTGGTAGAAAAACTAAGTTCAATGTAATTTAGGAAATTTGTAGTAGTCCATGTAGTATTGAAGTTTAAGACACTATTTATGCATCTTTTCTAATGTTCAAATATTTCTTCTTTATTACGAGCTCCATCGAGGTTTAATATGTATCCCGTTTGACTAATTGGAGTAAGACCAACTTCTTCAAAGATTGTAGTTTTCTTGGGGATGAACCTGAAGGAAAAATTGATCGTACGTCAGGCTAGAACGTACCTAGTTCTTATAAAATGAGTATTTCTTCTAGAAGGTTCATTAAATTCCGTAGGTTTATGAACAACATTGTTAACGAGATTGGTCTCTATTTCACCTAAATCGAGTTCTTCTCCAATTTCATTAATCTCATATTCAATAGCCATTTTGCCATATTTTCTATCCAGTTTTCTTCTAATTTCTTCTAAAGGTACAACATTAAGATCTTTTAGCTTGATTAGGTTTATCTGTTGATATGTTTCTTCTTTTAATTAGACATTATTAGTCTCTTCGTTATCATCAGATAACATGTCATGTTTATTGCTAATTGCCCCCATGATCTGATTTAATTCGTCTGAATTTTGTTCTTTCTCAAACATATTTTGTAGTTCTTCAAGAGTATACTACTTATACTCCATCTTCTTCTTCTTCTTTTGCTTTTTCAGCTAATTTTTCACCTGATTTTTCTGCTAGAGATAATTGAATTTTATATCATGCAAAGGAAATTGATTCTTATTTTTGAAGTTTTGGAAATGATATTTATGTTGAAATGGCGTACTAATACTGAAAGTAGATTTTTCGCTATGTCTAACTTTATTAACTACAGAAATGTGATGTACAAATAATTGCTTCTTAAGCTCCTTGACTTCAGTCTTAATTTTAGCTGATTCTATTGTTAATTCTGAAACTATATCAATGATTTAGTTAATTGAAGTACTACTGAAGAAATTCGTTTTGGTGAGTGAACAATGTGTGAATAATTCGAACCAGGGTAAAAAGGTAATGATTCAAGCATTAATCGCAGTTAATTAGCTTAATTAATCATTAATTAATCATTAATTATCTTAATTATTTTTGACCATGTGGCTCTGATACCAGTTCAAAGAGGGTCTCAAGTAGTACTTATAAGAAAAATTGCACATGCATAAATTTTGGATTTTCAAAAGTAAGTTTTTAAGGATTGGGGTTAAAAATGCGAAAAGTTTAATGGCTAAAATGAAAATGAAAACAGTGAACGGTCCCCTTAAAATAGTTTCCATAGAATATTGATCCTTTTAAATGTATTATAATAACATGGTCCCCTAATTATAATTTTCACATAAAGCAGGCTATCTGGCAGTGATATTTTCTAAAAACTAGTATTACATGCATTTGTATTATTGAAATGAGTTTTCAACCAATAAAAACAACAATAACTTCTTGCAAAAGCAAACTTTGTCAATAATGTGATACTGCAGAAAAATGTACGTTTTTGATAATGAATATGTGACAAAGGAGTAATATGATTAAAATTATTGTAAGGTTTCATTATCTTAATAGATGACTAATATCATTACTTTTAAAGAAAATAATAATCAAGAATTAGAGAAGGTGCATTATTTTATAAGATAAGAATCAACAGCTTAAATTTAATAGATAAAATTTTTATGGCTAAGATTGCACTGCATCTGGCAAATCACTCATGTTGTAACACTTTAGGTTTTTCAAATATTATTGGGTTTTTTTAACTGTTCGAGGTTTTTTTAAAAATAATAGGATTATCATGTATTCCTTACCAAATATTACTGAAACTATGAGAGACTCTTTTAAAAAAATAAAAATAAATATGTATTTTACTTGGATAAGGTAGGTTTATTTTAACTATAAAATCTATGGCTTAGATTTAATGAATAAATATAATTGCGTAGGTTATTTTTTTCTCCTAGATAATAGAATTATCATCTATCTTTTATCATTATGTTTGAAATCATTGCGAATTTTTTGAAATAAAAATAAAAGGATATCATAAGTACTTTAAAATTGACGACTTAGATCTAATGAATAAATGATTTCTTGAAATTTTTTTTCGATAATAGAATTATCATGTATCCTTTATCACATGCAACGAAAATTATGAGGGATTTTTTAAAAAAAAAAAACTCAAAATAAAGAGGTATTTGACTTGGATAAGATAGGCTTTTTTCTAACTTTAAGACTTACAGCTTAAATTAAAAAATGACAATAATTTATTCTCATTTGGGTCCTTCCCCTTTCTCGGGGCAATTAGATTTTTAGAGAGAGAAAGAGAGTGAAATGACTGACTGTGAAAAGAAACAAACCCACCCATCCATGGGATAGAGTTGCGGAAGGGAAACAAGTTAGATTTCAATATCCTATAAAATTTTCAGCCCCCCTTGGTTAAGAAAAGGCCATAAGGCTTTGATTTTTCAGTATTTATCCCCATCCCCATCTCTTACACTCATCATACCTCCGGTCTCCCTTCTCTCTTTTTAGGAAAAAAAAATATGGGTAGAAGGTAAAATATTTTTTGGGATAATAACTATGAGTTTTCTTTATCGAAAAAAAAATTTAAATATGACAATGTTAGTTTGCTATAAAGGTGGAGATTAAAATGATAATTGATCTAACGGTTGTGATTTTTTTCTTTTAATAATTATTGTTTTAAAAATTACAATATAAAGCAATTTAACAGTAAATATGAAAACCAACATTGATCAAATGGTTGACAACTTCTAATGTTTGAGAATTTAGATAAATAATAGGGCCCACAGGATTGCTATTATGTACTATATTGGTATATTGATGTCCAATAACATTGCAAATTGGTTGGTCGCACTACCCACAATAGTACTAGTTGCTTCTTGTAAGGGAGGTTACCCTTACCTTTAGAGAGTATCATGTGAGAAAACGAAGTTGAAAAAACAATCTTCATAGAAGGTAGGCCTACAGTGGAGGTCGAAAACAACTGGTGCAGAACTTAGGAAGAGTGCCAGAGAAATAGAGAAAGGCCTCTTCGAAAGCTCTATAGGGGAAATTAATCAGAGAATTTGGGGGTAGAGAAAGAGAACTAGGAAAGAAGAAAGAGTTTTTAGAGAGAGAAAGTAAATTGGTATTTTAATTCATTGACTGCCTCAAAATGAGCATCTCTCTCCTACTTATACAGCCCAATGTCTAAAAAACTCCGTAACAACTCAACAGCTGAGAAAACTCATACTACTAACTCACTACTATTTCAGTTACATAAAATGCCCTGTAACATACCACCCTTCCTCAAAGCAACCTTGTCCTCAAGGCTGAGAGTTAAGCAATTTCAATGTTTTAGTTTTTTATCTTCCACCTGGCAACACCTATTCTTAAAATTCAATCATGTCGAAGCTTGTGAACTATAGGTGCTTAAAAAGACCACATGCTGGAAACATGGCGGTCGGCTAGGCTAGAATGCAAACATCAGGTGCATGCTCACTCTTGTGACCACTTTACCTTGAGGTCACTTACAGAAACCAACAACATCCCCAACAATTGAATGCAAACATAGACACCATGAGAGCATCTCCCAGAATTGGTAGCACGCATAGGCTCACTTCTTGCGACTATTTTTCCTCCTGTATCAAAAATGAGCAGTGCAACTTCCAGTTTGTAAGTAGCAAGATTTTCAACAAGCCAAGCATACAAGAGCACCAATAACTCTGCCTTAAGAACACTCTGTCCAACCATTATTGCACTAACCCTCGCAAATAGTGAAGACACCAATTTTCCCGGATCAAAAACAACATTTACAGCCTCCAAATTATATATGGTATGAGAATTAGTAGTCAGCCATTTGGAAAGAGACAACGTTCCACTAGGATCAAAGGCAATAAAGCAAGAGGATTTTGTCCATTCCCATCTATGGTCCTCTGCAAACAGAAAACACCAACCAATTTCAATGAATTCTAATTGTGGCCTAGAACCCACTTCTAATCCAATATGAAAGGTAATTACAAAGGATCTTTATCTTGTTGGTGCTTTTCCTTATGCAAGTTCTGACTAAATTCCATGCAACTTTCTGATAGCAACTTGCTAGATAAAGCACTTATTTCCAACTGCTTACAAGTGTTGATATGATAAAGTTTGAAATAGACTTTACCACTTTCAGATTGCTCATCCAAGTTTGAAACTGTAATCTTCATAGGCATTTCATCAAACAATTCTTGGACATTACCTTGTTGCTCTTGCTGTGCATTTGAGGCCAATTTATCATGGGCATGTGAAGTAGATCTCTCAAGCAATCTATTTGGAGGATTTAAACCACCCAATTGCTCACAAGATGCAACTTCAGAACCTTCTTGTAGATTCTCTTGACCTTCCCCGAGCCACTCATCTGACTTGATACATGTATGTCTCTTGAGACTTTTATCGAACACTTAGAGGGCATCAACTAATGGATGGTTCTCTGAACAAAAATTATACTCTGTGGTGACCTGATCTTCATCCATCAAGACAATCAAGTAATTTGAGCCCATTTTCTTGCATTTATGCCCAAGTAGATACATTTCATCACACAATTCGCATAAGCCCTTTTCCCATTTTTCAAAGATTTCGTTTGAAGAAACTGAAGCATACGAGCAATTTTCTTGCTCTTTACAACAGCTTCCAATTGGATAGCTATCTTGGTTTTAAACTCAATATTTGGTCCCTTCTCTTTCTTCTTTTGAATTTCACGTTGCTGCTCTATTATTGTTGTCTGCTGAAGAAATGAGCATTGACATTGCTCAGGGAATCTCTTCAGTTCTTCGATGGCCCCCAGAGACATTATTAGCCCTTTTTTTCTTTTTTGTTTTTTTTTGGGAAAAAGTTCTGATGAGAGCAATTCAATTGGATCGAAAATGCTCTGATACCATTGGTGCAGAATTTAGGAAGAGAGCCAGAGAAGTAGAGAAAGGCCTCTTCGAAAGCTCTACAGGGAAAATTAATAAGAGAATTTGGGGGTAGAGAAAGAGAACTGGGAAAGAAGAAAGAGTTTTTAGAGAGAGAAAGTAAATTGGTATTTTCATTCATTGACTACCTCAAAATGAGCATCTATCTCCTACTTATACAGTTCAATATCTAACAAACCCCGTAACTCAACAGCTGAGAAAACTCATACTACTAACTCACTACTCACTACTATTTTAGTTACATAAAATGCCCTGTAACAACAACCTTTGTAGAAAGTTGGGATAGGGGAATTAGAAATTAAAGAAATGACAAGATCAATAGAATAATGTGAGTACTTCTATAAGATCGAAATAAGAACTTAAAATTATGCTCCCTAGGTTTATTTTATTTTTTATTGGGGATTAAACGATGGCATTTTCATTCAACTTGAACAATTGCATAACATCAACCCAAGCTACCTTAATAAACTTAAGAGGAAACTAATCAAACCAATTAAAAGAAGAAAATTGATAATGAACGACTAAATGTGCTAACCTACTTGATGATCAGAAATAATGTAAATGTGCAAATGCAGACTTCAAAAGACTTCTGCAATTGCCAGGTTTCCCATTTGTTGTAGTACCTCCAGCTTAGTTCTTTGCCTTGATCTCACATTTAACATTGAAATTCGCAATCATGCCCAGGTTATTGGTAGCTTCCCTTACACTCACAATCTATTTATTTTTATTTTTTGATGAAAGGCAAAATTAAAGAGATTGGTCCATTGGAATGTGTATCATGTTATAGTTGGACCTACCTTAGTATTTCCATTATTTAAATATGTGATGATTATAAGTGGATATTGGTATGCTAGTATTACTTAATTGATTTTATATATGTTACCACAAAATCTTTGAGATGGTTTGGTATTCAAATTTGAATATGTGATTTTTATGATATTATATTTTGTGATTCAAATTTAATTATGCAAGATTATGAATGACTACATATTGCCTATTTGTTATGAAAGATTATCAAGAAATTATTCTTAGTGGCTTATTTGATCAGCTATAATTTTGGTATATGAACATTGCTATGAACATTGGCAAAATTTGAAAAAGTAAACTGCTAAATCTCCAAGGGCTTGAATTGTTTTTTAAAGGCTAGAAAAATCTGATGAAGATGATATTTCCTTATTTGATGTCAATGACTACTTACATTGAAGGGCTAGAATGATCATATCTTATTGGTTATAAATAGTGGAGAATTTAAAGCTTGGAGTGACATCCAAGATCAAAGGAAGCTATTTGAGCATAAATTTGCAAATCATTTCATTGAGCTTTTATTTGTTTGACGTCAATGAGTTGCATTGTTCAGCTTATAATTGGGCAGGATAGTTAGAGTTGAAGCGTTAACTCTACCAAACCTTGTTAACATGTCCACATGTGACTTAGAACTTACAGTACATGTACTCTAAAGTTGTGGAACCATCTCTTCTAATAAAATTGAGTTGATATTAGAGTTAGCAAACTCTAGGCAGGGACTAAACCTTTTGAGGCTCATCCTCATTAACAAATACTTATGTTTTGCCCATATTTATTTTTTCTACATTCATATATTGATTAATTTTTTTAACTTTGAACATCACTCTATTTACCCCCTAGGGTGATCCGACTAGCCAAAGCAGTCCAACAATTGGTATAAGAGGTTGAGCAATTATTAAGATTTTATCTCGACAGCTAGATCCGTTGCTAGTTTGTTAAGCATTTCTGTCAATTGTCTGCCAATATTTGATGTTACTAATTTTTCTCTTTGGAAGTGTAGGATGAAATCATTTATTATATCCATCGATTTTGATTTTTTGGGGACATCATTATAAATGGTCCTTTTGTACCTAGTTGAACCAAAGATGATGAATATGTTGTTATAAATCCAAAGAGTGAATACACTCAAGACGCCTATGAGAATTTAAAGAAAAATTCTAGAGTTTTATATGTTTTACAATGTGCTCTAAATAATGAAATATTTAACCAAATTTGCTTTTACAAGACAGCTAAAGATCTTTGGGAAAAGCCTACATTAATATACTATGAAACAAGCCAAGGAAATCCCAATTTGTCAAGAAGGGACAATATGCTTAGCAATTTAAATGATGATACAGAGATCACTCATTTTTGTCTAATGAAAAATAAAGAAGTCAGTGATTGGGATGAAAGCTACAATGATGACAGTAATATATGCATAAGCGATATGAAGATGAAGACGGTGAGGGGGAAATTGAATACGACATTCCAGATGAGGTATATGATTCTCTTAACAATTATCCTAAATGTAAGCTAATAAAATCTTGCTTTATTATATTAGACATTAAGAAGGATACATTTTTAAAATGAATGATTTGAAGAATTTTTTTTAATTGTTTCAAGAAAATGTTGACTTCTGAAAATCAAATGATTCATTGTCAAAATGATTTGAAAAGTCTTCAAGAGAAATTTTCCCTTCTTCAAAAAGAAAAAGATGGGCTACAAGTTAACTGTGCAAATATTGAAAAAAAATAGTTTTAAAATTTTCAAATGGAGAAGAGTATTTAAATAAAATTCTTGGCACATAAAAATCAGCGTTTAACAAAGAAGAGAGCAGTTTTAATTCGTTCAATAAAAGAGGTAATATAAAAACCTCATTTTTTAGTCGATAACTACAATAGTAAGATTTCTATTACTTACAATTATTGTTGCAAAATAGGACACATTTCAATTCATTGCCCAATTAAAAGGAATGATCCAAGTAGTACACAGATTTGGGTACCAAAAGTAATATGATCATCCATTGTGGTGAATACTCATAATTATGGACCTGAATTTTTGAAATGTGTTTTGACAAATGAATAAGTTTATTTTGCCAGGTATTTTCCATCCAGACGAGAATAAAACATGAAATTGCAAAATTCGATATCTGAGAAATGTTGAAGTACTTCTAGAAATTGATTTATGACTGAAGAAGGTTGAAATCATAGATAATCAGCTGAGTGCAAGATTTTAAGGGCCTAAAATATAGTACAAGGGCTTCTAAATGAGGGAGAAGCTAAGATCTTGTTATTATTAAATAACAAAAAATCAAGGGCTTGAATTTCTATCTCAACAGCATGAATAAAAATCAAAATTTGGATTCTTAATAAATGAAAGGTGATGTTATCTTTGCATGATTGTCTTTTTATTTGAAATATATTGAAATCTTTCAAAAATTTGAATTTGAATTTGCTGCACTATATTTAGAGGAAGAACATGATTAATATTCCATTATATTTTATGCTAGTATGATGTCTGGTTTTCTTTATGCATAGATGATACCTTGTACATGATCTCAATATTTTTTGTCCGTAATTTTTGTGATCCTTGAAATTTACATAAATGATATTGCTTATATCTATAAGGAAATAATTAGATTACTTGACTATTTTTGCTATAACCTTGATTTATTATTGAAAGGGAGAGAACTTGTATTAATGCTCTTATATGTTGACCCTTGTAATGCTCATAAGAATATCAAGTCAATGCATGAATGTTAGGATATATGATTCAATCAAAGTGTTAGTGTTCAATCCCTTCTATTATTTATTTGTGTTTGCTACAACTATTTACATGCTTTTATTTTTCTCTCTTCTTCTTATGCTATCTTTTTGATGAAATACGAAAAGGGGGAGAAGAACATTGTAAGCTTTTATGGTGTGTCATTCAAAATTATATTGATATGTTATTTTTATCGAGTTTTGTCTTCCATCAAAAAGGGGAGATTGTTAGCTTCCCTCAAGCTCGCAACGTGTTTATTAGTATGTTTTGATTAAAGACAAAAGGGATTGGTCCACTGGTATGTTTATCATGTTATATTCGAACCTACCTTACTATTTCTATTGTTTAAATATGCTATGATTCTAAGTGGATATCAACATGCTAGGATTGCTTAATTGACTTTATATAAGTTAGCATAATATCTTGAGATGATTTACTATTCAAATTTGAATATGTGATCTTTATGATATTATATTTTATGATTCAAATTTCATTATGCTAGATTATGAATGATTACATATTGCTTATTTATTATGAAAGATATTACCAAGATATTATTCTCAATGGCTTATTTGATCAGCTATAAATTTGGTGTGTGAATGTCACTATGAATATTGGGAAGACTTGCAAAGGTAAATTGCTGAATCTCCAAGGGTCTGAATTGTTTTTCAAAGGCTTGAAAAATCCGCTAAGGATAATATTTCCTTATTTGATGTCAACAGCTGCTTACATTGAAGGGCTCCAATTGCTGTATCCTATTGGTCATAAGTAGTAGAGCAATTAAAGCCCGGGGTGACATCCAAGATCAAAGAGAGCTATTTAGGCACACATTTATAAATCAGTTCATTGAGCCTAACAATGTTTTAACTCAAAGAGTTATATGTTTCAACTTGTAATTAGGTAGAATAGTTAGAGTTGAAGGGTCAAGTCTACCAAGTCTTGTTGGAGTGTCAACTTGTGACTTAGAACTTAGAATAGTTGTACTTCAAAACTATGTAATCAACCCTCGTAATAAAATTGGGTTATTCTTATAGTTAGACAACTCTAAGCAGGGAGTACGCCTATTGAGGCTCAACCATGTTAACAAATACTCGAGTTTTGTCCATATTTACTTTTAAGCATTTCTATTTCAATTAATTTTGATGACTTTTAATATCATCCTATTCACCCAATCTAGGGTGATTTGACTGGCCATGCTAGGCCAATAATTATCATTCTCCACATTGTTTCTCCTCTATCCTGTATCGACAACCTTTCCCAATGCAAACTTTATGGCCTTTGACTCTATAGTCTCTGTTGCGCTTAACAAGTACAACATGCCATGGCCATTCCACCGCTACCATGCATGCACCAACTTGTAAGTATGTTCATATGCTCTACATTCGCATTAACCTTAATGAACCCATCCTTCATGACAACCATTTCCCATGATGACTTTCTTGGCCTCTAACTCCCAAAACCATTTACATTTATAAGATTGTCAAAGTATACATTTTGTATCCTAATTCCTCTCCATTTATATTTCATAAGCCATATTATACACCCTCCACATTGATGATCATCAAGCTTTTCCATAAGTTACTTCACCCTGGTAGCTAGATGTGAAAATTGATCACCATTGCATTTGTCTAGGTGGGCTCCCTAACCACAACCCTCTATTCCAAGGATAATAATAATAAAAAAAAAAAACTCATGCTTTACTATGATTTCTTTGAGAATCCGCATCTTAGGTGGCTCCCATCCTCTTTACCAGGCCTTCTCGGCATATTGAACCATATTGGCATGGTATCATGACATGCTATCTATATAAAATTTCATTTTTGGGGGTGATGGGGGACTGTAATTTTATTTAGTTTTTTTTTTCCAAAAACTAGGTCTTAAAGTCCATCTCGATCCCATTAAGTAGGTGGTCACAGTGTTTTCCATTTCCTTGATCATGATTAAAGTGAAGGGATGATTAATTGAGAAGAGTCTAGGTAGACTACAAGCCTAAACAAGCTTATCCTATTCCCACTAGGGAGGAATTAGGATTACTAAGGTTCAATCTACAATGCCCCCTTAGAATTAGGTTTCCAGATATTCCATGCACTAGAGACACATAAATATGCCTCCAAAATATGGATTGAACACATATTGTGTGATATTTGCATTGGCGGTCCCATGATGCCACTTACTCAACTCGCTGGTGGTAAATCAAGTTTACTTTGACTTCCTAACTTTTTTAGTCCTTCCAATATAGTTTTCAAAATAGATGCTTAGCATAATAAATGTTTTGCAAAAACATTTCAAAGATTTTAGAAGATTAACAAAAGGCCAAAGAAGGTCAAACTAGCACATTTTCTAAAGATTCAAAGCTTGATGACCAGTTATAGTTCATCCCCACTTAGGCTCCGTTTGGTCTTTAGAAAATTTGGTGGACAGAAAAGGTGAAGGAAAAAAATGTAAAGGAAAAAAAAGTAGGGAGAAAATGAGTTTTTTCTCTTGTTTGGATTGAAGAAAAAATACAAGAATTTGGATGAGAAATTTGAATGTTGATGAACTACTTGAATCATGTTGATGTTATCTAAGCAATGTAAGGTTGGAGGAAGTTGGAAATTTTCTTCAAACTTTCTTCACAATTTCATGAGAAAAATTTTATCACTTATTTCTAACAATTTTTTCACCTAACTTTCCTTCATGTTTTTTTTTCTTTGTGATTTTCTCTAAACCAAACACAAGAAAAAAAGTAACTTTATCAAATTTTTTTCTTTCCATCAAAATTTTCAAGGTCCAAACGGAGCCTTAAATATCAAAAGGTAATTCATTATACATTATCACATTTCTAATTGAAAGAGCTTTCCAAATATATATTATAACCTTAAATTTGATAAGCAACGGAACAGATATGCACTTGATAATGAGACGTGTGTGGAAATTGACCCCTTTGGAAACTAAATTAAATAAGCTTTGCAATGGCAAAATAATTAAGTCAATTAGAGGTCAGACAAGGTAGTTTTTGGCCTGGACAAATCAACCATGAAAAACTAAAAACTGCTACACTATTGGGCCCTATTTTCTTGCGGTCAATTTCAGGGTGCATTTTTTTCTTTTTGCTAGAATCTCTACCTGTAATACAAGCGTCAATTTCAGTCAGAGCAACCTCAGAATCATACTAACATGGCTTAAGGAATATCATATTTGATGTCACCAACAACCTTAGGGTTTGCTCCTCCTCCTAGCTTTGTATAAATAGGGGTACTCCCCCCTTCCCTTTCTTTCTATAGATTAGCACATATGCACATCAATAGTCCTTTTCTTCTTCCCCTCCTAGAGGGAAGACCTTTCTCTCTAGCTTCTTCTCTCTTTTTTAGTTTTCTTAACAAAATTTTGCTCAAGTAAAATTTCAAAAATACAAAAAGAACTTCCTTCCCCCTATTTCTACACAAATATTTTTGGGACTAACATCCAAACACTCTTACACCTGATTTAAAGTGCGAGGAATCTCAAAACATTAATATTGTCAACCTGGACCAAGGTGAGTCCTTGGGACTATAATCATATAATAATTTTAATTTTGCTTTATTGTTACTGGGTTATCATTTTTTGTTTGATCCTTCTTTTATATCTTTTTATACATATCCAATTGTAAACACTATGTAGTTAATAAAATGGTTACAAAAATTATTCCTTTGCACTTATTTCTTTTACTTTATATTTCGTAAATAATCAAATGAAAATTGCTAACAGGTGATCGCATACAATTCATGACTTGGTTGCATTACTGATGAAAGACCAAAAGTCACATGAATCTAGACATTTGCATGGAATTTGGAAATTTCAAAGTTCAATTTTATTTGTCCTTAGCAAAGGTCATGTTGAATGGGTGATATCGTTCCATGGACTTTTGTCCCTACTATCACTCGTACCTTCACCCTCAGACATAACATTGGAATAGCTAGTTGCCTTGGAGTTGTCCAATCTCCATATGTGGTCGTCGTGATAGTTTTTTTAAATATCTCAATGACTTGGGAATGCTACTCTTATGTTACACTCGCTATTAACGTACACGCCGTCTAACATGTTATGCTCTTATATTGTGTTGCTTTGTACTTGGATGATATCATATTCATTGGTAGCTCTCTAACTTTATTACACCGCATTATTCCCTTACTTTCCATCTAATTTCCTATAGAGGATTGGACCTAGGAAATGTCTATTATTTCTTAGGGTTTCATATATATTGTAGACTAAGGACATGTTTTTAGTTCTTGACTAAGTATGTCCAAGAACTCCTAACCAAACTCAATATCCGCAAACAAACCTAGGCACATAGCGCTTCCTTCTCGGCCCTTGCATTTAATAATGAGAAATTACTGTTTGACCCACCTAAGTAATGGAGCACGGTGGAGACCATGAAATACTTAACTATGATTACACTTAAAATTTTCTATGTAGTAAATCCTATTTCTCTATGTGCTACACCACATTTTCTGCTACTTGCAAGGTGCAACAAATCATGGTCTCATATTCAAAAGGAAAAGAAGATGCCAGTGGTCCTTGCCTATTTACATCTTGATTGGGAAGCCTATGTAAATAGTTCTCATGACCACAACAGGCTATGTAATTTTCTTGGGTCTGCATTTAATTTCCTCGTGCTCCAAAGAAGTCTGCAATGTCCACATCTTCTCACGAAGCACTATAAAGAAAAATACTTTGCAAATGCATATCATATGCATGTCAGTTATTTGTGGCCAATCACCTTTAGCAGGCAAATATTTCCACAAAGATACTCCTACTAAATCACTATTTCTTTAATTCCTGAAATTCGACAAGTCTATAGGTCCTGTAGAACATTATGGACAAAAGTATGTAATTTTGGGAACCCTATTTTGTTACATGTGTGTGTGTCTGTATATATATGTTTATATATATATATATATATATATATATATATATATATATGTGTGTGTGTGTGTGTGT
>JACYFF010010365.1:49964897-50018195 GCA_017589665.1 Selenicereus undatus | reverse complement strand
AATTAAGCAACGCTACTTCCATTGCAATTCTTCTAAATAAACGTACACAAAGTACAACCGTGTGAACGGAGCACAGCATTATCCAATCGTATACAGTCATTTGTGGAACATTATTGAGTAGGTTGATATCCTGTCCGAGAAGATTCGAACACGTCGCTGAGGTTCGAAAGTAATGGCAAATTTCCCTCAATGGCTAATTACTTAGAAAAGGAAGGAAATTCAACAAAATCGTAATACACAGCAAAGAATTTTCATATTTGAAATCGGTTTTACCAAAAGTAGCCTGCCGTAATAACATAAAAAGGAAGGAAAATAGTACCTTTTCTAATAACAATTATTCATGAGTTGTATTTTAAAATAATAAATATATATGTACTACTATGTGTACCACGTACCTCTATATATACATGCAATTGTATTACTAACTTGCATTTACGCATAGGGTCAAAAAATATTATGGCTTCTTGGCCTTTTCGTAAAAAACACCGCGATCATATTATTTTCGAGTTGATAGCACTGGTTTGTTTGTTTCATCAAGCAAAGGGAAGTAACGAGAATTCAAAGAGTTGCAATATATTTGAGGGAAGCTGGGTATACGATCTTACTTACCCTCTTTACGACTCATCTGTATGTCCATTCTTGAGGACGCAGTTTGATTGTCAGAAGAATGGAAGGCCTGATACGGATTATCTCAAGTATCGATGGCAGCCTACTGGTTGCGATCTTGCTAGGTAAGTAGCTTTACTACTTTTGCGCTTTTTTATTGTTTTAATAAGGTTTTTTTTTGTCAACAGTTTTAATTAGTTCAAAGTGCATGAAATTTGCATATATCAAGTCTTCTTTGGCTATAAAACATTGGTATATCTAGACATATTTGTCACTCACATTAAGTTGGTGGATGCTCATATCTTAATAGAGGTGTATATGTATACATATGCATATATATGTGCATACACATATATGGCAAAACAAATTTCCAACCCGTATTGCCCTTTTTGATTTCGTGTATTTATATGAAAGAAAATAAAACTAAAAAGAAAATAGTAGATGATCTCGTAGAGATGTGAGATCGAACTCTTTTCGTTGGCCCAAAAAAGTAAACTATTTCACATTTAGGTTCTTGATCTTCCCATGCAATGCGCTTTATAGAGATTGTTTCTATCATCAATAATAAGTTTATTGGTTTCTTTTATAGTCATCAAAATTAGCTTCTCTAGAAGTAATTAAAGGGAAGCGACATAGCAATACAATGAAAGAAAGTAAAGACCAGCTTCAAAATATACATTTTTTCTATTATAAATAGGAAAGGTAAAATTTTGCCACCTATAAGTTCTCCTGAAATAGAGGATTTCTTTCTTTCTTCCCTCCGGTTTTATGGGCATCAAATACTCCAAAACCATTTACATTATGTGCAAAAGTTCTCATATAATTGTGACTTTCGTCTCAATAGAATGCGGTAATTACTTGATTAATGATGTTGTATTCATGTTTATACGGCAGGTTTGATGCAAAAGAATTCTTGAGTAGATTTACGGGAAAGAAAATATTGTTTGTAGGGGACTCCCTCAGTCTCAACCAGTGGCAATCTCTTACTTGCATGCTTCATGCTGCTGTTCCTCAAACTAAATACAATGTCGCATCCACACAACCAATATATTCTTTTGAATTTCCCGTAAGTGCTGCATCTAAATATGTTCTTTTCATTCACCCTTCACCCCCCCCCCCCCCCCAAAAAGGAATATAGTTTTTGATAAATAATGAAAATACTAACATAGGTTGGTTCAAGTGGCTTGACACATATTCCCCTTAAGTAAAGTCTTGAGTTTGAGTTTTGTGAATAAAGAAAATCTGTGATGAAACAGTTTTACCCTTTATTAGTCAAACAACTGCTTGACTCTAAAGAAATGGAGAATTCAATACAAAAAAAAAATAACTAATGAAAATTTCTACAGTTGCCAAATTTTCATCCTAGAAAAAGAGGAAAAACATGCAATTACTTACTATTCATCCTAGGATTTCTTTAAAATTTTCATACATAGTTAATATTACTTGAAATTTGGAATTAATGGTATTTCTTGTATTTCTAACATGCAAGCATTAACAGATCCTTTACTAATTAGCTTTAATTTTAATATTTTTGTGTTGGCCTCATAAATCAATAAAATATTTTGTTAATTCAGGAGTATCAACTTTCAATAAATTTCCAATGGCATCAATTCTTAGTGGACATAGATTTAGAGAAACTAGGTCGAGTGTTGAAGCTCGACTCCATTAAGGGAGGTGACGCCTGGAAGAGTTTTGACTTGTTGGTCTTTGACAGTTGGCACTGGTGGTTTTACAAGCCTCCCGCTCAGCCGTATGACTCAATTTTCTTCTCTCCAAAATTTGATATTTTAAAATTTATTTATGTTATTATTTTTTATTTACATTAATTACTAAGGTGTTAATTGCAGATGGGATTACATTCAAGTTGGAAATAAAACAATAAAAGACATGGATCGAATGGAAGCATTAAAGATTGGACTAGGAACTTGGGCCGAATGGGTTGACGCTGAGGTCGATCATTCAAAAACCCAAGTGGTTTATCAAGGAATCTCTGCATCGCATTATCAGTAAGACTGTAATCCTTCTACTTCGGTTCTTTCCCCTGTAATAAATTATTTAGGTTAATTTTATGGTTTTGGACAAAAATTAAATTGTTAGCCGTCTTCTATTTAAGGTGTTTGTAAACAGGTTTTTGCTATAACGGTTGGACTATAAAAGTGAGATTTGCCCCACATTAATAAAATTAAAGGTTTGAGCAAATATAGAAGCTTGTGTGAGTTACTCTACTTATTGCGAATTGGGTTTGGGTTGGAACCTCGTTTGACTTTATATGCATGACCCTTTGTTTACGACCAATTTTAATATAAAATTTAACATAACATCATAGTAGGTTGCTTGATCTTAAATTGTCACCGCCCCCGTTTGATTAAAAATTATATGCACGCGCCGGGCCTTGTTAGTAGCCCACATGTAAAGGGGCGTGTTGGGCTGTGAAAGTAGAATTTGTTCCTTTATATTAACTAAGTATAGGCCAAAATTTTCATGTAGGCCAAAATCTTATATCAAAGTTCCTTTATGTCAGTTTTGTATCTTAACTAATCCATTCAATAATTCAATTAGTTGACGGCCAACAACTAATCCAAACAAGTAACTAACAGCCAACGAGTAGCAGTTGACGGCCAAACTAGTTTTCACCCCTTGAAACTATTTAGTTTATATAGGCCAAAATTTTACACCGAAGTTTTGTATGTCATTCCTGCTGAACCAACATATAGGATACATAACATCATTGTCTATGTTTCATTCACTTTATTTTTGGCCATTGAAAATTGCAGTGGAAGCGACTTTGGGGAACCAGGAGCTGCGAACTGCGTAGGGGTGAAAGAGCCAGTGAAGGGGTCCAAGAGCCCAGCGCCACCAAGCCCGGGAATTGAGTTGGTGAAGGGCATTTTGGGCAAAATGAAAACCCCAGTTCTCTTTCTAGACGTTTCTTTGCTAACGCATCTGAGGCCCGATGCTCACCCTCAAACTTTTGCAAGCCCTCAGCACACCACCGGCGACTGCACCCACTGGTGCCTTGCTGGGGTCCCGGATTCTTGGAATCTTCTATTGTTTTCGTCCCTGTAGTTAATTAGCATCAATTTTATACTACATTCTTGTCAAACTCTGCTTAAATAAGTGTTGGTTAATGCTTTTGAATTTTCCATAGAAATTTCAGAATGTAAGTGTTGTGCAAAAAGAGCCACAGTGAATGAGTGGCTGCATACGGTGGAAGTTGCATACAGAAAGGCTTGTTTTTGATTTTCTCATTCGCCTAGTATCTAGTTTGACTTCTGATTTTCACCTCTTTTTTCCATCTCGTGTGGAGTCTTGAGTTAAATGCCTTCAATATATTTTGCTTGCATTTTGTTTGTTTGATTGATACTGTGCGACCATGGGATTTGGGCAATTAACAGACTGGTCCGTAATTCTTGAGAAATAATAGTTTACTTCCCGTAAGACTTACTTGGTTGGCTGGGCCACAGACCAAGGTGCAAACCGCTATGAAAATAACTTAGACACCCCCCCCCCCTTTTTTATTTACTTCTTTCAAATAAAAAGTTCTATCCCACATTAGCTTGACAAAGGCAACGATGGGTATCAATTGTGGACCGCATTCTCATCAGCCTTCTGTCCGTAGAAAGTCTGGCAAGAAGCCATCTCCAGAGGAAAGCATGCTTTGGAACATGGATTCACACTAGATGGACTTTGGCATAGAGGACGTTAACAAGGTGACCTAAGAGTCAATAATAGCCACTTACTATAGCATTAATAGAGTGTACCGATATATAATATTGTATTTTTACTAGGGCTGTCAAATAGGTCAGGTCGGGTTGGGTTCGTGTTCAGGTCGAAGTTAAACGGGTTAAAAACCCCCCGACCTGAACCTGACCTGTTTAATAAACGGGTTGAAAATCCAACCTGAAACCGTTTAACATTTAAATGGGTCGACCTGATTTTGACCTGTCTAACCCGTTTAAGTTAAACGGGTTAGAATCAGGTACCACTTACCTGTTTAACCTGTTTAACCCACTTAAGTTTCAAACTTTAAATGAGCATGTGTGTGAGCCTGAGACTACAATTGAACACTTTGTAAACAATACATGATTACATGAATTCTTGGTATACCAACTCCTGAACGAACCGGGTTCTGAGGAGATCAGTAGCAAGGAGATGGGGCGAGGGGAGTGGAGAGGACATGGGGAGATCGGATCAGTAGAGAGGATAAGAGAGGGGCGACTGAAGGCTGAAGCAACTCAAACAAGCTCTAACTCTGGGAGGAGGAGTGGTATTGCGAATGAAAAACTGAAGAAGGCAAGAAGCCTTTTATATCTAGGGTTTTCAGTTGATAGGGTGGGCTTTAGCCTTTATGGGCTTAGGAACAAAAAATGTGAAAAATATAAAATTTGAACTCTCCACCCCTAGCCAAAAATCTGAAAATTAAAATTTTAATGGCCCCCAAAAATATTCAAAAAAACTACACATAATTATATACCAATGGACGGGTTAAACGAGTTACTGTAAATGGGTAAATGGGTTGACCTGTTTAACCTGTTTATTTAAACGGGTTAAATAGGTATTTTTTCGTGTCGAAAATTTCAACCTGAACCTAACTCGTTTAATTAAACGGGTTAATCATGTCAACCCATTTAATTAAACGGGTTGAAAATCTTTACCCAAATCCGCCTAATTTCGTGTTCGGTTCGGATCGGTAATCGTGTCGGGTTAGCTTTTGACAGCCCTAATTTTTACAATTGTACAGTATGTTATAAATACAACTTTAGACTCACAGTGTGGGTGAGATTTTCCTTCTCCTAAGTCTCACATGGTATCAGAGAGGGTTCGCTCCTAAGACTGTATACCCCCATGTGAACCTCTTTCTTTCTTCCTCCTCAAGTTTTCCTCCTAAAAACCTAAGCCTGCTTGCTCATGGCCGACTCAACCTCAACTGCCGCCATGACCACTGCATCTGCTACCATCTCCAACATGGTCCACCCCCACCCTGTCCCCTCTTCTGGTTCGTCCACACCAGTGTCTGCTCTAATGACTTCGCCCATCTCCACTGAGGTTGGCGGTGATTTCCTCTCCTCTCTATAGTTTAATTTTACTCACTACCTCCACCCCCACAACGACTCAAATATCTCCTGCAATCTCCTCCATCAGCCGCACTTGGTCCAACAAGCATAGCCCAGCATCCCTTGTGTTCCCTCCTCATGGTCAACATATAGCATAGCTATGACATACTTGGATTACTGTGATCTACTTCTCCACGTCTTTTCCACCTTGGGTTTTCCCACAACCGGGTACCTTTGATGGGTCTTGGTCGCCCTCTTCGTTGATGCCAAGCCAAGGTTGTGGTTCACTACTACTTCCTTCATCATTATGGACAGTCAATATCACTACATATCTAACCACACTCCTTGCTTCGATTGATGACTACTTGTCCTGGGAAACTTAATTTACCTCGTTTGTGATTATGCATCAAGTTCAAGGTATGGTTGATGGCATTATCTTGCAACCAACCTCTACGATTTTGGTGGCTCCAAGTGTTCATCAACCAAATTTGGCTTACTTATTGCCTTTGGGCTAATCAACTCATTCGAGCAAGGATCTTTGCTATTATTTCCAATGATACATTATGTGAGGTACGTAACATATCTAATGCTTTGCCAATCTAATAGCATGTGCCTCTCATTTTAATACTGCTAATTAAGCCAGAGCGTTGGACCCTAAATGTATTCTTACTAATGTATCAAGGGAATTGATAAGTCTGTGGAGGATTATTTGTGTCATATTAAAACTCTTATTATCTTGCTGCTACTCAGAGTCATGTTTCTGATCTTGAGTTGATTCAGTTTACTATGTTTGGATTGCATCCTGATTATCCCATTTTGTTACTACTTATTTTATGATGCCCTCATAATCACACTTTTGATGATTTAAGGTCTAAACTCATTTTCTGTGAGAAATGGTTGAATTTTCAATCCACTAGAGAAACTCATGGTCATCAGGCCCTAGGTAGCAGTCTTAGTGCAAGCAGTAATAATTAGGGGCGGGTCCTGCATCCAAACCAATAACTAGACCTGTCAATTCGGGCAGACAGGTAAATACGGGTCAAGTGTATTCGAGTTCGGGTAAAATACGGGTCAGATGTATTTCGAGTTCGGGTAAAATACGAGTAAGTGTATTTCGGTTTTGTAGATTTCATATCGACCCAACAGATTTAGAGCGCAATTTTTGTTAATCATTTTTCTTTTTTCAAAATTAAGAATCAGGCATATTTATTGCTTAAAATTGTTAGTGTTCAATGAAAAAACATGGCAATTGTGATTTTTTAAAAGAATATTAAAAACATTCAAACTTTTCATTATAATATATGTATGCCATGCATTAGCGGGCAAAGACTTGGGTCAAGTTTAGGTTGAGCGGGTCAGCACATACATTAAAATAAGGTCAATAATGGATTGGGTCATTAATGGGTCGGCCCATCTAGAACAACTTAACGGATCAGAGCAATTGAGCTCGCTAATAACCCATTTAATAATTCGATATCTTTGTTAACTGACCTGCCATTACCTTATTAGGTATACTTTATTAAGAGATTGATTGTAATACGAATACGACCTGCCCATTTTCTACCAATAGTATCGTAGTTAAAGGTGAATTAGACTGGAAACCAAACAAAAGGGAATTAGAGAAGTACAAGATATTATGTTTTAATTGTAACGTCAAAAATTTAGATTTCTGTAGAGTAATTTATCTAAAGTAATATTAAACACATTCATTTCAACAAAAATATAGGATTTCTAGTATTTGGCTTATTTTGTTTGATTTTCTTTCAAGTACATCATTCTGTCGCGTCGTTTCATATCCATTGTTTTTAGTTGTCTAACTTATAAGTTGCGTATGATATTATTTTATGATAGTCAAGTGGAAAAAGTAAGGGTACAATTGTTTAGTTTGTGAGATGATGCGATAGTTGTATAATGTGTGTCCAAACGATTGGATATAATGAATAACTATTATTGCTAAGAGGAAAATAAAAGATAATTAAAGAAAAAAAATATAATGTTCGGGTCAAGCGAGTGGGTTCGGGTTGAGTTTGACCCGCTAATTTGTGGGTTTTTTGGGTTCGGTTTATTTCGGGTTCGGGTCGAGAAAATCATGTTCAAAATTCAAAACTTTCGGGTAGGTTCGGGTCTGGTTTTCGGGTTGGGTCAGTTTTTGCAAGGTCGACCAATAACAATAATTATAGTCGAGATAAGAATAACGGTGGTCGTCAAAACTAAACAATAAGGGTGGAGATTGAAAAAACCCATCATAATGACTCTATTTATAGGACTACTAGTATTGTATTTGGTAATGTAAATGTTTCATCGTCACATACTTATTACGCTTCTAGTGGGGATACTCACTCGTTTTCTAGAGGCACTACTAGACAAAAGGGATATTAGGGTTACATCCCAATACTATTTATTAAATCTGTGGTGCCCCAAGTCATTCCATTGATCTTGTCCTAACCGCTTTCAACCTCGACAGCATCTGGCACTTGTTGCATATGCTACATTGAGTTCCGTCAATGTTGGTGAGCAAATCTAGTATTCAGACTCTACTGCTACCTCCGACATGACTCTTAATGATGGTAAGTTGCTTACTAAATCTACTTACTCTGGGTCCATTCTCGTTAAAGTTTGGAATGGAACCTTGTTGCCTACATCCTTGTAAAGCCTTTGCATCTTCGTCGTATTCTTCATGTCCCTCAGTTGCGTCATAACCTTTGGTCTATTAGGAAACTCTATAGTGACAACAACTGTAGTATCATTTTTACTCTAATTCTGTTCATTTTGAGGACAACATCATGATTCATGTCATTTTGCAAGCCCTACTGTTGCAATGTCTATCCAATTTGTCTTCCTATTGAAAGCCCTCTGGTTCCTACAAACCTGGTGTTTGGTACTTTAGGAGACCACTTTGGTGTCATCGCCTAGGGCATTGTCGAGCTCATGTTCTTGTTGTTTTAAAGAAAAACCATCTTCTGAAATTTTCTTCTTTTTGTGATAGTCATATGACTTATTATATAACTAAATCACGTAGACTTGCTTTTGATTTAGTGGGGATTATATTGTCTCTTCGCTTGAGTTGATACATTCTTATGCATGAAAGTTTCATGTTCTATCTCATAGGAATTTTAAGTACTGTATCTCGTTTATTGATGATTTGTCTTATTCCACATGGATTTATTCTATGAAATAGAAATCGGAAGTCTATAGTGTTTTTTGCAATTTTATATTCTTAGTTGAAAATCACAAAATAAAAATGTTTGAGAGTAATGGGGGAAATGAGTTTGATCAAACTATTATGCACGACCTCTTTCTTAAACGTGATATTTAGTTTTGAAAATTTGGTCCTTACACATAACAATGAAATGAAATAGCTGAAAGAGAGCACTAGGATCTTCTTTAAAGGACTTGTTCTTTTCTTATTAATACCTCTCTTCCTGCCTCTTTTTGATTAGATGTGGGTTATGATGTCTTTTTACCATTAGTAGGCTTCCTACTCCTATTCTTCATGACGAGTTTCCTAACGACGTTTTATTTGCAAAAGTCCATGATTATGGTTTCCTTAAACCTTTTGCTTATGCTTGTTTTCCACATTTGGTTTCCAAAGTCAGTTCAATGTGTGTTTTTAGGCTATGCCCCACATTATAAGGCCTATCGATGTTTGGATCCTATTATTGACCGTGTTTACATAAGTCGGTCATGTGCGTTTTTATGAAAATGTTTTTCCTTTCCCACTGTTGTATGACGAGCTCCTTCCCTTCCTAAAGCTCCTCCCTTTGTTCTTCAAGAATTTTTGACCCTTACCCATACTTTAGATACTATTGTGACTTCATCTATGTCCACGCCATCCCTTACCTTAAGCGCTTTGCATCCTAATAGGTGAGTAGACCTAGCAAAACCTGACCCGACTCGAAAACCTGACCCAAACTCACCTGAATGTTTTGGGTTTTGAACACGATTTTTTTTTGACCCGAACCTGAAATAAACTGAACCCGAAATACACTGAACTCAAAAAATCCGAAAAAATTTGGGTCAAACTCGACCCAAACCCAAACCTGTCCGCTCAACCCAAATATTATATGGTTAATTTTTAATTTTTCTTTAATTTATAACAGTAATAGTTTTTTTATTATAATGAATCATTTAAAGAGACGTGTAACTATCGCATCCCTTCGAAAATTAAACAATGATACTA
The DNA here is from genome assembly GCA_017589665.1 of Selenicereus undatus. Classification (NCBI taxonomy): domain Eukaryota; kingdom Viridiplantae; phylum Streptophyta; class Magnoliopsida; order Caryophyllales; family Cactaceae; genus Selenicereus; species Selenicereus undatus. The sequence goes on along the minus strand of JACYFF010010365.1, from coordinate 50,008,355 downwards.
ACTCTTTTCCAAAATCATTCCCGTAAAATAACATCATACACAACTTATAAATGGGACAATTTAGAAAATGGGCATGAAATATCTAGTCTTAAGAAAATCAATTTAGAAAGTATTAAAAATGTTCAAGTCATACCATTATATTCTTAGTGAGATGAATATGTCTCATCACATTTTAAATAATATTACTCTGTAATAATCTAAAATTTTGACGTTATAATTAATAAATAATTGTAATATCTTGTGCATCTATAATATTCTTTCATTTGACTTCGTTCTAATTTGTCTCGAACTTGATGTCAGTGTTGGGCAATGGACTAACTTGTATTCGTGTTAAGATCGGCCAATTAATAAAACATACATAATGAGGTAATGGTAAGTTAATTTACAAAATATCGAATCATTAAATGAGTTATTAACATGTCGAACCACTCCAAACTGTTATCATGCTTTAGATAGACCGACCCATGAATGACCCGATCCCACTTAAATGTGACTTATTGTCCACTAGTACATGGTGTTCATATATCATATTGAAAAGTTTGAATATTTTTTTATGTTCTTTTAAGAAATTACAATTACAATGCTTGTTCATTAAATACAGACAATTTTAAGTAATAAATGTACCAAGATTTTAATTTTGACAAAAAGAGAAATAACTCAATAAAAAGGTAATCCTAACCCGTTGGGTTGATCCGAAATCCGTAATCGCCATATTTTACCCGAACCCAAAATGCATCCGAGCTGTATTTTACCCGAATCCGAATACATCCAACTTGTATTTAACCTGTACCCCGAATTGACATGTCTTTGGGTAAGCCTATCAACCCCATCCTCCCCCTATCTCTTCTAGGCCTTACTCGTCCACTAGTTCTGGGCTCTCTACCATTTCCTCATAGTTGTTGTGCTCTTCTCCAAGCCCAGTCCCTGACCCAGTTGATACAACCTTCCCAGTGGGTCTCCTAGTGCTGGGCTTCATGCTTCCTCCACCCCATAGCCTAGTTTTAGGTGCCTACTATGGTGTCCAGCTCGCAGCCTAACATTCCCCTACGTCTTCGCCCTTAGCTAGTTCCCCTGCAGGGCATTTACCCCACCAAAAGCCCATCGCCCATTCCTATTATTGCCACTCAGCGTATATGGGCATCTTCTCAACCCACATACTAATGTGCATAGGGCCTTTTTTCCTAGTAGGAAGTATGTTGCTGATGTCTTTCATAAATTTCATTTATGCACAATCAAACTTGTTATTATTCCTATTTCCTGAACCACCTTATCCCTGGCTAATGGTGAGTTGCCTGCTAATCCCACTAAGTTTCGAAGTATGGTAAATGCTTTATAGTATTTGACTATAACTCCTTTTAACATTGCCCATGCAGTCCATATAGTTTCTTAGTTTATGCATACCCTCCGCACTAATGACCTCCATGTTGTAAAGTATATGTTTAGGTGTTTACAGGGTATCGATGACCATGGGCTAATAATTGCCTATTAAGATACTAATTGGGCTAACTGTAAGGACTCCTATCACTCCACTACTGATTACACTGTGTACTTTAAATCTAACCTATTACCTGGAGATCTAAAAACCAGACTACAATATCTAAGTCTTCTATAGAGGCTGAATACTATGCTCTTGGTTATATAGTTGCTAAAACTGTCTCAATTTAAAAGTTGTTGTACAATTTGTAGATTATCATTCGTGACCCCATTTATCTTTATTGTGATAATATCAGTACCACTTATATGTCTGCCAATCCAATTTAGCACGACCACAACAAACATATTATAGTTGGCTATCATTTTGTTTGAGAGCGACTTTCTACTGGTGATCTTGTAGTTTGCTATATTCCTACCAGTTTACAGGTTGCGAGTATGTTTACAAAAGGATTTCGTTCAAACAATTCTTATTTTTAAAATCCAATCTGTCCTTGCGTACCCCCAATCAGGTTGAGGAGGCATAATAGAGTGTAAGGATAATATTATTTTTTACAATTGTAAAATATCTTATAAATAAAACTCCCGGCTCCTAGGGTTGGGCGAGGCTTTTCCTGCTCCTAAATCGTGCAAGCATACATACCATCAGGCCTACCATTGCAAACTGAACTACTAAACCATGCAATAAAAACATTTCTCAGTCTTAAAATCTTACTCAAATACCAGACTATCTCAGTTTTAGGGACAACAGTCAAATATTTTAGCCTTTAAGGTAAACACCACTAACCCATTTACGCATAAACACTTTTCATAGAGGTCCACTCTAGATAAATGCTTGGCCATAACTGCTTGATTAACTCCATAACTTATGGTTCTTGACCCCAAAACCACCAGCAGATTTAGGTTTACGTGCTACAACCTACGCCACAGGGGGAACTTTCTTAGATTCATGTTGTTGACTTCAAAGGAAATTTCTACAAATGGTGTCAACTTCTCTAATAAGCGATTGAGGAAGAATAACTATAAAAAACTAACAATATTGTAGGGCAAAGAGAACAACCACTAGAAAAAAAAATGATGTATAGCAATGGATTTAGCGATGGAATTTCGAAATCAATGATGGATACGTACTGTTGCATTTTTGCTCTTTGCTATGTACTTAGCGATGGATTTTTGAAAATCTGTCGCTATATGGCAATGGAAATGTCGACGGATTGTCAGGGATGGTGTCCAAGTGGGCGACAGAATCATTATTCCGTTGCCATTAGCGACAGACTGTTCGTTGCTGATGGTGATTGATTATACATTCTGTCACCTAATCTTGACTGTAAAAAAAAATAAATCATTGCAACGGATAATCCGTAGCGAATCCATCGTAATAATTGAACTTTTTTTAAAATAAAATTTTTGTTTTTCCAAGTATCCCCAACTACAATAAATTTCATTCCCTGCAGAGAATTACATCGAGGATATTAAGCCCATTCGCTATAAACGCTGCCCTCGAAGCATTTTCATCAAATCTCAATCCATAAACAAGCCAAACATCACATACCATCCAAATCATTTCAAGTGTTTCATCACAATTCATGTCCCAAATTCATAGAAACAACATGTAGTTGCCAAAAATATAAGTATACTTAACAACACCATGGTCAAGAGAGTAAAATACATGCAAGTGCAAACATATAATCAAGGAATCGAGAGGTGAGAAGCAAGCAACTCAGGAATCAATCTTTGAGGTGAGTATCATTATACTCTTCATCCTCACCCTCCTCCTCCTCCTCATTCTCTTCATCATGTTGTGAAGGGTTAGTGAAGGGAGGTTGCTATCCCGAACCGGAAGCTTGTTACATGTGAAAAAAGACTTGTATTTACTGATTCATACTCATCATTTGTTGGCTGAGTCGCATTTGCTCCCTTAGCATTTCCTCCTTGAGTTTCTTATTGCTTTAGCTTAGCATTTGGTTGGACTCCTCTAATTTCTTGTATTTATCCACAAGCATCCGATATATTTCAGTTTGCGATGTGAGCTCACGCCCCAAGTTGGTCACCATACCCCTTAGATCATTCAACTGCTATTGGGATAGAACCTTACCTGTACCTGCTACAAAATCATGTATATATGCAGTATACATTAGTGACAATGACTTAACTTATCCTAAATTTACATTCTGCTCAACTTTTATAATAACAACTCAAATACGAATAGTGTTTAAATTTACTATACCAACTCGTTGAGAGGGACTAAAGTAAAAGGATTCTCCAATATTGACGTCCTCATCTCCAATGTTGTAAATATGACCTTTTTTGTTTGAATAGGCCTTCACCCACAACTCATTTGGGTTTGAAAGTGACTCAGATAGATTTTGGGAATTTCCATATGATGTCGGTTGAGAGTTGATGATATTCTAAAATTCTCGTTCAAAGGATTCCTATAATATTACAACATTTGTAAAAAATCAAATATATTATACTTAATAAAAGTGTATGAATCGAGCTTGAACCACTAATTAGGATTGAATATCAAGAATAACTTACGTATGTTTGTTGTGCTTTGATAGTCCATCTTCTTTGCCAGGAAGTTTGTGAGTGTGAGCGAATAACTCAACAATTGTGGGATCTGTCTCAAGTTGTTCCCTCTATGTTGGAAACAAATTTAGAAAATCACGTTAACCACCACAGTTAACAAATAACTACAAAAAGTTGAAAGATGTACAGTTAGTTACCAGACGGTTCTTATCCTCATGCATAAGGATCGAGCCACAGGTGTGGAGAGATGGTCCAAGACTATCTGGATCACCAAGCTGATTTTTTTGCGCTTGTGCACACAATTTCTTGTACGTTTCATTTGCCCAATATTGTTGGAGTCCTTTCCATTGGTCATCACCAAGCCATTTAGGCTTCTTGTTGTGCTTTCGTACTTTGCCAAAGAAGTCCCTCAAACGTGTATTGCCTCTATTTTCAATTTTTTTTTCTGATTCAGCCTTCATGGATTGGATCCTAAGTGAACCACATCAAATGATCCCATAACAATAAACCAGGTACATACAAAGTGTTAATATGTAGTCAATTTAGTTACCTTAAACTCTCTAAACCACAAATCACGAACTTGTTTAGGCACTTTACCCCCAAGAAAGCCAATGTATATCATATTTGCCTTGAAAGATCAGAGAAATCCTACCAACAACACCTTTATTTGGGACAAACCTATTTTAACCAAAAACATCAAATTAACGCGACATTACACAAAACACTTGAAGTTAGAAATCCATAATAATTTTTTGACTTACCCCTTACCGTCTGGTACAATATAAGTATTCGTTCAAATGCTTCCATGACTAGATTGAGCTTCACGATCTCCATTTCCAATGTCTTGTTGGGATTGGTCAGAGTTAGGGTCAATGGTTTAGGGTAATAGGGCTCACAGTGTATGCAATAGGGATGTTGTTTGGAATGTTATATGCAAATTGATCATAAATTAATGTCTGATGAGGGATATATGGGGTATGTTGAGAAAAATATCCTATAGGAACTGTCCCAAAATAATTAGGGATTGTTCCTAGAACATCTGGAATGTAAACACTCATGGTTGCTGTTGGGGTAAATGTGGCACAAGGTATTTGGGAGGAAGGTTGATCAATGTCCATAGCATTGGGATATGCGCTGGAGCTCCTATGCCTTCTTCCTTGACCTCGCGTAGAGGACTTACCTCGATGATGGGTGGAATCCATATTGAAGTAGTTGATAACAAATGCATGTACAAATAACCATTGTACAAATCAACAATTTAGTCACACAACACAATAGTTAAATAACATCAAGTTTCAAAATTAACACATATAATAAAAGCAAATTCATACACATTTGTGTTACAAAACTAAGTATTGAAATATATAACAATTCATAAGTATTTAATTATCTACATCATCTTCATCATCATCCTCACCCCTATCCTTGTAGTCATTCTCATCATCATCGTCATCATCATATAAATGTATATCTTCCCGTGCTTCGTCTGTGTCATTCCCATCATCCACTAAGCCTCTTCATGACCCTCATCTTCGTCTACCTCATCTATTTCATCATTCAGTTGAACAAATAAAAAACCCATATCATCATTAACCTCTTCAAATGACGCACTTTTACAATCATTAACTTCTTCTAGTGGTGCTCTTTAATGCACTAATGATGTAGGGATAACATCATTCAAAGGTTGAACGAATGTCCTCATATCCTTTTATTGGTAAGCAATGGGAAGAGTGTATTGCGTATCCGCACTGGCACTTGGTTTGGTTGCTATGATAACAAGCCAATTAATCTTATCCCTTGAGCGATCTAGATGTGTCATGAAGTACACTTGTGATAATCAGTGTTTGGGAAGTTGAATGCATCGTACTTTTTGTACCTCCTGTGCGATGAACATCAATAAGTTTGTTTAGTTTATGAGAGTGTGCCCCACGATTCAATGTGGGATCAAACCACTCACAACTGAATAACACACATCTTTTAAGTAGTTCACCTACATACTCAATTTCGATAATATGTTGAAGTACTCCATAATAATCACTTTCACTATCACCTTTTGCAGTCCCACACACACGAACACCACAAATGTACTTTTGCTTTCCGCTACTGTGAGCTTCTATGTGGAATTTAAATCCACTAACTTTATATGTCGTCCACGTTGACACATGTCTATTAGGATTCGCAGCCAATTGTGTCAAGTACCAATGTTTATGGTTGTCGAACAGCTGAATGCAATGCACCTAAGGTGACATAGGATGTGGTTTCAATCAATACAATTCATCTAATTGTGTTGTAGTATCTATAAGGGAATAAGTTAAGTTACTTACATTTCAACTAAACCAATCTGCAAAATGAGTTTCAATAATCGTATCAACATCACCATCATTAAAATTGTGATGTGCAGTTCATCCTTGTTATGTGAAAATTTTATGACATTTTATAAAGGTTGTAAATAACTAGTTTTTTTAAGCATAAACTCAATGGAATTTACAATGGATAAGGTAGCATTCACGAATATAAGGCTTAACTTCATCACAATTTAATAACACGTGAAGATGATCACCAATATATTCAGAATCCGTAAGATACCTTGATCTTTTTGTCCCAATGGCGGTCCCTTGTGGTTCAAACACAGATAGAGTTGGGAAATAATTATTATATAAGTGATCTTTCCTTCATCAAATTATGTAAGTGATTGAAATAATGGTGGTCCCATGTGGTTCAAACGTAAATAGCGCAACAATAAATTTAGCATCTCTGAGATACATTGATCTTTGACATTTATTGCGCATAGAAGGCACATTAGAGCCGAAATAATTGGAGGCGAAGAATGCCCTTTCAGCTTCTAAGTAAGCCTTTGCAATGAACCTTAAGGATATGCTTGTTGTTTTATCTTTTTCTTTAAATGACTGAAGTACCTAACAAAATAATATTAAGTAATACCATAAGTGATTGCATAGTTTAGTTTTTTAAATCCATTTTCAGCAAATAAAATCTATTTTATCTCTCAAATGGATACATCTATCGATATTGTACAGGTATGGCTCTTTTGCCAAATGCATCGGCAAATGCTCCATCACATTGAGGAAGTCTGGAGGAAATATCATCTCTACCTTATAATGAGTAATGGTAATGTTCAGATGCATTTTCTCAAGCACATTTTCTCGCAGTGTTGTCGAGCACAAATTCCTAAAGAACTGATTTATCTTAATGAGAGGCTTTAGCACATCATCTGGGAGAGCACCAAATGTAATGGGTAACAGAGTCTTAAGCAACAAAATAATTACAATCTATTATACATTCACCAATGATGTGGAGGGTTATTCATATTCTGCTCAAACAACAATATTCATATAAGTTATTGGATTAGTATTAATTTCAATTTATATAATTATAATTATATAAATGACTCAATTATAGATTACAAATATTTTAAGAGTCAAACACAACATTAAGTAATCTACAAATATATATATATATATATATATATATATATATATATATATATATATAACTACGTACATCAGTTCAATATATATCATTAGAAACATGCGTTATATAAGATATAATTGAATATATAAACATATATGCTAACTTACATAAAAAATTTTAAATATTCATGTTCCACTCCATCTATTTTCTTAAATTATGAACCTAAATACTTATTAAAGTACTCCTAAGCACAAATAAAATATCAAATCACATTAGCATACAACCCACATGTTGGGTTTAGTGGTCCAAAATCAGCTCCACAAATCCACCACGGGCTTTAAGGAGTTTGGGCTACGGACCGTGGTGGCTAGGGTTACTCCTAGGGTTTTTAGCATCCTTATACCTCTAAACCCTATATAAAGGGCCTAACCTAGGCTCTAATGACCATCCCAATATCACGTAAAAACAAGCATCCATAAGAGCTTAAGTTCTACTGATCTTGCTTTTGTGAGATAGTGTTCTGAGTGATTTGTAATCGCTTTCTGATCTCTTCCTAGAGCACATCGCTCTGAGATAATTTTTGTACTCTTGCATCTCATAGTGGATTCCTCACTCATCGCCATATGTGGTTTTCTCCCGTTTTGGGTTTCCATGTAAATCTTGGCGTTCTTTATTGTTCTTGTTATTGTTATTTTGCTTTTGATTATCATTGTTCATCCTAACACTTCCACTATTAGTTTACTCTAATTCCTAACAAGTGGCATTAGGGAAAGGTTTAGGACGTCTTCAATTATGAAGGTTGATATTCAGAAGTTTGATGGAGAGATTAGTTTCAATCTCTGGAAGGTGTAGATGAGAGTCGTTCTCATTCAACATGGGTTGTGGAGGTTCTCTCAGGACCTCATACGAAACACAATACCATGATAGAAGAATAATGGGCAGAACAAGAGAAGAAGAAGCGTGGTTCTTTGACGAACGACGAATGGGAAGAACTAGAGGAGAAGGCACTTTGGGCCATATAGTTATGCCTGGCGCATCATGTCTTGCGAGAGGTGCTTGATAAGACAACTGCAATGGGTCTTTGTGTTTGGCTGGAGGAACTCTACATGACGAAGAGTCTCACCAACAAGATCCGATTAAAGGAAAGGTTGTACACTTTCCAGATGGAAGAAGGTACTCCTGTTTAAAAACATCTAAATGAGTTTAATTCGATTATTGTTGATCTTCAAAGTTTAGATGTAAAGATTGAGGACAATGATAAGGCTATATTGCTGGTTATCTCTTTGCCTTCCTCCTATAAACACTTCGAGGAAGTTTTGTTGTATAGCAACGACACTTTATCTTTTGAGGATGTTAAGTCTAACTTACTATCCAAAGAAAAGTTTGATCTTGAAGTGCATTCTGTTAACAAAGCAGAAGGTTTGTTTGTAAGAGGAAGATCCTCCAAAAAGGAGGTTACAAACAGGAGAAACGCTAGATCGAAGTTGAAAGGTCGAAAATCCGGTAAATTCTGCAAATACTGCAAATACTACAAAAAGCCAGGGCATTTGGTCGCAGAATGTTACAAATTGAAGAATAAGGAGCGAGAAGAGAAGAGCAGTTAATTAGGTGAAGCTGCAGTTGTTGACTCTGGGTCAAATGGTGATGTCTTACTAGTCACCACAACTGACAGCAGAGGTGCTATTGAGTTGGTTATGGACTCCGGCTGCACCTATCATATGTGTCTCCACAGGGGCTGGTTTTTAACATTTGAACCGCTGGATTCAGGTGTCATTCTCATGGGCAATAACGCCTAATGTAGTGTTACAGGCATTGGCAGTGTTCAGATTAAGACCCACGATCGTGTACTGAGAATTCTTTTCAATGTCCATCACATTCCTGACGTGAAGCGCAACCTTATCTCACTTGTTACCCTCGAATCTAACGGGTGCAAGTATTTCGCTGAAGGTGGAGTCCTGAAGATCTCCAAGGGTGCACAGGTTCTTATGAAAAGAGTAAGACGTCGGAGTCGCTATATACTCCGAGGTTCCATAGTGACTGGTTCTGCTACAGTCACCACCCCCTCATTCGAAGCATATTCTTCTCAATTGTGGCATCCTCGCTTGGGCCACATGAGTGAGAATGGAATGACAATTCTAAGCAAGCTAGGTCTACTTGGCAGCGAAGGTACAGGGAAATTTGATTTGTGTGATGATTGTGTTTTTGGAAAACAAAAGAGAGTAAGTTTTTCTACTACCACTCACCGTACTAAAGGTACCCTTGATTATATACATTCTAACTGGTGGGGTCCGTCTAGAGTTCCTTCTATTAGAGGAAAACGTTATATGCTGACCTTTGTAGATGATTTTTCTCAAAGAGTCTGGGTTTATTTTTTGAGGTAGAAAAATAAGGCTTTTCCCATGTTCAAGAAATTCAAAGCCCTCATAGAGAACCAGACTGGGAGAAAGATAAACAAACTCAGGACTGACAATGGTCTCGGGTTATGTGAGTCTGATTTCAACGAGTTCTGCACCACTCAGGGTATCGCCAAATATAAGACCTTAGTCAAAAAGCCTTAGCAAAATGGAGTCGCCGAACATATCAATTGGACTCTACTTGAAAGAGCTCGTTGTATGCTCTCCAACGCCAACTTGTGGCATCGTCATGATTTCTAAGCAGAGGCTGTTTCAACGGCCTGTTATTTGGTAAATTGTTCTCTACACTCCTTTATTGACTTCAAAATTCCAGAAGAAGTTTGGTCAGGTAATCCTGTTGACTATTCTATTCTGCGAGTATTTTGATGCTCTGCCTATGCACATGTTGACAATAAGAAGTTGGCCCCTCGGGCTGTCAAGTGCATGTTTCTAGGTTATGCACATGAATCTAAGGGATACCGGTTGTGGTGTCCTAACTCCAAGAAGGTCATTCAAAGTCGGGATGTAACCTTCAATGAAACTGCTATGTTTTTACCTGGGAAAGAGTCTGTTTCTACAAATAATCAGGAAGATGCTAGTCAGAAGTTGGAGTTTGAGATTCCTGCAGATGTTCCTCAAGGTGGAGACACATTACCTCATTCTAGTAGTGAGGTCCAGTCTGAGGAAGTCAATCTCAACATTCCAAATCCAGAACCGCAGGCCACAGATACTTACTCTCGTGCTCGTGACAGACCACAAAGAACCATCAGGAAGCCTGCACGTTACTCAGCTGATGATGAGAATGGGCTTATTGCTTATGCACTGGCCATTGCACAGGAGATACCTAAAGGCATTGAACCTTCCTCGCATTCTGAAGCCATTTCCTGTCCCAACTCCTCAAACTGGCTTACGGCTATGCAAGAAGAGATAGAGAGCCTATACAAGAATGAGACTTGGGAATTACGTGATCTATTGAAAGGTCATCGTGCTCTAATGGCCAAGTAGATCTACAAGCGAAAGGAGGGCATTCCTGGCGTTTGAAGATGCAAGGTGGAAAGCACGGTTGGTTCTTCAAGGCTGCAACCAGAAGAAAGGTATTAACTTTAATGAAGTCTTTTCTCCTGTAGTACATCATACGTCCATTAGAGTGCTGCTTGCTTTTGTTGCTCTATTTGACTTGGACGTGGAGCAACTTGATTTCAAAACTGCGTTCCTTCATGGTGAGTTGGAGGAGGAGATTTATATGAGGCAACCTGAAGGATTTGTTGTTCCTGGCAAGGAACACAGTGTGTGTTGACTAAAGAAGTCCTTGTATGGACTTAAGCGAGCCCCTAGACAATGGTACAAATGATTTCATGCATTCATGATAAGGCAAGGCTATACACGATGTCACTATGACATTTGTGTGTACTTTCAAGAATCTGGTGGTTCCTTCATTTATCTACTGCTGTGTGTTGACGATATGCTCATTGCTTCCAAGGATAAGTCCTTGATCGACAAGTCAAAATCTCAACTTAGTGATGAGTTCGAGATGAAGGATCCAGGCGCAGCCAAAAAGATACTAGGAATGGAGATTCACATGGATTGAGGGGCTGGCAAACTATACCTATCTCAAAGGAAGTACCTTGAGAAAGTCCTTAATAGGTTCAATATAGATAACTGTAAATCAGTATCCAATCCTGTAGCTGCACATTTCAAGTTTTCAGCCAAGTCCTATCCTAAGTTTGAAGGGTAGATAGAGATAATGTCTCATATTCCCTATTCTAGTGCAGTTAGAAGTCTCATGTATGTTATGGTCTGCACTAGACTTAACTTAGCCTATGCTGTTACTGTGGTGAGCCGCGATATGCATAATCCTAGTAAGGATCATTGGGAGGTTGTAAAATGGATCATTCGCTATGTGAAGGGTTTTCTTGACAGATGTTTGGTGTTTGACAAATCCAAGACTACAACCTATGATGTTGCAGGTTTCAATGATTCTGATTGTGCTGGAGATCTTGATCGTAGGCGCTCTATTTCTGGCTATATTTTCACCTTGTGTGCGGGTGCAATCTTGTGGAAGGAATCACTACAGTCTATTGCAGCTTTGTCCACTGCTAAGGCTGAATATATCACTGCAACTGAGGGTGTTAAAGAAGCTACAAGGTTGAGAGACCTTATTACTGAGCTCGGAGTTTCACAAGACGTCACTACTGTATTTTCGGATAGTTAAAGTGCTATTCATCTCATCAAAAACGATGCCTGCCATTCAAAGATCAAGCATATCAGTATCAAGTACCACTTCATCAGATATACTATTGTTGCAGGAGACATTACGGTGAAGAAAGTTCATACCTCAGAGAATCCTACAGATATGCTCACAAAGTCTTCTCCTATTGCTAAGTTCCAGCATTGCTTGGACTTAGTTGGCATTCAGTGCCTTTGATTACCCTTCAGGGTCCTTTAATAGTGTTCTCTATGGATGTTGGTGATTTTGGTCGAAGGTGGAGATTGTTGGGTTTAATGGCTCAAAATCAACTTCGCAGATCCACCACGTGCTTCAAAGAGTTTGGGCTACGGAACGTGGCGGCTAGGGTTTCGTCGTCTTGGCGGCTAGGGTTGCTCCTGGGGTTTTTAACATCCTTATACCTCTAAACCCTATATAAAGGGCCTAACCTAGGCTCTAATGATGATCACAATAACACATAAACACAAGCATCCATAAGAGCCTAAGTTCTGCAATTCATATTTTGGTCAGAGAGTGTTCTGAGTGATTTGTATTCGCTTTCTAATCTCTTCCTAGAGCACATCGCTCCGAGATCAGTTTTGTACTCTCCGATCTCATAATTGATTCTTCGCTCATTGTCGTCCGTTGTTTTTACCCACTTTGGGTTTCCACGTAAATCTTGGTGTTCTTTATTGTTCTTGTTATCGTTATTTTACTTTTGATTATCATTGTTCATCCTAACACTTCCGCTATTAGTTTGCTGTAATTCCTAACAACTGGTATCAGACCAAGGTTTAGGATGTCTTCAATCTTGAATAGTTATATTCAGAAGTTTGATGGAGAGATTAGTTTTAGTCTTTGGAAGATGCAGATGAGAGCCGTTCTCATTCGGCATGGGTTGTGGAAGGTTCTCTCAGGACCTCATATGAAACCCAGTACGATGACAGAAGAGCAATGGGCAGAATAGAAGAAGGAGAAGCATGGTTCTTTGATGGACGACGAATAGGAAGAACTGGAAGAGAAGGCACTTTCGGCCATACAGTTGTGCTTGGCGCCTCATGTCTTGTGAGAAGTGCTTAATAAGACAACCGCAGTAGGTCTTTGGGTTCGGCTGGAGGAACTCTACATGACGAAGAGTCTCACCAACAAGATCCGATTAAAGGAAAGGTTGTACACTTTCAAGATGGCAGAAGGTACTCCTGTTTAAAAACATCTAAACAATTTTAATTCAATTATTGTCGATCCTGAAAGTTTAGATGTAAAGATTGAGGATGAGGATAAGGCCATATTGCTGGTTGTCTATTTGCCTTCCTCCTATAAACACTTCAAGGAAGTTTTGTTGTATAGCAACAACGACACTTTATCTTTTGAGGATGTTAAGTCTAACTTACTATCCAAAGAAAAGTTTGATCTTGAAGTGCATTCTGTTGACAAAGTAAAAGGTTTGTTTGTAAGAGGAATATCCTCCGAAAAAGAGGTTACAAATAGGAGAAACTCCATATCGAAGTCGAAGGGCCGTAAATCCAATAAATTCTACAACTACTGCAGAAAGCCGGGGCATTTGGCCGCGGTATGTTACATACCGAAGAATAAGGAGCGAGAAGAGAGGAGCAGTCAATCTGCTGAAGCTCTAGTTGTTGACTTTGGGTTAAATGGTGATGTCTTACTAGTCACCACAACTGACAACAGAGGTGCTACTAAGTGGGTTTCGGATTCCGGCTACACCTATGATATGTGTCTCCACAGGAGCTCGTTTTCAACATTTGAACCGCTGGATTCAGGTGTCGTTCTAGGCAATAACGCCCAATGCAGTGTCGGAGGCATTGGCACTGTTCAGATCAAGACCCACGATCGTGTACTGAGGACTCTTTCCAATGTCCGTCACATTCCTGACCTGAAGCGCAACCTTATCTCACTTGGTACCCTCGAATCCAATGGGCGCAAGTATTCCGCTGAAGGTGGAGTCTTGACAATCTCCAAGGGTGCGCTGGTTCTTATGAAATGAGTAAGACGTGGGAGTCTCTACGTACTCTAAGGTTCCACAGTGATGGGTTCTGCTGTAGTCACCACCCCCTCATTCGAAGCAGATTCTACTCAATTGTGGCATGCTCACTTAAGCCACATGAGTGAGAAGGGAATTATAATTCTAAGCAAGCGAGGTCTACTTGGCAGCGAAGGTACGAGAAAACTTGATTTCTGCGATCATAGTGTTTTTGGAAAACAAAAGGGAGTTAGTTTTTCTACTGCTACTTACCGTAGTAAAGGTACCCTTGATTACATACATTCTGACTTGTGGGGTTCGTCTAGAGTACCTTTTATTGGAGGAAAACGTTGTATGCCGACCTTTGTACATGATTTTTCTCAAAGAGTCTGGGTTTATTTTTTGTGACAGAAAAATGAGGCTTTTCCCATGTTCAAGAAATTCAAAGCCCTCATATAGAACCAGACTGGGAGAAAGATAAAGAAACTTAGGATTGACAATGGTCTTGGGTTATGTGAGTTTGATTTCAACGCGTTCTACGCCTTTCATGGCATCGCCAGACATAAGACCCTAGTCGAAAAGCCTCAGCAAAATGGAGTCGCAGAACGTATCAATCGGACTCTAATTGGAAATTTTCGTTGTATGCTCTCCAACGCCAATGTGTGGCATCATCGTGATTTCTGGGCAGAGGCAGTTTCAACGACTTGTTATTTGGTGAATCGTTCTCCACACTCCTCTATTGACTTCAAAATTCCAGATAAAGTCAGGTCAGGTAATCCTGTTGACTATTCTATTCTGCAAGTATTTGGATGCTCTGGCTATGCACATGTTAACAATGGGAAGTTAGCCCCTCAGGCTGCCAAGTGCATGTTTCTAGGTTATGCATCTGAATCTAAGGGATGTCGGTTGTGGTGCCCTGACTCCAAGAAGGTCATTCAAAGTCGAGATATAACCTGCAATGAAACCGTTATGTTTTCACCTGGGAAAGAGTCTGTTTCTACATATAATCAAGAAGATGTCAATGAGAAGTTGGAGTTTGAGATACCTACAGATGTCCCTCAAGGTGGAGGCACATTACCTCATTCTAGTAGTGAGGACCAGTCTGAGGAAGTCAATCCCAACATTCCAAATCCAGAACCGCAGGCCACAGATACTTACTCTCTTGCTCATGACAGACCACGAAGAACCATCAGGACGCCTACACGTTACTCAACTGATGATGAGAATGGGCTTATTGCTTATGCACTGGCCGTTGCACAGGAGATACCTGAAGGCATTGAACCTTCCTTGCATTCTAAAGCCATTTCCTGTCCCAACTCCTCAAATTGGCTTATGGCTATGCAAGAAGAGATGGAGAGCCTGTACAAGAATGAGACATGGAAATTATGTGATCTACTGAAAGGTCATCGTGCTCTAACGGCCAAGTAGATCTACAAGCGAAATGAGGGCATTCCTGGAGTTGAAGATGCAAGGTGGAAAGCACGGCTCGTTGTTCGAGGCTGCAACCAGAAGGAAGATATTGACTTGATGAAGTCTTTTCTCCTGTAGTACGTCATACCTCCATTAGAGTGCTGCTTGCTTTTGTTGCTCCATTTGACTTGGAGTTGGAGCAACTTGATGTCAAAACCGCGTTCCTTCATGGTGAGCTAGAGGAGGAGATTTATATGAGGCAACCTGATGGATTTGTTGTTCCTGGCAAGGAACACAGTGTGTGACGACTGAACAAGTCCTTGTATGGACTTAAACAAGCCCCCAGACAGTGGTACAAATAATTTGATGCATTCATGATAGGGCAAGGCTATACACGATGTCACTACGACAGTTGTGTATATTTTCAACAATCTGGTGGTTCCTTCATTTATCTGGTACTGTATGTTGACGATATGCTCATTACTTCCAAGGATAAGTCTTTGATCGACAAGTTAAATTCCCAACTTAGTGATGAGTTCGAGATGAAGGATCTATGCGCAGCCAAGAAGATAGCAGGCCTGGAGATTCACAGGGATCAAAAGGCTGGCAAACTATACCTATCTAAAAGGAAGCACCTTGAGAAAGTCCTTTATAGGTTCAATATAGATAACTATAAATCAGTATCCAATCCTCCAGCTGCACATTTCAAGCTTTCAGTCGAGTCCTATCCTAAGTCTGAAGACGAGATGGAGAGAACGTCTCACATTCCCTATTCTAGTGCAGTTAGAAGTCTCATGTATGCTATGGTCTGCACTAGACCTAACCTAGCCTATGCGGTTAGCGTGGTGAGCCGCTATATGCATAATCCTAGTAAGGATCATTGGGAGGCTGTAAAATGGATCCTTCGCTATATGAAGGGTTCTCTTAACAGATGTTTGGTATTTGGCAAATTCAAGACTACAACCAAGGATATTGCAGGTTTCGACGATTCTGATTACGGTGGAGATCTTTATCGTAGTGCTCTATTTCTAGCTATATTTTCACCTTGTGTACGGGTGCAATCTCGTGGAAGGCATCACTACAGTCTATTGCAGCTTTATCCGCTATTAATGCCGAATATATCGATGTAACTGAGGGTGTCAAAGAAGCTACATGGTTGAGAGGCTTTATTACTGAGCTTGGAGTTTCACAAGGCCTTACTACTGTATTTTCAGATAGTCAGAGTGTTATTCATCTCACCAAAAACGATGCCTATTATTCAAAGACCAAGCCTATTTTTATCAAGTACCACTTCATCAGAGATACTATTGCTGCAGGAGACGTTACGGTGAAGAAAGTTCATACTTCGAAGAATCCTACAGATATGCTCACGACGTATCTTCCTATTGCAAAGTTCCAACATTGCCTAGACTTAGTTAGCATTCAGTGCCTTTGATTACCCTTCGGGGTCCTTTGACGGTGTTCTCTATGGGTGTTGGTGATTTTGGTCCAAGGTGGAGATTGTTGGGTTTAATGTCCCAAAATCAGCTCCGCAGATCCACCACGGGCTTCAAGGAGTTTGGGCTACGGACCGTAGCGGCTAGGGTTTCGTCATCTTGGTGGCTAGGGTTGCTCCTAGGGTTTTTAGCATCCTTATACCTGTAAACCCTATATAAAGGGCCTAACCTAGGCTGTAATGATCATCCCAATAATACATAAACACAAGCATCCAAAGAGCTTAAGTTCTGCTGCTCCTGTTTTGGTGAGAGAGTGTTCTGAGTGATTTTTAATCGCTTTTTGATCTCTTCCTAGAGCACATAGCTCTGAGATCAGTTTTGTACTCTCCTATCTCATAGTGGATTCTTCGCTCATCACCACCTGTGGTTTTCTTCCATTTTGGGTTTCCGTGTAAATTTTGGTGTTCTTTATTGTTCTTGTTATCGTTGTTTTACTTTTAATTATCATTGTTCACCCGAAGACTTCCGCTATTAGTTTGCTCTAATTCCTAACAAGTGGCATCAGGGTAAGGTTTAGGATTTCTTTAATCATGAAGGTTGATATTCAGAAGTTTGATGGAGAGATTAGTTTCAATCTCTGAAAGGTACAGATGAAAGGAGTTCTCTTTCAGCATGGGTTGTGGAAGGTTCTCTCAGGACCTCATACGAAACACAGTACAATGGTAGAAGAACAATGGGTGGAACAGGAGAATAAGAAGTGTGGTTTTTTTACGGACGACGAATGGGAAGAATTGAAGGAGAAGGCACTTTCGGCCATACAGTTGTGCTTGGCGCATCATGTCTTACAAGAGGTGCTTGGCAAGACAACTGCAGTGGGTCTTTGGATTCGGCTGGAAGAACTCTATATGACAAAGAGTCTCGCCAACAAGATCTAATTAAAGGAAAGGTTGTACACTTTCAAGAAGGCAGAAGGTACTCCTGTTTAAAAACATCTAAACGATTTTAATTCGATTATTGTCGATCTTGAAAGTTTAGATGTAAAGATTGAGGCTGAGGATAAGGCTATATTGCTGGTTGTCTCTTTGCCTTCCTCCTATAAACACTTCAAGGAAGTTTTGTTGTATAGCAACAACGGTACTTTTTCTTTTAAGGATGTTAAGTCTAACTTACTATCCAATGAGAAGTTTGATCTTGAAGTGCATTCTGTTGACAAAGCAGAAGGTTCGTTTGTAAGAGGAAGATCCTCCGAAAATGAGGTTACAAACAGGAGAAGCTCCAGATCAAAGTTGAAAGGCCGTAAATCCGACAAATTCTATAAATACTACAAAAAGCTAGGGCATTTGCTCGCGAAATGTTGCAAACTGAAGAATAAGGAGCAAGAAAAGAGGATCAGTCAATCTGCTGAACCTGCAGTTGACTCTGGGTCAAATGGTGGTGTCTTACTAGTCACTACAACTGACAGTAGAGGTGCTACTGAGTGGGTTATGGATTCGGGCTGCACCTATCATATGTGCCTCCACAGGGGCCGATTTTCAACATTTGAACCGCCGAATTCAGGTGTCGTTCTCATGGGTAATAATGCCCAATGCAATGTCACAGGCATTGGCACTATTCACATCAAGACCCATAATGGTGTACTGAGGACTCTTTTTAATGTCTGTCACATTCCTGACCTGAAGCGCAACCTTATCTCACTTGGTACCCTCGAATCCAATGGGAGCAAGTATTCCGCTGAAGGTGAAGTCCTAAAGATCTCCAAGGGTGCGTTGGTTCTTATGAAACGAGTAAGACGTGGGAGTCTCTATATACTCCGAGGTTCCACAATGACTGGTTCTGCTGCAGTCACCAACCCCTTCATTCGAAGCAAATTCTTCTCAATTGTGGCATGTCCGCTTGGGCCACATCAGTGAGAAGGGAATGACAATTCTAAGCAAGCAAGGTCCACTTGGCAGCGAAGGTACGGGAAAACTTGATTTCTGCGATCATTGTGTTTTTGGAAAACAAAAGAGAGCCAGTTTTTCTACTGCTACTCACTATACTAAAGGTACCCTTGATTATATACATTCTGACTTGTGGGGTCCGTTTAGAGTCCCTTCTATCAGAGGAAAACGTTATATGCTGAGCTTTGTAGATGATTTTTCTCGAAGAGTCTAGGTTTATTTTTGAGGCAGAAAAATGAGGCTTTTTCTATGTTCAAGAAATTCAAAGCCCTCGTAAAGAACTAGACTGGGGAAAGATAAAGAAACTCAGGACTGACAATGGTCATGGGTTCTGTAAGTCTTATTTCAATGAGTCTTGCGCCACTAAGGGTATCGCCAGACATAAGACACTAGTCGGAAAGCCTCAGCAAAATGGTGTCGCAGAACGTATCAATCGGACTTTACTTGAAAGAGCTCGTTGCATGCTCTCCAACGCCAAATTGTCGCATCGTCGCGATTTCTGGGCAGAGGCTGTTTCAACGACTTGTTATTTGGTGAATCGTTCTCCACACTCCTCTATTGACTTCAAAACTCCAAAAGAAGTCTAGTCAGGTAATCCTATTGAGTATTCTATTCTGCTAGTATTTGGATGCTCTGGCTATGCACATGTTAACGACAGAAAATTAGCCCATCAGGCTGTCAAGTGCATGTTTCTAGGTTATGCATTTGAATCTAAAGGATGTCGGCTATGGTATTCTGACTCCAAGAAGGTCCTTCAAAGCCGATATGTAACCTTCAATGAAACTGTTATGTTTTCACCTGGGAAAGAGTCTGTTTCTACAAATAATCAGGAAGATGTCAGTGAGAAGCTGGAGTTTGAGATTCCTGCAAATATCCCTCAAGGTGGACACACATTACCTCATTCTAGTAGTGAGGTCCAGTCTGAGGAAGTCAATCCCAACATTCCAAATTCGGAACCGCAGGCCACAGATACTTACTCGCTTGCTCGTGACAGACCACAAAAAACCATCAGGAAGCCTGCACGTTACTCAACTGATGATGAGAATGGGCTAATTGCTTATGCACTAGCCGTTGCACAGGAGATACCTGAAGGCATTGAACCTTCCTCGCATTCTGAAGCCATTTTCTGTCCCAACTCCTCAAACTGGCTTATGGCTATACAAGAAGAGATGGAGAGCCTGCACAACAATGATACATGGGAATTATGTGATCTACTGAAATGTCATTGTGCTCTAAGGGCCAAGTGGATCTACAAGCGAAAGGAGGGCATTCCTAGCGTTAAAGATGCAAGGTGGAAAGCACGGCCAGTTGTTCAAGGCTGCAACTAAAAGAAAGGTATTGACTTTAATGAAGTCTTTTCTCCTGTAGTACGTCATACCTCCATTAGAGTGCTGCTTGCTTTTGTTGCTCTATTTGACTTAGAATTGGAGCAACTTGATGTCATAACAGCGTTCCTTCATGGTGAGTTGGAGGAGGAGATTATATGAGGCAATCTAAAGGATTTGTTGTTCCTGGCAGGGAACACAGTGTGTGTCGACCGAAGAAGTCCTTGTCTGGACTTAAGCAAGCCCCCAGACAGTGGTACAAATGATTTGATGCATTCATGATAGGGCAAGGCTATACACGATGTCACTACAACAATTGTGTACATTTTCAACAAGCTGGTGGTTCCTTGATTTATCTGCTGCTGTATGTTGACAATATGCTTATTGCTTCCAAGGATAAGTCCTTGATCGACATGTTAAAATCTCAACTTAGTGATGAGTTTGAGATGAAGGATCTAGGCGCAACCAAGAATATACTAGGCATGGAGATTCATAGGGATCGAAAGGCTAGCAAACTATACGTATCTCAAAGGAAGTACCTTGAGAAAGTCCTTGATAGGTTCAATATAGATAACTGTAAATCAGTATCCAATCCTCTAGCTGCACATTTCAAGCTTTCAGCCGAGTCCTGTCCTAAGTTTGAAGAGGAGATGGATAGAATGTCTCACATTCCCTGTTCTAGTGCAGTTAGAAGTCTCATGTATGCTATGGTCTGCACTAGACCTAACTTAGCCTATGCGGTTAGCGTGGTGAGCTGCTATATACATAATCCTAGTAAGGATCATTAAAAGGCTGTAAAATGGATACTTCGCTATGTGAAGGGTTCTCTTGACAGATGTTTGGTATTTGGCAAATCCAAGACTACAACCAATGATGTTGCAGGTTTCGATGATTCTGATTACGGTGGAGATCTTGATCGTAGGCGCTCTATTTCTTGCTATATTTTCACCTTCTGTGCGGGTGCAATCTTGTGGAAGGCATCACTACTATCTTCTGCAGCTTTATCCACTACTAAGGCTGAATGTATCGCTACAACTGAGGGTGTCAAAGAAGCTACATGGTTGAGAGGCCTTATTACTGAGCTTGGAGCTTCCCAAGGTGTCACTACTTTATTTTTGGATAATCAGAGTGCTATTCATCTCTCCAAAAATGATGCCTACCATTCAAAGACCAAGCATATCAGTATCAAGTACCGCTTCATCCGAGAAATTGTTACTGCAAGAGACATTACGGTGAAAAAAGTTCATACCTTGGAGAATCCTTCAGATATGCTACAAAGTCTCTTCCTATTGCGAAGTTCCAGCATTGCCTAGACTTAGTTGGCATTCAGTGCCTTTGGTAACCCTTCGGGGTCCTTTGACGTTGCTCTCTATAGGTGTTGGTGATTTTGGTCCAAGGTGGAGATTGTTGGATTTAATAGCCCAAAATCAACTCCGCAGATCCACCACGGGCTTCAAGGAGTTTGAGCTACGGGTCGTGGTGGTTAGGGTTTTGTCGTCTTGGCAGGTAGGGTTTCTCCTAGGGTTTTTAGCATCTTTATACCTCCAAACCCTATATAAAGGGCCTAACCTAGGCTCTAATGATCATCCCAATAACGCATAAACACAAGCATCCAGAAGAGATTAAGTTCTGTAATTCCTGCTTTTTGTTGAGAAAGTGTTCTGAGTGATTTGGAATTGCTTTCTAATCTCTTCCTAGAGCACATCGCTCTGAGATCAGTTTTGCACTCTCCCATCTCATAGTAGATTCTTCGCTTATCGTCATCCGTGGTTTTCTCCCGTTTTGGGTTTCCACATAAATCTTGGTTTACTTTATTGTTCGTGTTATCGTTATTTTACTTTTGATTATCGTTGTTCATCCTAACGCTTCCGCTATTAGTTTGCTCTAATTCCTGACACCATATTATAGCATCAACTTTACACCAATAATCTCATTGAAATATATCATCCAATATCAACAACTATTTCTTTTAAAGCATGCCAATTTACAAAAGTTATTCATTTTAATTATGACCAATTTCACATTCGAAATATAAATTCTAAAAATTTATAAATTTTTACTTATAAACTTCTACAAATATACTCTTATTCTTGCAAGTTTCAGAAAACTAATAATAGATTCAAACTTGAGCATTTCATTCCACCAACATATCACATTTTAATTAAAATTATCAAATTAACCTAAACCCTAAGTTACATTGAGGAAGATGGTGAAGCAAATTGGTGCAATCATTTCATACAAATTCCACATTTCAACAAAAATATGAACTAACTATACAATTTTAACAATTTAATGCTAAAGTTTTTCAAAAATTAAAACTCAAATAGGAGAGAGAAAATTTACCTTAATGGGCGAGGGGGTGGTTTGGGCGATGGTGGTTGGCGGCAGCTATGCTTCGGTGATGATGGGGTAGGGGTCCAATGGGAACTCGAGCTGGGTGGGGCTCAGCCATTTGTCGGGCTCTCGCTATCTCTTTGTTTTGGAATGAAGTACAAAAGAGAACCAAATCTAGTTCTCTTTAAGTCATGTGGCGACAGACTGGCGATGGATTGAATTATATATATTTTTTACTGTTTAGCGATGGAGTATTCATCGTCCAACAGCAAAATATATTTAAAATTCAACCTAGCGACAGATTGGTGATTCCATCACCAGTTCCACCGCTTAATGTGATATATTTCTAATTTACCTTTGTCCGTCACTATTTCTGTTGCCAAATGATATGGATTTTTAATCCCTCGTTATTCACTGCTTTTTTAGTAGTGAACATTTATAAGTTGCAAATCTTCTATCGAAATTCAATTGCTTGGTGGTGAACATCCGATCCTCTTCACAATTTTCTCAATGAAGAGAGCGCAAGCAACTTTAATGCACTTCTTGGGACTAAGAAGGGCTCCAAGAGAGTTGGCAAGGAAATCACCATCAATAAAACAAGTTAAATTAAGAATATGATCCTACGCATTTTCCTTTACCCTAATAATATAGATCCAAAACTTATTTTGATTAGCATGTAGATCAATAACTACTGGAAAGTATCTATAATGAGCTGTAAGATGAGGGTAAGAGCATTGGAACAAGCCATCAGCCCATCAGTGACACTTAAATTTGCCATATTAAGGTCCTTGCAGATTGGCTTATGTGCACATGGATTTAATCCTTGAACTTTGTCTTCAAGATCGCATTTCATTTGGTCGGTGGTAGTTACACCTTATAATCTTTCCTTTGAAATGTGTATGACCACACTATTTGTGTTCCTCACTTGTGTAGTCTCCAACCCAAAAAAATCCCAAAAATAAAATAGATCTATATTTACAACCTCTTGTTGATGAGTTGAAGGAACTGTGGGATGTTAGAATTGAACCATATGACAAAATCATAAGATAGTCTATTGATGGTAGTGACAACAGCAAATCCAAAACTATTGGATGAAACTTGAATAAAGGCAACAAGATATTTTTCGTCAATCTTCTTGTAAGATAGTTTATTGATGGTAGTGACAAAGACAAATCCAAAACTATTGATGAAGCAATAATGAAGAAATTTAAGAAGCATAACAAAATTGTCAAGGGACATTTACTGAACCATATTACTAAGCCCCTGTTCAATTTGTTTGTCACCTTCAAATCTGCCAGGGTCATATGGGAAAAACTAGACATGAAGTATGACATTGATGATGCTAGAAAGAAGAAGTATGTGGTTAGTGAATGGCTACAGTTCTAAATTACCGATGACAAGCCAATCTTGGAGCAAGTTCATATATATGAAAACCTTTATGCTGAAGTTTTGAACAAGGGGATGAAGATGTGTGAGATATTGTAGGCTAATGTGTTGATTTAGAAATGTTCACAATTATGGAGTGATTATAGGAATCAGTTGAAACATAAGAATAAAGACCTCACCCTGCAAGGAGTTGATCAGCCACATGAGGACTGAAGAAGCTTATCATCTCAAAGATAAATTGGATTCCCTTTGTTAATTTCTTTACACCTAACCTACTTAAATCTACTATTCCCATAAAAGACAGCTTTAAAGGTAAAGGAAAGAAGAACAAGAAGCCAAGCCAGCAGAAGGGACAAAGCTTACCTGTTCCCACTTCACAAAGGATATTCACAACCAAACTAAACGCCTATCATACAAACTACAACTAGAGTAAACCTTCTTCTGAGGATGATGAAATAATATGTTTTGTGGTCGAAGAGGCAAACATGGTAGCGAACAATACTAAATGGATCTACAACACTGGAGCTTCAATAAACCTCTATGCTAAAAAAGAAATTATGCAGGAATTTGAGGACATTAATTATGGCAAGTGCGTCGACATGGGAATTACTACAACTACTAGATTATGGGTAAAGAGATAATTCTTCTTAAATTTACTTCTAGCAAATTAGTATCTT
The DNA here is from genome assembly GCA_017589665.1 of Selenicereus undatus. Taxonomy (NCBI): domain Eukaryota; kingdom Viridiplantae; phylum Streptophyta; class Magnoliopsida; order Caryophyllales; family Cactaceae; genus Selenicereus; species Selenicereus undatus. The sequence continues at coordinate 49,983,878 of JACYFF010010365.1, read as the reverse complement.
TATGCAATGTGTTGTATGTGCCTTCCATTTGTTGGAACCTAGTTTCTGATATACTTCTCAACAAAGTCAGATTGAAAATTATTGTTAGAGATGTCAAAGTTATTATTTCTCATAATTGAGTCTTTGTTGAGAATGGATACCTAAATGGGGGTTTGTTTACACTTAAACTTGCTTCTAAAATCATGAATGGAAATACTTCTATTCTATTTATATTGCTTAGTCTATTGTTTTGTTGCATAGTAGGCTAGATCATGTAAATTTTTCATCCATAAAATGAGTCAAAAATTTGCACTTAGTTCCTACTATGAATGTTGATAAATTCTCGAAGTATTGCACTTGCGCGGAAGCAAAATATGCTAAAAAAACCCTTCAAATTGGTCACTATTTTAAAAAAACAGAACTGTTAGTACTAGTGTAGTCAGACCTAGCAGATTTAGAAAATATGGTCAGCAATTTGCAGATGACTTCTTTAGATGTACCAAGCTATACTTATTCAGGTCCAAAAATGAGGTTGAGAAAATGTTTTTGAAATATGAGGTAGAGGTTGATAGGAGTGAAGAGTATGAGATTAACTTTTTGACCACCTTTTGTGAGAAAAACGATATCATACATGAGGTTGGTGCCTCCTATACTCCCCAATAGAATGGGATAGCCAAATGTAAAAACAAAGCCCTTAAAGAAATTATAAATGCTATGCTTTTGAGTTCAGGACTATCTAACAATAGGGGGAAGCAACTTTATCTGCTTGTTATATTCTTAATAGTTGCCCCATAATAAGTAAAACAATACCCCATATGAACTGTGGATAGGTTGTGCCCCTTAACTTGAGTTTTTAAGGGTGTGGGGTGTTTGACCAAGGCCTTCTTGCCTGATCTCAAATATTAGAGTAGAGTTATATGACCTCTGATTCTGTACTTATTGGTTATACCCAAAACAGAGCTGCATATAGATTCATGTCATTGAATGACTTATCTATTAGTAAGTCGAGGCATGCAGAATTCTTTGCGCTTGTTTTTCCTTTGAAAAAGAATATCTCAGCTAATATACGTGAAACCATACGTGGGGATGACAGTGTGAATATGACTAGTTCTACTTCTATTGTTAGAGACTCAATTAATGAACCTAAAAGGAGTAAGAGGCATAGAGTTGAGACTCATCTCTATCCTGACTTCTTACCACCTTTTTGATTGAGGATTTCGATGTTAATTCTTTGACTGATGAATTAGTGTCTACTTTCTTAATTGAAAAAGATCCTAATGCTTATAAAGAATTCATGAGATCCATAGATGTTAGTTTCTGAAAAGAATCCATTAAAAGTAAATTAGATCTGTATTGTCAAAAAAACCTAAGAGCTGGTTAACTTACCTATGGGTATCGGCTAATTTGTAGCAAATGGATCTTCAAGAAGAAGCGTAGACCTAATGGTTTAATTGATAAATACAAAGCTGAATTGGTGACTAGAGGGTTCAACTAGAGTAAGGGAGTTGATTACTTTGACACTTATTCTTCGATTACTAAAATTGCCACCATTAAGACTTCACCTTAGCTACTATCAGTGGCCTTGGTGTGCATTAGATGGACGTGAAAACAACCTTTGCTAATGATGACATAAAGGAATAGATTTATGCATTTTAACAAGAGAGATGTGTGGTTCTTGGGCAGGAGCATAATGTCTATAGGCTTAAAAATTTTCTTTACAGCCTAAAATAGGCCCCCAAACACTTGTATGGAAATTTTCATAGCATAATGGTACAAAATGACTTTACTATGAGCACTTTGGATTCTTCTGCGTATTCAAAACTAGTTGGCTTAGATTTTGAGATAATATATTTGTACGTTGATGACATGTTGATTTTTGGTACTTATGTGCTTGATGTTAATGAGATTCAAAAGTTGTTGTCTTCCCACTTTGAAATGAAAAACATGGCAAAAGCAGATGCAATTTTAGGGATTAAGATTAGAACGACTAATGATGGTTTGTCTTTTTGTTAGTCACATTATATTGAGAAAATTTAAAGAAATTTAACTGTTTGGATGTGACTCCTATGAGAACTCCTCATGATCCTAACATACACATTAAAAAGGATAAGAAGCGTAGTGTTTTCCAAACCGAGCCCACTAAAATTATAGAAAGCATGATGTTTCTCATGAACAATACTCAACCTGATATTGCTTATGTGATTAGGTTGAGTCATTATACCCATAACCCTAGCAAAGAGCACTGCGATGCTTTGTTCCATTTGCTTAAGTAACTAAGAGGTACAATGGACTGGTGTCTACAGTTTGGTAAGTTTACTGTTGTGTTAGAAGGATTTCTCATGTAAACTAGATCTCTAATAACAATAAAGCTAGTTTTACAAGTGGTTATGCGTTTACTTTAGGTGGAGGAGATATCTTCTGTAAGTCTACGAAGCAGACTTGTATAGTTCACTCTACCATTAAAGCAAAATTCGTTGTTCTTAAGTTAGCAAGTCAAGAAGTGGAATAGCTGAAAAATCTCCTAATAGATATGCCACTGAGGGGAGGTAAGCTACGACTGTCTCCATTCACTGTGACTCGCACGCAGCAGTTGGAGTTGCCCACAATAGTCTGTATTATGGAAAAAAGAGATACACTTGCATTAGATACAGTGCGGTGAAACAATTGCTAAAACATGGTGTTATTACTTTGGAATACATGAGAATGTGAGGTCCGAGAGGAATCTAATGGATCCATTGCCTAAGGGTATAACCAAGAGGTCTATTCTCGAAATGTTGAGGGGGATGGTACTCAAGCCCGTGGATTGAGGTGGTGTGGTTGATACCTATTTATGTTTGAATGAGCCTCAATACAAACTACATTTCCCTTCCTATGGTGTGCGGTAGTTATACCGAGAGGTTGAGCTCTTATGCTCTTAATAAATCCATAGCCCTTTGCGGGGTCATGCTATTGAGATGCACTTGATGGATTCACCACTAAATGAATGTGTGGATGAGCAGCATCATGATATTAATAATTCTATAACCATTACTGTGGTGGTCTTTGTTGAAATGGACTTGATGGAATTATTGATGTAAGTGTGAAGATCCGGCCGCTTTCTATGAGATACTTGGGATGTCTCTCTATAGCACTTATCAGGTTGGAGCTGTGTACATAGTCTTAAGAAACAGTGCAAACTCATTATCATGGAATGTGCAGTGACTATGAGGGTTGATATGTGTTACAAGGGTCTAAATCAGGGTCTATGAAGTTTAAGATTAGTGCACTTGATTGACTCGGTTGTTGCACTGCTTTATTACATATTAACTAAATCAAAAGACATTCATGCTTAAGTGTCTAACCCTTACTTTGCTATAGTTCATATGCCATTAGTGGGGGATTGTTAGAAATAATGGCAACAACTGGCTTATTTTCATATATTCATTTTTTCCCACATAGAAGGTTTAGGAACCTCTTGTTGGGTTTATATTTTTCCTTTTTTTTGGCCTTATTGAATTGCCTTTGAGCTTGATTCTGTTAGTGAGGTAGGGAGAGACACTGACTACCACACACATGCGCACGCACCACCCGCCCACCCCATCGGTCTGATGTGGGCTAAGTCAGCAAGGTAGTGGCTATGGTTCATGGGCTGTGGTTTGTGGGCTATGGGCTTCTCTTAATTTTTTGGAAAATTTTCGCATGTTTTCTGATCTATCAATGCTTATCCTATTGATTTTTTCCCCATTCTTCTCCTAAAACAGCTAGTGGAAGCAGCCAATTGTTGTCCATTATTTTTAGCCATTATCTCCCCATATTTATAGATTTGTCTCAAACCTCCAATAGCTATTTCTCCCCAATACATATAGTCCTTACAAATATTGCTAAACACACAAAAAAACACACATCTTCTCTGACACTCATCGTACGCCCATAGGTATTGCACTTTAGATTAAATATTGTTCCGCAAGGACCAATGCAATCTGCCAAGTTTTATCCTTCTAAAATGCTAAGCAAAATAACTAATCAAGTGGATGATTTATCCAAACTACACAGTCACTTTATCACAAAAAGAAGTAATCTATCAAGTTAAAGCACCTACGGATTTATTTTGCCTACAATGAGTTGGATTCATGAATTGAGCTCGTGCTTTTCCTGAGTTTGATTCATTTAAAGGATGATAATCTAATATAATTCAATCTTTTATTTTAAAATAAACCAAATTACTTAAACTAATCTAATCACCATTCTTTCAAAGGGTTCTTAGTCACTCTAAGTTGTAGAACTTGATTACCAATTTTCTTACCTCTCGACGTGCAAATTCTCTCTGAAGAACTATAAGGATAAGTCTAATCTTGCAAGTCTAATAGGGAATTTATCCTTTTGGTGTCTCACCCTACTATGTAACATATGCAAGTAAATTGGGTAAATTTGCACACAATCTATCAAAGCACATGTTGGATTGAACCAAACCAATCAAGATCAACCACAAGATCTGATTTGATAAACTAGAATTCCAATATATTTATTCTAATAGCAAATCCCTATATTAAAAAGAACTGTCCACTTATGATAATTAAAACTAAATCGAAAGAGTTTAAACTAAACATTAATCAAACCAAAGCTAATTTGAAATGAGTTCAAGAAGAAAAGGGAGGAAAATGCTTATCAACAATGGTGTTTCTTCAGGTGATCTTTCAATCGTCAAACTCTCCACTTGCAAGTCTCTTCTCTTGATATTTCTTTTTTCTCCTAATGATTACAGATGGAAGAATATTTGATGCAAATGAAATACAAGATAGGTGAAGATGATATGCAAGCAGTCAAGGGAGGCCTTAATATATGAAATTAAAGCATTCTCAGCCACAAGATCAAATGAAGATGATTAGGCTCGGCAGTTAAGGTCCACCACGGTCCGTGACATCCGTCACAGACCTTCCATGATAGCCTCTAACTCTCGGCTCTTCTTTTCTTCTTCTCATCACAAACAAATGAGACTAAGTAGAGGTCCGTGGTGGTAAACTAGCGTCTTTTAATTTGGAGGGTTATCAATGGGTCAAAAGGTCTTAAGACCTATAAAACTCATCAAACAAGCACACCCAAGCATAAAGAGGAGATAGGGGTCAACCTCTAAAGTATGCAATCCCCTCATAAATGAAATATATGACTCCAAAATATTGCACATTTTTAGCACTTATCATACTCTTTTCTTCTTCCTGTACTGCTCCCCTCCCCATTTTTCTAGGCAATTGTAATCCTAAATGTTCCAAACTTATATCTGCGAGTACACAAGTTTAGAGGTTTGCGGTGTAAACTTTGGGGAGCAATTGGCTACATCGATTTGCACCCCATTTGAGCCTAAATTTCGTTCAAGTAAGTGATTCTCTATGGCACAATGCTTTATTTACCTTCCCACTATAATTGATTTTTCCTTATTTTCCCAACGCATGCTTGGGTTTTCGTTTCCACATCCTATTCTTCTTTTTATAGTGATCCTTAACATCTTCACACCCATTATATTTATCGCAAAAAGCAGTTGCTATTCTAACTTCACATCTTAATCGGTCAACACACCCTTTTCATTCTCAAATTCAATGGATTTAGGAAATTTAGCCATTATAGTCACATCAATAACGATGCTAGTATAATTAGCCCTTACTTTCTATCAGGGCATACCCAGCAACTTGCCAACTTGCTCAAAGGGATAATGCTCCAATAGTTTAGGTCTAACTCAGTAAATCATTAGACTCATATAAGGACATTGTTAACCTTTACCTTGTGAGCATCATAGTCAATGGCCTCTCTATGAAAGGTTTTTGATGTAAGGAAGTGTAAGCCACCCACCTACTGAACATGATCATGTTGCTAAACAAAATCAAAATGAAGTTTCAAAACACCCTGCTCAAGTGTAGAACTTTATCTGTTCCAAATGATTCCCAAATATGTCTAACAAAGCCACACAAAACTTCAAATGGCATAGAGGCTCCAAGTATATAACAAATCACACCATATTTCTAATATTCAACTTCAAATTTGATATCGTCCATATCTAATTTGTTGAATTTAATATCATCAAACTTCTATGGTCAAACACAACTCATTTTTTTAGAATTGCGTACTTTTGAAATATCAAAGATTATCCCAAATAGATTTAGTCATTGCCTTGGCTTCCTCAAATTTGTGATCCTAAGATTGGTAGTGTTCTACCTCAGGTTCCTCAGATAGTACAACTTCAGTCACAACTATTAGAGTGACTTGTTTTTGGATCATAAGTGAAGAGTTTTGAGGAGTACTTGGCATTGTTTCATTCGATCATGATCGATTAGCACTAGAATGTTTATTCAACAGTGTTGCAGGTATGTAGATTTGGTATGAATGAGAGAGGTGTATATATTGGATGGAGTTTTGGACTTCCTTGCCATATGTCAAGCTAAATGTGAGATGAAATTGCTAGAGCTCACAACATTCGCAGATCATGATCATCATTACCACTACTATTGTTATTATTATTATTGTTGTCGTTATTATATTTATTATTATATTTATTAGTATGATTATATGATTCTCTGTAAAAAATATATATATATATGAAACTCTTTTGGATATAAAATGAGAAACTTTTTTTTTTATTTTAACTAAGAAAACACTAAAGATGTTTTAAGTAACTTCCGTCGTGTTTTTATAAGTGGTCAACACCCAATAAAACTGAATTAAACCTTAGGGCTATAAAGTATTAATTCTTTCATATCGCTTTATTGCTTGTCCAAACTTCATATGCTATCATATCAATTATTATTTGTTCATCATCGCAATAAGAAGAATATTATGTACATCAATAGTCTTTGGCTTATACTTTCAAACAAATGAACAAAAAAGCCTTATTTTGAAGAGGTTCGCAAAAAGAATTTCAAAGATAGCTTCATTGGTTTTGATTAGCAATCAATAATGGATACTTGTATGACTCAATCAAGGTGATCTTTTTTTTTCAAGTTGGATTAGTTATGTCACACAGATGCTTGTTCTATAAAGTTACACGATAACTTATTGACGTTCAATACAGATGAGTTTGAGTCAAAGAACATAGTTTGTGGGCCGAATAATGTTACAAGTGTACAATTGGTCAGGTATATGTTTGGGTCAACTTTGTTGAGAGAGACATCTATTTTGATATCTTAAATTTATTATTGTTAACAAATTATGAATGTAGAAGTAGAATGGTTATCTATTGATGAATGTTATTTTACCATATAAAAAAAATCCCAAAATGAGATATTAGGAATTACTGTTAAAAAAAAATCAAAAAATCTTATTAGAATAATCCAAATACCTTGACATTTTGTATTATGAAAATGTAAAAGTTATGCTAGAACCAACTTATAATCTAGGGTAATTAATACATATGATCCTAGAGTCTAAGCAGCAAAGAAAAGTCTAGAAAAAAATTAAAAAATGGCAAGGGCTTGAGCTTATGACAGTGAAAGCTTGCAAAGCTTGTCTATAAATACTCATTTGGTGTGTGCTTTGAGGAAGTGAAGTGAAGAAACATTTAAAAGCCCTTCACATACCTTTTCCCTCTACTCACATTGCATCTTTCATCAATTATTCTCATTTCCAATTACAACTTAGCCGTGACATGCATCAATTTAGCCCCACATTAGTACAATTCAAATTAATCCTCATCAAATACTATAATTAAACATCCAATAGTGGTATCAGAGCCACATTAATCCAAGCCCTCCTACCCATCCCACATTATTGATATTCACATGAAACATATCCCTTCCTTCAACAAAAACATTCTTCATTCAATTTAACTTCATAAAATATAATGGCCTCCATTAACTCATCAACCTCAAACATAACATTCAATTATGCCACAAGTAATTAGGTACCCATGTTTGAAGGAGAAAATTATCAAATGTGTAGTATCCAAATAAGGACTCTTCTAATAGCACATGGCATATGGGATTTGGTAGAAAATGGATATGAAGTTCCAACCCAAGATCCAAAATGAAAGGCATCTTGGGATGAAAACAAGGAAAGCCAATACGAAGAAAATCAATAGAGGGATTGCATTGCCCTTTCATTAATTCATCGGGGAGTCTGTTTAACAATGTTTCCCTAAAGTATGGCATGTACAATATCCAATGACGCTTGGAAAATTTTAAAAGAAGCATACAAGGGCACTGAAAAAGTAATCTCTATTAAACTTTAATCTTTATGGAAAGAATTTGATACTTTATCAATGAAGGAAAACAAAAATATTCAAATGTTCTGCACTCGTGTCTCCAACACTGTTAATCAAATTAGAACATATGGGGACATAATTGAAGACGTAAAAATTGTACAAAAAGAATTTGAAGCCTACCTCCAAAGTATGATGATATAGTGGCTACAATTAAAGAATCTAAAATTTTATCTGCACTTTCTTTTATTGAATTAATTAAATATCTCCAAGCTAATAAGGAGAGAATTCATAGATTTACAAAATAGCCTCAAACCAAACCTTTTAAGCCAAATTAAAGTTCTCCTACAATGGAGAAAATAAAAATCAAAATGGCCACTGTTTAAATTTCTCTTAAAAAAGGGAGACATCAAATAATCATGACTGGGGGGAGATCATTATAAAAATTATGGGAGCCGTGAAAATGATCACTACTAGAAAACTGTCAGTTTGTGACCGAAATAGCGGCCACAAATTGGGAAAAATCGGTCACAAATGTCATTTGTAACCAAACTTGTGACTGAATAGGGTGGTCACAAAAGCCTTGGCCAGAAATTGGATTTACGACCAACTCAGTCACAAATTGCGATGAAATCTGTGGCCAACTTTGTAGTCACTGTTTGTGACTGAATTTCTAACTACTTTATTTTTGACATCGATTTTCAAACGGCTTTTGCGATGAGAATTTGAGACTAACTTGTGACTGTATTTACGACCAAATTGTTATTGTAACTGACTTCGTGACTAATTTGAATCATGTAGTTACGATTGAGCTTGTGACCGTCGATTTTTGTGACTACTTTTGTGACCAATTTTGTTGGAAGCTTTGCCTTTTTGTGACTATATTTGTGACCGATTTTGGTCAGATGAAAAATAATTTGTGACCATTTTAATAACCGATCTCTTTGTAATACCTTGAAAGATGTACTTGTAGTGTTTTCGTCTCCCTGAACGCATAAAATTACAGTGCATCCTGAATTTATAAAATTACAATACGTATTTACATATACATAACAACCAAACTTAATAGTTTCATAACAACTAAATAAGGTTCCAACACAAGTAACTTAGTACTAAACATACAAACTTAAATTACAATAGAGGCCTAGGAAATATGAAAACATGAACAAGTTTGAGAGATAGTGAGTAGGGAATGTACAGTAAGATAAAGCCCAGTAGGCACTGAGATGAAGAGAACACCGAGGAAGGAACACAAGTAATCCATAAAATCAAGCTTGTCAACTTCCATAGTTTTTATGCAGCTTGGTAGTCTATCAAACCAGTCACTTCTGTTATAATGATGGCTGCCAAGATGATGTTAGGGTGTAATAGAAGAGAGGCGTCCAAAAAAGTAGGGTCACAAGTACTGCAGTTGCCATTACTATGTTTGACATATATTGTCTTTGCTCTTGCATTATAATTTACAGCAGATCAAGAAAACACCCCAATAAGTACAGGTCTAAATGTAACGCCTCCAAAAGATGACTATATTTATGAATATGTACAGATACTGATGATTTTTTTTATTCGTGTTTTTCCTCCTTTCATTTTTCCTTTTTCATTTAACTGTTGTGACATAACACGGGGAGCATGAATTAACAATATTCATAATGCCTATTGCCATCATTTCTTTGTTCCCATCCACTTGATAGTTTCTTGTCTTTGTAGCTCAAGTAACATGGGAACCATGAAAGTAAAGCATGTTAACCGATCTTTATAATCAAGAACACATATTAGAATCCTATTATTTGATTGTCTAGGAAAATTAATGCCATAATGTAGGAATAAAATAGTTCAATCTGTTCATTGCAGAAATCAAATTCATTCTTCATTCCAAAAGCAAGGGAAAATTAAGGTCAATGACCTCTATTTATTGTCAAATTTTTGGAGGTTACATGGTCCATGCTATCTTTGGCGATGTCACTGTAGGAGGCAAAAAATTCAATGACCAATCAAGACTCGCTACGTAGAAATCAAATATTTTATTTTGCCCAATTATACTCCGCCACGTGTCAAATTAATTATGACGGTCCATTAAATTAAATATTTGATGGAGAATTATTGCGGCCAATTAAAAAGCACCACGTGCCACAAATGATGCAGAAAATAAACTATTATTCCTTTTTAGAGATAATGAAGAAGAAATCCTAATTCCGACTTCTCTATAAAAAGAGAGCCACTCCTCTTATTTCGAGGTGGGAATTCAGAAGAACTCACAAGAGCTCAAAAATTCTCTTTGAAAAAAGACAACAAGCAATCCAACTACGTGTCGTCCAATCTCAGACATCAACCTATTTGCACGGCAAAGATTAAGCCTATTAGGCCCTTTCTCGAGACCAAATTCATTCAAAAACATTCAAGGAGATCGAATTAGAGAATTTATTATACTTGTTCTTGTAACAATTATATAGAGATTGTACCCACATATACAATACCAATACAAAAATTTGATTTATTACTGAATTTCTTATCTAATTTATTTTAGGCTTGAAATTTGTGTTTACAAATTTCAAGCACGCCCGTTGGGATGTCTCTGCCTCTTATCTCTTTCTCAAAAGTATGAATCTTATATTCCTTCAAGACGACATGGCCCCTAAGAACGTTACCTCTCAAGTTTCAAGGAAAGCTCTTCAAACCACATCTCAGGGATCAACAACCGCTAGCACCGCAGTTGGCAGGATTATGACTAGAAGTATGGAAAAAGTTGTCGCCACAATTGCCATAGGGAAATAAGTTGTGACTACACTGTTGCAGTCACGTAAGATTCAAAATTTTGACTACAAAATCTCTGATGGAGTCAACCAAGCTTGCTTCATTTACTTTGAAGCAAAAGTTTGTTGTCAGTCTCAACATGCCGCAAACGATACATCGTGGGATGGATGAACTTCAAACTCATGCCAACCCGACCTTTCAGCCCTTTGGTTTGGAAGATGATGGTTATTTGAGTAGTGATCCCTCTTCGACATCGTCAAATAAATCACTCTCTTCTCATGCTGAAGCTGAATTCTCTGACACTGTCATCATGTCTGTTATAGTGACAGAGGCTGCCAACTTTGAGGAACAACTAGCATGCATAAAGGCTGCGTTGGATCAACTTTCTAAAGAGAGTGCAGAAAAAAAAAACGCTCAAATCAAGCATCAGAACGAGCAGATTGCTGAGTTGACAAAGAAATTAGAGAAGAAGTCATATGAAGCTTCTAATAAGGACTCAGGCGACTAAGATTCTGACATGGAGTCTAATTGCAATGAAGAATCTAATGATAGACGCATGCCAAAGAAGGACTCTCTGTTGGGTTCAATGTCTGCTAAGCAAATTCAAAGCTTAATTGTGAATGCAGTTAAGGCTCAGCTAGGCAGAGGAAGTCGTAAGACAAACTTGTACACAAAGCCTTATACGAAGAGGAATGACCTGCTTCGTATGACTCATGGCTATCAAACCCCCAAGTTCAATCAGTTCCATGGGAATGGCAACCCCAAGCAACACATTGCACATTTCATCGAAACATGCAATACTGCTATAACTGAAGGGGACCGATTAGTGAAGCAGTTTGTCCGATCCCTTAAAGGTATTGCTTTCGACTGGTATACTGACTTGGAGCCTAAATCTATCAATAGCTAGGAACAAATAGAACAGGCGTTCCTCAACAAATTCTACAGCACTCAATGCACTGTTAGTATGAAAGAACTAACAAATGCTAAGTAGTGGAAGGATGAACCTTCCCTCGATTACATTAACCATTAGAGATCTCTTACGCTCGAGTGCAAGGATCGTTTTTTCGAGGCCTCCATTATAGAGATGTACGCTCAGGGTATGGAATGGGACTTGCTGTATGTTTTATAGATGAGTAAGCCAAGAACTTTCCAAGAACTAGCTACCAAAGCGCATAACATGGAAATGACGATAGCAAACCGTCGTGATAAGTCAGCTATCTCTTATGAATTTAAGAAAGACAAAGGTGAAATCAAGAAGAGCTCTAAGCCTTTGAAGGCACTGACAAAGGAATCCATGGTCACTTCTGCTGAGGAACATGTATAGATTTCAGGGAAATCTAGGCTAGAAGAAAAGAAAGGATCATCTTTTAAGGATGGTGGAAGGAAGCGACCTATGCTAAATGAGCTTCAAAAGAAGAAGTACACGTTTCCTGACTCGGATTTCTGAGGAATGCTAGACGATTTGCTTGAGAATGGGATTATTAAACTCCCTGCACCAAAGCGGCCTAAAGAGGTTGGAAGGACTACTGACCCGAAGTACTATCACTATCATCGAGTCATTAGCCATCCTCTTGAAAAGTGCATTACCTTGAAGGAACGTATTATGCAGCTAGCTAGGGATAGGAGGATCATATCAGACTTAGATGACTCCGATGGGACTAATCATATTTCTGCTGAGGTGGAGTGCTCTCCTATATTACAGCATCAAAGGCCTAAGCGATCACATGAGCAAAGGGAGAGTAGCATACTTGCCTCTCAAAGAGAAGAACTATTCACTATTCAGCTTGGAAGCCTGGAAGCCATCATTGTGCCCTTAATGGTTCAGGGAACGATGGTGGACACCAATCTTTTTTCGACTGAGGATGAAGTAAGGATCGACACTCATCACTCGAAGGAGGCCAAGGAATCCAAAACAAGCTCAGACACCACCCCTTCGCCAAAGAAAAAGACAAGGTAGAAGGAAGAATCCTCGATGTGCAAAAGGCAAGAAAAAGGCAAAAACAAACAAGAGATGGGAAATTTAGCATATCGACCTGCTCGAGCAGGAGCCATTTGTTCGTATCACCCTGGAGGAATTTTTCCCAATGGGATTTTTTGAAAAGGTCACTGTTAACGTGACTTCATGTTATGAGCTAGAGGACACGGAAGATGAGGAAGAAGAAAAGATGGAGAAACCTCCAAAAAAATGACGATAAGACTCTAACTATTTTAGATACTTTACCGATATTTAAGGATTGGAGGCAAATTTTCAACTTGCCAAAAGAGATACGTCAACATGTTATTGTTGCCTTGCAACACCCAAAACCTTATGTTGACAAGGTAAGAGATGTTGGCCAATCAACGAAATATTTTGCTCATTATGTTGCTTGCAACACTACCATTACTTTTACTGATGATGACCTACTGCTAGGCTTTAAGCTTCATAATCTCCCTCTGTTCATCACTGGCTATATTACGGGACAAAAAGTCAAATGGATCCTTATAGATAGAGGGCTAGGTCAGCTATTAACATCATGCCTACGTCTACAATAAATGACTTAGGGATCATGGTGGAAGAGCTTTATAAGAGTTGAATGGTGATCCAAGGACTTAGCCCACAGAGTCAGCGCGCGATCAATATGATTCGCCTTGAACTGATAATGGGAGACCTATCAACATCTTTAATCTTCCATGTAATTGGCTCTAAGACTTCCTACAAGATATTGCTAGGACGTCCATGGCATCATGAGCATGGAATAATAGCTTCAAATCTCCATCAATGTCTCAAGTACTATCATGGAGTAGAAAGAAAGATTAATGGTGATGTTAGGCCACTCACTAAGGCAAGTCACATTTCGTCGATGCTAAATTCTTCGAAGAAGGTTTGGGACCTAAAGAGATAATGATACTAACAATTTCCTCCACAGCTAAAGGTTACTCAAAAGTTACCAAGGATGCGCAGGTGGAAACAAGGCACGATGGTGCAAAACAACAACAACAAGGCAAAGGGGATGATAAACAATTTAGCGAAATACAGTCCGCCAAGCAGGTTACAAGACAGGTGGCAGCTTCAATAAACTCCATGACACTGGCTTTGAGGTATGTTCCGAAATTCTGTCGTAAGGAAGGAGAATTGCCCTTCAGTGGAGTTATAAATGGAGGGGCTGAAGGTAAGATTATCATAAATGCTCACGAGTCAAGCTTGGGTGCCCTTAAAGGAAATCCCACATTGCCAGCAGAAAAGGTGTACCAGCCAAAGGTGAGCAGATAACCTCTCCCTGGGTTTGTCTATTCTTCTAAGGCTTTGTTGAAAAAGGAGGAGAGCTTACCACATCCACATACCAAAGAGGGATTTGATTCAAATGCGTACAAGATTATGGAAAAAGCCAACTATGACTTCCAAAACCCCACTGCCTTAGGGAAGATAACCAAAGTCAAGCATCGTGGTCTTACTGAAACTTAAAAAATGATCCAAGAGCGAGGAGGTTTAGTAGGTGTCTCTAAAATCGAACTTGGCTACGCGCCGCTATAGCTAATTAGAATCTTAGGGAGACGAAAGAACAAGCAGTCGGTACTTCAACACATCTCCACCGAAAAGATAGATGGGAGTGAAGAGGAGGATGATTCACCTAGCACAAGGAGTTATCTATTCGATAGGTTACAACTGTCCAGTTCAATAAGACGTCTATCTGTCTTTACCAGAATTAGGGCACGACTAAAGCCTTGAGTGTTCAACAGGATCAAGAAGGGAATAAAGCCCCTTAAAGCACCATCCCATGAGCTTAAAAGTTCCGTATTTAATCATCTGGGTGATACAAATGAGGTACAAAGTTCTATTCCTTCGCCAATGAAGCGATTTTCAACCCTGGACGTCAAGACAAAAGGGTCATTGAGAGTAACAAGGCACATTGTGATCTTCACTGGTCAACAAAGTAACTCTGACTCTAACAAGGAAAAAGGGCAAGATGAGGTGCCTTCTTCTCATCATGTTACAGTCCGAGAATACGAGGATTCAGATTCAGAGATAGAGCTTGCAGAAACTCCTAAAACCCTTGAGGATAGGGGGCAAGCTACAGTCGAATGATCTAAGGAATTGAATCTTAGAACTACCAAGGAACCTTGCCCAATTTATGTAAGTTCATTGCTGACACACTCGGGGAAGAAAATCAGTACTTTGATCTCCTCTCGGAGTATAAAGAACATGTTCGCATAGAGCCATAAGGAAATGTCCGGGTTTAATCCCAAAGTGGCAGTCCATCACCTATCCATCAAAAAGGGTGTGTCCCCAGGATCAGCATTTTCGTCCAAAGTTGGTACCTGAAATTGAAAAGAAGTCAATAAATTCATTAAAGCAGGTTTCATTCGGGAGGTAAGGTATCCAACCTGGATCGCGAACATTGTCCCCGTAAGGAAGAAAAATGGACAACTTCACATCTGTGTAGACTTTTGAGATCTCAACGACGCATGACCGAAAGATGACTTCCCGCTTCCTGTCATCGAGCTCATGATTGATTCGCCTACGGGACACGAAGCCTTATCATTCATGGATTGTACTGTGGGGTATAATCAAATCCAAATGGCAACGGAAGACCAAGAGACCATTGCCTTTTGCACACCCAAATACATCTTCTGCTATAAAGTGACGCCCTTCGATCTAAAGAATGTAGGGGCAACATACCAAACGGTAATGCAAAATGTTTTTGATGACATGCTCAACGAGATAGTTGAGTACTATGTTGATGACTTAGTGGTCAAATCCAAAAGAAAATTTGGCCACATTCAAGATCTGCGTAGGGTCTTCGAACGACTGCAAAAACGTCAATTGAAGATGAACCCACTCAATTGTGCATTTGGTGTCACTTCTGGAAAATTCTTGGAATCTATTGTTCACCATAAGGGGATAGAGATTTACCAATCCAAGATCAAAGCAATTCAAGAAATACCCGAGCCTAAGAATCTTAAAGAGTTTCGTGGTCTTCATGGTTGCTTGGCATATATTCAAAGGTTCATATCAAATCTTGCTAGTCGTTGTCATCCCTTTAGCCACCTCATGAAAAAAGGAGCACCTTTTGAATAGGACGAGGCGTGCCGCAAAGCTTTCCAGAAAAGTAAGAAGTACTTGTCAACTCCTCCAGTGTTGGGAGCACCAATCCCCGGCAAGCCTCTTATACTTTACATCGCGGCTCAAGAACAGTCATTGGGAGCTTTATGTGTTCAAAAGAATGAGGAAGGGAAAGAAGTGGCTCTGTACTACTTAAGTCGTACGTTGGTTGGAGCTGAACTAAAGTATTCTCCCATGGAAAAGATATGCTTATCACTCGTATTTGCCTTTCAAAACTAAGACATTACATGCAGGCATATACAGGGCAAGTGGTTTCTAAAGCTGATCCCATCAAGTACATCCTGTCAAGGCCAGTTCTCAATGGGCGACTTGCAAAGTGGGCTATGATCTTGAAGCAAGGATGATCTTGTCTATGTGCCATAGAAGGCAGTCAAAAGGCAAGCGCTAGCAGATTTCTTAGTAGATCACCCAATTCCTGATGAGTGGGAGCTAAACGATGACTTACCAGGTGAGGATGTGTTCTTTGTCAATATTATCCCACCTTGGGAAATGTATTTCAATGGAGCTGTAAGAAACAATGGGGTTGGTGCCGGGGTAGTGTTTATCTCCCTAAAAAACATGTCCTCACCTATCCATTCGTGTTAACCCAATTGTGTTCAAATAACATGGTTGAGTATCAGGCGTTAATCTTAGGCCTTCAGATGCCTATTGAAATGGGAATCAAGGATCTTGACATGTATGGTGACTCGCAATTGGTCATCAAGCAACTCCTCGAAGAGTATGAAGTCAAAAAGGATGATCTCGTTTCATACTACAGGTGTGCCTCGCGATTGTTAAGCAAGCTTGAAACTGTCAAGTTAGAGCATGTTCCTAAGAGTGCCAATAAGATGGCTAATGCGCTTACAAATCTTGCAGCCACTTTGGCACTAGGGGCAGAGGAAAACATGAATGTCCACGTCTGCAATCGATAGGTCGTTGCACCCCTTGATGAAGAGCTTGAGGAAGACGTCAATGCAGTTAGTGCTCAAGAAGTAGATGAAGAAGATTAGCATCAACCACTCATTGATTACTTATAGCATGGGAAGCTCCCTAGCGATCCAAAGCATAAGACAGAAATCCAATAAAGAGCTCCCCACTTCCTTTACTTCAATGGGAATCTTTATCGACATTCTTTTCTCAGCATTTGGTTGTGATGCTTAGGTAACGAAGAGGCAAGACAAACGATGGAGGAAGCACACTGAGGAATATGCGGTGCACACCAAGCAGGACTATGATTGCGTGATCAATTCAAGAGGATGGGTTACTATTGGCCTACTATGGTGCAAGACTGCATCGACTATGCAAAAGGTGCGAGCCTTTCCAGTTTCATGCAAATTTTATTCACCAACATTCGAAACCACTCCACCTAACGATGGCATCTTGGCCATTTGAAGCTTGGGGGCTCGATGTCGTGGGACCCATCTCTACGAAATCTTCTGTTGGTCATTCATTCATCTTGGCAGCAACAGCCTACTTTTCCAAATGGGCGGAAGCAATTCCGCTAAGACAAGTCAAAAAGGAGAATGTTGTTGATTTTATTCGAACACACATCATCTACCGATATGGTGTGCCTCGATACATTATCACTGACCAAGTCAAACCATTTGTCAACAGGCTGGCAAATGACCTCTTTGGAAAGTTTAAGTTTGTTCAGCACAAATCTTCAATGTATTATGCACCTGCAAATGGGTTAGCCAAGGCTTTCAATAAGACACTTTGCCACTTATTAAGCAAAGTGGTGACAAAGTCAACGCGGGATTGGCATGAAAGATTAGCAGAGGCTCTTTGGGCATACAGAAGCTCGTACAAGACGCCAACTCAACCGACTCCTTTTGCTCTTTTGTATGGGGTTGAAGCGGTATTGCCTTTGGAACTTCAAATCCCTTCACTACGTATTGCCATACAAAAAGGCTTTACTAAAGATGAAAACCACAAGCTTCGTTTGGCTGAGCTTGAGGCTCTCAATGAGAAAAGACTTCGAGCGCAACAAAAATTGGAATGCTATCAAGCTCGCTTATCATGAGCATTCAACAAAAAGGTACGCATGTGTTCATTTCAAGTCGAAGATCAAGTGCTTATAGTAAGGAGGCCAATCATTATTCCACACAAGACTGGAAGCAAGTTCACTTCCAAGTGGGATGGTCCTTATGTGGTTCGGGAAGTCTACACAAACGACGCTTATAAGATAGTCAACACTGATGGAGTGCGAGTAAGACCTATAAATGACAATTTTTTGAAGCTTTACCATCCTTGATGCAGTGGCACTCGTAAGATCCAAAGTAAGAGCCTAAAGTGCTCATTCATGCCAAAAAAAAAAAACAAATCAAAAAAAAACTTTATACTACTCCTGGCTCGCAAAAGTATAAACTGTGAACGGCCAAACAAAAAAATTGTTCTTATTCTTTAAACTACGTATGGCTTGAGCCTTTAGGGTGTTGTGCTCCCTTTAGGTACGTAGGCAATCCGGGTATGTATCCGGACACAACCACAGAAAGATCGAAAAAATATATGAAGTTGTTTATGCTTAATGAGAAGGGTCTTTTGACTTAGCTCTTGGTATGCCTGATTACAAGTTGTTGATAGCTTGTTTTTGAACAAAGGGAAGAATGATTTGACATGGTGCCAATGATGGTGACCTGATAACAAGACAAATTGACTAAGACATTGGTGCAACAATAAAAAAAAATAGGCTTGGAATTTTTCATTCAAACTTCATTGAATCGACATCAAGATTATTTCATTTTAAAAAAAAAGCACATAATGAATTTATATAAAAAAAAGCTATGGTGTCCATTGGAAGGTCTTCAAATGTAACGCCCCCAATGGATAATGCTGGTTACCCTAGCTAACCATGATTTTATTAATTTGCAGCGGAAGACCTTTGCTTTGAATGGAGGCATTACCGCTATTCCGTGATGGAACAAGGCTAACTGGCTTACTAACTTTATAATGAAATAAATATTTGTTCCCTCATGCAAATCATAATATGCGTGGTAACTTAGCACATCCA
>JACYFF010010365.1:49905921-49920507 GCA_017589665.1 Selenicereus undatus | reverse complement strand
GGAGGAACACTCACTGAGCATGTGGTGGCTCACTCCATTTCCTTTCCCCTTTTTCTCAGGTGATGAATGAATTATCGTGCATGCTACTGACATAGGGTTGCCAGTTATTACCTGAAAGTGTCTTTTGTGAGGCCGCATTTTGTGAAGCCGCCTGATTTCTTATTTTGGTTAAAGAAGTGTAAGAGGCAAGCATGTAGTTGGCTCTGGCAGTGTTTAAATCTATGTAAATTATTTGAACAAATGTTTTTAATGGCTTAAGCCTCAACCCTGAGTGTGTGACTCGAGGGGAAACTCCTATTTCCTTTTTGAATTTTGTTGTAATGTCACCAGGTACCCCTTAAGCTCGCTTTCAAATTTTATAAATGTTGTAATTATAGGTGGAACTCTTGCAGTTTTGTTCCAAGATTCCCTAACTAACTTAAGGTTAGGTCGAATCTTTAAAGAAGTCTCCAGTCACGATAGCCTTAGGGGTCCCCCCTTGGGGATCCTGGCGGTGTGACACCTCTCGGGGGTTAAAGGGGTGTTACATTGGGTGGTATCAGAGCCATAGGTTCACAAATGCATCTAGATGTGACATTAGGAGTTTCGATGTGTGAAATACGTGCTTTAAAGTGCTTATCTGAGCTTACTATGTACTTACATTGCATATTCGTGTGCATAAACTAGAAGTATGGCTTAGGACATCCATGCAAATATTTGCGTGCTAGTTTTATTCCTAAAATGGTGTTTAAAATCGTCGAAGTTGTATACTTTCCGTTGTGGCTGGTTGCATGGAACGCAGTTATCTTATGGGAAGCCATAGTAAGAAGTAACCAGTGGGGACCCTTACGGGTCACCCAGAACCACTGGACTGTCAAATTCATCCGAGAGATGCCTATTACCGGAAGTTGGAGTGAAGTTACTTTCGCCCTCCGCCAATTCACCATACACATGTTGGCTTATACCCCCTTCACCTTCAGAGGGTTGGTAGATTTCCTAATATTGGCGGAAGATCAGGTGGATTTCTTAGGAGACACCCCCTTGGAAAGGAGCAATGCTGCCAGTCAACTGGTCAATATGGCCTTAATTGCTCCCGCTGTAGGACAACACCTTCCAACCACAATAGTTGAGAGAAATTAGCTTGAACACCACCAGATGAGGCATCTGTTCACGGAAAACCCTTAGGCGAAACGATATAAGTGAATAGCCATGATGTGGATACACTGGATATATTCCTTTGGTGTGCAATATCCCGGTGGCTGGCAGGCTACAATGCTGAGAAGGGAGGAGCTGGTGGATGGGGAGCCCGATGTGGAATACTCCCCGACTTTCAGATTGTGGAACCTACTAGCCCCGAAATAGTTTGAAGGCTAGAATGAGCCCGCGGTAGACGACCTTCTTGAGGAAGACTCCTCAGAAGATGAATAGAGTCGAGTGTAACCCAAGATTTCCTAATGAATGTATTGTATTTAAATAAGTCTTAACTAGTGTACCCTTCTGGTTTCCTTTTCCCTAAGGCGTTAGTGTATCGGAAGTTTCTAGATAACTTCCAAGTTAAGTGCATCCCTGAATTGAATAAATGAGTAGAGGTGTTATCCTGATGTTTCGTAAAATGTGAATGTATGCTTTTAGTAAGGAAAAAGGAGTGTTCGTGCAGCTTGAGACAGGGTCGTGCGAATACTTATAAACTATTAATTCTATTTAATATCGTACTATGTCTTTAAATGCCTTGGACAAATCTATTTTTATGCATAAAACTAAGTAACTTTACATAAACAGTTGTGTAGCCAATGCCTCCCCGAAGGAAACTAGTGGCAGAACCAACTGCCTTGAAGATGATTTGCCAGTTCAATAAATTGAAACCACCTAAGTTTATTGGCGAACCGACCCTCTTGCATATGAGGAATGGTTGAGAAGGATGGAGAACTTATTCAAGCTAATGGACTGCCCCGAGGGTTTCAAAGTGCGTCTACCAACCTATCAATTTGAAAGAGAGGTTGAGTTCTGGGAATTATCAAACTCGAGCTAGTGAGCCACCTTTAACTTGAAAACAGCTGAAAACTCTAATGGATGCCCAATACTATCCTCGGTACATGAAAAGGGCTAAAGAACAAGAGTTTTTATGCCTGAAACTAGGGCAAATGAGCGTGATGGAATACGCAGTGAAGTTTAATATGCTTAGTCGCTTTGAGCCTAATCAGGTCACTACAGAGGAAATGAGAATGGATCATTTTTAACAAGGCCTGAAAGGACCGATTAAATGGATGAGAGCTAGACATGTCTTTACCAGCTTTCAAGAGATGTATTAAAGGGTAGTGAAAATAGCTCGAGTCATTGAGGAGACTGAGGTTGAGAGTCGGCAAATGGGCTTAGCCAAAAGGAAATTTGGCCCAGGAGGATCCAGTGCTTAGGGAAACAAGAGATTCATGAACTTCAACCTTGAGAGGAACCAGGTCAAAGGAAAACAAGTTACGCCGAGGCAAGAGGTGGAACCCTGGAATCAGTGCGGACGTTTGCATTACTGTCCGTGCAAATATGGTATGCAAGGGTGCTATGGGTGTGGTTCAATGGACCACAAGGTTGCATACTGCCCCAAGAAGGCGTGCTATCAACAACGCAACATGCAAGGTGCAAGCATGGGCGCTAATCCAGCCGCGCAAAGAGGTCGCCCTTCTACGAATGCAGCTTCAGGAGGCAACCGAGGTGGGAAAAGGCCGCAAGCAGGTGGCTGAATATTCTATTTGGAAGGTGAAGAGGCAGGGAACCCCACTGCTACTGTATCAGGTAGCCTTCTTATCAATCATCTTTACGCTCATGTTTTATTTAATTCAGGTGCGACACATTCTTTTATGAATCCTGTTTTTGCAAAGAAGCTCACCATCAAGCCTGACGAGATGGATGTACAACTATATGTAACCACTCCCTTAGGATCTACCTACTACACTGATGTTGTTTTCAAAAACTGTGCTATTAAATTGGAAGGGAGAGTCCTCCCTGCAGATCTAGTACAACTAGATATACAAGGTTGGGATGTTATTCTAGGGATGGACTGGTTAACTAAGCATAAAGTGACCATTGATTGTGAAAGGAAGTTGGTGACCTTCTCGACCCCTGATGGAGAAAGAGTAACCTTTAAGGGAAGTGGCCACCAAGTGAGCATTTCAATTGTATCTGCCATGCAAGTATTCAGGATGCTGAAGAAAGGATGTCAGGGTTATCTGTGCGCAATTGAGGCCATAGAACAGAAAGACCCGGACTTGAATGAAATTCCGGTAGTAAGGGAGTTCCCCTATGTATTCCAAGAAGTACTAGGGTTACCACCCGATCGGGAGATCGAATTTACCATTGAACTTGTGGCTGGAACTGCCCCAATATCCAAGTCGCCCTATCGAATGGCACCTGCTAAATTAACGGAACTGAAGGCCCAATTACAAGAGTTACTAGACAAGGGGTTAATTCAGCCTAGTGTCTCTCCCTGGGGAACACCAGTGCTCTTTGTGAAGAACAAAGATGGGAGTTTAAGGCTATGTATCGATTTTCGGAAGTTGAACAAGGTAATAGTCAGGAACAAGTATCCACTCCCTAGAATTGATGATCTATTTGATCAACTAGCTGGTTCTTCAGTGTCTCAAAAATTGATTTGAGATCGAGGTACCATCAATTAAAGATTAAGAAAGAAGATGTACCAAAAACTGCCTTTCGAACCCGATATAGGCATTACGAATTCTTAGTATTGCCATTTGGGTTAACTAATGCCCTTGCTTTCTTCATGAACTTGATGAACAGGGTCTTCAAGCCCTTCCTCGACAAATTCATAGTGGTATTCATTGATGATATCCTGGTATACTTCAAGACCAAGAAGGAGCACGCAGACCACTTACGAATAGTGTTGAAAACACTGGAGGAACACAAACTTTATGCCAAGCTTAAGAAGTGCGAGTTTTGGTTGGAAAAATTTCAGTTTTTGGGTCATATAGTGACTAAAGAAGGCATATCGGTGGATCCAGCGAATGTAGAGGCCATTGTGAATTGGCTAAGGCCCACTAATGTCTCCGAAGTGCGAAGCTTCTTAGGATGGCTGGTTACTATAGAAGATTCGTAGAAGAATTTTCTAAACTAGCACTGCCTATCACCAAACTGCTTTGGAAAAGCAATAAATTTGAGTGGACAAGGGAGTGCGAAGATAGCTTTCAGGAGCTAAAAAGATGACTGGTATCTGCACCAATACTAGCAATACCTGAAGGCAATGAAGGGTTTGTAATCTATAGTGATGCATCCAAGAAAGGATTGGGATGTGTTCTAATGCAAAAGCACAAAGTCATTGCCTACGTCTCTCACAAATTGAAACCTTATGAAGAAAATAATCCAACGCACAACCTAGAATTGGTTGCAGTTGTGTTTGCCTTGAAAATCTGGAGACACTACCTTTATGGAGTAAGGTGTGAGGTATATACTGACCATAAGAGCCTGAAGTATATTTTTACTCAGAAAGAATTGAATATGAGGCAAACAAGGTGGTTGGAACTCTTACAGGATTATGATATGGAGGTCAAATATCACCCTGGTAAAGTAAATATAGTAGCCGATGTTGAGTAGGAAGTCTACTAGAACAGTGGCCTGCTTACTCACACCAGAAAAGAGACACTTGAAAGAGCTCGATGCGCTACAAACAGAGGTGGTGTTACTAAGAAATCGAAGCTATTTAGCAGCACTTCAAATCTCTTCTCCGTTGATTGAACAAATTAAGTAGCATCAGAAAGATGACCCTGAACTTATGTAGATCAGGAAGGGTGTGGAAGAAGGAATTTTCAATCCAAAAAGAAGTACTTTGGCATGGAAGCAGACTATGTGTTCCAAACATAACAGCTCTCAAAAAGGAATTGTTAAAAGAAGCACATAACTCCAGACTTACTACTCACCCCAGAGGTACGAAGATGTACCATGACCTGAAAACCCATTATTGGTGGAATAGGTTGAAAAGGGACATTGCGGACTTCGTGGCTCGGTGTCTCACCTGTCAAAGGGTGAAAACTGAGCATCAAAAACCTGGAGGACTACTACAACCTCTACTAATCCCAATGTGGAAATGGGAGCACCTTACCATGGATTTTGTTGTGGGAATGCCAAAAATAGCTAAGCAGCATGATAGTGTTTGGGTGATAGTTGACAGGTTGACCAAGGTTGCACACTTCTTAGCCATTAAAACCACTTTCACCTTTGAAAAACTGGCTGATTTATACATCAAGGAGATAGTCAGATTACATAGTGTGCCCCTCAGTATTGTGTCAGATCGAGATACCAAGTTCATATCCCGCTTCTGGCATGGTTTTCAAAGAGCAATGGCACATAACTACGTTTAAGTACAACCTTCCACCCTTAAATGGACAGACAATCAGAAAGGACCATTCAAACCCTGGAAGACATGTTGAGAGCCTGTGCACTTGATTACGACGGGACTTGGGATCATAACTTGCCTCTGGTCGAGTTTTCATATAATAATAGCTACCATGCCAGTATCAGCATGGCCCCTTTTGATGCGTTATATGGTCGACGCTGTAGAACTGCTACTTGTTGGAACGAAGTAGGTGAAAGGGAACCCTCCAAGGTAGAGTTAATCAATCAGACAATCGAAATAATCATGACAATCCGTAATAGACTGCAAATTGCCCAAAGTAGGCAAAAGAGCTACGCGGATGTTAGGAGAAGGCCACTAGAGTTTGAAGTTGGAGACTTTGTGTTCCTAAAAGTATCTCCACTCAAGCAAAGCATAAGATTTGGGCAAAAAGGAAAACTGAGCCCAAGGTTCATTGGACCGTTTGAGATTCCGCAGAAAGTGGGACTGGTTAAGTACCGATTGGCCTTACCGCCCTCGTTGCAAGGCATTCGCGATGAATTCCATGTATCCAGTCTTCGGAAGTATATTCCAGATCCGGATCATGTCATTCGATATGAACCCTTGCAAGTAGGGGTGTTCATCGGTCCAAACCCGGACCGGACCGGACCGGACCGGGTTGGACCGAAGACCGAATAGGAGGGAAGTTACGGACCGTGGACCGGACCGAATAAGTCAAGGACCGGACCGGGACCGGACCGAAAAAAGTAGGACCGGATCGGACCGGACCGAATTGTAAAGCTAGCAAAATTTTACAATATGAACATCTTATATTTATTTTAATATGAACAATTTCTACATATTTTCACCATGAAAAACAAATTAATATTCTTGAATGTTTGAAAAATTATAAGTTGCAAAAGAAAATTAAAATTTAGTTAGTAAAAAATTGGTTTTTAAATTTTTTTATTCGGTCCTCGGTCCGGACTGGTGGACTGGTGGACCGGACCGGACCGGACCGAAGACCGAATAAAAAAAAATTGTGGACCGTGGACCGGACCGAATTCATTCGGTCCGGTCCGGTCCGGTCCGGTCTAGGCCGGTCTTCGGTCCGGTCCGGGTTTGGACCGAATAATGAACACCCCTACTTGCAAGTCAAAGAGAATCTCACCTATGTAGAAGAGCCCATTCGAATTTTGGAAAGAACGGAAACGAAACTCAGAAACAGGAACATCCCGTATGTTAAGGTGCTATGGAAACACCAAAAAGTGGCAGAAGCAACTTGGGAGTTGGAAAGTGAAACATGTGAAAAAATACCCTGCTCTATTTCCATAAAGTAAGCAAATTTCGAGGACGAAATTCTTTTAAGGGGGAAGAGTGTAAGGGACGCACTTTCTTTTATTGCTGACTAACTGTTTCAGTTGCTAAGTTTACGAAGCTGCGTTTGAATTATTTTTCAACAAGGATATTATGTCATCTGTGTGTGTTTTTAACAATTAATTTCACTAAAAAGAACAACTTTATTATTAGCGTTATTATTGTCATTATTTATTTAGAAAACTATTGAATCGATGCTAACCCAAGTTTTTAAAATCGTTATTCGATTTATTTAGTCGTTTTCTGAATTTAATTAGGACGCCAGTTCTAGGACATTTCAACCCGAGTTTAGATTGAGCGATAACGAAATTGGGAACATAATTTAGCTAGTGTAGTAATTAAACAAAAAAAAGGAAAAAGAAAAATGAGTAAAAAGGGGGGCGGGGGCTTCATTGGGGTCCCAGACCATACCCCCGACCCTCTCTCTCCTCCTCCTCCTCTTCTCCTTTCACACGCGACCACTAGGACTACCTCCTGTCTTCTTCGTCCTCCGCGACACGTCGCCGGCGAGAAAAGGGCCACGGTGGTCCCCTAAACACGACCCACTCACCGCCGACCTCCTCCAACCCATTACCTCCGCTTCTCACCGTGAAACAGAGCCAGACCAGCCATGTTTCGGTGGCCTCAAAGCACCACCCACGTGCTGGAATCCGGCCAACCTTGTCATAATCGACCTCCCCTATAAATTTGGAGGTCGAATTTGAACCAAATCAGCCACAAACATCACCAAATTGGGGAGCTAGGGTTCGTTTTTAGCAAGCAATCGGGCTAGGGTTTCGGGTTCATCAGTTGGGCGTGCGTTTGGGGGCGTGGAATTGCTGTATTAAGGTCGAATTTAGGCTAAATCAAGTAAGTGTTCTTCTGCTCCTAAACTATTATTGCGTTCGAAAACGTTTTAGCTTGAATAATGATGCATGTTAGTTTAGGTTTACCTAAGTTCATAGAATGTGTAATGAGGAACTGTACATGTTAAGTTAGATTGAATTTATACTCAAATTATACAAGTATATGCTGCTTGGTTATGCCCTGTACATGCGCACGATGTTTTCCATTTTTACATGCCTTGTTTGAATTGGACTTAACCCCGATTCTGCATGTTTATAGCTGTTAGAATGTTATTCAGAATTTCATTGAGTTTTATACCTGTCTTGCATGCCTAAAAACAACTGAATTTGAGGTGAAATCATGCATGTTAAAGCTGTCCTAAG
This sequence comes from Selenicereus undatus, assembly GCA_017589665.1. Classification (NCBI taxonomy): domain Eukaryota; kingdom Viridiplantae; phylum Streptophyta; class Magnoliopsida; order Caryophyllales; family Cactaceae; genus Selenicereus; species Selenicereus undatus. The sequence continues at coordinate 49,912,611 of JACYFF010010365.1, read as the reverse complement.
AATGCCTAGAGTTAAACAATTTTTAGGCCTAAAACGATACTTGTTTAATTAAGTTAATTCATGCCTAAAAAGTAATTTCGAATTAACATGTTAACATTTGAATCGATGTTTGTTTAATTAAGTTAATTCATGCCTCAAAGTAGTTTCGAATTAACATGCTAGATTCGAATCGATGTTTGTTTAGTTAAGTTAATTCATGCCTAAAAGTAGTTTCGAATTAACATGTTAGCATTCGAATCGATGTTTGTTTAATTAAGTTAATTCATGCCTAAAAAGTAGTTTCGAATTAACATGTTAGCATTCGAATCGATGTTTGTTTAGTTAGTCAGTTCATGCCTCGTTTAGTTTAATTTAGTTCATTAAGCATTATTTCAAGTTAAAGCACTATAGGTGTATATGTATATGTGGGTATATATGCTTGTTGTAACGCACTGCTGGATGGTGCTGCTTGCACGGTAAGTACACAAGTCCTATTGTACCTTTCTTTATAGGCCTTCATGATAATATGCTATAGTTTTAGAAATGAGAACCGAGATGGTAGTTGGATGGCTTGAGGTTGAACTCATGAGAGTTTTGAGGTTCTTTATGGTCGGTGTTTTGTGAGGAGGGAGCTTAGGTTGTGATTGACCGCAATTGTGTGGATTGCAAGGCCATGTGTGGCTCATTCTCTTGAGTTGATTATGAAGTGTTTGAATGTGTTACATGCAAACCCCTTCCTTTTCATGTCATTAAGTTTCATCTTGCGAATGGGGGTGAGTTTTTAAAAGAAAGTTTTCATGGTTGTAACTGATAGTAGCCATAACTATTAGAAATCGTTGGCCTATTTTAATTACACGAATACAGTTTTGGGAGTGAACTCACTAGAACGGGGGAATCCCTAAGGAATTTACATAAAAAGAGAGTGCGCTATGTGAAAAAGGATTTCGTTGTGAGAGGCAACAAGCTTATTAGCTTTTATGGCCATACGCTTTAAATTGGCTAAGATATTGTGCATAGGGACAATAAGATGGGAGTGAACCTGCTTGAACGGGGGAATCCCTAGCCTAGGAGTAATCCCAGTAGTGGGAAGCCCTAGAGACCCTGACGAGGGTTAAGGCCCAAAAGTTAGTTGCCATCCCGGGAGTAAGTGCTTAGCGTGGGCGATAGTCTCAGTAGGGGTTGAGAATAGATCTCACCCTATCAGCACACTATGATCTTATGCCCAGAATACTCTCATAATTAGTAAGAAAGTAGTCGACATTTTGCCTTTTTAAGTATTTCAGAAGAAAGAAAGATTTCAGGGCCATTAAGAGGCCAGATTGAATGAAATGTGAAAAGTTTATAAGGGTCGTTATATGACCAATTCAAAAGAAATTTCTTTTAACGAATGGGGCCCTCAAAAGGCGATGAAAAGTGTTTTCGAAGAAAGAAAGGAAGATTTCTATAAATGCCTAATGAAACCGATTCCCAAGCATGGTTGAATGAAACTTCAAGTAATGTGTGGCCATAGTCTTATAATACATCAAGCATGTAAGTTTTAAAAGTGCATGAATTGAGTAAGAAAGCTTCTATCATGTTTAATGTCCTTTTTTTTTTGGTTTAATCAAAGGTATCTACCGCTGATCGCAGTGACTAATCCCCTTACCCTGGGAGCTCCACTTAAGGGTAAAGGCCTGGCTAAGAATTGCTCTTCATTCCCAAAGGCCAATGATCGAACCCCTGACCAATTGGTTAAGGGACGAAGTGAGCTACTACTACGCCACAACCTCTTGGTTTGTTTAATGTCCTTTAAATGTAAGCATTTCTCATAAGTGAGTGAATATTTGGCTAGGGAATGACCCACGAGTTGTGTCACATAGCTTAATATGATAATAGTATTACATAAATGCTTGATACGTGTCTATTACAAGTAATATTGCCTACAAATGGTTTATTTTAAGGAGTGGAGGAACACTCACTGAGCATGTGGTGGCTCACTCCATTTCCTTTCTCCTTTTTCCCAGGTGATGAATGAATGATCGTGCATGCTACTGACATAGGGTTGCCAGTTGTTACCTGAAAGTGTCTTTTGTGAAGATGCGTTCTGTGAAGCTGCCGGATTTCTTATTTTGGTTAAAGAAGTGTAAGAAGCAAGCATGTAGTTGGCTCTAGTAGTGTTTAAATCTATATAAATTATTTGAACGAATGTTTGTAATGGCTTAAGCCTCAACTCCGAGTGTGTGACTCGAGTTGAAACTCCTATTTCCTTTTTGAATTTTGTTGTAATGTCACCAGGTACCCCTTAAGTTCACTGTCAAATTTTATAAATGTTGCAATTATAGGCAGAACTCTTGCAGTTTTGTTCCAGGATTCCCTAACTAACTTAAGGTTAGGTCGAATCTTTAAAGAAGTTTGTAGTCACGATAGCCTTAGGGGTCCCCCCTTGGGGATCCTGGCGGTGTGACGCCTCGGGGTAGAGGGGTGCTACAATAAAAAAGTAGGATAACCCCCCACAACGTTTGCTCCTAACTATAGTTTTGAAACGAGGCCCTGTAAGACTTATTTTCTCATTGAACTGCCAAATGAATACCCCTACAATGTTGCATATGCCTTTTTTTATTAGGGGGTGATGTGTTTCAAAGCATGAATATAGCCCATGTTTTTGGCAAATGTTTGAGACCATGTGGCATTTTTAATCTCTGAATCTTTTAACAACCTTTTACATGTCTTGGAGTTCCCAGAATTGTAACTCATCCCCTTTTACTGTAGTTAAATTTACAACAATGAGACCATTTACTTCTACATCCTGGTGCAAATCAAACAATTTTAAATGTAGGGGCATGCAGGTTGTAACATGATCCCAGTGAGCTATTTTCTGCTTAGGGTTGAGATTTGTATCATATCTTAGGAATATATCCTAAAGCATGAATTATAGATTTGACTGTATGCTTATGTACCCTTGATCTAATTAGCATTTTTTATCATGGGATTTATGGAGTCATTTAGAACAAGAATTCAACCCCATTGCCTGCCACTGAAGATTACAACCTTAACTCATTGGTCATAAATGCACAATATCGTTCAAACCCTGAATTATCTTTGGTTTAAAGGCTCTTGACGGTCAATGGGCTTCTATATAAACCCTTGTAATCTACTATATATGAGGAAAATATCTGGGACAATCCGCTTGAATATGAAACCTATAAATTTATGCTTTAAAATCAATTGTTATGCGTCTCCTCCTTCTACGCACAGAACACACACATTTGATCACATAATATCCTCATTTTTGTCACCTTATCCTTTGGCTTTAGTTCTTGATGCAACACCAATCTAACGCAAAACCTCATCTACGTATGTTGCCCTTATGCCAAACTAGGGGCACTAGGATCTCTTGTATTGTATTGATGACTATTTTGTTGTTGAATTGTTGGCTCTATTTCCTTATAGACTATCTTTCGTGGATAATTTCCAAATGAGACAATATGTATAATTCCATTCATATTTCCTTATAAGGTTGTGGATAATTTATTTGCTTCAATTATGCTATTAATTAGGAAATTATTTTATTTTATACATTAGATTAATTAAGTGAACCTAGGTGTTATTTAAATGAACTATGGTATTTAACTTTTAATTTTGAAGTGTCTGGTTTCTCTTTTTAGGTAAGCTAGTAATTATTTCAATTTAAAAATTAGAAGATGAAACAGGATCGAAGTTGGATGAAATGGAAGACTTATAGTTGTAGGCAAAAGCTTAAATACATAAATGGGGTGAAAGAATTTCTTGAATTTGCTTTTGCTAATGCAGTAAAGAAAGGGAAAATATGATGTCCTTGTGTCAATTGTGACAACTGTACTCATCAAAATAGACAAACAATTTTTCTTCATTTGTTGAATGATGGAATACTAAGGAATTATAATATGTAGGAATTTCATGGGGAGAAGTCTCTTGTTGAACAAGATGTGGATGCTCATGATGAGAATAGATGTGATGAAGGGGAGAATCTGGATCCTGCGGAGACTGATTGATGATGTAGATGAAACATTTTCTATGTCACATGGTATGTCAAATGCCAAAGTATTTGACATAGTGAATGAATTTGAAAGGTTAGGTGGCCCTAGAATTAGTGAGTCACCTAAACTGCTGAAGAAGTTTGGTAGCTTGGTTACAGATGCTGAGAAAGAGCTATTTCCATGTTGTGAAAAATTCTTGAAGTTGGAGTTGATGGTACATCTTCTTAATATAAAGTGGCTTTGTCGTTCAAGTGATAAATCATTAACAATGATATTTGAACTTTCGAAAAAGGCATTCGATTTTGATGATACTTTTCCAAAGAATGCTTATGAGGCCGAAAAATACACTCGTGAACTTGGGTTGAGTTATGAAAATTGATACTTGTAAAAATGACAGCATACATTATTGGAAGGAGCATGAAAATGAGGAAAAGTGTCCTAAATGTTCTCATCCTAGGTGGAAGAATAAGAGTGAAGAGGGCGATGACAGTGACGATGAGAATGAGATAAGGGGAAGGCGAAAAATGTCACTGATAAAGTATTACACTATTTTCCTCTAATACCAATGTTGCAAAGTTTATTTATGTCTAATAAAACAACATCACACATGCGACAACACAAGGACAAACGTCTAGATGATGGGATTTTAAGGCATCCGACAAATGTAAAGTCTTGGAAGTCATTTGATACTTCTTTTCCAAATTTTATGTTAGAAGCACGAAATGTGAGGTTAGGTTTATCTAACGATGGGTTTACTTCATATGGAAATATAAACTCAACTTGTAGCATTTGGCCTGTGTTTTAAGTCCCTTAAAACTTTCCACCTTGGACGTGTATGAAAAGACCATATACTATTAAAACATGATAATTTTAAGAAAAATAGCTCCTGGTACTGATATTGATGTGCACTTATAATCGTTAATCAATGAATTCAAATTGTTATGGGACGTCGAGGTGAATACTTATGATGCTTTCAAAGCTTAGTATTTTAATTTGCATGCGTCATTACTATGGAGAATTAACGATTTTCCTATTTATGGTAATCTCTCGAGGTGGAGTGTTAAAGATCGTCTAGCTTGTCCAATTTTTATTAAAGATACATGATGATGATCCTTGCCTCATTGGAAAAAAAATAATGTTATATGGGCCATCCTAGATTTTTGGAGCCAGACCACAAGTGGAGGTATGATAAAAAATCTTTTGATGCACTTTGGAAATGGATCCTCCTCCTGAGTTATTATCTAGAGATGATGTTTTTGCACAGATTGGCAATTTAGAAAATATCAAGTTTGGTAAGGCTAGAGGAAAGAGGAAGCGAACAAAACCGAAGTTAGACAAGTATATTATATGAGAGATCACGCACATTATGATTGGAGAGTGGCTATCAAACGGTTTTTAAAAACCAATGAGTCATATGTGTTAGCTCCTCAACTTAAACAAGTATACTATGTGAGAGATCACATACATTATGATCGGTGAGTGGTTATCAAAATGAATCCTCATAATTTCTACGACATCCCATCTGATGATAAAGACGAGGAAGCTAAATCATTTTTGAATGTTGATGAGGTAGATGGAGAAGCATATGTCGCAACTAATATTGATTGTAGAACATCTTTGGTTAGGGGTGATGTAAATCAAAATTTAGTGGATGCTCATGTTGTGACGAAAGTTGCAGCACCACTAGAAGAAAAGCTAGATACAAATTCTTGATGACGAGCATGGTTCTTAGTCAAGTGATGAAGACGACGTGCTATTATTTGCAGATAAGACCGATGACGAGTGACACTAAAGTTGTTGGAAATACATTAGCATATATTTTTTCAAGCTTTGGTCGTCCTAATACATTTGTTGGAAAAATATCTCCACTAATGTTTTCATTTATATGTTTTAGCCAATATTTACTTTATATGATTTAGCTAGTATTTACTTTACAACTTGTCAAATACCACACCCATACATAAGCTTTAGAGCACCTAAAGTGGCATGCATAGCCATAGCAGGCCTTAAACAATCCCGCACAGCTATCACAGTATTTGGTAGTAGCATGCAGGAGCTTCGAGCAACAACGAGTAGCTTGTAGCACCTATTGCAAATGCCATAGGATGTGCTACACACCACGCAGTTGCTCATTTATATTGCAGCATATAGCACGCTGAGGCTAGTTATTTGGTTTGGCATCATCAACTTGGTCCTTTCACACACACACACACACACACACATGTATGTATGTATATATATATATATATATATACACACATACATACATACATACATACATACATATATTCCTATATATATATATATATATATATATATATATATATATATATATAAGTACACACACACACACACATATATATGTATGTATGCATATATATATATATACATATATATATACATTTACAAATATACATATATACAAATATACATATATACATATACACACACACACACACACACACACACACACACACACACACACACACACACACACACACATATAAATATATATATATACACACACACACACACACATATACATTTATATACATATGTGCATACACACACACATACATACATACATACATACATACATACATACATATATATATATATATATATACACACACACACACACACACACACACACATATACACATATGTATATAAATATATGTATATATATATACATATACATATACATATACATATA
>JACYFF010010365.1:49890687-49900921 GCA_017589665.1 Selenicereus undatus | reverse complement strand
AGAGAGAGAGAGGGATCGAGCGAGTGTCAGGGCGAGGTGCTCAGTCCGAAGGCTAGGGTTTTGAAGCCCTCAACCCCACGCCACCACCACCGTCACCGTCGACGGGTGAGCCCAGGCGCCGGCGACCACCTATGTGCGGTGGTTGAGTGAAAATCAGCCACGGTTTGGTCGAATTCAGCGCGGATAGAGCCAATGCTCGAACAAAATTCACAGGCATGGTGAGTTTCGAGCCTTTAGGCTTCTTTAAATTGAATCTCTATCTCAAACCCTCACTAATCGTGTGAAAATTGGACAAAAATCGCGAACTAAGGTTTGAGGTCTGATTCGGTCAAGGCATCACGAGCAGTGAGGAGGTTCTAGGCCCTTAGATGCTCGATTCCTACTCCAAATCAGTCCGATTCGCGAATCCTCTAGCTTGGAATCGAGGTGGGTGTTTCTCACCTCCTAAGTATTAGTAGTTTCGAAATCGTTTTAAGCTTTAAGTTGCGATGCATGCTAAGTTTAGTTAGTTTATGGCTGAAAACGACTTTGAATCGTTAAATGTCAGTTTAGTTGATTAATACTCGAAAGTGGATTGAATCGATACATGTTAGTTTAGTTAATGCATGTCTGAAAAGTTGACTTGATTAGTAACTTCGATGTAATAAGTGAATGCCTAAAGTTATGTTATGTTTAAATGGCTTAAATAGGCTTGAAATGCAATGTCGAGACAACGAATGATGCCACAAATCGATGCATGTTATTTCAGTTAGCTCATGCTTGAAAAATGGCTTCGAAATGAATTATGCTTGTTTATAACCGATTCAAACATGTTTAGTTAGCTCATGCCTAATTAATAGTTTCGAAACGAAATATGAATGCTTAGAATCAATTTTAGTATATTCAGTTAACACGTGCCTGGAAGTTTGGTTCGAAGTAAGATATGCATGCTTAGAATCAAGAATCGTATTATGCCTAAATGACCAAGTAAGCCTAAATAAGTGAATTGTTTTGCGCTTAAATAGAGATTCGATTCAAGTAATGAGTTAATGCATGAAAAGGGATTAATTTCAAAGTTATATAAACGTGTTTAGCTTCGACTCAAGTTAATTAGCTAACATGTGAAAAAGAATTAATTTCGAAGTTGTTTAAACGTGTTTAACTTCGATTCGAATTAGAACTAGCTAATGCATGTAATCGAATTAAATTCGAAGCTATTGAAATATGTTAGCTTTCATTTGAACCCCTTCTTAGTACGTTCATGCTTAGGAAAGTTACTTCGAAATGCATTATATATGATTAGAATGTTTGATGTACTGAATAAAGGGTTGTCGATTATAAATAAATGTGGTTATATGTGGATGAATGGTGCTGTTGCTCAGGTAAGAGCCTAAACCTCACTTCTTTTATATAAGCCAATATGATAATATATTGTGATTAATAAATTGATGAATCAAGCTAGTAGTTGGATGGTTTGAGGACAACATTATGAGCGTTCGAGGTCTTGTGGTACGGTGTAAGTGAGGAGGGAGTTCGGGTTGTGAATTGACCGCAATCGTGTGGATTGTGAGGCCATGTGTGGGTCATTGTGTTGAATTGATTATGAAGTGCTTAAATGTGATATATGTGATGTATGTGCTTAAATGCTCAAATTGCATTATGTGCATAAGAGTGAGTTTTTCAAAGAAAGATTTCATGTTTTGAAATGATAGTAGCCATAACTATTAATACATGACGACCTATTTTAATTAAATGAAAACAGTTTTGGGAGTGAACTTGCTTGAATGGGGGAATCCCTAAAAAGTTTTACAAAAGCGTGAGTTGCACAATAAAGGATTTCATTGTGAGAGGCAGCAAACTTATTAGTCGTTAAGACCAATTTAAATGGCTAAGATAAGTGCATAGGGACAATAGATAGGGATTGAATATGCTTGAACGGGGGAATCCCTATAGCCTAGGGAGTAGTCCCTAGAGACCCTGACGAGGGTTAAGGTCCAAAAGTTAGTTGCCATCCCAGGAGTAAGAGCTTAGGGGATTGAGTGCAGATCTCTCCCAACCAGTACTTTATGATCTTATGCCCAGAGTAGTTTCTTATCAAATGAGAAAAGCAGTAGGCGTTTCGCCTTTTTAAGTATTTCAGAAAGAAAGTTTTTAAGGGTCATTATGAGACCAAGATGAAAGAGAGTCTTTCAAAAGATATATGAGCCTCAAGAGACTAAGAGAAGAGTTTTTATGAGCCTCAAGAGGCTAAATGAAGTGTTTTCAAAGAAAAGAAAGAAAGTTTACTATGTATGACTGTGCATACCATATGAATGAGATCTAAGTAAAGTATCAAACGTGTTATGTGCATGTTCTAAGTATAACTTATGAATGAGGTGCTATGTAAGATGCAAGTATGAACAGAAAGTGTTTGCACTCGTGACTTCAAAGCATGTAACTTTAGAGATTATGTGACTTCAAAGTGAGTCTCCAAGCATTATAACCAGATGTAAGTGATTTCAAGGTGATATGTGGCCATATTCTTTACACGAGCATCATGTAACGGCTTATTGAAATGAGTAGTAATGCATCCAATGTTATGTTTAGAGTCACATGATATGTAAGCAAGTCCCTAACATGCCACCTTATCTGAAACTAAGAACCTATCATGTTTAAGTGTTTACAATCTGTGACATGTAGCTTATTGTTGTAGCCATAGTGTTACCTAACTGTTCATTAAGTGGATATTATGAGTTATGTTTATGAGAAAGAAAGTTATGTGTTTAGCCTCGTCACTTGTTTAAGTGTTTGACTGCCTGTTAGTAAAGAAGTTTGGTCATTTGGAGACCTAAAAATGTGTTTGAGTGTTTAAAGTCAAGTTTATGATTAGTAATGTTTCTATAGGAATTTTATGAATGCCTAATATGATATTAAAGTATGAATACGTGATATGTGACTAGTAAAGATATTATTGCCTGCAACAGTTTTAGTTTTAAGGGGGTTGGGGGACACTCACTGAGCGTGTGGTTGCTCATCCCACTACTCTTCCCCCTTTTCTCCAGGTTTTCTTTATAACAAGAAGAAGTTGAGTCAGCTATGTCAAGATGGAACCTGTTCTTGCTTGCCAGGTGTCGTTTAGATCCATTTGAAGGGATTTTACGTGCTTAATGAAGTCATGTCATGTGTTCTTAGTTTGAAATGATTGTAAACAAGTATTCTAAGTTCATGTAATACATATTGTTTATAAGCCGCTCTGTATGGCCATATGCGCCAACCATTCAGTTAGCTAGATGTCTTTTTGGTCAAAGATAGTTATGTTTTGGGATGTAAACCCCATACTCCGGTTGTGTGAACCGTTGAGTTGTATCTTTTACTTTTTCTGTATTAATGAACTATTCTGTTTGGTGTACTCCGAGCGGGTGGCTCGTCGAGTTATGAACTTCGGCATGTGGCCGTTGAGCTATGTTTTATATGTTTACGCTTCCGTTGATTTACAAGGACTTATTGTAAGGCGTTTAGCCTGGAAACGATCAGTTTTCAGGGAAAATTCTGTCCGTTTCGTCCCAGAATTTAAGTAAGAAGTTAGGAAAACGTAACGTTTCCGGCCATAGGGGCTGGGGGTGTTACAGTTGATCTCCAAATACACATGTAGTGATCACAGAGTGGACGATCTGATCACTATTCTGTTTTTCGTTGATCTCCAAATACACATTTAGTGTTCACAGAGTGGACGATGACAGAGTTCTAAGAATGATCACTAAAAGTGTTTCTACTGATCACTAATCTTATATGTGGTGATCACTAGATATGTTTCCCAGTGAACACCATAATATGTGTGGATTGATCCTAACAAAGTGTAAAAAAAAAAAGACCAAAGACCTCTTACTCATTCCATCAGTCATCTGCATCCAACGGAACACAAAACACTTGTATACTGATCACTAAATATACAACGCATGAGTAAAATCTGTGATCAGTAATGTTATGCCTATTGATCCCTAATAACATGCCTGCTGATCAGCGAAATTAGACGTATAGAATTACAAACACTGACTGGACTAGTAAGCAATTTTATAAAGTTGATCACTAATTTTTTTATTTTTTGTCTCAAGATATATTTTCCATTGATCATCGTATTGTGATGACTAATTTTATGCTTATTGATCACTGATCCTAATAAAGTGCCAAAAAAAAAGTGAACAGTGAGTCGTTTGATCATTGATCTAGAACCAGCTGATCATAAAACAGTTGTCTACTGATCACCAAATGTACATTGAGAAAAATTTATGCCGTCAGGAGGGAGGAACATATGTGATCACTAATTTTAGAAAATTTCATGCATAGAATGATAAGCCCTGAGTGAAACAGTATATAATACTGTTTCTTAGAAAATTTCAACTTGTTGAAGGATACTCTTTTTTTTTTTTTGATACAGGTAGTCTAATATATGGCGGTAAGTGGTCATGAGATGGTTACTGTTGAAGGCAGCAACCCAGTGCACTCGTTGCAGGTTCCTTTATCACAGAGAAACTCCGGTGCCCTGCTTATATTAATGAGTTTCAGTTGGTTATAGTTTCTATTGTCTAATGTTAACCTTGTGCCTTCCTAATGTTTGCCTAGGACATGCCGCGTCATCCACACCAGTAGTTACGGATTCGTCGATAGAGGGCAGAGGCGAGTGGGTATCGAACTATGATGATGGCACACTTGTGCCGAGGTTAGGCATGTGTTTGACACGGTTGAGAACTTCCTTGAATTCTACAAGAGATACACTGTTTATGTTTGCTTCAGTGTCTGAAGCGGTCCCACCACTAAGAACAAGGCGGGGAAGTCTTGGAAGCGGTATGTGTGCTCCAAAGAAGGATTTCGCTGACCTGCCAAGATGCCAAAAATTGCTATGGTTACAGGTGAATCCATGCCCCAAGCCACAGACGACCCTGAAGGGGGGAAACTGAGGCGAAACCGGGCGAAGGCAAGAGAAGGGTGCCAAGCTCATGTTCTTTTGAGGTCGACCGACAATGGGAAGTTTGAGATAATCAAGTTTCACAAGGGGTATGTTCACCCCTGTGCACACCCCGTAGGAGGCAGTTCCTCAGTTCAAACAAAAACTTCAGCTTCGTCCATAAGAACATGGTATGCAAGTACGTGCAAGCTAATGTGGGGCCGCCAAAGGTGTATCACCTCCTGAAAGAACAAGTTAGTGGGTATGAAAACATATGGCTGCACGCAGAAGGACTTGCAAAATTACCATAGAGATCTGAAAGTGTTGATCAAAGACACAGATGCGCACATGTTGATAAATGTACTGAAGAACAAAAAGGAAGTCGACCCAGGCTTATTTTTTGACTATCAGATTGATGAAGACAACTGATTGAAGAATGTGTTCTGGTCAGACTCCTTGAGTAGCAGAAGTTATGCCATATTTGATGATATACTGTCGTTTGACACGACACACAAAACTAACTGGTATTCAACGGTGTTTGCACCATTCATCAGGCTAAACCACCACAGGCAGCTAATTTGTTTTGGTGCTGGTCTGTTGAGGGATGAGAAAATGGAGTCCTTCTAGTGGCTGTTCAACAGCTTCCTGATTGCGATGGGCAACCACATGTCGAAAACAGTGATCACGAACCAAGATCCGGTGATTAGAGAGGCAGTAGCTGATGGTTTTAAGACATCGATCCACCGTTTCTGCATGTGGCACATCATGAGAAAGCTCCCTGAGAAGGTGGGCCTCACGCTGAATGGCTACGAGGATTTCATCAAGCGTATGAAGGGGTGCGTGTGGGCATCAGACTCTCCTGACGAGTTCGATGAGTTCCCGGGAGAGATGCTAGAGGGATTTGACTTGACCGACACTGAGTGATTGCGTCAAATATACGAGATTCGAGAGCTTTGGGGTGTATGTATACTTTACGGAGGACTTCTTGGGGGGTATTTTGAGAACGACGTCAGGCTCTAAGAGTCAAAACTCTATGTTTGGTTCCCTAGCGTGTCCCAACCTCAGCCTGGTGGAATTCTAAGTCAGATTTGTGTACGTTGTGGAGTCGCAATGCCATCGTGAGCACAAGGCTGAAAATGCTTATCTAACATTATTCCCGGATCTGAAGACGTCCTATGAGATTGAGAAGCATGCGAGGAACATGCACGCTCATACGAACTTCTACGTGTTCTAGAGACAATTATACATTGGTCGGATGTGCCACGATGTGCAGGGTATCTAGACCTGGCAAAACTGACCCGAGACCCGAAACCCAAACCGAATGACCCAGACCCATACCCGACCCGACACCCGAAATATGCTCACCCGAAAGTGGACCCGATACCCGAATTGACCCGACCCGAACCATACCACACCTGAAATTTTCAACAAAGTTGCTTGTTTTGGCATGACGAACGTATTTCACCAAAAATTGGTTGACCCGAAATCGACCCGACCCGAACCATACCCGACCCAAACCGAAACGACCCGAAATGTCACTTAACCCGAACATGACCCAACCCGAACTTTACCCAACCCGTACCCGAACCGAATGACCCATTTGCCAGGTCTAAGGGTATCACTAACGTAGAGGGCGACCGGACCTATCGGATCAAGCATAATTATGAGCACAAGATGAGGATCCATTATGTGGTGTACAATGAACGCACTTCTGAGTGCCAGTGCTCATGCCTCTTCTTCGACTCGAACGGGATTCATGAGCTCACATGCTGCTCGTTTTCACATCCAATTCGTCAATAGAAATTCCAGCCCCTTATATCATTAATAGGTGGACAAAATTGGCAACAAAAGCACCGATGTATGAGTTTGATAGTGTTGTGGGAGAAGCTTATAGAGAACTAGGCACGCAAAATAAGCTCATAGGTGATGCGTGGTCTCAGTTTTACAAGTGTATAGATCTAATTGGGTGCACCCCCGCCATACTACAGCTGTTGTTAAGTTCAATAACTTCAGTCGAGCGTCAACTTCATGACATGGGTGGCAAGTCAACAAATAACGCAACAGTCGATTTGCAGACCTACTTTCGGTGTGCGATGCTAGACCAGATTGAGACACATCCACCTCCGATGTTCGTAACCAAAGGAGGAGGAAAGAGGATGAAAACGGGGGTTGAGAGGGTTGTTGAGCACCATCATGCATGTAGATGTGGCACTGTTGCAATAAGGTTGCTTCCCATGATAGTAGAAACTGTCCAAATAGGAGACGCTAGTGCACTACGTGTAGGTGTTTCTTCTCTTAAAAGAATTTTAAAAAATTTATTTTTTGACATGTATCAGTTAGTGATCAGTAGGATTAGTGTTACTGATCATTAGTGTTCCTTTTGACGATCAGCTGTTAGAATGATGAAAACGTGTTTGTACAGTTGTAATATAGGGGTGCACTTAGAGAAATGATTTGGTGATCAGTAGAGCTTTGTCTGGTGATAAGAGGATCTTTTCTAAGGATCACCTTAAATATGTTGCTATTGCATGAAAAATATTCTCAGAGATACTTGTATTTGTGGGTTATGATCATAAAAATCATACCGTTTGTTTCTATACATGATATCCATTGCTGATCAATAGATCCAGTTTTGGTGATCATTACAGCTGTGTTGGGTGATCATTAGAGCTATGTTTGGTGATCACTATTTCAATGTATGATGTTCAACATATTGTCAGTGATCACTATATCGATTGTATACGTTTTTGGTGATCATTATAGTTGTGTTTGATGATCACTGGATCTTTTGTGGTGATCAACATAAATATGTTTGTTTTTTGCCAAGCATATTTATGTTGTATTTGTGTTTTCTTGCAATCAAACATATTTATGTTGTACACATTTTTAAAGAAGAAACCGTTTGGTGATTGACAGTACCAATTTTGGTGATCATTAGAGCTATGTTTGGTGATCATTACAACCATGTTTGGTGATCACCATATGAATCTATGGTTTTCAACACAAATATGTTTGTTTTTTTCATCAAATATATTGTGAGTCATATCTTGGAAGAGTGTTACTCTATTGTATTTGCATTCTACTATGATCAAACATCATCATATTTGTTTTAAATAGAAGTGATGATTTGGTGATGGATAATTACAGTGTTGGTGATCATTACGATTATGTTTTGGTGATCAGACCATGTTCTCATGCTCACACCATATACATGCTAATGTTGGGTGGATCATATTGGTTAATATGTGTTATTTTGCCATGTTTGGGGCTGGTTATCCTCAGGATAGCAGCCTATGTTTTTATAAAGAATGAGACCTAGTGTCTCATCGATAAGTCCAGTAGTGGTGATCAAAGGATGTGTGTTTAGGATCACTAGAAGTATCTTTGGTGATCACTCAACAGTTTTTGGGTGATCAACATCTTCTTACTTGTAGTTGCTTATTGATTAATTGGTCAGTTCCTGATGATTTTTACTATTTCTTTTGCTCATGAGGAGAACTATAGTTGCTGATCAATGCTAATGTTGTCAGTGATCACTAGAGCTATGTTTGGTGATCATTCTTTATATCTCTACTAAATTCAGTGCCATGAAAATTTTCATAAAACCTAAAATGGATAAAATTTTACACAATGTGTTATATAATATATACAAAGTAATTTTCATTTACAAAATTATTCGCAACACAGAGAAATAGGATATGGATAAACCTATTCTTAACAACTTTCTTTAGATTGGGATAAATTGTCCCAAATTCCTTGAAATCTTTCGCCCTTTTAGTTGCCGTGAATCTTGCCCTGTTGCCCTCATAGGTGACTATGTCATGATAGTACCGGACCCTCGAAAGGTTCAACTAAGCACAAAAGATATTTCATGATGAATTAGTAACATTGGTTGTTTTTTTATATTGCTAGCAAAGTCAGTGTTCTGCTGTAATGCTTACATCGTTCGCATTCAGTCCGGAATGCCACTTCTGTCCTTCCCCAAAGTAGCTCTCCATGTGTCTCATACAAAATATACCACAATCTATGAAATTCGTAGCTATCCTCCACGGCATTTTCAAGCGTGCCGCCTTTATGCTTTTAAGCATTGCATGCTTAGGATGTTGTACACCCTCCAGGCACATGTTGAGTACTTTGCTCTGCACAATTTTTCAAAAAAAATTGCCACTATTACAATTGCAATATAATGACATCAGCATAGTTATAAATAGTATAGTATTCAAAACCTCACCAATTTCGCCAAAAAGTCCGAATAAAGAACCTTCAATGATACTCTTGCAAGTAAGTTATCGATGACATCAATCTTCTTGTCCATCAAGTTGTAGCAAAGCAAAAAGAAATGACTTTTGTTGTCCATCAAGTTGTAACAAAGCAAAAAGAAATGACTTTTGTGACACACGGGGAAGAAAACCTACATTTTTTTAAGTAAAAAGAATAAAAAAAAACTCATGTGAACATTAGCGGATATGTACAATATAAATCAAAAGCTTTTTTTTTTTGGTAAGAAGCCAAGTGTGTTATTGCCATTCATTGAACATCACGCCTTACCAAGTCAATTTGCTTGATTTTGATCCATGGACATATTTCCAGCTCTTTGTCCATTACAACCCTAAAATCATCATATCATTTTTCGAATGTAGTGGCTCTCAACATTTGTCTGCTAAAAAAATACTACATCGAAGAAAACATAATGTATGTTTATGCAATGTAATTTACCGCTGAAGATAGACTATTCTTGGTGAGAAATTTGTTAAAGTACATATTTCAATAACTTAATGTTTAGTTATGATTGCCGATGTAGTTCTTATCGAGCAATAAGTTGAGTGTGAAGCACTTACACTTTGATTACATGACATGATGGTGAGATCCTTTTGTCTCTCCCGATCATTTAGTATGATGAACCATATGTTGATGACATTCATCTCAAGCTGCTCTCCTAGCCTTAGAGTGACCATAGAAGCCCTAGTGGTCTCTTTATCACCGCAGCTGTAAAACAAAGGTTAATTACAAATCAAAATGAAAAAGAATGGTTACACACTTACCAGGAAATAAAAAAAAAATGCAAGATTTACACAGGTGATCACATATTGATCACAAATCCCATAAGTAATGATCACCCCAGGATAAAGTGCTGATCACCAATCACTAAATTATTCATCACCAACCAAATAATCACTGATCGTGAATCAGAAAACTATTGATCACCAAAGACACAACCACTGATCACCAATTACACCCATATTGATCACAAGCAAATAACAGTTGATCAACAATAGCCAGGGGAAAACATTGAAGAAAGTAAACATTCATACAAAGTTGATCAAATATCCACCA
>JACYFF010010365.1:49869326-49884074 GCA_017589665.1 Selenicereus undatus | reverse complement strand
ATAGCATATTCAATGAACTCATGCAATATAATGTATCACTAATCATAGTTCAAATGACTGGCAATCACAACTGCATTAATCGGAAATACTAAGCACATGACAAAGAGAGCTGTTTATTATATGTACTATGTCTGTGTGTATTTAAGGCAAACAAGGCATACATCTATTGATCACAAACACTACTCATCAGCAATCGTTGCTCTACTGGTCACCAACCACAACACTACTGATCATCAATCAACACTTTGTTAGCAGATCACCAATCATAACTATACTGATCACAAATCATAACTATACTGATCACCAACAAGAACACTACTGATCACCAACAAGAACAATATTGATCACCAACAAGAACACTACTGATCACCAATCAACACTATACTAATTACCAACGAGAGCACTATTGATCACCACCAAAAACACTAGTGATCATCAATGACAACACTAATGATCACCAATCATACCTTTATTGATAACCAACGAGCCCAAAACTGAGCATGTAATATGGAGAAACTTCACTTAAGGTTTTCCAAAATACATTTCTCAGGCAAAACAGTTAATCTATTTAGGAAAATCATTTGGTTTAAAAAAATCTCCTAATCACAAAAAATGCTCACGAGATAAACACATATTCAAAAAGGATCACTAAAATGATATCTAACGATTACTAATTACATTCATAACAATCACAAACTACACAGATAGTATGAAAAACAGTTACTGGACGGTTTTTTCAATTTTTTTTTTTTGCAGGAAACATTTAAAGTGTATGAGAAATTGAATTTTTGTGAAACACCGTGCCTAGATTAATTAATAGCGAAACACATATGCAAACCGATTAGAAATGTTATACCTAATGATCACTAAATATTCACAGATTGATCAGAAATTGCGCATGCAATCTACAAATACTCACTTAACGTTTAAATTGCATTTTTTACCTCTTTGAAGGTGATTGCTCTCCATTTTCGTTGCTTGTTTCTTGAACTTTGTCTGTGGCCATGGTTTCTCAGTACAAAACCCTAGACAAAAAGCAAATGTATGTCAAACCGGAAGATTTGACAAAATAACTCCTTCGAAAAAACACTATATCAATAAGTTTCATGCAATTGTATAGTATTCTTGCAATAATAAATTAAATGCTGAAAAAAGGAGGTTCGTAAGTAAAAAATCAACGCCATGCTAAATACATTTCTATGAACCAAACTACGCCTTTGTAAGTTCAAAAAGCAAAGTTCAAGTTTTACAAGCTAGTGTGAGAGCATATTTCAAATGCAAATGCACACATTAGTGGAAGATCGTGTAAAAATCAAAGAAAAATGCATAAAACAAAACAAACCCAATGTACTAAAAATCAACAGACAGAGGAATGGCACACAGAAAAAGTCAAGACTTTCACCTTCGAAATGCAGAAATGATACTGAGAAGTTGAAGGATTTTAAGGATGCTGGCTTGATTTTCAAATTCGAAAGTGTAAGAGAGAGTATCTTGAGAGAGAGATAGAGATAGTAAGAGATTGGGAGAGAATATCAGCGGAAGACAGTGGAGTAAGAAACTGAAGAGACTCTTGGAAAAGTTTTAAAAAATCATTATGCACTCTTTTTTAGTTTCCCGTGTTTTATTTTCTTTTATTTTCGTGTTATTTGGGCGGTTATATAAATAGAGTTGGCTGGTTACCTACCATATAATAAATAAAATATTCACAACGGGTTTGGAAAAAATTCAATTGCAGTTATTTTCATTTTTATTTTTTTTATCTTTGTTTCATGTAGGACTAAAAGATGAAAATATTCACTATAACCAAAATGCACTGTATATAGTTTGAATCATAGGTATAGTTGATTGGAAATTTGATCATTAAGGATGTATGCTTTGATCACCATTATTACTCTATTGAATCACTACGCTGTGTACTGCTGATCACTCCATTGGAAGCAACCCATTTTTACGAAGTTCTACTAGTATCTGATAACTCCATGAATTAATCACTGATGTTATTCCATTTGATCACCAAAGATACATGTACTTATCACCGAGTAGACGTCTCAGATTGATCAGTGAGTGATGTGTAAGTGGTTGCTAATATTATTCCTAGTGATCACTTATCTTATACTTATTGATCACCAATCATAACTATACTGATCACCAACAAGAACACTACAGATCACCAACAAGAACACTACTGATCACCAATGACAACACTAATGATCACCAATGACAACACTAATGATCACCAAGAAGAGCACTACTGATCACCAATGACAACACTAATGATCACCAATCCAATGCAAGACTCACTATTTTAGCTCACCACATTAAATAATACCTATGGAGCCCACGACGAAACATATTAATTAATTTTACTTTTTATATTTTGTTATTGTTCATATGAATAAGTTGTGAAGAGTAACTTATAAATTTTCTATGAAATTGAGTAATTAATTTATGCCAATAAAATTAAAAATGATGTTACTCATATAAAATTAAACGCAGCACATTTCCCCATCCTGATCTCTTCGTGTCACCAGCCCCATCTTCTTCCCCCATCTTCTTCCATACAGTAGACCCTTTTCTCTTTCTCTGTTTCTCATTCCTGTATCCTTCTGTCTCTCTCTCTTTGTCTTTGTCTTTTGATTTTTCCTCACAGCCGCTTTGAATCGCCGTTACAGGGGCGGTGAGTGGCTCATGCCCTCCCGAGCGAGCCAAATCCCAACCGTTGGACATGGTCAACTAATCCTCTCAAATTTTGTAGTGAGAGAGAGAATGAGGGTGGTAGAGAGACAGAGAGAAGACCCATCATGTTTCCCAACCTCATCAGCACCGAGCAAGCGGCGGAGTATATTAGGTAAAACTTCCTTTGGTTTTTGAAGGAATCCTCTACTCTTTGACCTAGTTTGCTTCCCGAGAACCACCACGGTCTTTACCCTAAATTTAACTTTCTCGTGGTAATGCAGTACGCTCACAACTCCCGCATTCCCAAGATGACGCATGCCATTTTTTACGCCATGGTGCTCAATGATGCCACGGACCTGGGAGTCTTGAGCAGGGTCGCGGTTAACACCATAATGGCAGTCTTGCAAACTCAGAACTGGGTCGTTACCGAGTCCTGGATGAGGAGAAGCGAGGAGAGGCTTAGGACAGCTTAGATCTCCTGTCTTGTCGAGCTGGTGCCTAGCCCTGCGCCGGCTGGCGACCTTGAAGAGGACTCAAAGCTGAGCGATGCCCCTCCCCCTTCGAGTGATGAGGAATGAATAGGCATATAGCTCTTTTGTATCTCGCTTCTTTTTTCGTTGTACTTCTTTTCCTATTGTAGTGTGGTCATATACTTATTCGCAATTTTAATGAGAACTTTCCTCTATTTCCTAAAGACATGAGCCCCTTTCTAAGGTTTTTTGCATTCTCCTTTCTGTAACACAAATATATTTAGGCCAAACGTATTAGTGATCCATAAGCATAAAATGAGTGATACTAATTTTAATATTGTTTGCCATTTCAGCCTATGCTTATAATTATACAAATGTAATTTGGGTGATTAGTAGGCGTGATATTAGAGATCAATAAGCATAAAATTAGTGATCACTGATGTTACTCCTTGCTAGCAGCATAAAATTATATGCTTTTATAATATTGTTTACTGGGTCAATTAGTGGTTATAATTCTATACATGTAATTTCAGTGATTAATAGGCGTGTTGTTGGTGATCAATAGGCATAACATTAGTGATCACAGGTGTTACTCCTTCCTAACAGCATAGAATTATCTCCTTGTTTATTTGGTGATCAACAGACATGTGTTTTGCGATCCGGTGGTTCCACATTAGTGGACTCAGTGTTCAACGACTTTTTTTAGCAGTACCTTAGGATCCAATGCTTTCCAATATGGTGATCAATATGAAACACATATCTATTGATCAACAGATATAAGATTAGTGATCAGTACATGCAATATTAGTGAGCACACATATTACTCACTAATCATTCTCCAGAAGTCCCTCATTGTTTACTCGGTGATCACCAAATTGTTTTTGATCACTAACAACCTTCTTGTTGATTAATATGAAACACATATTTGTTGATCAACGGATATAAGATTAGTGATCAGTAGGTACAATATTAGTGAACACACATATTGCTCACTGATCATTCTCCAGAAGTCCCTATTGTTTACCCGGTGATCACTAGATTGTTATTGATCACTAACAACATTCTTATTGATCATCGAATTTTGTATGCATAGAATTATAAGCACGTGCCGAACTACACCTTATGCTTTTAGATAACTAATAATATGACTGTTCTACACAAAAACTAAACTCCAGTCGATGGAGGGAAAAAAGAAGAGATTTGAGTTCAATTGCATACTAATCTGAGTTGCATTGGTCACTAATTCCACACCTTTTGATCACTAATATTACTTTTAAAGATCACGAGAAAATACATCTATTAGCAGGAATATTGCTCATCACCAACACCAGACATTCTACACATTTTTAACTCATACATTATCATCAGTGTAACATGTCTATTGTTATTAATAACTATCACTTATAATACAAGCAGTGCGAAGCTTCATTGCAGCATTCTGGCGTTTGCGTATCGCAAGCACTAAGTCCGCAATGGTCTCTTGCTGGGATTGTGTATGTACAGCAGCAGCATCACAGAACCATGTGATCATCGCCCTCGCTTCATGTCGTATGGTGTCAAGCCCTTCATTCTTCCCGTACTTGCTTGACATAGAATCTATGACGCCAATAAAATTTTTATAAACAGAAGCTAACTCCTTCGTAGCGGAAACTGTCTTGCCGACATCCTTATAAATTTTTCAAAGAAAAAAAAACAGTGGAAAGAAATATACATATACATATAGATATGTTAATCATTAATAACATGACTATTGATCACGTACTAACACAACCTTGAAATTGGAAACTAATGAAGACAAAACTAATATAAGTAATATAAGTGATCGGCGAAATTGCTGTTTACTTATTTGAGATTTTGATTCACATGAGTGTGAATAAAAAATATCAAATAAGTAAACACCAATTGAAGTGATGACTAATATTATATATAAGCATCACCAAAAACATGAGTGCTCAACACTTTTTAGATAATCCAGACAAAGACAGACATAAAAAGTTAAGTTAGGTGATCATTGACATGTATCTGTATTGATCACTCATCACATAAGTAGTGATCAGAAATAACATATCTACTAATCACCAATAGGAGTATTCTGCTCACAAAAACACATACACTTTGATCACTAAGAACATTACTATTATCACTAATGCCATTTTTAACACATACACTTTGAAAAAATGGAGAGATCGACATGAACTGCATACTAATCTGATTTGTACTGATCACTAATTCCACAACTTTTGATCACGGATATTACTTCTAAAGATCACCAGCAATACATCTATTGATCACCATGCACAGAAGGACTGTATTGGAATTGTTAGGACTAACATTGAAACAAGCAATGCAAACCATCACTACATTAAATCAAAACATGACTAATGATACATGTAATGATATCCAGAAGAAGACGAGAATGCTTTGCTTACTACCTCAATTTTAGTCGCCCTGTTGTCTTGAGGAGCTTGCTGCTGAGCCTCCGTTCGCTCAGCAACATCCAGTGGAGGTTCAACAACACCCCTCCCAAACCCTTTGCCCCTGCACTCAGCTTCTATCATTCTCTTGATGTCCTCATTAGTCCAAGTCCACATCGTTGGAAATTGTCTCTGCATTGTTCTCTCAATGAAAATAACCTTGTCCAAGTATAGTATATACAAATATAGAAAAAGCAAAAAAACAAAACAAAAAACAATCTATTAGTACATGCATTTTTGGTAATCTACATCCATATGAACAGTTGATCACTAATCAACAAGTTATTGATCATTATTAGGTTAATTGTTGATCAGTAACACATTGTGGCATTACTTTTTTAAATGATCACTAGATCAAATGCAAGACTCAGGTCGCAGGACCTTTGCTCTGATACCATCAATGTAAAACCCCCTGCCCCTAGGGCCGAAGACGTCACGTGTTCTTAACTTTCTACCTAAATTCTGGGACGAAATGGGCAGAGTTTCCCCTGAAAACTGACCGTTTCCCAGGCTTAAAGCCTTACATAATAACCCTGCAATACATAAGGTAGTCAACAACCAACAACAACTCAACGGCTACACGCCGGAGTTCCCAACTCTACGGGCCACACGCCCGGAGTACACAGAACTTTCGATTCTTCATAAACTTTACAAAGAAACCGATTGATTACATAATCTTACAACCACATACGACATTACACATTAAATTCACAACCATGGCAACACAGTCCACGCAAATCCACCCTGGGCGCTCCACGCAGCAGTCACATACCTGTGTACCTGTGAATCTGGGAAAAGGGGAAAAGTAATGGGAATGAGCAACCACCGCTCAGTGAGTAAACCTTCTCTCCCAAAACATACTTAAAATACATATAACTTACCAAAAGCCTTTCGTAATTCATTTTAGTTGAAGACTTACACATCATACATCATACTTGAACCATAAACCAAGCGGAATCATAGACATACCAAAAAGCTTAACTTTAGTGAAATCGTAAAGCATAAACCGTTGCGTAAATCCATAAACATAGCAAAACATAAGCTTACTGAAAACATACGTAGTATCTTATTCACGTAAATGAGGAGACTAAACTCTTAGAGGTACTTTGTTACTGCCATCCCGAGTCGGCCAAACTCGAGCGACAACATACGCCTATCCGGACAGACATCATACCATGCTGAGACATAATTTTCATACATAGACTTCAGGCGGGAATCAAACCACCATCCCTGAATCTATCATAACATAACATACATAATACCAGGCGGGAACTAAGCCACCATCCCTGGGTCTCAGACTTAAGCTTAAAGTTTCTAGAGTAGCTCCTCCACATATACATAGACATAAACATAATCATTCGTAAATATACATACTCATACTTAGACATAAACATAATCATTCGTAAACATAAACACTTATACTTATTCATATATATATATATATATATATCTTAAGAACTTATAACATTCATACACGTAAATACTTACATACACATACATACTTAGTGGACAAAACATACTTATACTTATTCATATATAGGTTTTATGAACGTAAAACATGAAAACATAATTTTCTTACAACTTTAGCTTTAGGCAAACAATGAGAAAGACCTCTTAAAAACATGGTGAGTATACTAACTCACAATTCAAAACTTGGATAGTTACTAGCATGTACTTCAAAACTAGGATTCACAATACACAACCCCTGTTGTCCTTTTTCAGATCGTTTCAACCCTTTTAAACGTAAAAGAATGAATTTGATGCAAATCAGGTTTACTAACTCATAAATTGATTTTGCGAATAATTTAAAAGCTTTTCATAATCGAAATAAATTTGCTAATGTGTAAACTACTTGGTGAAACACGTTTACGAAATCATTTCTAACTTAAAAGTTACATAAAACGTAAGTAGTTGGTTAAATCGTAAAACGATTCCATTTCTACCTTAAAAGCATCGTGAAAACGTCATTAGTTTGCTAAATCGTAAAACGATTTCATTTCTAACTTAGAAGCTTTGTAAAAACGTAATTCGTTTGCTAAATTGTAAAACGATACTCGTTTGCAACATAACGTGTTTAGTTAATGCTTAATTCAAACTAAGTTCGAAGCTTAACAGCTTCTTATAAATGGTATAAGTTTATTAATCCATAAATCGACTTCCTTTGAAACTTCAAAACTTCTTAAAAACGTAATGAGCTTGTTAAGTTGTAAAACAACTTCATTTTCAATTTAAAAGTTTCATATAAACGTAATACAGCTACTAACTCGCAAAACGACTTTGTTTTAAGTTTAAGAAACTCCTTATAGACGTAAAACGTTTTCCAGGTTGTAAAACGACTTCATTTTTGACTTAAAAGCTTTTTAAACACGTAATACGTTTATTAACTTGTAAAACGACCTCACGTTTGACTTAAAAGCTTCTTATAGGGGTAACACGTTTACTAAATCGTAAAACGACTTAGTTTTCAACTAAAAAGGCTCTTTATGAACATAATGAGGTTGCCTAATCATAAACGACTTTGCTTCTAACTTGACAGTTTTGCTAAATCATAAAACCGACTTCATTTGTTTACAAACGTAATAAGCTTGCCCATAAACATAATAAGCTTAACTCACTTGACATGTTTGTCCACACATACATTCGAATATATATAACGACTTCGAATTAGCATCTCGGGCGTAAATCACCAAAATTGATTCAATCGATACTAAACATATGTAACTCACTTCCAATTAACACCGCAAGCCTACTTCTTCCAACTTGATTGAAGCTAAGCATATATAACTCTCTTCGAATTAACCTTGTTAGCATAAGTCACCCAAATTGATTCGAATCGAAGCTAACCACATATAGTTCACTTCGAATTAACACCTCAAGCATCATTTATCCAAATTGACATATATAACTCTCTTCGAATTAACCTTGTTAGCATAAGTCACCCAAATTGATTCAAATCGAAGCTAAACACATATAGTTCACTTCGAATTAACACCTCAAGCATCATTTACCCAAATTGATTCGAATCGAAACTAAACACATATAGCTCACTTCGAATTAACACCTCAAGCATCATTTATCCAAATTGATTAGAATCGAAACTAAACGTATATAATTCACTTCGAATTAACACCTCAAGCATTATTTACCCAAATTGATTCGAATCAAAACTAAACATATATAATTCACTTCGAATTAACACCTCAAGCATAATTTACCCAATTTGATTCGAATCGAAGCTATACACATATAACTCACTTCGAATTCACCCAAATTGATTCGAATCGAAACTAAACGCATATAATTCACTTCAAATACATATCTCTAGCATAATTCATACTCTTTAGGCATAAATACTTATAACTAGCAAATCCATAAACTCAATCATACGATTATAATTCGAAATCCTTAAAATAAGTGGGATTAAAGGAGTACCCACCTCGAATCCAAGCTATTTGCGTGCAATTTGGCTAGGTTGAAGCTGAATTCGGACTCCACACACCCAAGGAATCCGGTTGCCTTCGCGTGGGGTTCGTACACCACCAAACCTGAAACCCTAACTCACAATTTCTGATGAAATTAACCACAATTAGGAAGTATCTAGGTCAAGAATGCAATTTATAGATGGAGGAGGAGTTCGAAATCACCTTGCATGCACCGAGGTGGCCGGGCGTTCGGCCGGTTCTTCGCCGAAATCCACCTACCTGCGGCCGACTTTTGGCTCAGCCACGCGTACGATTCTGGCCGGCGCTTGGGTTGGCTGGGTTGTCGCCGGTCGTGGTGCGTGGATGGAGGAGAAGCGAAGGAGGAGATGAAGAACAGGGGAGACGTGAAGAAGCAGAAGCAGAACCAGAAGGAAGTAGGAGAGAGGGACTGTCGGGGGGGTGTGTCGCGGCAAGGGAGGGGGAGAAATAAGGGCGTCCGAAATTACCATTTTGCCCTTCCCTTCTCTCTTTCATTTATTCGACAGTCCATACTTAACACTGCTAGTCTAATTCGTAAACCGATTTCTAAACCCAAATCCATAATATAATCATTCATCAACTATTCGTTCCCAAATCTATCTAGGTTCGATTTAATAACATCGAACTATTTTTAAAGCTTACGGGTATTCAAGTAAACTTTCTAACCCAACAGGCATGATATTCATTAAGCGAATACGACAAAACTTCGGATCTCACAATGTGGGATTACCTGAAAACATCGTTTGCTTTCATTATGGTAAAACGGGTCATTATAGATATACTTGTCCTTTAAGAAAACATGCCAATGAAAAGAAGTAAAGGTATGTGAAACAAATCTAGATTAGAAAAGATGAGCTTTACATGTCTAAAAGAATGGGACCCAAGTGGATCTAGGTTCCCAAAACTAACCCGTGATTTGTTTTGCAGGCTGAAGTGAGAGAGAACAACCTTACGAACAACCCCACCAACACCGTTAAAAACAGGCAATTGTGGTTTGTTAATAGTGGGTGTTCACGGCACATGACTGGTGAAAAATCAAATTTTCTCTCACTTACAGCTTTGAATGGTGGGAGTGTAGCATTTGGAAACGGCAAGTCTGGGACAATTGTTGGTATAGGCAATATTGGTAAAACTCTCTCCCACTCAATTGATAATGTGCACTTAGTTGAGGGGTTAAAGCACAATTTGCTAAGTGTGTCCCAACTGTGTGACAAGAACAACCTAGTACTGTTTTCAAAAACACGTTGCTTGGTTGCGCATGACGACACAGGAGATGTTGTGTTGAGGGGGAAGCGATGTCAAAATGTTTATAAAGTTAGTATTTCCACTCTTCCCCAAAATAATTTGACTTGTTTAAATGCATTAAATGATGATATAATGCTATGGCACAAGAGACTAGGTCATGCAAGCCTGTCCTTGTTAAATAAACTTGTTTCCAAGGATTTGGTTGTTGGACTACCTTCCATCAAGTATAATGATGACAAGGTATGTGAAGCTTGTGCAAAAGGAAAACAAGTCAGATCTTCTTTTAAATCAAAAAGATGTGTTAGCACTACCCGACCTCTGGAACTATTACACATTGATCTATGTGGTCCCATGAGGATAGCTAGTAGAGGTGGGAAAAGGTATGTGCTTGCAATAGTGGATGATTACTCTCGATTTACTTGGACCCTGTTCTTGGCCTCTAAGGATGAAACTTTTGAGAATTTTATTACCCTTCTCAAAAAGATTGAAAAGAGAGTAGGACACTCATTGGTTAGCTTGAGGTCTGATCATGGTACTGAATTTGAAAATGCAAGCTTTACAAAATTTTGTAATGAACATGGTGTTGATCAAAACTTCTCAGCCCCAAGAACACCCCAGCAGAATGGGGTGGTTGAACGAAAAAATCGTACCTTAGAAGACATGACTAGAACAATGCTTATTGCTAGTGGTCTTCCTAAGAACTTTTGGGCAGAAGCTTTACACATCATGTTACATTATAAACAGATGCATGATTAGACCCATTTTGAACAAAACTCCTTATGAACTTCTTAAAGGCAGAAAGCCCAACATTATGCATCTAAGAACATTTGGTTGTAGACGTTTCGTGCATAACAACGGGAAGAATGCCTTAGGAAAGTTTGATCCTAGGAGTGATGAGGCAATATTTCTTGGTTATTCCTCTCACAGTAAGGCATACAAAGTCTTTAACAAAAGAACCTTGTGTGTTGAGGAAAATGTGCATGTGTTTTTTGATGAATCTAGCTACTTGAATGAGAGTAATGCACAGGATGAAGAGTTTGAATTAGGTCTTGTCCAAAAGGAGCTGTTGAATCAAGAAAAACAAGGTGAGAACACCCTAAAGGAAATAGGTACAAAAGTTGTTCCTCAAAGCGACAGGCAAGGTGAGCTCCAAACAGGGGGAAACACCGTTGAACCTGTTCGGAACCATGTTCTTCAGGAACCAGCTTGCAAATAGGTGCAGAAACAGGATCAGGAGGTGTTCTTGAGCCTGATCCTACACACACTTCAGTTAGAACAAAACATGTGGCTGTGGATCCAATTAATCCAAGACCATGGAAGCACCATAGTTCGCACCCTCTTGATCAAATCTTGTCAGATATTAATACTGGAGTGCAAACTAGATCTAAACTTAAGAATTTTTGTGCTTTCTATGCTTTTCTTTCTAACATTGAGCCAAAAAGTGTGAATGAAGCTCTTGCAGATTCAGATTGGATCGCGGCTATGCAAGAAGAGCTTCATCAATTTGAAAGAAACAAAGTGTGGCACCTTGTACCTAAACCTGCAGATAGAACAATCATTGGAACCAAGTGGGTGTTCCGAAATAAGCTAGATGAGTCAGGAACAGTCACTAGGAATAAGGCAAGGCTGGTGGTTCAAGGGTACAATCAAGAAGAAGGGATTGATTATGAAGAAACCTTTGCACCAGTTGCTAGAATTGAGGCTATTCGAATCTTAATAGCCTTTGCAGCTCATATGGAAATCAAGCTATATCAAATGGATGTGAAAAGTGCATTCCTCAATGGATACCTTAAAGAAGAGGTGTATGTCAAACAACCCCCTGGTTTTGAAAATGGTGATTTCCCAAATCATGTTTTTAAACTTGACAAAGCACTTTATGGTTTAAAACAAGCTCCAAGAGCTTGGTATGAACGGTTGTCAAGCTTTTTACTTGAAAATGATTTTAGAAGAGGCAAGGTAGAAAATACCTTGTTTCTGAAATCTAAGGGGGAACATCTATTGATTGTCCAAATATATGTAGATGACATTATATTTGGTGTGACTCATCATGATTTATGCAATGAATTTTCAAATATGATGAGGAGTGAGTTTGAGATGAGCATGATGGGTGAGCTTAATTTTTTCTTAGGCTTATAAATCAAGCAAACTCCAAACGGCACCATGATCCATCAACAAAAGTATATTAAGGAGCTACTTAAGCGTTTTAGGATGGAGTCAGCCAAACCCATAGACACTCCTATTTCTCCTTCAACCAAGTTGGTTGTGGATGATGGGAGTCCCTCAGTTGAGGAGAAACTCTATAGGGGCATGATTGGGTCACTCCTATGCCTAACCGCTAGTAGATCGGATATCGTTTTTAGTGTTGGTTTATGTGCCCGTTTTCAGTCTAGTTCTAAAGAGACTCATCTTAAGGCTGTTAAACGGATATTAAGATATTTAAAGCATACACCTGATTTAGCTCTATGGTATCCTAGAGGTTGCAATCTTGATCTTGTGGGATATGCTGATGCTGACTATGCAGGTTTCCTAGTTGATAGAAAGAGTACCTCTGGTATGGCTCATTTTCTTGGACCTTGTTTGGTATCTTGGGCTACCAAGAAGTAACATTCTGTTGCCATGTCCACAGCAGAAGCTGAATATGTTGCAGCAGCTTCATGTTGTGCTCAACTGTTGTGGATAAGACAACAGCTTAAGGATTTTTGTGTTGACACTGGATGCATTCCTATTTTTTGTGACAATACTAGTGCTATTAACATTGCCAAAAACCCATGTCAACACAAAAGGACAAAACATATTGACATTCGACATCATTTTTTAAGAGATAATGTGGAAAAAGGCTTTATTTCAATGAATTTTTGCTCCACTGAAAATCAAATAACTGATATATTCACTAAGGCACTGAGTAGAGACCAATTCGAGAGAAACAGACTGGAACTGGGGTTGGTGAAAACACCCTGAGAACACCTGTTCTCAGAGTTGGACCAAGCTGGCAAAAACACCCTATAATACCCGCTCTCTCTCCTTGCTTGGAAATTGTTACCCTTAACGAATTTGTGCAGTCTATATGCTACTAAGTTCATGCGTGAAGACTGCTGCCTTGAGAAATGGAGTAGAGTAATAAGAGAAGCATGTTCAAAAACAGGCAGCTCGAACAGGTATGTCCCTTGGTTGTTCGATACATAGGGAATGTGTTTTGCTTTTAATGTTTTCACCCGTTGCAATCTTTTAAAAGATCTCGGCTGCTCTCTCTCTCCCTCTCTCCTTAAGTGCTCTGTCTGCAGTCTTGTCTATCCTCTCACGCAAACAGCTCTAAAACCCTAATCTCTCTCCTCTACAACAATGGCCTCCAACCAACCCTCTAACTCAAACTCTCTGGTTCTTGCGTCCTCAATCCCTGCTCCCCCTTGCCCAATTCCTTACAAGCCTTTCAAATTTCTGAAAAGCTTGTCCCTCACAACAGTGGGGATAGGGATGGATGACATTCCCTTCAATTGTGGAAAGGAATTGGTATTTTTGGTAGGGTCAGTTGCTTGCCCTCTTCAAGTCGAGTCGGAGGATGTACCATCAGGGGCTCAAGACAAAATCTTGGAACCTTCTGCAGAGCTCTATGGTGACTTCGAACCCTATTCTTTTGGACTGTTTCCAGAAACAGCACCAGAAACTAGGGACGAATCCTTGAATGTTGTGTGGGTAGAGGATCTGATTCCGGATGAGACATCCGAGGAAGGTCAGGAGAAAAATTCTCTCCCTGAGTCCGAACTCCCCACTCCGGCTGTTCAAACCGGAGAGAAAAGAAAAAGGATAAAAATTATGGCCAGACGTAACAGAACGCCCAGAACAAGGCCACAACCAAGGTTTCAGCCCTCTGAAACTCCCTCTTCTCCTCCTTCTTCCAAGCCTTCTCGCAAATCTGCGAGAATAGCTCTCAAGTCAGTCCCTAGAACCTCAAGATCATCTACTCCGGTCATTGAGGAGATTTCCTCCTCCTCAAGTTTGTCTGGGTCTGACTCTGAGGATCCCTCGTTCAAACAAGGGACCCCCGTGTTCTCAGAACCTTCTGATGAACAAAACCCGTCAATACCAACCACTTCCACGAAATCCTCAGCCTCAAAAACACCCCTCAAGAGGAAACTAAAAACAACCCCTCTGTCCAAAACTGCATCCCCTGCTCCTCAAATCAAAAAGACAAAATTGACCACTCCCTCTCCCTTGTCTGAGAAACATGTGCAATTCCTTAAGCGTAATGTTGTAAGGGTGAAGGTCGTGAACATACAGTTTTTTGAGGAACAGGGTCTGGGGGTGTTCTTGAATAAGTTGCGAGTCCAAGGCTAGCTTGAACTGTTTGCAAACACCCACCAAGGGTGTTCTGTGGCTGAGTTGGCTGAATTCTATGCCAACTGCTCTGTCACCAATGGGGTGGTG
>JACYFF010010365.1:49826848-49839891 GCA_017589665.1 Selenicereus undatus | reverse complement strand
TGTGTGTGTGTGTGTGTGTGTGTGTGTGTGTGTATATATATATATATATGTATGTATATATGTATATATATGCATAAGACACACACAATTCAAGTCTCATTCAAATCTCATTGATAGGGTATGCATGCAATATTCCCTTAAGGCTTTCTTTTTCATAATCGTATCTTACTTGGTATCTCATTCATAAGTTATACTTGGAATATGCACATAACGCTTTATTTCCATCAGCATACCTTACTAAGATTTTATTCATATGATATGCAGAAGTTATGCATAGGAAGCTTTGTTTCTTTTTTACTGAAAACACTTCATTTAGCCTCTTGAGGTGCATAAAAATTCATTTCTTAGTCTCTTGAGGCTCATATTCTTTAAAAGAAATCTCTTTCGTATCGGTCGCATACTGACCTTTATAAGCTTTTCATATTTCTTTCATCTGGCCTGTTAATGGCCCATAAAAACTTTCTTTCTGAAATACTTGAAATGGTGTAATGCCGACTGCTTTTCTTCGCTTATTAGGAAAATATATCTGGCATAAGATCATTACAGGGTGCAGATTGGGTGAGATCTATTCTCAACTGCATAGTGACACCTAACGCTTACGCTTCAGCTCTTCCTCCCGGGATGGCTACATATAACATATAGGACCATTACCCTCGTTAGGGTCTTCTAGGGTTTCCTAGTACCAGGACTTACCCCCTAGGCTAACATCATTCATATCATATTTTCTGAAGCACATTATCTTAGCCAATTTAAAGCGTATGGACCATAACGGCTAATACGTTTGCTGCCTCTCACAGTAAAATCCTTTATCATACAATTCACGCCTTTGTAAAACTCTTTAGGGATTCCCCCCGTTCAAGGGAGTTCACTCCTAAAACTGTATTCATTTCGTTGAAATAGGACATCATGCACAACTAATTATGGCTATTATCATTTCAAAACATGAAATCCTTCTTTTTCAAAACTCACCCTTATGCAAATAATCCAACTTAATGACATAGAAAGGGTAGGGGTGCACATGTACACATTCAAATACTTCATTATTCAACTTAGCAACATGAGCCACACATGGCCTCACAATCCACACGATTGCGGTCAATCACAAGCCAGGCTCCCTCCTCACAAGCACCGATGACAACGAACCTCGAACCACTCATAGTTCTACCTCAAACCATCCAACTACCATCTCGGTCTTCAATTGGATAATCATAACATATTATCATGAAAACTTATAAAGAGACGTGTAATAGGGTTTATGCACTTACCTGGGCAGGCAGCACCATCCAGCGGTGCGTTAGCGTAAGCATATATATATACACACAAACACACAGACACACACACACACACACACAACCATATTTACGTACACGTCTATGATGCCTTAACTTGAAATAACACTTAACAAACCAACTAAACTAGTCAAACATGAATCTTATTGCATTCAAGGTGTTCATTTATTATTTCGAATTCACGGTTCAAGTTTAAATTAACTAGTCACACAAGTATCGATTCTAAGCATACTCATTTCCTTTCGAAGCTATTAATCAAGCATGAATTGACTAAGTGTACATGTATCGATTCTAAACATTTGTATTTCACTTTGAAGTTACTAAACAAACATGAATTAACTGAGCGTACATATATCGATTCTAAACATTCATATTTCACTTCGAAGTCTGTAACACCCCAGCGTTATGTTTTCTTAACTTTTTACTTAAATTCTAGGACGAAACGGACAGAATTTCCCCTAAAAACTGACCGTTTTCAGGCTAAAAGCCTTACAATAAATCCCTGTAAATCAACAGAAGCGTAAAACATTTAAAAGAAGCTCATCGGCTACACGTCGGAATTCATAACTCAACGAGCCACTCGCTCGGAGTACACCAAACAGAATAGTTCATGAATAAAGAAGAAACGAAGGATACAACACAACGGTTCACACAACCGGAGTATGGGGTTTACATCCCAAAACATAACTAACTTTGACCAAGAAGACATCTAACTAGTTAGATGGTCAGCTCATATGGCCATACAGAGCGACTCATAAACAATATGCATTACATGAACTAGAATACTTGTTTACAAACGTTTACAAACTTTACAAAACTTCATTAAAGACGTAAGTAGGCACACATGACACCTGGCAAGCGGGAATAAATTCCATCTTGATATAGCTGACTCAACTTTTTCCTGTCATAAAGAAAACTTGGGGGGGAAAGGGGAAAGAGTAGTGGGATGAGCAACCACACGCTCAGTGAGTGTCCCCCAACCCCCTTAAAACCAAAACCATTGTAGGCAATAATATCTTTACTAGTCACATATCACGTATTCATACTTTACTATCATATTAGGCATTCATAAAATTCATATGGAAACATTACTAATCATAAACTTGACTTTAAGCACTCAAACACATTTCTAGGTCTCTAAATGACCAAACTTCTGTACTAACAAGCAGTCAAACACTTAAACAAGTGACGAGGCTAAGCACAAAGACTTTCTTTTTCATGAACATAACTTCTTAGCATTCTATTCGAACTATGCATAAACCCTATTCACATGATGTGCACATAAGGTTATCTCTTTTTATAATCATACTTTTCTTGGCATTTCATTCATATGAGTTGCATAAGACATACACATTTGAAGTCTCAATCAAATCTCATTCATAGGGTATGCATGAAATATGCTCATAAGACTTTCTTTTCATATTCGTATCTTACTTAGTATCTCATTCATATGTTATACTTAAAACATGCGCATGTCATATGCAGAAAGCTTTCTTTCTTTTTACTGAAAACACTTCATTTAGCCTCTTGAGGCTCATAAAAACTCTTCTCTTAGCCTCTTGGGGCTCATATTCTTTGAAAGAATCTCTTTCATCTTGGTCTCATAGTGACCCTTAAAAACTTTCTTTCTGAAATACTTAAAAAGGCGAAACGCCAACTGCTTTTCTCATTTGATAAGAAACTACTTCTGGGCATAAGATCATCATAAAGTGCTGGTTGGGAGAGATCTACACTCAATCCCAGTGTGATTAACTCACACTAAGCTCTTACTCCTGGGATGGCAACTAACTTTTAGACCTTAACCCTCGTCAGGGTCTCTAGGAATTACTCCCTAGGCTAGGGATTCCCCCGTTCAAGCAGATTCATTCCCATCTATTGTCCCTAAGCACTTATCTTAGCCATTTAAACTGGTCATAACGACTAATAAGTTTGCTGCCTTTCACAGCGAAATCTTTTATCATGCAACTCACACTTTTGTAAAACTCTTTAGGGATTCCCCCGTTCAAGCGAGTTCACTCCCAAAACTGTATTCATTTAGTTAAAATAGGCCATCATGCACTAATAGTTATGACTACTATCATTTCAAAACATGAAATCCTTCTTTGAAAAACTCACCCTTATGAACATAATGCCATTTCAAGACATCGAAGGGAAGGGGGTCCACATGTATCACATTTAAGCACTTCATAATCAATTCAACACAATGAGCCACACATGGCCTCGCAATCCACACGATTGCGGTCAATTCACAACCCAAACGCCTTCCTCACAAGCACTGTACCACAAGAACGTCGAACCACTCATAGTTCTTCCTCGAACCATCCAACTACCATCTCAGTTTTTTTCAATTTCATTTATCATAGCATATTATCATGCTAGCTTGTAAAAAGACGAGTAATGGGGTTTATGTGCTTACCTGGGCAAGCAGCCTCATTCAGTGATGTGTTATGGCATATATAAACACATATACAAATATATCTATATCTCATCAGCTTGAAATAGGCACTTAATGAACCGTATTAAACTAACAAGGCATGAAACTCGATTGAAAGCATAATTAACCAACTATACATGCCTCTTTCAAGCATAACGAAGCCATAGAAGCATAGTGTGATTCAAGGCGTTCATTCATTGTTTCGAAGTTACATTTCAAGCCTAATTAAGCCATTTAAGCATAATACGATTCTAGACGTTCGTTTATTACTTCGAAGTCATTAATCGAATCTAAATAAACCACTTAAACATAATACGAGTCAAGGGATTCGTTTATTACGTCGAAGTTACTATTTGAACCTATTTAGGCCCCTTTAAACATAATGCGTTCAAGATATTCGTTTATTATATCGAAGTTACTATTCGAACCTATTTATGCCATTTAAACATAACATGACTTTAGGCATTCATTTATTACATTGAAGTTACTAATCAAGTCAACTTTTCAGGTGTGCACTAACTGAATTTACGTGAATCGAATCTAAGCATGCATAACTCATTTCGAACTATGTTTTCAGACATGAACTAAGTAAACTAACATGTATCGATTCAAGCCACTTTTGAGTATTAATCAACTAAACTAACATTTAACGATTCAAAGTCGTTTTCAGGCATAAACTAACTAAACTTAGCATGCATCGCAACTTAAAGCTTAAAACGATTTCGAAACTACTAATACTTAGGAGGCGAGAAACACCCACCTTGATTCCATGCTAGAGGACCCGTTCTAAGGGCTTTGGCTCGACTTTGAGGGCCGTAAAACCGTAATCCTCGATCTGATTGGTCCCAATCGCACGCCCAACTCGCTGAACCCGAACCCTAGCTCGGCTGCTCACTAATCCGAAACCTTAAATTCCAATTTGATGAAGTTTTAGTGCGGTTTGGGTCGAATTCGACCTCTTAATTTATAATGGGGGTCGTTTTTGTTGAGTATGGCCAGATTCCGGCATGTTGGTGGTGGATTTTGAGGCGGCGACGTGTGGGTCTTTGGGTTTGCTCAGTCGCGAGAAGTGAAGGGGGGGGGGGGGGAGAGAACGGTGGTGGTCGGCGGCTGGCAACGCGTGCTGAGGGGACTAGGCGTCCCTGTCTCTCACCGGCGACGAGTGGCTGTCAGCAGTAACGCCAGACGACGACTAGTGACCCGAGAGGGAGAGAGAGAGAGAGAGAGAGGGAGAGGGAGTGTAGCGAGTTAGAGAGAGAGGGAGGTGGGTCATGAATTTTCGGGTACCTGAGGCCCGAAACCCCCCCCCCTTTTTGCTCCATTTTCCTTTTTTTTGCTCAATTAACGTGCTTCAGCTGGGTTCCAGCCCCAAACTTATTAACAATTAGTCTAAACTCGAGTCGAACGTCCTACAATTAACATCTTTAATCAAACTTCAGGAATCGACAAAATGAATCGAATTAAACTATCGATAGAATTTGAATGCGCAAATAGCACGAATTGACTTTAAATTAATAATAGCAATAATAATCCTTTTTAATAAAATTATTGCTCCCAAAAGCACGTCGATAATCATTTAACTCATACAGTTACTAAAAATACGATTTTATAACGTAAAAAGGTAATATAGTTAGCTTAACAGAAAACACAAAAATGCGGGTCTTACAAAGTCATTAAACGAACATGAATTAACTAAGCTTACATATATCGATTCTAAACATTCATATTTCACTTCAAAGTTATTAAACGAACATGAATTAACTAAACTTAACCTATTTTGATTTGAATGCTAACATGTTAATTCGAAACTACTTTTTGGGCATGAATTAACTTAATTAAAAAAACATCGATTCGAATGCTAACATATTAATTCGAAACATTGTTAGGTTCTTTCGAAGTTACTTCAAACATGAATTAACTGAACTTAACATGCATCAAATTAAAGCGTGCTTAGGTCGTTTCAAGGCTACTTTCTAACATTAGTTAACCAACTTAGTAGGCATCAATTCAAGACATGCTTAGGTTGATTCAGGATCTACTTTTAAATATGATTTAGCTAATTTAGAAAGTATTGATTTAAGAATGAATTAACTAATTAAACATGCATAATCTGGGCCTAAATTTAATCGAACTAAACATACATAATCCCTTTGCAATTTCAATCAGCCTAATCAACCTTAAACTAACATGCATCTCATCTTAAAAGTTAAAACATTTCGAATTTACTAATACTTAGGAGGTGAGAAACACCCACCTGGGCTCCAAGCTAAGGACCCGTTCTAAGCGCTTTCGAGCTCGATTTGGATGCTGGGAAGCCTCAATCCTCAACCCAAATAGTCCCAAATGCACGCTCAATAGCTGAGACCAAACCTTAGCCCGAATGCCTTGCTTGAACTGAAACCCTAGCTCCCGAATTTGGTGACGTTTGTGGCTGATTTGGGTCGAATTTGACCCTCAATTTATAGGGGAGGTCGATTCTGGTGAGAATGGCCCGATTCCGGCACGTGGGTGGCATCTCGAGGCCCTAAAACGCGGCTGCTCGGCTTTGCTTCGCGGTGAGAAGTGGTGAAAATGGGTTGGTGGTGGTTGGCTGCGAACAGGGACCACTGTGGTCCCTCCTTGGCTCACTGGCGATGCGTGGGTGTGAGGAGGAAGGAGGTGGCCGGCGTGGGGTTGCTGGTGATCGCGTGTGAGAGGAGATGGGGAAGAGGAGAGAGAGGGTCGGAGGTATGGTCTCTGCGACCCCGAAGACACCTCCCTTTTTACTCTCTTTCTTTTTCCTTTTTTTTCTTTTGGTTCAAACACTGCAATAGCTAGGTTCCTGGTTGCCATTTCGTTAACGCTCAGTCTAGGTTCGTGTTGAAACGTCCTAAAACCGGCGTCCTAACTAGATTCGGGAAACGACTAAATAAATCAAAAACGATCTTGAAGGCTTGGGTTAGCATCAACTCTAAAATTTTCTAAATAATCGACGATAATATTAACAATATAAATAGT
Organism: Selenicereus undatus; assembly: GCA_017589665.1. Classification (NCBI taxonomy): domain Eukaryota; kingdom Viridiplantae; phylum Streptophyta; class Magnoliopsida; order Caryophyllales; family Cactaceae; genus Selenicereus; species Selenicereus undatus. Next base: position 49,833,171 of record JACYFF010010365.1, on the reverse strand, counting down.
GACGAAACATTCTTTTTAATAAAATTATTACTCACATAAGCACATCGATAATAATTTAACTTATATCGTTAATAAAATACGATTTTATAACTTAAAAAGACAATACAAACAGCTTTAACAAAAAAAGAAAAATGATGGTGTAATATTCTTCCCCCTGAAAAGAATTTCGTCTTCGAAATTCTAAACCTAAGTTCGATCATTCCTAGAATGTATGCACACAAACTGTTACCTATACGGTAGGTTTCCAAAAGGTTTCATTTGCAATCACTACATCATTTAAATCGAAAGAAAATGGGTTATGGTATTTAGTCTCCTCCTCGCCAATCCTCCTCAAGCGTCTACTCTCTCTATTTAGGCGGCCGAGGGCAAATCGCATTGAAGAACAGCAAATGAGTTGGCATGGACAACCATATTGAGCTTGTTTTGAAAACGAACATAGACTTTCGATTATCTAGACTCAATTCGCATGGCAAGCAACAATTCTATGCATATGCACCTATAAGTGGGCATCTAATGGCATGACAGTCGGGATAATGACATCTTAAGGTCATGCGCTAGTAGTCTCATTCTAAAACATGAATTTAGTCACTTTTGGGATAACGATGATTAAGATGAAGATTCCTATAACACATTAGAGTAATAATAACATCACATAGCATCGCGTGGTATTAGCAATTCAACATTCTCAAGTTTAGGAATTGGAAGTAATATGAAACCGGTTGATATACATATAGCAAACAATTCACAAAATGAAAGCATATATGACTGACATTCCTATGTTCTTACATCAATTCCAGCTAACTTTTAAGCATTTCATTCATGGCAATGTATTTAGGACATGTCAGGTTCGTTAAAAGGCATGAAGAACCCAGATCATTCTAAGGTGAAATCAATTGATCAGGAAGCTACCACATCGCACTTAAGCAATAGAGACATCATACTACGTCACATTGACAATGATGGAACATAAAGTGACATTTGAAATTACATTGGTATCACGTAGAGTCAATCACAGAACATACCAAGGATTAAGAGTCATATGTAACACGAACCAACAATACATGTTGATAGGAACAATTTGGGAAGTAAACTCCAATGTAAGGATGTAAATCGATGGTTTTTTAATGGGGGAGACCTTTCCTAAGGTCACTACTTGGAGCCGATTGTCTCTTAACTCATAGATTCGTACGAATGAATGGTTATGCTCATAAACGAGTCCTATGCCTATGGCTTATGGGCCTACATGCTTCCTCTACGCTACTCTGTTCAATCAAATAAGGGCAAGAATATATGAATGTAGGTTTCTAGGGTCGTCTCATCATGCTTCAAATACGGGCGCATGCGGTTACTTAGCTATAACATGGAATCACAGAATTCACGGAAGGCAAACAAAGAGTCATAGGTCATATCATGCCATGAATTAAAAAAATTAAACTATCTGAATAACCAATTCACATACTAAACCAACTTAAGTCAAGCAAACACAAAGAAGTGCAACAACTTATTCATAAAAAGCATAACTAGTCATGACATAATTCCTATAGTGCATTAACGTCCGCATATAATAGACGTGAGTGTTCATATATATGATGACATGACCTTGAATGCTCTACCATGCTACTTTCTTACACATGAGATACATATATCTATGGACGTGATTCACATAAATGCAGCTTTATTGTCGTCTAGTCACGCATTACATACATCAGGTTCAACTAATCCAATTACAGCATGAGAAAACAGTATTGAGGGGCTGTAAATGATGATCCAAGGGTCATGTTGTAAAACTAACTACATAAATCAAATCACTCTAACTAATACAATCCCATGTTTACTCAAATTCAAATCAAGTAATTACAGAAACTCATTTTATTGGCATTTGTTCACAAACACATCGATGACCACATACAACAATCCTATTTATAGGTACTCTTATGGTCTCACTAAAAGACATCTAGGCAAGTATACATGAATGCAATCCGCATTTAAAATCTAAGGTCGAGGTTATGCCTCAAGGTTTGTCCAAGCCGCTTGGAGTTGGCCAACAATCAACTAATAGAGGTAAGAACAACGACTTTATTGGTCTTACGGTTCTACATTGTTTTGTCACACATTTTCTCGAAAAGGTAACTATGGAGGTCTAAGGAACTCCTATTACAGATGGGAAGGTTCTACTTTCTACTATGGGCATCCTTGCTTCAACACTTGGTGCTTGTGTTTAAGAAAGTGTTGGGAACGCATAGACCGTCGTCCCAGGAGGTAACGGGATGATGCATGCGGTGCAACAATTCCAAAGTCTGCTAGGTTCTTCCTCCCTTGTGCTTTTTAGGTGTATTGGGGTTTGATATAGCCAGGACGCCACCAAGAAGCGCTAAAATGACCTAGTGTATCACCGCTTGGGTTGCCAACTCAAGATACAGCCACTAGGTGTTTGGAGAGCAAACTATAAGCAAGCTCAATTTCTGATTCAATATGGCGTGATGTGTGTACAAACACGATGAGAGGAGCTTATATACGACTCCCGCTCTTACAATTACAATGACTATAAAAGAAAACACAAGGTACATTTGCCAAATACATCATCCTAGCACATTACAACTTGATTAGAGCTAAAACCAGTAGAAGGGTGACACCTAATGGGGTCATTCTTACTAATCGAGTGAGGTGTCAAGGACCTTAGTGTAAATGGCTGAGTTTAAGCTCGTAGGGTTAACCCAAGCATTATTGTAAAGCAAATGCGAGCCTTTGATTGCTACAACAAGACCCAACCAAACAATTAGGAAGGTTTCTAATGCGAAGGCGCAACCCTAACTCACTAATCGGAAGACTTTAACTTTCAAGGTCCTTAAGTTTTCAAAAGGAAATAGTTTAACTGCTTCCAGATCTCTCTCTCCCAACCTTTGAGTATGTCTGCTCACTCCATTACGGGGCCCGAGGAGCAAATCATACTTTAGGGACAAAGATGAGTTCAGAGTTAAGGCTTTTCAATAATTCGATTTCAAATCATATGTTCTTTAAACTTTCGATGAAAATCACCAAGGCATATAAGCAAAACAACTTTCAATTGAGCTAACACTTAACTTATCCATGAGAACACGAGCCACTCGCCCTACACCTTAGCAAATGGTTCTTTCATCCAACCAATCAGCCCACTCAAGCCGCACCTAACTAGGTAAATGCACTAACATTCACATAGAAGTCACATTTTCACACAAGGTCGACATGTATCACGTCATCGTGAACGTGTTCCTAGGCAACTATATGAGATGCAATACTCAGGTCACGGGCTATGGTCGTAGGACCATGCTCTGATACCATAAATGTAACACCCTCAGCCCCTAGGGCCAAGACTGTTACGTTTTCTTAACTTTCTACTGAAATTTCAGGGGGAAACGGATAGAGTTTCCCCTAAAAAGTAACTGTTTCCAGGCTAAAAGCCTTACAATAACCCTTGTAATCAATGAAAGCGTAAAATATTTTAAAAGAAGCTCAACGGCTACACGTCGGAGTTCCTAACTCAACAAGCAACTAGCTCGGAGTACATCAAACAAAATAATTCATTAATACAGGAGAATTAGAAGATACAACTCAACGGTTCACACAACCAGAGTACTGGGGTTTACATCCCAAAAAGTAAATGATTACAACTGAAAGGACAACTAACTAATAAGATGGTTGGCTCACAGAGCCTTACAGAGCGACTCCTAAACCAAATACACTATATGAACTAGAATACTTGTTTAAAAACATTTACAATTCTGGGAATACATAACATGACTTCATTAAACACGTAAGACCCCTTCAATAGGCATACATGACACCTTGCAAGCAAGAATAGATTCCATCTTGACGTAAGTGACTGGGCTTCTACTTGTCATAATGCCAACCTGGGGAAAAAAGGGAAAGAGCAATTGGATGAGCAACCACACGCTCAGTGAATATTCTCCGACCCCTTAAGACCAAAACCGTTGCAGGAAATAATACTCATAATAGTCACATATCACGTATTTATACTTTACGATCATATTAGGCATTCTTAAATCCTCAGGGAAGGATCACTATCTATGAACTTCATTTTAGCCGTCCAAACTCATCTTTAAACCCCTGAGTGACTGAATCCCTTAACCAACAAGCACTTAAGCACATAAGCAAGCATCGAGGGCTAAGCATAAGGATCTTTATTTTTCATAAACATAACTTCTTTGCATTCCACACAAGCTATGCATGAAACCTCATTCATATGATGGGCGCATAAGGTTATCTCTTTTCATAATCATACTTTTCTTGGCATTTCATTCATATGATATGCATAAGGCACATACAATTCAAGTCTCATTCAAATCTCATTCATAGGGTATGCATGAAATATGCTCTTAAGGCTTTCTTTTTCATAATCGTATCTTACTTAGCATCTCATTCATAAGTTATACTTGGAATATGCACATAACGCTTTATTTCCATCAGCATACTTTACTTAGATCTCATTCATATGATATGCACAAGTCATGCACACAAAGCTTTCTTTCCTTTTTATTGAAAACACTTCATTTAGCCTCTTGAGGCACATAAAAATTCATTTCTTAGCCTCTTGAGGCTTATATTCTTTAAAAGAAATCTCTTTCGTATCGGTCGAATACTGACCCTTATAAGCTTTTCACATTTCATTCATTTGGCCTTCTAATGGCTCATAAAAACTTTCCTTCTGAAATACTTGAAATGGCTTAATGTCGACTGCTTTTCTTCGCTTATTAGGAAAATACATCTGGCATAAGATCATTATAGGGTGGTGATTGGGTGAGATCTATTCTCAACCCCATAGTGAGACCTAACGCTCACGCTTCAGCTCTTACTTCCGAGATGACTACATATAACATATCAGACCATTACCCTCGTCAGGGTCTTCTAGGGTTTCCTAGTACCAGGACTTATCCCCTAGGTTAATGTCATTCATATCATATTGTCCAAAGCACATTATCTTAGCCAATTTAAAGCGTATGGGCCATAATGGCTAATAAGTTTGTTGCTTCTCACAGCAAAATTCTTTATCATGCAATTCACGCTCTTGTAAAACTCTTTAGGGATTCTCCCGTTCAAGCGAGTTCACTCCCAAAACTATATTCATTTAGTTAAAATAGGCCATCATGCACTACTAATTATGGCTACTATCATTTCAAAACATGAAATCCTTCTTTTTCAAAACTCACCCTTATGCAAATTATCTAACTTAATGACATTGAAAGGGTAGGGTGCACATGTACACATTCAAACACTTCATAATTCAACTTAGTAACATGAGCCACACATGGCCTCGCAATCCACACGATTGTCGTCAATCACAACCTAGACTCCCTCCTCACAAGCATCTCATCTTAAAGGTTAAAACGTTTCGAACTTACTAATACTTAGGAGGCGAGAAACACCCACCTGGGCTCCAAGCTAAGGACCCGTTTTAAGCGCTTTCGAGCTCGATTTTGATGCTGGGAAGCCTCAATCCTCGACCCAATCAGTCCCAAATGCACGCCCAATAGCTGAGACTAAACCCTAGCCCGAATGCCTTGCCTGAACCGAAATCGTAGCTCGTGAATTTGGTGATGTTTGTGGCTGATTTGGGTCGAATTCGACCCTTAATTTATAGGGGAGGTCAATTCAGGTGAAAATGGCCGGATTCCGACACGTGGGTGGCATCTCGAGGCCCCAAAACATGGCTGCCTGGCTTTGCTTCACAATGAGAAGTGGTGAAAATGGGCTAGTGGTGGTTGGCTGCGCAGAGGGACCACCGTGGTCCCTCCCTGGCTCACTGGCGAGGCGTAGGTGTGAGGAGATGAGGAAGAGGAGAGAGGGGGTCGTGGGTTTGGTCTCTTCGACCCCGCAGACACTCCCTTTTTACTATCGTTCTTTTTCCTTTTTTTTTTCTTTTGGTTAAAACACTGCAACAGCTAGGTTCCTGGTCCCCATTTCGTTAACACTCAGTCTAGGTTCGAGTTGAAACGTTATAAAATCAAAGTCCTAACTAGATTCAGGAAACAACTAAATAAATCGAAAACAATCTTGAAGGCTCGGGCAAGAATCAACAAAAAAATTTCTGAACAATTGACGATAATATAAATAATATAAATAACAATGAAACATTTTTTTTAATAACATTATTACTCACATAAGAACATCGATAATAATTTAACTTATATCGTTAATAAAATACGACTTTATAACTTAAAAAAAATACAAAGAGCTTTAACGGAAAAAGAAAAATACGGGTGTTATATATATACATATATATACATATATGTATATATATATATATACATATATATATATATATATAT
>JACYFF010010365.1:49776512-49787165 GCA_017589665.1 Selenicereus undatus | reverse complement strand
CCATCCAAGAGGCTAAAGACATGAACAAAATCACCCTTGATGAGTTGATTGGTAATCTCCAAACCTACGAACTCCGGAAAAACTCACAACAGAAAGAGGAGCAAAAGAAGGATCGTGGGCTTGCCTTGAAAGCACATGAGGACACTGACTCTGACCTTGAAGATGAAGATATGGCCCTAATGTCCAGAAAATTCAAGAAATTCTTCAAAAAGGTCAAGGAGAACAACAAAAGAAAAGAATTCAGTAAGTCCAGAAACACCCCTAAAGATCAACCTATAGGGTGTTTCAAGTGCGGCAAACCAGATCACTTAGTCAAAAATTGTCCTCTACTTCGAGAAGATCAGATGCCCGAACAACCTCGAAAACAGGGTCGAAAACACCCTGTCAACAATCTGGGCAAGCGATTCTCGAAAGCTATGCTGGCTGCTTGGGGAGATTCCTCTGAAGATGAAGGAGAATCTGAAGCTGAAGAAGAGGTCGTAGCACTGATGGCACAAAGTGACTCAGATTCAGATGATGAATCAACAATTAGCTTCACAGATCTCAAGAACAAGGTACATGGTCTTAACAAAGCTACTTTAGAAGAACTTCTATATAATGTGATAGACACCTGTGCTGATCTAAAAAGAGAAGTTCGTGACCTAGAGCTTGAAAATGAAATTCTTAAAAATGAAAAACTTGGTTTACATGAAAATATTAACATGCTCAAAGAAAATCTCTTTATAAAAGAAGGAGATTATACTCGAGTGGAAGAAAAACTCTTTGAGGTGGAAGGAATGGTTGAAGACTTGCTCAAAGAGAACAAGAGCTTGCATGTTAATATAGAAAAACTGGAAACCGAACTTGCCACGACCAAGCGTTGGAACAAGTCCTCACAAGCCCTTGATTGGTTAAACACTCATCACAGTCGAAACAAAAAGGGACTTGGTTATAAGCCTAAACGGACCGTTTATCCCATACATAGGAAGTATGTTGGATTACCTGAAAATATTGTTTGCTTTCATTGTGGGAAAACGGGTCATTATAGATACACCTGCCCTTTAAGAAAACATGCCAATGAAAAGAATGAAAAGCATGTGAAACAAATCTGGATTAGAAAAGATGAGATTTATTTGTCTAAAAGAATGGGACCCAAGTGGATCTGGGTTCCCAAAACTAACCCGTGATTTGTTTTGCAGGCTGAAGTGAGAGAAAACAACCTTATGAACAACCCCACAAACACCCTTGAAAACAAGCAGTTGTGGTATGTCGATAGTGGGTGTTCACGGCACAGGACTGGTGAAAGATCAAATTTTCTCTCACTTACAGCTCTAAATGGTGGGAGTGTAGCATTTGGAAACGGCAAGTCTGGGACAATTGTCGGTATATGTAATATTGGTAAAACTCTCTCCCACTCAATTGATAATGTGCACTTAGTTGATGGGTTAAAGCACAATTTGCTAAGTGTGTCCCAACTGTGTGACAAGAACAACCTAGTACTGTTTTCAAAAACACGTTGCTTGGTTGTGAATGACGACACAGGAGATGTTGTATTAAGGGGGAAGCGATGTCAAAATGTTTATAAAGTTAGTATTTCCACTCTTCCCCAAAATAATCTGACTTGTTTAAATGCATTAAATGATGATATAATGCTATGGCACAAGAGACTAGGTCATGCAAGCCTGTCCTTGCTAAACAAACTTGTTTCCAAGGACTTGGTTGTTGGACTACCTTCCATCAAGTATAATGATGACAAGGTATGTGAAGCTTGTGCAAAAGGAAAACAAGTCAGATCTTCCTTAAAATCTAAAAAGTATGTAAGCACTACCCGACCTCTTGAATTATTACACATTGATCTATGTGGTCCCATGAGGATAGTAAGTAGAGGTGGGAAGAGGTATGTGCTTGTCATAGTGGATGACTACTCTCGATTTACTTGGACCCTGTTCTTGGCTTCCAAGGATGAAACGTTTGAAAACTTTATTGCTTTTCTAAAAAGGGTTGAAAAGAGAGTAGGACACTCATTGGTTAGCTTGAGGTCTGATCATGGTACTGAATTTGAAAATGTAAATTTTACAAATTTTTGTAATATGCATGGTGTTGATCACAACTTCTCGGCTCCAAGAACACCCCAACAGAATGAGGTGGTTGAGTGTAAAAATCGTACCCTAGAAGATATGACTAGAACAATGCTTGTTGCTAGTGGTCTTCCTAGGAACTTTTGGACAGAAGCTTTGAACACATCGTGCTATATTATGAATAGATGTATGATCAGACCCATGTTGAACAAAACTCCTTATGAACTCTTTAAAGGCAGAAAACCTAATATTATGCACTTGAGAACTTTTGGTTGTAAATGTTTTGTGCATAATAATGGAAAGGATGCCTTGGGAAAGTTCGATCCTAGGAGTGATGAGGCAATATTTATTGGTTATTCTTCTCACAGCAAGGCATACAAAGTCTTTAACAAAAGAACCTTGTGTGTTGAGGAAAGTGTGCATGTGCTTTTTGATAAAACTAATACTGTGAATAAGAATGATGCACAGGAAGAAGAGTTTGAATTAGGTCTTGTCCAAAAAGAATTGTTGATCCATGCGAAACCAGGTGAGAACACCTTGGAGAAAACAGGTACAGAAGGTGTTCCTCAAAACAGCATGCAAAGTGAATACCAGACAGGGGGAAACACCATTGAACCCTGTTCGGAACCATGTTCCTCAGGAACCAGCTTGCAAACAGGCGCTGAAACAGGATCAGGAGGTGTTCTTGAACCTGATCCTATACGACCAGATCATGGGTCTGTGAATCCAATTAATCCAAGATCATGGAAGCACCATAGTTCGGACCCTCTTGATCAGATCTTGTCAGATATTAATACGAGAGTGCAAACTAGATCTAAACTTAAGAATTTTTGTGCTTTCTATGCGTTTCTTTCTAACATTGAGCCAAAAAGTGTGAATGAGGCCCTTGCAGATTCAGATTGGATCACGGCTATGCAAGAAGAGCTTCACCAATTTGAAAGAAACAAAGTATGGCACCTTGTTCCTAAACCTGCAGAAAGAACAATCATTGGAACCAAGTGGGTGTTCCGAAACAAACTAGATGAGTCAGGAACAGTCACTAGGAACAAGGCAAGGCTGGTGGTTCAAGGATACAATCAAGAAGAAGGAATCGACTATGAAGAAACCTTTGCACCAGTTGCAAGAATTGAGGCTATCCGAATCTTAATAGCCTTTGCAGCTCATATGGAGATCAAGCTATATCAAATGGATGTGAAAAGTGCATTCCTAAATGGATACCTTAAAGAAGAGGTGTATGTCAAACAACCCCCTGGTTTTGAAAATGGTGATTTTCCAAATCATGTTTTTAAACTTAACAAAGCGCTTTATGGTTTAAAATAAGCTCCAAGAGCTTGGTATGAACAGTTGTCAAGCTTTTTACTTGAAAATGATTTTAGAAGAGGCAAGGTAGATAATACCTTGTTTCTAAAATCTAAGGGTGAACATTTATTAATCGTCCAAATATATGTAGATGACATTATATTTGGTGCAACTCATCATGATTTATGCCATGAATTTTCAAATATGATGAGGAGTGAGTTTGAGATGAGCATGATGGGTGAGCTTAATTTTTCTTAGGCTTACAAATCAAGCAAACTTCAAACGGCACCATGATCCATCAACAAAAGTATATCAAGGAGCTACTTAAGCGTTTTGGGATGGAGTCAGCCAAACCCATAGACACGCCCATTTCTCCTTCAACCAAATTGGTTATGGATGATGGGAGTCCCTCAGTTGAGGAAAAACTCTATAGGGGCATGATTGGGTCACTCCTATACCTAACTGCTAGTAGACCAGATATTGTTTTTAGTGTTGGTTTATGTGCCCGTTTTCAGTCTAATCCTAAAGAGACTCACCTTAAGGCTGTTAAACGGATACTAAGATATTTAAAGCATACACCTGATTTATCTCTATGGTACCATAAAGGTTGCAATCTTGATCTTGTTGGATATGCTGACGCTGATTATGCAGGTTTCCTAGTTGATAGAAAGAGTACCTCAGGTATGGCTCACTTTCTTGGACCTTGTTTGGTATCTTGGGCTACCAAAAAGCAACATTCAGTTGCCATGTCCACAGTTGAAGCAGAATATGTGGCGGCAGCCTCATGTTGTGCTCAGTTGTTGTGGATACGACAACAACTCAAGGATTTTTGTGTTGACACTGGGCGCATTCCTATTTTTTGTGATAATACTAGCGCTATTAACATTGCCAAAAACCCTTGTCAACACAAAAGGACAAAACATATTGACATTCGACAACATTTCCTAAGAGATAATGTGGAAAAAGGCTTAATTTCTATGAATTTTTGCTCAACGGAAAAACAGATTGCTGATATATTCACTAAGGCACTAGCTAGAGATCAGTTTGAGAGAAACAGACTGGAACTAGGGTTGGTGAAAACACCCTGAGAACACCTGTTCTCAGAGGTAGATCAAACTGACGAAAAACACCCTATTATACCTGTTCTTCTCTCTTGTTTGTAATTTTTTTTTTGTGGTCTGTGCTTAGAGAATATATGTAGCCTGTGTACTCTCATGATTACGTACTGCTGTCTTGGGAGATGGAGAAAGAGTAATCATGACAGACCTTGGGATGAGAAAAGCATGCTCAAGAACAGGCGGCTCGAACAGGTATGTCTTCATTGCTATTATTGATTGCTGCCTGCTAAAATTCTAGGTGTTCCGTAGGTAACCCTTCGTGACAGGTGAGGAGTTTAAAAACTGCCTTGCGTGCGTCTGTCCTCTTCATCTTGCTCTCTCTCTCTCCTCTGTTCTTGCTTTCAAACCCTAGCAAAAAACCTCCCAAAACCCGTAAATCCTCCTTGCGATAATGGCTCCCAAACCTGTTTCTTCATCAATCTCTAAGAGTAACAACATGAGTATACTATCAATTTCGTCTCCTCCTTGCCCAATTATCCACAAAACCTTCGGGTATCTCACTCAGCTAAACCTCAAAAGTGTTGGGCTTGGGTTGAATGATATTCCCTACCCCTTTGGTTGGGAATTAATGGTGTATGTGGGAACAATCCCTTGTCCCATTCCTTCTGCAGCATGTGCTGGCTCTTCGGGTATCCAAGACCAATTCTTGGAGAACCCAGAAACCATTGTTGGGGATGACTCTGTTCCTCTCAACTCTCAAACTGGAGAGAAGAGGAAAAGGGTAAAGATGGTGGCTAGGCGCACTCGAACGCCAAGAACACGACCACAACCAAGGTCTCGCCCCTCAGAACCTCTGTCTCAACCTCCTCGCAAGTCTGCGAGAATTGTCTTCAAATCAACCCTCAGAACCTCTAAACCCTCTGTTCCTATTGTCGAAGAGATCTCCTCTTCTACTGAAGGGTTCTCGAGTTCTGACTCTGAAGACACCACCTTCAAACAGGGGACACCGGTGTTTTCTGAGTCCTCTGAAGATCAAGCCCCTCCAAAAACAACCACTAAACCTGCTGTGAAGTCTTCTCCTGCAAAACCACCCCTCAAAAGAAAACCAAGAACAACCCCCCAGCCAAAAGCTACTACCTCTGTTCCTGCCTCCAAACGCCCAAAGCAGTCCACTCTCTCCCCTATGTCTGACAAACATGCGCAGTTGCTTAAGCGCAATGTTGTCAGGGGGAAGGTAGTGTCTGTCAGTTTTTTTGAGGAACAGGGTCTGGGGGTGTTTTTGACCAAGCTTCGAGCCCAAGGCTGGCTTGAGTTGTTTGCAAACACCCAGTTGGGGTGTTCTGTGCCTGAGTTGGCTGAATTCTACACCAACTGCAGAGTCACCGAAGGGATGGTGACCAGTTCTGTAAATGGGCAAGGCATCAGGGTCGATGCGCCTACACTTGGGAAAATTCTGGGAGTGCCCTCACAAGGTTTTGCTGTGTATGTGAGGGAAGACAAAACAGCCATGGAACAAGGCAGGCTCCTGGAAGTGTCCAAACGCCTAAGTCACAAACAGGGTCTGAGAACACCCTGCTCTGTCAAAAAGGGTGATCTGATTCCTCCCCACCAACTCCTTTTCATGTTCGTCATTAAGAACGCGATTCCAAGGGGTCAAGGGAGAAACTCAGCCGACCTTTTTGATCAGTGCCTGGTCGACTTATTGGACAGGGAGGAACCCATCAATCTTCCGGCAATCATGATTCGCCACATTGGGCGAATTGCGAACACCACCCGGGCTCATGATCTCGGATATGGGTTTCTGCTGACAAGGGTGTTTGAGCACTTTGGAATAGTGCTCACACGGCGAGTGGAGGCCCAAGTAATAGATGCAATTGGGATTGACACTCTGCTAGGGTGTGGCTTTGAGTTTGGGGAAGGGTCCGGTTCCAAACAGGGTCGTCGACCACCTGTTTTTGAGCAACCATCCACCAAGGTAGAGGCTGTTCTTGAGGACATTGCTCGCCTCAAGGATGAGCTCTCCGCTGTTAAGGCTGCTCTTGCTGAAGAACAAGCCCTCTCTGCTAAGCGTCATGCAGACTTACTTGCTCTTCTATCCACCCTTGCCCCTAGTATTCCTCCCCTGCAAACGAAACCACCCCCTACTCCCTGATTGTCTAGGCTCTTTCTGTTTTTTTTATTGTACTGCTTGGCTGATTAATGAAAATCCCATTTGCAGTTTCTCTTGCTTGTTATTCCTTCTCCTATATATTTGTTATTATTGCTTTTTAATGATGCCAAAAGGGGGAAGAAAAAGAGGTGATACCTATTGACATTGACCTGTATGAATCTGAACTGACCAACCTGTTCTTTACTTGCTCTTGACTTACGTGAATCCCTATCAGCAGTCATTTTCTGGTTGTTTTGTCAATATGGTCACTTGGTTTGTCATCATCAAAAGGGGGGAATTTGTTGAGTTATTATATTCAAGTTTTGATGATAACAAATCCAAGTGTAAAAATGTGTCCAGGTAGTGTTGCTCCAAACATGATCTACAAACAGGCCTAACTGGTGTTTGTAATCTTTACTGTGTTAACTGGTTTGCTACATGTGAGAACAAGTCCTTAAAACAGGTTTTAAATTGGTGATTCTACATTAAGTCAAGAACGCCATCTTACAGTTGGTTGTAAGGCATGTTCACAGCAGCTTTTCTAGCAATGCAAAGAACAACTCCAACAAACAAGGTAGCCTTGATGTTCCCAGCAGCTTCTCTAGCGATGCAAAGAACAACCCCAGCAAACAAGGTAGCCTTGATGTTCACAGCAGCTCTACGAATCTTGGACAAGATTCAAACAAGAAGTCTTGGGTATATAGGCTTTATTTATTTAGACTCTTGTTAATATGCCAATATTTAAAAAGCTTTTTAAACATCTCTTGAATCGGTATTTGCGCTAAGTGCTTCAGAACACCAGACTGCGAACAACCCTGCAAACAGGGTGCCTAGGGTGTTTCTGACCTAAAGTGGCCATACCCGATTATCCTTGAAATTTTTATTTCGGTTGGCCAAAATCTCCAGAATATTTTCAAATGTTATTCTTCTGGAAAATATATTTCTTGAATATATTATGGGAGATTTGGGAAAATAGATTTTGGGAGATTTGCCAAAATTGGAAGATTTTCTCTGCCCATATCTTCGGATGTGATAAAGTTTTTAAAATGCTAAAGATTTCTGGTTGCCTTACTTAAAGCTTACCCACGGCTATAAGGAGATAAAGGTTATCTCTTAAGATAACAAATCCCTTAGATTTTGGGAAATGTTTTATCACTAGCCGTTGGGAGTTTTTTCTCTTGAAAAATCACCTTCCAAACTTAGGTGATTTCCTTTCCTCTCCTTGGTTTTTGACCGTTGGAATTTATGGTTAAAAACAGCTCCGTTTTCACTGAAAAGGAGATAGACAGATACTAAGCTATAGAGAGAAGAATGCAAAAAGGAAATCTTGAAACACATCATTCCCAAAAGGCAAAATTTCAAAAGAGGTTTTTCTAGTGAAAAGAATTTTTGAGCTTCACTTGGGAAAAGAAAAACCAGTTCAAGTTGTGTTTAAAGCAAGCTTTCAATATATTGGCATAATAGGATCTTCGTTTGTACCTTACATCTGCTTAGTGAGAAGCACCCCAGTAAGGTGTTTTTGACCTTGATCTCAGATCAGTCAAAAGTGAGTGAGTGTGTCCTAGTCGTGTGGACTTTGGACGTGTCCAATCTGGTGAGATTTGGACGTGGTGTAATCTGCCTTGAGAAGGAGATTACGTGGTTGCAAGTTGTAACAAGGTGTGTTACATTTGTAACGAGTTAAGCCCGGTTATAGTGAAGTGGTTAAAAGCCTACACGAGGTAGGTCGTGGTTTTTCACACCTCAGTTGGGCTAGAGGTGTTTTCCACGTAAAAATTGTGTGTGCTTTAATTCTGCATTTATCTTGGTGATTTTCGTATTTGCAATATCTGAAAACACCCCCTGCAAACAAGTCAACAGGGTGTTCGTCATCTGAGAACAACCTCAGTCAGGGTGTTTATTACTTATAACGCGAAAATCAGACACCACAATTCACCCCCCCTCTTGTGGAAGTAGACTCATAAATCTAACAAGTGGTATCAGAGCAGGTTCTCTCACAACAAGGCTAACACCTTGAGAGATTCTGAAAATGAGTACACCACAAGGCATTCTTGAAGGACAATCCATCACTCGTCCACCCTATTTCAACGGCCAACATTATAGTTGGTGGAAGAACAGGAAGGAAAACTACATTCGGGCAGAAGACTATGAGTTATGGATGCTCATCAAGAACGGGCCACTTGTTCCCTACAAAATACTTGAAGATGGCAAGAAAGTTTCCAAGGAACCTTCTGAATTTGACTCTGAAGATTACAAGAAAATGGAGAAAAATGCAAAGGCCAAGAAGCTACTCTATTTTGGCCTAGGACCCGATGAATACACTCGCATCTCTGAGTGTGAATCAGCCCAAGCTATCTGGAACGCCTTGCAAGTTGCTCATGAAGGTACGAGTCAAGTTAAACAATCTAGAATTGAGCTACTTATGCGACAATATGAGTTGTTTGATATGGGTGATCATGAGACTATAATGGATATGTATACACGGTTTACCCACATAACGAACAAGTTAAAATCCTTGGGAAAATCCTTCACCACTGAAGAGTTGGTGAGGAAGATCTTTAGAATTCTACCTCGTACGTGGGAGGCCAAAGTAACAACCATCCAAGAGGCTAAAGACATGAACAAAATCACCCTTGATGAGTTGATTGGTAATCTCCAAACCTACGAACTCCGGAAAAACTCACAACAGAAAGAGGAGCAAAAGAAGGATCGTGGGCTTGCCTTGAAAGCACATGAGGACACTGACTCTGACCTTGAAGATGAAGATATGGCCCTAATGTCCAGAAAATTCAAGAAATTCTTCAAAAAGGTCAAGGAGAACAACAAAAGAAAAGAATTCAGTAAGTCCAGAAACACCCCTAAAGATCAACCTATAGGGTGTTTCAAGTGCGGCAAACCAGATCACTTAGTCAAAAATTGTCCTCTACTTCGAGAAGATCAGATGCCCGAACAACCTCGAAAACAGGGTCGAAAACACCCTGTCAACAATCTGGGCAAGCGATTCTCGAAAGCTATGCTGGCTGCTTGGGGAGATTCCTCTGAAGATGAAGGAGAATCTGAAGCTGAAGAAGAGGTCGTAGCACTGATGGCACAAAGTGACTCAGATTCAGATGATGAATCAACAATTAGCTTCACAGATCTCAAGAACAAGGTACATGGTCTTAACAAAGCTACTTTAGAAGAACTTCTATATAATGTGATAGACACCTGTGCTGATCTAAAAAGAGAAGTTCGTGACCTAGAGCTTGAAAATGAAATTCTTAAAAATGAAAAACTTGGTTTACATGAAAATATTAACATGCTCAAAGAAAATCTCTTTATAAAAGAAGGAGATTATACTCGAGTGGAAGAAAAACTCTTTGAGGTGGAAGGAATGGTTGAAGACTTGCTCAAAGAGAACAAGAGCTTGCATGTTAATATAGAAAAACTGGAAACCGAACTTGCCACGACCAAGCGTTGGAACAAGTCCTCACAAGCCCTTGATTGGTTAAACACTCATCACAGTCGAAACAAAAAGGGACTTGGTTATAAGCCTAAACGGACCGTTTATCCCATACATAGGAAGTATGTTGGATTACCTGAAAATATTGTTTGCTTTCATTGTGGGAAAACGGGTCATTATAGATACACCTGCCCTTTAAGAAAACATGCCAATGAAAAGAATGAAAAGCATGTGAAACAAATCTGGATTAGAAAAGATGAGATTTATTTGTCTAAAAGAATGGGACCCAAGTGGATCTGGGTTCCCAAAACTAACCCGTGATTTGTTTTGCAGGCTGAAGTGAGAGAAAACAACCTTATGAACAACCCCACAAACACCCTTGAAAACAAGCAGTTGTGGTATGTCGATAGTGGGTGTTCACGGCACAGGACTGGTGAAAGATCAAATTTTCTCTCACTTACAGCTCTAAATGGTGGGAGTGTAGCATTTGGAAACGGCAAGTCTGGGACAATTGTCGGTATATGTAATATTGGTAAAACTCTCTCCCACTCAATTGATAATGTGCACTTAGTTGATGGGTTAAAGCACAATTTGCTAAGTGTGTCCCAACTGTGTGACAAGAACAACCTAGTACTGTTTTCAAAAACA
>JACYFF010010365.1:49647885-49776412 GCA_017589665.1 Selenicereus undatus | reverse complement strand
CAATTTATTTTTTTATTGTAGATGACTTACATAGACCTCCAGTAGAATATGCGTCAAGGACATGATCAACTTATGTTCAAAGAGAGAACGATTCAAATTCTTCCTATAGTAGGGGTAAGAAATTTTCTTGTAAGATCACAAAATACATAACTAGTTTCTTACAACTTTTTAAGATAGACTGCAATTATCCACTTTTTATTAGGGCATAGCCTAATTAGAAAGACCTTAGACCTAGAAACGGCTAACTTTAAATAATATAGCTCTTCCAATGTACTGTAGAAGCATAATCATCCCTGTATTTATTGTAGAACATCCTCCTATTTCTCTCAGTATTGGAAAAATAAATTGTAGTTGTGTAAGCAACTCATATGTTATTCTTTAAGGTTTTATAACCTTTTACTAAAACAAGTAGGAAAGCCATCCAAACTAGGAATAATCCAAGATTAACTAAAGGGGATAATCACTGATTTAAATGTTAAATGTAGGTACTCTCACTGATAGCGTAACTCGTCCAAATGTTGGGGATAATCACCAGATTAGCATATCTGATCAAGAAGGTTTGCTATTATTATGTTTTTAGTTTAAGCAATTAACTAAAGGATACTATTTTCATCATGTTTGTGTCATTAACCATTTTTGCTGCTTAACCTAAATGGGGGAAAGTAAAATGCCAAAGCTGGAAAAGGAAGAGGAAAGTTAATCCAAGAAAAGTGGAGATTGAAATCTCGGTAGAACTCAAGCGAGTTGTCGACAAAAATAGCATTCAGTTTGTAAGCTAGGCTAGCTATTTGTTGAAACAATGTTTGCCGTTGGATGTGGAAAAGTGGGATGATATACATCGAGATAAGAAAAGAAAGTACTTTATAAAATTAAAGGTTTTGACCTTGAGCAGTCTCCTCATTATGTCAATATATTGTTTTCTGATTTCAATAATAACATTTTGTACAATATGTAGGATATGTTTAAATGGCCTCAAGGTTCTCATGTAGATAGCGCAATTGAGCGTCATTGCAAAGTTTGGTATAGAAAATGACGTTATGACCTAAAGCAAAAGGCATACACTTACTATGCAATGGTGGATGGCCGTTGTAATAATTCTCTAAAGGAAGTGGCTCATGAGCAATGGAAGTGGTTAGTGAATTATTGGGATACTTACAAATTTAGGGTATGATCATGAATCTTTTTCATTCCACATTCTGAATGCATATGAATATTAAACTTATTCTTTTTAACTTGACTAAGGGTGATTGAACGATTATCAAACTTGTTCCATATAACATTATTAGCAGGTTGTCCCAAATAAGTTCTTATAAACGTTGTTCTGTGTTCCTTTCTTTCTTTGGTGATTGCAGTGTTGTCGTGAGATAAACATTAAAAGTCAACAATTTTAGAAAATGCTAGCAAAAGTGGCACAAAATCAATAGACATTACTTTCTACGAGATGGTATATAATGTTCACATTTAATTGTTGATGTTGTAATTAACGAGTTATGTATCTGCTTGGACACCATTAACTCTTATATAAATCATACACTTATATTGGAATTTGAATGATTTCGTTTACAAAAACTAGAGGTCATATGTGAGGAGTCCAATGCAGAAACTCAACCAGACTTTTAAGAGCATGAAGAGGAGCCATTATATTTACAACAATGGAAGATTCAATGGAAAAAGAAAGATGGAACGTGGTCTGATGAGCTTGTAGAGAGCAAATATGAAGAGCTTAAAGAATTGCACCGGAAACAACTTGATAAGTGTGGAGTTAACAACCTTACTTCCCATGAGGCCTTCACCCATGTCCTTGAACATCGAAAAGGATCATATCATCAAAGGGGCATGGGGAAAGGGGTTGTATCATATACTTGTTATGAAAACCAAGTTATCAGTTAGGTTGACATTCAAGAAAGGATTGATGTAGAAGTTGATCGGCGTGTTTCTCAAATTCATGAGCCTTACGAAGCTCGCCTTCGTGTGCTTTAGAGGAAAGACTTGATCATTCTTCGAATGCATAGGTCAATGTTTATAATAATTTAAAAAAATTTACTATTTCATTCATAATAACCATTATTGTTGCAACATAATTAACTAACATTATGATATATACATAGATACAACCAACTGGATCATCTGAACGTGTTCTTTCTTCTGCCATGGAGCGCACTATTAACTCGGAGGTATGCTAAGTTCTCATATATTAAGGAAAGTTGTTTGTATTGGATTGAGTTTGGGGAGTACTGATGCACAAATTCTGAGTTTGACTTTGTGGACTCTGGATACGTTGAGAATGTGCATGCTAAGACATGGTGGATGAATTCTTGGCATTCAACTGTTGTTATTTTATTGAGTTGAAGCATAAATGAGCCATGAATTATGAGTTGGACTTCTAAATTGTTGATGTATTATGGAATTGAGCATGAGTTTGGGAAGAAATAGTTGGTATTTTAATAAAA
The DNA here is from genome assembly GCA_017589665.1 of Selenicereus undatus. NCBI lineage: Eukaryota > Viridiplantae > Streptophyta > Magnoliopsida > Caryophyllales > Cactaceae > Selenicereus > Selenicereus undatus. Next base: position 49,773,962 of record JACYFF010010365.1, on the reverse strand, counting down.
TTGTTCAGTTAGAATGTAGTGAGATTGTTTGTGGGGTCTTCTGGAATGCGGATTGTTACTATTTTTGGAATTTTTAGGGTTGCTAAAGATGACGTGGGATGAGAGAATGGGCTTACGTGATGGCACGTGCGAAACGTCCATCGGTCTTCCTACATGAGCGTGGGACCTGCAAAAAGGGCACCCCCGTGTTTGTGGTCCAGGGAACGCGTCTTTAATGGTGAAGTCAATGAAGGGTCCCAGTAAAAGACAAAGTAGTAAAGAGAGAATATGTGAAGTGTCAGAAAATATGCCAGAGAGCGAATCCCTTTTCCGAGGTAGGTAGCTAGGTATTTATAGCACCGGTTTCGAAGGGTAAAATAGTAATTTCACCATGGAAGTTTCCACAATAGGCTGCTCAGCAGTTGGGTATGTGGGGTTCCCCGTTAGGGCCCCAAGGGTTCTGTCTGGGCCTGCTAGCACCTACCTGGGCCTCTAACCCATAATCGGGTATATGGGGGCCCACTTGAGAAATCATATTTTCTGGATCATTTAGCTCCTCACATTTTGCCTGCACATAGGATCGGGCTGAAAGTCAGACGAAATGTGGAGTGCCTCTGTGGAGCAAAGGTCGGAGGGTCTTGGGAAATGGTTTATTAACGGTTCAGAGCCCTATCTCGGATTGACACTTGGCTGCTGACCCCTAGGTTGTTAGACTTCTTGAAGGAACTTGGTTCCCGGGGCTAGACGGTGACCGGGAAAATCATTCGCTCTTGGGGTATAAAATAGGGCTGTCAAGGATTGCATTTCATGCTTTGTGTGCAAATTTCTATTTTACGTAAGGCTTTCTAAGATGGGGTTCTCTTGCTCGCTGAAGATGGATGAGATGACTCTCTAAGTCTAGAGAATTTCGAGTGTTATCATAGGGAAGTAGCCTTTCCCCCTCTACTCCTCCCGTATGATTTTGAGGACCTATGCCCCAAATTCGACCTTACCGCAGCTGAGGAGGCCGCTCGGGACTTCGGTCTTCCCAAGATACCCCAGGTGGTGGTCCTGGCAATGCTTCTTAATGACGTTGTGAACTTGGATGTTCTGTGCGGATGGATGATTAACATCATGGAGTCGGCCCTCAAGGAGTTGTGTTGGAGCACCTTCCAGGCCTGGGTGGGGCGCAGCAGGAGCAACATTGTATGGGCCCGCCGTCTAGAGACAGATAATGATTAAGAGGATGGGGGGAGGACTTAGAGTCTGGCAGCGCATCCCCCCTTCCTAGCGACGACGGTGATGAGTAGGGTTTAGGCACGTCGCGGCCTTTGTTATGCTTGTTCCCTTCCTTTCATCTCGTCGTTTCTCTCTTTCTTTTCTCTTCTCTCCCTCTCTCTCTCTCTCTCTCTCTTTTACCACTGTGTACCTCAAACTTCAATAATAAGATGTCGATTTTTTTTTCTTTATGGTCTCACCTTCAAGCAAGTGCTTTTGCTTACTTAACTTGACCTCTGGGCTTCACCGTATAAGGTTGATCCTTTAGTGTTACGTGGCTGAAGAACTATCACCCTTGAGGCTCGGTTTTCGGGTCGATAATTGAAGCGACCTGCCTCAGGGCCTTGTAGCAGAACCCTTGGCCAAACAGCGGTGCAAAATCGCGGCGACCAACCCATGGGCTATGTCGCTGAGCCGTAAGCCTTTTCCATGGGGTGAGCAACGATCGAAGTAGGTCTTGCGTACCTAGGTGCCATGTGGCTTCGGCGGAGTGGTACCTTGGTTCTGTAGCCACCTCGGGGAAGGGGGTTGCTGTCATTTACTCTCCCCATTCCCCCTTATAAATACGGGGATGGAATTTTGGTGGGGGATCACTTGATCACGCTTTCAAATCCTTTCAGAGAGAGAGAGAGATAACTTTGTTAGAGATAGAATCTCTGCTCTTTTCTACATTGTGGTTTTTCCCAACTTCCTCAGCATTGAGTAGGTGGCCGACTATGTTAGGGAAACTTTCAAGCGGCACTTGAGGGGGCCATGTGCCCTCCTCGGGCACTGCCCGCAAACTACCACGAGCTTTGGCCACACTTCAACATCGCCGTGGCTGAGGAAGCTGGATAGGACTTCCGTATTCTGGAGATGGTCCAGGCTGGCTTTTATGCTATGGTGGTCAGCGAGGCCCTCGAGCTGGGTGTCTTGGGTAGGGACCTAGCCGAGCATCTAAAGTTGTGCCTCGATGGTCTGCGATGGTACATGTGTGAGGCTTGGCTGCAGCTCGATAAGCTCGACCTTTGGTGGGTGCAATACCGTAGACGGGCTAATCCTAGGGCAGAAGCTGGGCCATCCAACGGTCAAGAGGAGAACTTGGAGTCGAGTGACGCTCTGCCACCTTCCGGTGATGACAAGAAGCCATAGGTTTTCGTTGTACCTTGCCTCTTCGTTTTACTTTTTCTTGTTGTAAGGTTATTTTATAACCGATGATATTAATAAGAGGTCGTTGCTTTACATAAGGACTTGGTTTCTTCATCAATGTTTTTCATTCTACTTTCTATAAGGCTTTTATGAGGGTGCAATGGCTGGTTTGTAGGCAACTGCTAGGAACCTAGTGGCTAGCCAAAAGGCCGTGCTTGAGAATCCTCAACCCCCTTTGGGGGCTAAAAGGTGTGGCAACTGGCTCTTAAGCCGCTCTATTAGACCCTGGGCCCCTTGCGGGGGCTAAAAGTGTAGTAGTCGGCCCCTAGGCTGCGCTATTAAACCCTTATAGTGATCGACCCTTAGGCCGTGCTTAAAAACCCTTAGCCCCTTTTAGGGCTAAAGGTATAGCGGCCAGCCCCTAGGTTGTGCTATTGAACCCTTATAGCGATCGGCCGTTAGGTCGTGCTTAAAAACCCTTAGCCCCTTTTGGGGCTAAAGGTATCGCAGCTAGCCCCTAAGCTGCGCTATTGGGCCCTTAGCCCGTTTTGGGGGCTAAAGATATAACGACCAACCTTTAGGCCGTGCTATCGGACCCTTATCCCCTTTTGGGGGGCTGAAGGTGTAGTTGCCGGCCTCTAGGCCGCACTATTGGACCCTTAGCCCTAGGTCGTGCTCGAGGGCCGTTAGCCCCTTTTGGGGGCTAAACATATAGCGACCAACCCTTTGGTTGTGCTTGAGAACCCCTAGGTTTCGGGTGATTACGTGTGCTTGGATGCCATGTGTTAGGGACTAATTAGTGCTCATGCCTTTCCGGTGTCTTGGGAAGTGCACTATCCCTTCCTTTTCCTCTTATATAAATGTAGTTGAGTTCCCTGGGAAGTTCATTTCAACTCGCCTCTAAACCCTTTTAGAAAGAGAAATAAGTTTTTTAGAGAGAGAGACTCCGCTCCTCCTTCATCCTCCTTCAAACTCACTGTTGCATCTTCAACCTCTCCTTTGAATCTTTAAAGAGTTCGTGTGTTCTGAGTCTTGCCTTCAACTCCATCCTCAATCTCACCTTTAACCTCTTCCAGTTCTCGCAGGTACGCACTTTCGTGCCTCCTGTGAGGGTTGCATCTTGTGTTATATGTGTACGAATATGTCTTTATCTTGTTTATTGAGTGGGAACGTTCCTGAGAGGTCGGGCAGCCCCCCAGACGGAGGGCTACCACCCTTAGTTTCCAAGCCTCCCAGCCCTAATTGATGGTTGTGTGGTTACACACGTTCCCCCAAAGAATCAGCTTAGGGAGCTTAAGAAAATCCCTTATGCCGTGCAGATATGTGAGCCCCTTACCCCTTCATGGCCTAGTTGTGAATAGGGCTGTCAAAAGCTGAACCGACACAATTACCGATCCGAACCGAACACGAAATTAGACGGGTTTGGGTAAAGATTTTCAACCCGTTTAATTAAATGGGTTGACACGATTAACCCGTTTAATTAAACGGGTTAGGTTCAGGTTGAAATTTTCGACACGAAAAAATACCTATTTAACCCGTTTAAATAAACAGGTTAAACAGGTCAACCCGTTTACCCATTTACAGTAACTCGTTTAACCCGTCTATCGGTATATAATATGTGTAGTTTTTTTGAACATTTTTGGGGGCTATTAAAATTTTAATTTTCATATTTTTGGCTAGGGGGTGGGGAGTTCAAATTTTATATTTTTCACATTTTTTGTTCCTAAGCCCATAAAGCCCACCTTATCAAGTGAAAACCCTAGATATAAAAGGCTTCTTGCCTTCTTCAGTTCTTCATTCGCACTACCACTTCTCCTCACAAAGCTAGAGCTTGTTTGAGTTACTTCAGCTTTCAGTCGCCCCTCTCTTATCCTCTCTACTGATCCGATCTCCCCATGTCCTCTCCACTCCCCTCGCCCCATCTCCTCGCTACTGATCTCTAGGACTTACTGATCTCCTTAGAAGTCGGTTCGTTCAGCAGTTGGTATACCAAGAATTCATGTAATCATGTATTGTTTACAAAGTGTCCAGTTGCAGTCTCAGGCTCACACACATGTTCATTTAAAGTTTGAAATTTAAGTGGGTTAAACAGGTTAAATAGGTAAGTGGTACCTGATTTTGACCCGTTTAACTTAAACGGGTTAAATAGGTCAAAATCAAGTTGACCCGTTTAAATGTTAAACGGTTTCAGGTTGGATTTTTCAACCCGTTTATTAAACAGGTCAGGTTCAGGTCGGGGGGTTTTCAATCCGTTTAACTTCGACCCGAACACGAACCCGACCCGACCTGACCTATTTGACAACCCTAGTTGTGAATACTCTTCTACCACCAGCATCCTTAGCATTGAAGAGGAAGCAGTGTATCCATGGGAGATTGACGTTGTTGTTTCCCATATGACAAACGTTCAGGAACGAAGGCTAGTGATGTTGCAGGCTTCCCTACAGTTGAAGGCTCGCGATTAACTTATAACAGAAGGGTCTTCTAAAGGTAACTACTCTTCTGCCTCTCGCTCTCCTAGAATGCGTGAAGAAGTCGAGTCTAGTAGCTCTAGTTCCTCCTCATGTGGGGAGAAAAGTAGCTCCTCCAGTTCCCACTCGCCGACTTCTCATCCCTGGAGGGGCTGTGGTCAGGAAAGGTAGATCCTCGAAGTGGTGGTCGAGGGGACGGTCTTATATCCCTTAAGCTAGCACCGTATGGAGCTTAATGTTTGCCATGTTATGTACACAACCTCACAATTGCTATGCGGTTGGTTTGGTTTGTTACCAAAGTAACCTAGGACATGGTTATTGGCGGGCTATCAAGAGAATTATGCGCTACCTTCGTGGTAAAGATGACTTGGGCCTTTGCTGTCAAGGTGTGGACCTCTAGTTGAGAGGATACTCGGATGCTAATTGGGGCGGTGAATCAGATGAGCCTAAGTCAACCTCTGGTTATGTCTTCACCTTGGGTGGGGGAGCCATATCATGGTAGAGTTAGAAGCAATACTACATAGCTCTATCAACTATGGAGTCAAAGTATGTTGTATGTAGCCTTGCCACGCATAAGGGGATGTGGCTTAGGATTTTTCTTCACGATCTTAACCTTACCCCCAAATTTGAGGATCTTATTAATATGGTGTACGACGACACAACTAGATCCAATTTGCTAAGGATTCAAAGTTCCATTGGATGACCAAGCACATTAAGAGGCATTATCACTTTGTGCGAGACACCATAACGATAAAGAAGGTTGTGATTAAGTATACAACTACTAGCAAGATGATTGCTGATTCATTGACTCCTAGATATGCTTTTAAAGCTCATGTGTTGAATTTAGGACATCGTAGGGTTTAGTTTTTTTGGATGAGTCTTTTTATGTGATGGACATGTTTCCCTTGTAATGAGCACTCATATAATAAAGCTTGATGATTTTTTTTAAAAAATATTTGTTGTTTATTGTTGCATGTTAGGCATATTGAAATGCCACAAGCTTCTGATTGGCCCAGTCACACAAGCAATCGCCCTGACGCTTGAGCAACATACATCATCACATCAGCACTAGGTGTACAATGGTGATTATTCATACTAGAAGTGTATGAATGAAGAAATATAGTCACCTCAGTAAAGTCTAAGATGAGACTTGAGGGAATTGAATATGAAATATGATTTCATATTGAATCCTTAAAAGTCAACTCTTAAGTGTCAAGATTAATATTTAGTATGTTAATCTAGTGGCTCGGGTTAGATTTTTGGGTGAAAAATCTGTACTGGCGATTCACATGGCATATAGAGTGACGGACACAGCTAAGGGGCAGGTATTCCACGATAAAAAATTTATACTATGTGTGCTTATAAGACGACTTATACATGGAGTGACAATTGACTTTGTTGAGTTAAATTACTGCAAGCACATGATGTAGCTATAGTTAGTAATCGGTGAGTTAGGGTTGTATCGACGAGGAGTTGTGTTTCGAATTGCTAAAGCATCTCAATCTAAGCAAAACGAAGCGTGTCAGGGAGTAGAATTAAACCACTAAAACAAACAAAAAGGACTTCGATTATGATTAACACTATAGGAAAAACTGTCTTTCTCCACACTTAAAATTGTATTTGCCCACGGATATATGTGCAGCAGGTATTCTTCACCACACTTAAGCTAAGCGTGCCGATTGAAAGAGTGGGGAAATATTCCCTGCACTTGACATCCGCGGCAAGGGTTACGTTTCCCACATTTATAAGCATGGGGAATGATGTCTTTCCCCACTGATGTATATGTTGGTATTATGTTGCACATATAAGTGTGGGGAAATTTAGCTCATTGTGAACATCTACGCTCCTTGTCACTGCTCTTATAAGTGTTGCAACTTGAACCTATTCAACTAACTTTTAAACAACTAACTAACTTTTGAACGAATTCGTAAATAATTTGATGGGAACTTTTTTAACAACTTTTGGCGCCTTCAATAATTTTTCAATTTTTGGTAATAATATAAACCTTCAAAAATTAAAAATTTTGAGCATTGTAGCGCGCACGCACACACACACACACGCACACACACACACATATAAATAAGCTATAAAATTACAAAAATAATACGACAAAATCATAATAATTATTGGAATAATTGTTGCTATCAAGAATTCACAAGTATTGTGACAGTAAAATAGAAATGAAGTATCCCGGAGGCATCCTAAGAGTGAAAATATGTTCTAAGAATGTGACATAAATACATAGCCAATAAGCAAGAGTTTCTCAATTAAAATCCATGTGTAACGTCTAAAATGGGAAAGGGGAATCAAGGGCCAACATTTCCTCCATTTCTTGTCCCTTCTTGTTGGACATTTCCCTTGGTTGTGACCTAAAAATACCAAATCAATCAATTAGAATAAATATCATTCCACATTATAGAAATTGAAGCAAACATCAATCATCTTGAAAATAAAAGACATTGTTATATACTGCAGAAAGAAGTGATAAACTTATAAGTGTAATTTCGTCCAATTTTTCACGAAGCACCATATCTAACACACTTGGTTCAGCCTTACGTTTGCAAATTCCCATAGCCTACAAGGAAGATGAAAAAAAAAATTACAACTTAGAAAAAAAATATGAGTTCCGTGTTCTCTAAAGAACGATATTAGAGAAAAATAATTTAAAAAATGATAACAAATAATTAAAACATTAACGAGCATGTATTACAACTAATAACCCAAAACAACTAATAAACAATTGTGCAAATTGAGAGCATCAAGAAAGGGGAGCAAAATAACAAAAAAAGAAGCAGACGACACCACAAGCAATATAGCAGCACACATAGCCCTGCCCCTCTGCTAGAAGTGTTAGCAATTCCTAAAATTTCTGGAACTAAACGGACAACATTTCGTTTAAAACCTGACCATAACCCAGGCTTAAAGCCTTACATTAGGTATTTGCAATAGAGAAAAACAAGAAAAAACATTCCAATAACTCAACGGCCACACGCCGGAGCTCATAACTCAACAAGTCACACACTCGGGAGTACACGACAAAATAATTTACATAAAAGCATATACAACGCATAGATTACAAGTAATAACCCAAAAAAAGATTAACAAGCATGTATTACAACTAATAACCCAAAAAAACTAATAAACAATTGTGCAAACCGAGAGCATAAAGAAAGGGGAACAAAATAACGAAAAAAGAAGCAAACGACACCATAAGTAATGTAGCAGTACACACAACCCCACAGCCCTGCCCCTCAGCTAGAAGTGTTAGCAATTCCTAAAATTTCTGGAACTAAACGGACAACATTACATCTAAAACCTGACCATAACCCAGGCTTAAAGCCTTACATTAGGTATCTGCAATAGAGAAAAACAAGAAAAAACATTCCAATAACTCAACGGCCACACGCCGGAGCTCACAACTCAATAGGTCACACACCTGGAGTACACAACAAAAGAATTTACATAAAAGCATATACAACACACGGATTACACATCCTTAGCCAAACGACTTACTAAATCATGGAGAGTGGCTAAAGCTTGTGCACCAACTTTCGCATTCAGCACTTCTAGTTGGTTCTCCAAGGTTTGCACTTTGTTTAGAAGTTTCAACACAATCGGTGATTCAGCTGGGTAACGTAGATTACGTAAATCTCTTGGAGATACTCCACGACCCAATCCCCACACTTTTCCCTACATTTCAGCACCCATTAGTTTTCGATAAGCGATGTTCTCCACTTGCTTGGTTGACTCTGAGAAGACAACTTCATCAGACCCTGTCGTTTGCTTGATAATATTCTTTGCTGAATCCTAACTCACAACAAAAATGTAACCTCAGACATCCATCAATCCTTCAATGCATGTAAATGATAATATACACTTAAACATATATAATACCACAAATTGTTGGGTGATGGGATCATGAAAGGTCTTATCTTTCTTATTCTGACGAGTCTCTATGAACCATTCAATTGGACCAGGCTCTCGATTATGTTTCCTTTCCTAAAACCAGAACATAACTATGTCAATTTAAATGAATAATAGCAGCACATGTTTTAAGCATGTTTGTTAATAATGCCATCGTAAGAAACGTAACACTTAGCCAACTCACAAACTTGTCACCCAAAATAGCAAAACTCTGTGAGCCAGTGGTGTGAGGATGTAATTGCTTTCCCCTTGCTCTCTTCCCAATCTCAGAGTATTTCTACTAAAAAAAATATATATGTTACAATTTATATTCCAAACTAAAGTTATTATCACATATGTAGACTATTAGAGTGTAGTAGCTAACCTAAAACATCTCTGAAAAACATAAGTCTACAAATCCGAACCACATTGTATCACCTACTCCACAAGGACGCTTTAGACCTGTAGTATTTCCTGATTCAGCTGCTGGTAAAGCGTACAACTCTTCCTTGGTTGTACCTTCCTTAATGTATTTCATTCTCATATAACATTTGTATCCTCTTACCCTCTCCCCAACAGCGCTTAGAACTTTTTCGTCTATAGATTGAGTGGTTGGCATCACGAACTTCTTCTGCATTTATTCAGTGTAAAAAAATAATGAAGTGTATAAGTTAAGTTCGAGAAGTACAACAACTAGAAGTAAAAACAAATGAACCTCACCCTTATATAATTTATAATTTGATCCTTAAACAAAGAAGGTACAAGTCACCACTCCTTGTAGTTCAAAGGACAGAAACAAGGGTGCTTCGCCACATCAGCAAGGAATCAGTTGAACATGCTTCCTGCTTTTTTTACTGGTTGTAAAAACTTGTTCAAAGGCATTAGAATTCTACTCGAAACATCCAAGGCATGCACCACTTTTACAGTGATTCGCCCTCTAAGCTTGCTTACAATCCCTTGTCCATCTATCAAATGGAGTCAAATGACATTAAAGATAAAGCATAGCAATTCATCATAGCTAATATTCTTCTTATAATTTTAAGAAAATAAAGAATCATTATGATGTTCAATATCACTATTGCATAATGCCATAGATTAAAACTGTGGGTCAAAAGTGGTTGGTTTGAGAACTATACAATGTATATATTTGAAAAAGGAAAGTTAGTAAACAAAATCAAGTCATGATAAGTACAAGATCATATATATTAGAACTCTGTGGCTCAATCATATCAAGACCATGAGTGCCTATCATGTTCATTACCACAAAATGCAGTTTACTAGTACTGTTTCATCTTCATATGCATGTCTTTGCTCATCTCTTTCCTCAGTAGCTTAATTGGAGTTCAAGACCATGAGTGGCTATCATGTTTATTACCACAACTCATGAATAACACATCCAAAATTCATAAAACTTTACAGATACCTTACAACCATCATAGAGAACCTACATTCAAATTTTCAAACTTTTCTATCAAGCCAATAATTACCAGAACATTTAAACAGCAACCGGCTTAAAACAGGGCAACTTCAAAAAACAATGCATTACTTAAAAAATATTCATCTAAAATTCATGAAACTCTACAGAAATTGCCAAAAAAAGTTTATATTCTACAGTTAAAAATTCATGAGTTTTCTCTAACCCAATAGCTCACAATAATTCAAACATCATCCAAATTTTAGTACAAATTAGCATAGCATATTCAAAAACCAATTTATAACTCACAAATAAACAAATTCCCAGATAATCAACAACTCATAACATCCAATTAATCCAAAATCACAATTATGAGACATGGGTGGGTTGCTAGAAATTGAAATTAGTGTATAAAGCCAGCTTTTTCACCATTTACGAATGTAATAATGTTACTTACCAATGACAAGCACTTCATCATCATCATTAAATCCTTCTGGGATAGGCACAAGGGATGGATCTAAATCCATCAGAGGATCACTATTTTCGTCATTCTCATCGAGCACCTCATTGGCACTATCATCATCACCATCAACGTCATCTACAAGCAGCTCCTCTGCTGTTGCAGTTTCATTTTGGAGGGAATTCTAATACTCAGCAAACGTACACCATGAACGAAACATGACTCCTTATATTTGAACCTGAATTTCAAGCTCACATTATTTCAAAATTTTTAACATAACAAACTTTTAAAATTATAACTAGAAGCAATATCAACGCTTTACACAATTTATTGTAATCATAAGCATGATTTTTAAACCTGACAAATGCAATGCAGAGTCAAAATCATTATATTGAAGATAATGTCTCTAGTAATACAAAAAAAAAGAGATTCAATAACAACAAAACTCTAACAAGAACAGTTTCATATTTCACGACTCTCCAACTACATTGGCCTAGTATGTCGGATCTCTAAATTCATCATCTTTTCTGATGTCAGCAGGCATGCACTCAGGGTAGAGCTCATCATCAAGTTGCAATGGTCCTAGACGATATGTGTCCCTTGGCTTTACTTTAACAACATGCTCCCAACCCTTATCTTTCTCATCTTCAACATAGAATACTTGTTGTGCCTGAGATGAAAAGATATATGGATCATCATTTAAAGCACCTCCCTCATGTATTTTGTGCGAGAAATTTACAAGAGTAAACCCTCTTTTGTCCCTCTTTAGACCCCTGGAGTTTACATTCACCCAATCACAACGAAATAGTACCGCCTTACGCTTCGAATAGTAATCTAACTCAATGATGTCATTGATTTTTCCAAAATAGGTTTTTCCCTCAGCTTCTACCATGACCCCAAAATTTTGAGTTTTCTTTACCTCATCTCTCTTTTGAGTATGGAATCGACATCCATTGATAACAAATGCATTCATTCGCGTTACAATTGGGTTAAGGCCAGCAGCGACAACCCTAAACAACCTTGATTCTTGATTATCAAATTCTTTGTTGGATACCTAAGGTGTAAATATTAAAATTAATTAGTCCAAAATGGATATAGAACAATGCTAAATGAAAACACATCAGTTATCAAGGTGAATTTACCCTTTCTTGGATGCACCGAGGAAATTCCTCAAGCAGCCACTTTTGCTTAAGTCTATCACTTGCCACTTGAGGATAAGATGTCATACGCTCGTTAAAAAATACCCTATAACTGGTCATGTTAGTTTAATATGTTCAGTTAGCAAATAATATTTTTAGGAGCAATTAGTGACTTCTACTAACCTATGATATTCATCAATGTTGTCAAGGTGTAAAAGTACATATCTTTGATCTTGCAAAAGGCTTAATTGAGAAATTTCAACCATTTGCACCATTCCTTTGGGTTGACCCGCAGTACCAAATAGATAGACATCCTCATTAGGGTTACTACCTTCATTTCGTTGTGGTCGAGTAAAAACTATTTCCACCCCATTAAAGTACCTTGAACAAAAGGTTATACACTCATGTGCAATGTATCCTTCTGCTATTGAACCTTCGGGCTGTGCCCTAATATGTACAAGACCTTTTAGGAATGCCAGAAACCTACATAGGTCAAAGTAAAACTAGTATAATACAACTATCATTATACAAATACTTAGAAAAAAAACAATAATAGAAAAAAATATATATTCTAACCTTTCAATGGGGTACATCCATCTATAAAAGACAGGTCCTCCGAGCTTTGCTTCCTCAGTTAAGTGTACAAGCAGGTGCACCATAATTGTAAAAAAGCTAGGGGGAATGTTTTCTCCATTTTACACAGTGTTATAACAACATTAACTCCGATATCATCCAATTTCTCAACTGACAACTCCGTCGCACATAATTCCTTGAAAAATGCTGATAATGCACATACAAGATCCACAACATCAGAATCTTCTACTGCTCTTAGGGTAATGGGGAGCAAATCTTGCATCAATATGTGACAATCATGGCTTTTCATATTGAATAACTTACGCTCCTTCAAATTGACACATCAAGATATATTACTCGCATACCCATCTGGGACTCTTGTATGTTTTAAGACAGCTAGTAAATGTGTCTTCTCATCAGATGACAAAGTGTAAGGAGCATTAGGGATTTCATATTTTCCATTTGTTAGTTGAATAGGATGAAGCTCTGGTCGTATTTTCATCACTTGTAGGTCTTTACGCGCTTTCAAGTCATCTTTAGATTTGCCCTCAAGATTCAATAAGGTACCCAGAAAGTTATTACATATATTCTTCTCAATATGCATTACATCCAAATTATGGCGAAGAGGATTATTCTCCCAGTATGGGAAATCAAAGAAAATGCTCCTCTTCTTCCATATTTGCTCCTCATCCTTTTCCTCGATACCGACATTTTTAGTTTCACCTTTACCATAGGAAATTCTTAACCCCTATAATTGTGTCAGAATATCACTACCAGTACAAGGTTTAGGAGCAAGACCAATCTCAATATTTCCATCAAATCCAACATCGTCAAAATGAAATGGATGATTTTCAGGAAGCCATCTCCTATGGGCCATGTAGCAAAATTTATGTCCATTCTCCAACCACATGGAATGTGTATCTCTAGCGCAAGATGGACAAGCAAAACGACCCTTAGTACTCCATCCAGATAAGTTTGTGTACGCAGGAAAATCACTAGTAGTAGAATGAAGAACCCCACACAGTTTAAACTTTGTCTTTGAGTATGCATCAAATGCATCTACCCTATCCCACAACTGTAACAATTCTTTAACTAGAGGTTGAAGGTAGACATCAATGTCCATACCGGGAGCCTTTTCCCCAGGAATGATCATGGATAGAATGATAGAAGATTGTTTCATACGAAGCCATGGGGGTATATTATATGGAATTAAAAGCATAGGCCAAGTACTATGTGTGGTACTCATTACACAGAAAGGGTTAAATCCATTCGTAGCAAGTCCTAACCGGACATTGCGAGGATCAGAAGCAAAATGAGAATTCTGTTCATCAAAGTCTTTCTATGCTTTTGCGTCTGCTGGATGCCTAAGGATTCCATCTTTAACCCTCTCTTTATGGTGCCAACGCATATCTTCTGCTATTTTAGAGGATTTATACATCCTAAGTAACCTTGCTATAAGAGGGAAGTAACGCAAAACCTTATTTGCCACTTTCTTATCCTTGTCCTTCCATCGGGACACATGACATTTGTCACACTCATCTTGGTTTTCCCTCCCATCCTAATACATGATACAATCGTTAGGACAAGCATGGATCTTTTCATATCTAAGCCCTAAATCCTTCTTCAACTGCTTACATTTACTCCAAGATGATGGAAATAGATTAACTTGGGGGAAAACAGTTACTATGAGTTGGAGCAACATATCAAATGACTTAACAGACCAACCATACATGGATTTCAAATGAAATAAGTGCAAAATGAAAGATAGTTTTGAAAAACTCGATCCTGGATATAGTTCCTGCTCAGCTTGCTCTACTAGCCTTCTATACCCACCATCTTCATCGTTCTCTCCCTCATTCATTCCATTATTGCACATGAATTCATCAACAAACTGATCATCTACCTCCCAACATTAGATCTCCAATGTCCCATATGTTGTTAGCAACATTATTTTCAATGTTTCCTACATTATGTATCCCAAAGATATCATTCAACAATCCAATAGTGTCCACATTACCTTCAAAGCTAGCTTCAACACTAGTGTCATTATGGCTTACATTTTGAGGTACTGAACTAGATTGCATAGAAAATAATTCCCCATGATGCACCCATTCTGTGTAGCTAGGCCAAAATCCATAAAACATGAGATGGTATGCCACTTCATCTCTATTAAACCAACGATTGTGCCCAATCTTGCACCAGTTATAAGGGCAAATGATTACCTTACTATCCCCGGCATTGGAGAAAGCAAAATCTAAGAATGATTCAACTCCTTTAATATATTCAGCTGATGTCCTATTCATATTAATCCAACTTTGATCCATTTAAAGGAGTGGTAGGACCTAAAAACAAAGCATGATTAATTAGTAAAATACAAAAGTGAAGTATAACCCTCTTCATTCACACAAACCCCATAAGGAAAAAATTAAAAAGAGATGTGTAATGAAGATCTTAAACACAACCTAACTATGCAAAAATACATTAAACCATAGTTGAAAAAATAATTAAATTCCATAACATACAAAGACAACCTAAAAAGTTACGTTTTTAATTTTTATTTTCAGTTTTAAGGGTTTTATTACGTCTGGAAAATTATATTTTACAAGCTGGGTGTTTTTATTGTTTGTTTGCGTATTTAGTTTACAGCAGTTAATTCTTACATTTTGACAATCATACTGATAAGCCTTAGGGAAAACTGCTATAAGATCCATTTTTTCCTCGAATTGTATACAATGCACAATTGGAGCAAAGGTGTCCCAATGAAAGACTAATTCTTATTCATCTTGATTTAGAATAATGAAAAAATTATAGGGGAATTAAAGTTCTATGATGTCGTCTAATTTGCTCAGTATATTATGTATCAAAGTGTAGGATACATGGCTCCAAAATTTGAAAGCTAGTAACAGCTTTTGCCTACAATGGGAGTAGTTGGCATCATGCTGAATTTCGAGACTGAACTGCTTAGCTGAACTTAATAATAATCCATGCAATCAGAGCACATGGAATCAGAAAAAGTTATTAGAATCTAGTACTCCACATCACCTTAGGTTTAACAAAAGTATATAACACAAGTTGCTTCATTTGTTAATTTGGGAAGGTCCCATAATCAATGGAACATAGATGTAAGTTGCTGATTATGGATAACTATTAATAATGCAATCTCAGGTTCTAAATTCTACGTTAAATACTTCAATATGCTCCACTTGTACTTTCTAATGCATCCTAATGCATAACATTAATCATAAGACCAATAAAGCAGAATAATTAACTTTAAGCACCCTATTATTGTTCAACAACACAGCATGGGCCATCTGCATTCATTCACTCAAAATACAATACTTATTTCATGGATTACAAATAAAATATCAAGGTTTCTCAGCCTGTTTTAGGGGAGGCACATGTAACAAGTTGCTTAAAGCTTTCTTGGAATATATTCTTTATGCTAGCTTACCATCAAAAGAATTAATGCTACCCAATCTGTATAGAACACAAGCTTTTGTTGGCGTTCCGATTATCACCTTAAGAATCTTATAGGGTTATTTTAGCAGTGGGACAGCAGACTACGAATTGCTTGTCATATATTCAAGTTAATCATAGTGATTCAATTGATTCAAATCTGAACAAATTACTGCAGACAATGAAATTAATCCCGTATTTGCAAAGTAAGCGGCGGTAATCCATATTCCAAAAAAAAAGAAAAAAAAAAGAGAAAAAGAGCATCACTAGAATCACAGAACCATTGGCCATAGCAACTTGGAACATGATAATCAATGTGAATAAATGCAATCTGTAGGCTGCTTATTCCTATGCTACTAATCACTATATAAAACAAGGATCACTACTTGATAGCCCCATAAATTAGGGAATATGAACAGTGCAACTTGCCCATGTCAGATAATGATCAACTATTAATTATGTGCATTAACAGCTCCTAGGCTGGGATCAAACTTTTTGATTTGGTCATTTCCTAATGTAGGACTAATTTATATTCTATCACCTCCATGATCTATCACTACTTTATTCACAATCACCTCTATCAATAACTCAGAAAGTCTCTACAAAACCATGTTATGCTCCTTCTAAACTTCCATCATGTCTTGCATTATTTTATCACACACATTTCATTTTGATTGTATGCCTCCTTTTGCAGACCTAGCACGGTGGTCTCGCTTTTATTCGGCCTGGATTCAAAGCCTTTATTCAACCTCATTCAGTGATTGTATGCCCCCTTTTCTAGCCCACTTAAGCTCATTGGGTCAAATAACAAATAGCAACTATAAGCCTTAAAATAGAACTCTTGCTTTATTTGCATCATTGTCACTTATTTACTATTATCAGGGTGCAAATCTTGATCTCTTTCTTTTTTTTTGGTGAAAGTGAATGATAACATTTGTTTTGATTTATCTAAATTAACATTGATGTCAGACATAAAGAAAGCATACAACCACTTCATCCACAAGATATTAACGATAATAAAGCATAATTAATAGTTCATCCAAACAACTAACCACAAAAGACCTTTTAAGTTCAACCTAGCAAAATGGCAAGCAATTTCCATCAAGACTAAATGTAAAACCCAAGGACATGTACAATAGAGAGTTCAATTGAAGCAATTTCAAATACAATCCCGAAATTTCAATTTCAGACCATGCAATTTAGATAAAGAGAGAAAGGGAATGATGATACTGACTCTAGATTGAGCGAATGGTCGGAATCCTTGCCGCTGGAATTTCAAGCGTTTACGCGTACAAATGGTCGGATCAATTTCAGACCACGCTGGAATTTCAAGCCCACAACCCGACAGAAACCACCACGTGATAGCCAGAAGCTCGCCGCTGATCACCACCGACCAGAGCAGAGGGGGTTAAACGGCGTAGGGTTAAACTGGAGAAGCATAGGGGGCGCGGGATTGAGGCAGAGAAGAAAATGGCGCACGACCTCCGTTTCAATTTTAGCCCAAACTTTTTCCTTTTTTTATTTTATTTGATGGTTTATTTAAGAAAAAACACAACTTCAATTGTTTTTTATTTTTTTAAAATTAATTTGGGGGTTTAATTAAAGAAAAACCACAATTTAAAAAAATTAAATAAATTGGCTACCACACTTAATATCTGTGCTAATTGTTTCATATTTACGATAGGTAATTCCCCACACTTAATATGTGTGGGCATACATTATTATCTTACTACCACTCTTATAAGCGTGATTAGATTTATCCGTACTTATTATGTGTGGAGATAGTACTGGGTACTTATTTTCCTGCTACGCTTACTCAAGTGTGGTTAAATAAGCGTGGAACCATGACCTTTTTTTTTTTGTAGTGAACCTAAGATAGACCAACTGATCAAGTCAAACTTTCACCTCCCTAAGTTGTGCTAGCATTCAAAGATGATAGGATCCACCATTAAGGCTTAGTTAATCCCTCTTTTAAGGGTTACAGGGCGAGTTTGATTGTTCTGACCACCTATTTTCATGGAGTTAGCTCAATCAAACTACAAGAGTAGCAACCCAAGAACTAGCTAAGATTTAAACTATTTTCATGTCTAAATGCTCGCTATCCTCCCTAACGGATCTAGATAATTAACCTCATCATTCGACACAAGTCAATTACTCCAAAACACAGACGAAAGCTCTTTCAAGCATTTTATCAAACAATTGGTGGGCTTGAAAGACAACTCTAAATTCAAGTATAAACAAGATAGGCTAAGGTTTAAACAAAATCAACTAGGCATCTTGAAGGCCAACTTCAACTGGAGATAACAACATTAAGTACAATTAAACTTAAAATGTAAGAAAAACAAAGAACTAATAAACTAGCAAAGGAACTAAAAGCATGAAACTAAAGAGAGAAAGAGAAGAGGAACTTAGACTAAATATTCAAATCAATCGATATTGTACAAAGTACACATGAATGAACTTATTATTCCCCCCTAATGGGGTTTGGAAGTGCCTACTATAAACCCTAATTGAGCCCTTAAAGACCCATGCAAAAGGGCTCCCCAAAAATAAATACAGTTCTTACATAAATTATCCTTAAAGGTCTGTTGACAAGTTTACACGGCAGTGCAAAAGTGCATGGTAGGTTGTGTTTGGCTTTTTTCCCTTAGATCTTCACTTTATTTTCACCGTTTTGAACCTAATTATGGGTAAAAGTTAGATAATTGAAGGTATTATGATATTTTGGGACAGAACCAACAAATATCCCACACATATATTTTGCATGTCCTCTAGCAAAATGAAGAAAACCTAATGTAAGGATGTAAAACAGTTTTGTAGGAATCATGGTTGTATTTAGTGTGTGTAAAAACCCTTTAAACCTCTTGGTTGCCTCAAGTGGATAAGTAAGGTTTCGTGAGGGTTTGTAGATGATATACCTACAAAATCTTGAAAAAGCAAAGGGAAAAACAGAAAGAAAAATAGAAAAACTTTTTGTGTTTACAAACTAAACACAAATATACACAAGGGAGAAAGTTATATACATCCTAGCCAAAGAAATCACCATTGTAGCAAAGATATTAACATGCATAAAAACAGAATGTACACATCAAGACTCTTAATCCCCACATATGACATCAAAACACCAACTTTTCACCCACAGTACATCAAAACATTAAATCCATTCTAGTGATGAGTGTGCAAGTGCATTGTTATCCTAAGAGTCAGGCTTGCCGGAGTCCGACTCAATCCCACTTGACTCACACAAACGACATTATAGACTTACCACCTTAGAAACGAAGTTTTCCCAATCGAAGTATTACCTCAAACGGTAGCACCCAAAAGCGCATGCTTCAAAGGAATACTTTTCATTTTCAACTTCAATACTATTTTTAACTATTTCTTTGATTTATTTTATTTTTATTTTTCTAAAAATGAAAACAAAAGCAACTATGTACATAAACAAGTGGGAAAGTCAACCATGGAAGACTAAGAACCTAAGATAATTATGAAGTATAAATGAGGACTCGATTGCACAGCTATAATGAACTATCAGGTTTAGAACTAGGGCCTAGAATGGCACACTGAGGACAGAGATCTATCATGCACATCATACTTGTTTGCAAGTGAATAGTCAAGGTACATAAGATCAAGTAAATCAAGATAGTACAAAACTCTAAAAAACTGCAAAAATATATATTTTTTTCTAAAAAAAAAAATTCTTTTCTTTTTTTTTGAAAGTTTGAAGCATGGCTTCTCATCACTTATACCTAGACCTCACAATGTCCTCATTGAAAGTTAAGGAGTCACCATACCAACAAAACACATATATACATGAAACAAACCCGCGATAATAAATATACAAAAATAAGAGACAAACTGAAAAAGGAAAAAAGATTTATACAAAATAAAAACAGAGAAAGAGAAAGGAGGGAACAAATTTACCAGGTTGGCTGTTGGATACACCTAAACTATCACCTCCTCAAGATAGGGCTATGGGATGTAGGAGGAGCATTAACCACTCTTTGTATCACTCAAGACTTAGGTCTCTAGCTCAGACATCATCAAAGGTCTTTAGAGCTAACCATGTGCTTGTGCGTGCATCTCATAATAGTGTAAGTACGAGAACATTAATAAAAATATATCATAGATGGTTAATACCCTCTGAAACTTATCAAATGCCTTGAAAAAATCAAATAAATGATAAGGGGAAGGAATCCACATGATTTTCTCAAGCATGTTCTCTAGGTTTATATATAATCAGGGTCAATAGAGGGGTCATGCCCTCTATTATCACCAAGGGATGCGTCTAATACGTGCACATAAGAGAGGATGGTGTATAGTAAGGAAGATGAGGCGAGGACTAAGTCAATGGCCTCAACAATAATGGGATTCATGGACTTGGAAATAGGTGAGGCCAAGACACTCTCAATAATGTCCCTAGGGGCTGCTAAGTAAGGCCACAAGCGATAATTGAGTCAAGAGAGTGTCAATCATTTTCTATAGCTTAGAAAAGGGTGTGTTAACAATAAAATCAGACTCTAGAGGGAAGGAAGACTCATCATTATTTTCGCAAAATTAACCTAGATCTATAAAAGGGCTAGCTAGGGTTGGTCTCATGTGATAGTGATACTCCTGTAAATGATTTTCAAACTCAACATTTTGCTCATTCATTGTCTCTATCATGCTATTTAATTTAACAAAACCTTCGTCGAATATCACATAATAAGGACAAAAATTTACATCATGATTTGAAGATTGACAACATTACAAGGACAAAAATAACATAAGGATGGTGATGATAAGAATACCTAAATTGATTAACACATAAAGATTGAGCGTGCAAATCATTGGGATTAGGAAAAAGGCACAAACGACTCACTAGCATTTTCTGATTATCATAGATGCCAAGCCAAAGAGTCAAAGAAACCCCACATCATATGAACATTAAAAGTGCAAAGACCACCACTAATAAACTCCAAGATAACTTGGGTCTCATGAGTTATACCATCAAGTACAACTTTGCATACTTCCCATTTTTCATGCATGAAATGCACATATTGAGCATAATAATAATTCAATCTAAACAAATGTTTGCTAAAAAAGCTGGTTCATGTTCAACCTAGGGAAAATGACAAATAGGCATTATTTTTTTTTCAATTTTTTTACTTTTTTACTTTTTTATTTTTAAAATAAAACCCTAGTCTCAAATGCTTAAGTAAGCTTCAATATTGAAAAACAATAACTCCCCAGTAATGGTGCTAAAAACTTGTTGAGTTAAATACTGCCAGGGCACAGTGTAGTTGTAGCTAGTAACTGGTGAATACAGCTCGTATCCATAAAGAGTTGTATTTCAATTTACCACAGCCAACTAAAGCATCTCAAGCTAGGCAAAACAAAAGGTGATAGGAAGGTGAACTAAACTACTAAAAGAAACAAAAAAGACTTTGATTATGTTTAAACTCAAGATAGACCAATTGATCAGGTTAGACCTTCACCTCCCTAAGTTATGCTAACATCAAGAGATGATCGGTTGCACCATTAAAGCTCATTTAAGCCCTCTTTCAAGGGTCACATGATAGTTTAATTGTTCTAACCCCCTATTTTCATGGAGATAGTTCAATTAAACTACAAGAGTAGCAGCCTAATACTGAAGTAAGATTCAAACCATTTTAATGTCTAAATGCTAGTTATCCTCCCTTCCTATACCAGATAATTGACCTCACCTTTCAGCACAAGTCAATTACTCACGGATAAATGCTTTTTTAAGAATTTCATCGAACACTTGGTGGGCGTGAGACAAAATCCTAAATTCAAGTATAAACAAGATAGGTTAAGACTTAAACAAAATCAGGTAGCCATCTTAAGGGCCAACCACAACCAAGGATAATAGCTTTAAGTACAATTAAACACCAAAATATAAGAAAATCAAACAACTAACAAACTAGCAAAGAAACTAAAGGTTCCCCTAATGGGATTATGTTTGAATCTTCAAATAAATCAATCTTATACCAAGTATACATAAACTAACGTAAATTATTCTTCCCCTAATGGGATTATAACGTGCCTAACATAAACCCTAATTGAGCACTCAAAGACCCAAGCAAAAAGGTTGCACAACACTACTTACAATTCTTTCATAAATAATCCCCAATTATCGATTAGTGGGTTTGCAGGACAGTGTAAAAGTGCCCAGTAGGCTACATTAGGCCATTTTTCCTTGGATCTTCACTTGATTTTCTCCATTTTTAACCCAACTCTTGCCACGTCATGGATTAATATAATTTCCTACAAAATAAACAATAATCACATGAGAGTTCTCTAAATTAAAATCTAATACGGGTAAAAGTAAGATAAATAAGGGTATAAATTACAATATTTTGGACCGAATAGACTCCTTTATTTATTGTCACCCTATGACCTTAGAGACAATGACCTTTCTACTTAAAGCTATGATATGAAGTCGAAGGTTGATGTTTCTACCTTAATGTTTTCCTTAAGGGCCATGACATGTACGACTCAACGAGAGCATGTTAGGAAAGCAATAAAGTTGAGATGAAATGTCATAAGTATTGAAGGAAAAGTCTATTCATCTTCACTATATCAATCCAGACGATTATATTTAGTATGTAATTATATCATATATCATATGGCATAAAGGGGCTACGTATACCACCAGTGATGTTTATGATGATTTGAGGTATCGTATTTCATAAAACTTTTATGTTAGTTAGATGGTGACTTAATATAACACTATTGGTTACTTTCTGGTCGCGCCCTATTCCTAGTATGAAACGTGAAGAGTTATGGTTCATGGAGAGGCATGTGATTTGTCGCCTACTTGGCCGAGTGCTAGCTGTTGAACGACCCTAATAATGTTAGAGTTCATGACCATTTAAGCCGCCTAAGTGGCACGGACCCTAATCAATCTAGACCTATATATGGAGGTTTAGGGGGTCGATCTAACATATATTAATATGATAGCCTCTAATCAGAATTTTCCCTTCTCCTCCTCTCTTACAGCCTATAGACGATACTTAGGGTTTCGGGTTTGGGACATGGCATTCAAGGCAACTCTGGTAGTCGTCCTCTAGCAATGATCACACACCATGGGCTGATTCCGACAACAAATGTCGCACTAAAGGTTAGCCTTTTATTTTCCTACACTAGTGAATTTATGAGATAAATGTGCAATTAGTCTTAACTTTCCATCACCTGATTAACATAGTTTCTTACTAACAAGTTTTGTGATAGTTTTCAAATGAGAATAACTTCTAGTTCTAAGTTGATTAGATTACTTTTATAGTCCTTGTAATGTTGTGAGGTGCTTAGAATTCAAAAAGTGAATACTGTCTTACCCATAAAAGTAGCCTACCATTTTTTAAAAGACATTGATGACTATTGGAATTAGCCATTTAAGTTTATCTCCAAGAAAAGAATTTTTTAACTATTACCTTATTAGTTTTCTGTTAGGGGTACAACTTTGTGTATGAAAACTATCGATTACTACTCTTCGTCACTACTCTATGCAATATGGTCATAAAAGGAAATAATGTACTCAAAATACAGTAGCGCTATACAAGGGTCCAATAATATCACCCAAAAAACGTTAAGAGTCGGACAAAAGGGGAAAAAAAGGCATAAGAGTTAGACCACTTCAGGACTTCCAAAAACTCGCAGAACTTTACAGCTTTTGTTAACTAACATACATTCTTCATTTCATCTTTTAAAGACAATGTGATTAGTGATAGAAAAAATGCAATAAGCTAACATGACGTGTTAAATTTTCATAGAAATTGAGCCTTAAACAAAGGAGTTTTTTTATATATAGGTCATGTTTGGCAAACAGTTTTTTGAATAGCTTTTTGGCCAAAAAGAGCTTTTTTGACCAAAATTAGCTTTTTGACTAAGTAAAAAAGCTATTTTGGGTGTTTGGTGAAAGAGCTTTTTAAAAGAGCTTTTTGGATCCAAAAAGCTAATTTGAAAAAGCTAATTCCATGAACTTTTTGGAAGAGCTTTTTGAAGAATTAGCCTTTTGTCTCACAACTTTGTCAAAAACAGTTAATTTTACCAAACAGTTTCTCAACAAACTAGTAATTGAAACAGCTAATACAAACAGCTAACAGCTAACAGCTAATAAAACAGCTAACAACTAACAACTAACAGCTGTTTGCCAAACATGGCCATAAATTCAAATGAAGTTTTGGCCTAAAATCAGTCGTCATATTCGATTGTCAACGTGAGACAACCCCATTTTTTTTTAATAACCCCAACATGTTTGAATTATAAAAATAAGATGGTCTCGCATTAATATATTAAGAGGTGTTGAGCATTTATATAAGCTTGTAAGTCACTCCATTCGTTCCTAATTAGTTTTGGGTTAGAATCTCATTTGAATTTATAAAAATGACTTATTTGTTTATAACCTAATTAACATGATGTATAACGTAATGCTACTCACTATAGGGATGATACCATGGAGAGACTCCAAGAATCAGTGAGTGATCCCAGCCATGAACGAATGGGTGTAGTCACTGCCCGTATACAAGAGGATTGCAAAGTACTGAACTAGGGATGGCAACGGGGCAGGTTGGGGACGGGGAGTATATTCCCCGTCCCCGTCCCCACTAGAATCCCTGCCCCCCGTCCTCGCCCCGTTCCCCGCTACGGGGAAAAAATTCCCCCCCGTCCCCATCCCCAGCGGGGATTTAATCCCCGTCGGGGCCCCAACGGGGATTTTTACCCGCTGATTTTTCCTTACCTTCTAAACTCCTTACAGCCATGAGTACCAAATCCAGTATATACCTAGGATTTTTACAAAGAAAATTACATATATAACCTTAGTTGTTTCATTTAAAAATTTTAAAAATAAGATTATTTTTGTCATTTTAATTAAAATTGGGGGCGGAGACGGAGATTTTTCCCCAATCGGGGAATTGAGAACGGGGATGGGAACGGGGCAAAATCTCCGACGGGGAAATGGGGACGGGGATGGGTTGAACTATGTCCCCGTCCCCGTCCCCATGCCCGAGCGGGGATTAATTTTCCTCCCCATCCCCGTCCCCTTTGGGAACGGGGATTTTCCCCCACTTCGGGGCGGGGCCCCGGCGGGAACGGGTATTCCCCAACTTTTTGTCATCCCTATACTGAAATGGGCATAATGCTTTGTGAATGCCCCTCCTTGGCTTGGTGGTGCTGGGCTTTTTGATGCCTTTACGGGCTCTTTCGCTCTCAAGCAGTTCGTTGTTCTTGGTTCTCCAAACTCAAGTCCACTGCCATTTTCAAAAGATGAAGACAAAGACAATGAAAGTTAAGTCAAAATGTCATCCTAGAGGCCGATCTACAAATTAACGGAAATATGATCAAAGTAATAATGGTTTTAAAACTCGGGTACAATGAAATTTGCGTTTTAAAATTTAGTGACAAAACTATTTGTAATCACAAATTATAAAAATTGAATTTTTATAGATTCAATTGATTTGAATGGGTTACAATCTCTATGAATACAAAATCCTTTGATTCTTTCTCGCAAGGATGAATTTTCCAACCCTTGAAACAAAGGGGGTGGGGACCTATTTATAGGAAAATCCCTCCTCCCAAGTCAAGCCAGGGCCTTGACTTGGGTTTTGGGCTTAGACTTAGGTTTTGGGGCTTTCAATCAGGCCTTATCCTAGGCTACCTGACTTTCGTTTGTTTGACTTTGACTTTGACTTTGACTTAGGAGTCTTCCGGGCTTGAACCGAGCATTGACTTGGAAGTCGCTTCGAGTTTTAACCGGACGTTGACTTGAGAGTCGTTTTTAATGATTGACTTGTGAGTCGATTTTGACTTTGACCTTTTTTACTTTGACTTTGACCGTGCCATCACTCGAACGTCTTCCGGGCTTTAGGTCGTGGCTTGACTTGGTAGTCATCTTGAGCCTCAGTTTGGGCTTTGACCCGAATTTTAACTGAACTCGGACTCGGTAGTCATCTGTGCTTCATTTTGGGCTTGACTTGTGGGTCTTTTGGGTCTGATTTATAGGTCTTTTGGGCCTGATTAAATTAATTAAAAGGATTGGCCCAATTAACTAATTTAATTTAATTTTGATATGGCACGAATAAATTTTTAGTGCCTACAAATTGCCCCCTCGAGAGTCAGCCGCATACACGAATTTTTTGAGTGTTTGAAGCAGTTGAGTCTCGAAAACTTGAAAGATGCTGAAAATTGGAATTTTTTTTTTTTTGAAGATAATTCCGCTTGTAAATTTGTGATAAAATTTTATCAACAACTTGTGATAAAATCTATCAACAATTTCAGGAATAGAATTTTATCAACAATTTTGGATAAAATTTTATCAACAAATTTGGATAAAATTCTATCAGCAATTTTTCTGACAACTGTTATAGATTCGTCCTTTTCTTTCGACACCCGGACTTTGACCGGGCATCACCTTCTTCCTCTTCATCTTTCCTTCATCAACAACCAACAAACGTCGAATCCCGATTTGCTGCTGCTATCTCACGGTGGTTAGTGAGATCGTCCCCTCAAAGTTTAATCTTTCCTTCACCATCTTCAATCCTTGCAAAGGTAGTCTCCAAATACATGGTTCATGTTTCCCTGTTCATCATTTTTTTTTTTCGATTGCCATGTGAAAGAGTAAAGCTTTGGTGTAAACATCTGGGCATAAATCTGGAACATTTGTGTGGACAAAAAATCCGGGCATGCGTGTGAGGATGAGCGAAAGAAAGCGAAGAAGAAGGCGTCTGTTCAGGCCTCTGTTCTTCACCCAGACAAGTCGAAATTAAACGCCCAATTTCACCAAAGTGTTGGTGTCCGCCTTTTCTTGCACATTGGTGCCCTTATTCCGCTGAGGTGTTGCGGTCCATTTGCTGGAAATACTCCTTGCCGTGTATTTTTTTTTTTTTTTTGAGAATTTAGGTTTGGTTTGATTTGGGAAATTTGGCCCATTTTTTTTTTGTTTTTTGTTTTGTTTTTTTTGTTTTTTCGTTTTTGTTTTGGGCTTGTATCGTTACTTGTGCAGGCTGAAGAGTCATTTGAAGAACCACTTGCAACACAGTTCGCTGCTTGGCCACGGGCCTAGAACGGAGGAACTGATACGCATGAAAGTGGTATGCAAACTTAAAGAACCACTTGCGACACGGTTCGCTGCTTGGCCATGGGCCTCGAACAGAACTGATACGCATGAAAGTGGTATGAAGATTTGAAGCACCACTTGCGACACGGTTCGCTGCTTGGCCATGGGCCTCGAACGGAACCGATATGCGTGAAAGTGGCATGGAGACTTGAAGAACCACTTGCGACCCGGTTCGCTGCTTGGCCATGGGCCTCAAACGAAACTGATATGCATGAAAGTGGTATGCAGACTTAAAGAACCACTTGCGACACGGTTCGCTGCTTGGCCATGGGCCTCGAACGGAACCGATATGCGTGAAAGTGGCATGGAGACTTGAAGAACCACCTGCAACACGGTTCGCTTCTTGGCCATGGGCCTCGAACGGAACCGATACGCTGAAAGTGGCATGAAGACTTGAAGAACCACTTGCGACACGGTTCGCTGCTTGGCCATGGGCCTCGAACGGAACTGATACGCATGAAAGTGGTGTAGGCAGCGAGGGGCGGCCAGCGCGGGCGTCAACCAACATTTTGATTGATTTTGCTATGCACTTCTTCCTTCTTTAGCGTTTATATTGTTTAGACGTCGCTTTGCTTACTGATTTCTTTCCTGAAAAAGAATTTAACTTTGTGTTTTCTTCTATTTTCAGGTAATTTATAATGGTACATCTTAAGGAGTTTCAGCGTGACGGCAGGCTTCTTCTTTCCGTCGTAGATAAGGAAGATGATAATCCTCGGTCAGGGAGTTGCTTCCGAATCTACCATTTATTAAGGAAGCCGAAAGCCAACCAGACACCTGTTATAGAGCCATCATCTTTTCCTTCCAAATTTTCTGTCCGGGTGGAAAAGGGTGCGGAAGATGGTTCCATCGGGTACTTTCTGCAGAGCACCTATCATGACAAATCCAGTCTTCTTACTGAATTCCCTGTGCTCGGGCATCGCATCATATCCGGGCAATCCAGATGGGGCCCGAATATGATCCTCTATGGCGACTTCGGCTATATTCCCTTGTTCTGGAAATGGACAGAGTATGTGCTTTCCTGTTTTGAGGCACGCCTGCGAAGATACGCTTTATATGAGGCGGTGTATGCTTCGCTCTACTCTTATAGCCGCGATGTACATGTTGTGCATACTTTTTGTGAGAGTTGGTGTCCTACCACCAACACTCTTCACACGATATCCGGAGAGATGTCTATCTCATTATGGGATTTGCACAAGCTTGGTGGACTCCCAATTAATGGCAAGATCTATGACGAGACCATTCCCTGCCTCCAAGCCTTTGAGCACCGGGACAAACAAAACCTGAGGACCATGCCATCTTCCTGCAAGTTTCTGTTCGCTGCTTTTAGATGCTTGGAAAGGATGTTTACCTGTGAGAAAGACATCAATGCTAAGGCTTGGATCAATTTCTGGTGCAAGAAGAAGCTCATTCACAACCCGCTCACGCGGTGTCGCCCGCGTAGCTCGACTCCCACAAGGATGCAAAATCCAAGTGGTCGGATCCAACCTTAAGATCCTTGCTGGAGTCGTGAGGAGTTAGAAGTCTTCAAAAGCTTGGGGGTTCCCAAAGAGAGGAGGGAAAGCACCTATCTGGCAGCGTATCTAACATGTTGGCTGTGCGTTTTTGCGCTTCTAGAGACCGGGGAGAAAGTCATTCTCCCGGGCACTTTTGAGGCTGCCAGCCTGATGGCGTCTGGTACTACCTTCAGCCTAGCTATACCTATGCTAGCCAGTATTTACCATGGCCTTAATGGGCTTACTACGGCTGCGAAGCCTTCCCATTCACGGTCATTCTTTCCCTAGCATTATCTCCATGGTTGGCTTGCTCATTATTTCAAGACTCACCATGCCTTGCAACACCCCCCCTCCGGGCCATTTGATGGTGCGCTACTCCGGGTCACAAATGACGCGCAGAGACCTTAGAGATGTTCGCGAGCTTATACATGAGGGCATGGTATCTGACATGGGTTGTCTAATGCTGGGGAAGAACCGATCAGAGACCCTTATTGATGATGGGAAGTTGGGTTCGGATAAGTCAGATTACCTGATCTCTCTTCGAGACGGCTTCCTTCCCATCCGTCGGGATACGACCTTCTATGTCGAACCCTATAGCCCACACCGATTTAGTAGGCAACTTGGGTTTTGCCAGGGGATCCCTGGAGTACTTCTCGAAGATCCTCGCACCCGGGAGGTGTCATACGAGAATGCCCTTTTATATTGGAAACGACTACTCTTTTTGGGGACTGCGTCTCAGGGCTCTCTTCCCTGTCGATCCTTGGCCTTGAACCAACACATCTCTTCGGCTTACAAGATTTGGTGGCCCAAGGTGACCATTAGTGACCTTCGTTCCGGCGCTTCCGTTCTGCAAAAGAGTACGGAAGCAGGTTCATCCCGGCAAGATAAAGATGCAGAGGTTGGCTTGTCGAAGAAGGTCAAGGGGAAGAAAGGAAAGGATCCGATGACCGATTTAGATGTTGAGGGTCCGGAGTCTGGTGGTGACGCTAATGAGTCTCCGAGAGTTCACCCTGCTGCGAGAAAGCGAGGTTTGGCGCTAGACAGTGACAGCGAGCCAGAGTCTGAGGCGAACTTCAGACATGGGGGGCGTAAGAGGCGCGAGACCACGAGCCCCAAAGCTGTCAGAGTCATCCTTGGGGATGACTTTTTTTATGACGTCCAGAGCTGCTCAGGCGAACATGGCAATCTTGAGGATGTATGCACCATTCCTTCGCTCTTTACTATCTTTTGTTTTTTTGTTTTGTTTTTTGTTTTGTTTTGTTTTGATCAGCACACAATGATTCTATACTTATCTTGTTCTACCTCTTTTCTTCTTCTTTTTTTTTTATTCAGATTAGGGAGTTTGACCTAGCACAAGAGGCGACGCCCATTTTCGATGAGCATTTACTTGAGAATGTCAGTCGTGCTGCTAAATCTTCTGCCCCCAATGCAACCCCGGGTATTGGTAAGGACATTGAAATTGTGAGGAAGCAAACATCCCCTCATGAGGTTGGGAGTTCAACTTCCAGGGAAACAGAGACCTTGCGCGTATCAGCTACTCAGAGTCATCACTCAGTTGATGGCCCTAACTCGCTTGAGGTGGCCATTAAGGGGTTACTCTCTGCTGACACTGATGTTGGCACTCCCGGGTGCTCGAAAGGGAAACTTTCCTGTGCAACCGCTCCCTCCACTACCTCCTTCTGTCCCGGACCCGGCTCTCAAAGTATTTTTACCGCCGCCATTCGAGTGATGGGGTCCGAGTATTTGACCAGTTTAAAGAGTGTGAAATTTGAAGAAGTTGAGGGAAAACTTCAAAGTGCCCCCATGATCTATAAAGGAATTGAGCGACTTTGTGGAGACCCGACCCCTTTGAAAAAGAGGGTGGAGGATTATGGGAGCGTCGTGTCAGCCTTCTTATCATTAAAGAAGGCATCTTCCTCGTGCCGCCACCCAGATGATGTAGCGAAGGAGAAGGCGCTGTGCACTGAGTAGGTCGATCTTGCGCGCTCACGCCTTGCCACTGCGCGTGCCAATCTCAGTGCGGTGACGGGGAAACTCAAGGGGGTGGCGCAGAGGATTATTGATTTGGAGGACGCGCTTCGCCTTGCCCGGGAAGAGGAGCGCCAGCTTAAAGGTGATGTCTAAGTCCAATCTTCCCTACTGAGGCTGCTGAGGAGGAAGATAATGTGAGATCCAAAGCTCTTGCTGACCTCGAGATGGTACCCACTCTTTCTTCAGATGATGCCAAGGAGTTGGAGAGGCACGAGTAGATCATGCTAGCACTGCAGTCCTTGCTTGATCCCAGCACTTGGATGGACACCGATTGATCCTAGCAACTGTCTTTTTTTTTTTTCCAAATATTTGTAATAGACTTTGTGTCATTCTTTATATGAAATTTGACCACCACCCTACTGTCTTTCTTTTATTATGTTTGACTAAACTTGATATTTAATTTACCAAACTGCCTACGTACTTATGGAAACATTGCAATTCCCAATAAGATCAAGTCATCACGTAGTTCAACAAAATAAAACAAAATAAATTTGTATATATTTGTTTTGTCGTACACAGTTTATACTCTTGCGGGCCAGGAGTATTACAAGTGAATTTAACTTGAAAGAACGAGCAGTTTAGGCTCTTACTTAGGAGCTTTACAACATTCTATTTTAAGGATAATAGCGCTTCAAGAATTTGCCGTTTATGGGTCCTACGCGCACTCCATCAGCACCAATTATCTTGTAGGCTTCATTTGTGTAAACTTCTCTTACCACATATGGACCATCCCACTTGGAGGTGAATTTGCTTCCAGATTTGTGGGAGACAATAATTGGTCTTCTTACTGCCAACACCTGGTCTTCGACTTGGAAAGACCGCGGTCGAACCTTTTTGTTGAACGCTCTTGATAGACGGGCTTGGTAGCATTCTAGCTTTTGTTGTGCCTGAAGTCTTTTCTCATCTAGGGCTTCCAGCTCAGCTATGCGAAGCTTGTGATTTTCGTCTTCTGTCAAACCTTCTTGTATGGCGATGCGCAGCGACGGAATTTGGACCTCTAATGGTAGTACGACTTCAACTCCATACACTAGAGCAAAGGGGGTCGACTGTGTGGGCGTCTTGTATGTAGTTCGGTATGCCCAAAGAGCCTCCCTTAGTCTGTCGTGGCAATCTCTTTTAGACTTTGCGACAACTTTTTTGAGTAAGTTGCAAAGTGTTTTATTAAAGGCTTCTGCCAGGCCATTTGCAGGGGCATGGTACATGGAAGACTTATGCTGGGTGAACTTAAACTTCTCACATAGGCTGGTCAACAAGCTGTTGACGAAGGGCTTACCATTATCAGTGATGATGTATCTCGGCACACCATATCGATAAATAATGTATGTCCTTATGAAGTCGACCACATTTTCTTTTTTACCTTCCCTTAGTGGAATTGCTTCCGCCCATTTAGAGAAGTAATTAGTGGCCGCCAAGATGTAGGAATGACTAGCCGACGATTTAGGCATGATTGGTCCGACGACATCAAGGCCCCATGCTTCAAATGGCCAGGATGCAACAGTTGGGTGAAGAGGTTCTGGGGGTTGATGTATGAAGTTGGCATGGAACTGACAAGCATCACATCTCTTTGCATAATCCATGCAATCTTGCACCATAGTGGGCCATTAGTAACCCATCCTTTTAATATGATCATGTAGCCTAGACCCTGATTGGTGCGCTCCGCACATGCCTGAATGAGCTTCTGCCATCGTTTGCTTTGCCTCTTCTAGGTCCAAACATCGTAACCAAAGGCCAAGAAAAGAGCGCCGATATAGCGTTCCGTTGTAGTAAAGGAAGCTCGAAGCTCTACACTGTTTTTCCGTCTTATGCCTTAGGTCACTAGGAAGTTTCCCGTGCTCCAAGTACTCAAGTATAGGTTGGCGCCAGTCTTCTGTGTCTATTTCAAGGACACAGATCATATTGACGTCATCATCTGAGTCTTCATCATCAGGCGGAACGACCCAGCAGCTACATACTGGAATTGTCGTTCCTTCTTTTGCCCCCAGTGCCAAAGTGGCTGCGAGGTTTGCCAATGCGTCAGCCATCTTGTTGGCACTCCTTGGCACATGCTCTAACTTGACCGTCTCCAATTTATTTAGCAAGCGTAATGTCTGCCTGTGATACGGGACAAGGTCTTGTTTCTTAACCTCGTATTCATCAAGTAGTTGATTGATGACCAACTGCAAGTCACCATATATGTTAAGGTCGGTGATCCCCATCTCAATAGCCATGTCAAGACCCAAGTCAAGCGCTTGATATTCCGCCACATTGTTAGAGCATAACTGAGTGAGCACAAATGAATATGGGAGAATGTGCTTTTCAGGGGAAACGAAGACCACTCCTGCACCAGCGCCATCACGCCTAGCCGCACCATCGAAATACATTTCCCAAGGAGGGAGGATATCGATGTAGAACACTTCTTCTCCCGGCAAATCATCATTTAGCTCCCAATCATCGGGAATGGGATGATCTGCGAAGAAATCTGCCAACGCTTGTCCCTTAACCGCTTTTTGGGGTACATAGACAAGGTCGTATTGTTTTAAGATGACCGCCCATTTTGCCAGTCGCCCATTTAAAATTGGCCTAGATAAGATGTACTTTATGGGATCAGCTTTGGAGATCACTTGTACTGTATAAGCCTGCATGTAATGCTTGAGTTTCTAGATGGCAAAGATGAGCGACAAGCACATCTTTTCAATGGGGGAGTACTTAGATTCAGCACCAACCAACGTACGACTTAAGTAGTACAGGGCGACTTCTTTTCCTTCCTCATTTTCCTGTACACATAATGCTCCTAAGGATTGTTCTTGAGCTGAAATGTACAGTCGAAGAGGTTTGCCAGGGATGGGTGCTCCCAACACCGGAGGATGGGACAAATATTCCTTTATTTTCTTGAAAGTCGTTCGACATGAGTCGTCCCATTCGAAGGATGCTCCTTTTTTCATAAGGTGGCTGAAGGGATGACGGCGTCCTGCAAGATTTGAGATGAATCTTCGGATGTATGCCAAGCGACCTTGAAGTCCGCGAAGCTCTCTGAGATTCTTTGGCTCGGGCATCTCTTGAATTGCCTTGATCTTCGATTTGTCAATCTCAATTCCCCGATGGTGAACGATGAACCCCAGGAATTTCCCGGAGGTGACACCGAATGCACACTTGAGTGGGTTCATCTTCAGTTGGCATCTTCATAATCGCTCAAAGATTAGACGAAGATCTTGCAAGTGGTCTGCCATCTTCTTGGATTTGACCACCAAATCATCGACGTAGCACTCAACTTTTTTATGAAGCATATCGTCGAAAATTGTTTGCATTGCCCTTTGGTAAGTTGCTCCTGCATTCTTAAGTCCAAAGGGCATCACCTTATAGCAAAAAATGCCTTTAGGTGTGCGAAAAGCTGTGGCCTCTTAATCTTCTGTTGCCATCAGAATCTGATTGTATCCTGCGGTACAATCCATGAACGGCAGCGCTTCATGCCCTGTGGTTGAATCGATCATGAGTTCCGTGACAGGCAACGGGAAATCATCTTTAGGACAAGCGTCATTGAGATCCCGAAAGTCCACACAAATACGAAATTGCCCGTTTTTCTTCCTGATGGGCATGATGTTTGTGATCCACGTCAGGTATTTGACCTCGCGAATGAATCCTGCCTCTATGAGTTTGATGACCTCTTTTTCAATTTCTGGTACCAACTCCGGGCGAAAACATCGCTGAGGTTGCTTCTTAGGTGAAATACCCCTTTTGATAGACAGACGCTGGACTGCTACCTTTGGATCCAACCCAGGCATTTCTTTATAGCTCCAGGCAAATACATCCTTATACTCGGACAGGAGTTCCAAGTACTGCATTTCCTCCTCGGGTGTAAGTGATGAGCTTACGTAGATAGGGCGAGGCTCTTCATTGGTCCCAAGACTTAATTCTTTTAACTCATCAACTGTAACTTGCCCCCCATCTTCGAAGGTTTCAGGAATCTCAGCCAGCTCTATTGCTGAGTCTGAGTCATCACATTCATGTGCTATGATATGATTGGAAGGAACAACTTCTTCTTCCTCTGCCTCATTGCTAGAGTTAGAGTTGTTTTGTTGACCCGTGAAGATCACAGTACGTCTCTTTACTCATAATGACCCGTCCGTTTTCACATCCAAACTGGAGCAACGCTTCATCCGAGAAGGGATAGAGCTCTGAACTTCATTTATTACTCCCAAGCGGCTAAACACAGAACTTTTCTCCTATTGAAGTTGGGAGCTTGAAAGCTCTTTACCAGTTTTTATCCTGGAAAACCATGAGCGTCTTGACTGGGGAACATCTTTGACTTTGTTAAAAACAGAGATTTCGTTGGCTTTCCCTTTCCCCATTCGGCGAACACTAATGGACGTTTTCTAGAAGCGGGCGATTGCAACCTATCAAACACAGAGGGTTTTGGGTTAGGTGAAGCACTTCCTCTTCACTCTCATCCACCTCTTCAGTTGAGATGTGTTGGGTTGCCACTCCCTTATCCTTTCGCCGCCCCGAGATTCTGACTGCTGAGGTGACATGAAGCCTAATCCAACTTTTGAGACGCCTACTGAACCTCCCTGCTCATTAATCTTTTTCTGAGTTTCATTAAGTCCATGAGGCTTGACCTCAACTACCTTCCATAAGGTAGCTGGGTTTTGAAAGTCGTAACCAGCTTTTTCCATCAGCTTATAGGCGTTGGGATCAAATCCTTCTTTAGTTCGCACGCTTGGCAAGTCATCATTTCCCTTAGAAGAAACAACAAACCCCGGAATAGGAGGTCGACTCACCTTTGCTTGCCACATCTTAAGGGTTGGAACTGTTACACTCCCTTTTAGAGAAGTTATGCTAGCTGCCTCACCCTTAACAACTTTGGTCTCGTTGCTACTGCCCGTGCACTCGCCGAAGGGTGATTCGCCCTCCTTGCGGCGAGATCTAGGTATGTACCTTAAAATTGGCAGTATTGATCCCGTTGAAGCGGCAGCTTGTTTAGCGACTGGGTCAACACAAGAAGTAGTGCCACCTTGCTTGCTTGCTTCTTTCTTGAGCTGCTGCTTAGGAACATTATCCTTTGTTGCTTGAGGGGCTTTCTTTGCGACACCCTTGCCTGTGGAAGAAATGGTTGACGGCATGGTTTCTTTAGGTGCAGTACCTTCTTCAAAGAACCTTGCATCTGCAAAATGAGATTCAGCCTTGGTGAATGGCTTGACATCCCCATTTATTTTCTTCTCCCCATCACGGTAATACTTGAGGCATTGGTGTAAAGTGGAAGCGACTATCCCATGCTCATGAAGCCATGGCCGCCCAAGTAATAACCTGTAGGATGTTTTGGCATCAATTACATGGAAGATGGAAGATGTGGTCAGATCTCCGATCATTAGTTCAACGCGAATCATACCAATTGCACGCTGACCTTCAAGATTAAAGCCTTGAATCATCGTTCGGCTCTTAGACAGTTCTTCCACTGTGATGCCCAAGTCGTTCATTGTTGACTTGGGCATGATGTTGACAGCTGACCCTCCATCCACAAGAATGCGCCTGACTTTTTGTTCCCTGATATAACCAGTTACAAACAAAGGACGATTATGGAGCTTAGATCCCAACAGCAAATCATCGTCAGTGAACATCACCGCAGTATTGCAAGAGGCACACTGAACAGGGTCTTCTGTTGATGCTCCCACATCCTTGATTTTATCAACGTAAATTTCTGGGTGTTGTAAGGCAGCAACAACATGTTGGCGCATCTCGTGAGGCAAACAAAAGATTTGCCCCCAGCCCATATGAGATGGCAAAGCTTTCAAGATAGTTAAGGTTCTATCAGCTACTTGAGGAGACTCCTCTTGCCCGTCGCTTCCTTTGTCTTCCTCTTCTTCGAGTTCGGAACATGAGGTCATGTTGACCGTAACTTTCTCAAAGAAGCCTGTTGGGAAAAACTCTTGGAGTGTACCAGGGACAAGCGGCTCCTGCTCAAGGAGGTCAATAGGTAAAGTTTCGTGACCTTTGACGCTCTTGGACTTTTCTTTTCCTTTTGAGTGACGAGGACTCTTTTTTCTTCCTTGTCTCTTCCTGCGACGGAGAGGTGGAGACTGCACTTGGCTTTGCTTCCTTGGCCTCGGACGAGTGATAAAAGTCCATCCCTCTTCATCCACATCAGCCTTATTAGAGACATCCACAAATGGATCAGTCTCTGTCAAGGATTCTTTAGTTGCAATTGGAACCACCACAGGCTCCAAACTTTCAAATCGGATTGTAACTAATTTCTCTCTAAGGGAAGAAATCAATCCAGTGTTTACTCTACCACGAGGTTGAGTATGCTTTGGCTTCCTGGGCGATGAGGAATATTCCAGCTGAGTGGAGATATGATTTATCTCGGCAGTGTCGTCCAAATCCAATATTATCTTCCCGTCCCTGGCAAGTTACATAATACGCTCCTTGAACGTTATGCACTTCTCAAGAGGGTGGCTAACCACCCTATGATACCGACAATATTTTGGGTCGGTAACTCTTTCAGCTTCTTCAGGGCGTTTTGGATCTAGAAGCTCGATAACCCCGTTTTCAAGGAGATCATCAAGCATTCCTGATAGGTCTGAGTCAGGGAAAGGGTATTTTTTCTCCTGCAGTTCCTTCAATGTAGGACGCTTCTTTCCAGAATCCTTGGAGAATCCACCCTTCTAGTTTTCATACTTGGGCTTTCCGGAGATTCGAACCGGCTCCCCAATTGAAACAGTCATGGCTTCTTTATTTGAGGACTTAGTGGACTTGGGATTTTTCTTGAATTCACCCTTGTCCTTTCTAGCGTCAAACGAGAAAGAAGACTTGCCACGGCGACTTGCGATCGTCATCTCCATATCATGAGCCTTCGTTGCCAATTCCTGGAAAGTCCTTGGCTTGCTCATTTGCAAGACATACAGTAAAACGCACTCCATGCCCTGCGCACACATTTCAACAGCTGAAGCTTCTATCAGACGATCTTTGCACTCCAGACTAAGGGATCTCCAGCGATTGATATAATCAAGCACTGGCTCGTCCTTCCATTGTTTGGTGTTCGTTAGCTCTATCATGCTAACAATGCGCTGAGTGCTGTAGAACCTGTTGAGGAACTCTTGTTCCATTTGTTGCCAGCTGTCAATGGACTCTGGCTCCAAGTCCGTGTACCAGTCGAACGCAATCCCTTTTAGAGTACGGACGAACTGCTTCACCAGTCGGTCACCCTCTGTGCCAGCATTGCTGCATGTCTCAATGAAGTGTGCGGCATGCTGTTTGGGGTTGCCCTTGCCATCAAACTGGTTGAACTTGGGAGGCTGATAGCCATGCGGCATGCGAAGAGCATTAATCTTAGGTTTGTATACAGGTGGGTCTTGTGAGATCCTCCTCCCAACTGAGCATTGACCGCATTTGCTATTAAGCTCTGAATTTACTCAACAGACATAGAGCCTAAAGAGCAGTCCTTTCTTGCCTTACGCTCGTCATCAGATTCTTCACTGTGGCTGGACTCTTTATCAGAGTCTTCGGCGCCTGAACCTTTGTTGGAAGCTTCAGATGACTTCTTTTCCAGCTTCTTCATCAGCTCAGCAATCTGATCGTTCTGGCGTTTGATTTGGGCATCTTTTTCTGCACTCTATTTGGAGAGCCTATCCAAGGTAGTCTGCATGCTCGCCAGTTGTTCTTCGAAGTTAGTAGCTCCTGTCACCATAATTGGCATGACGACAGTGTCAGATGATTCAACTTCAGTATGCGAGGAAAGTGATCCCTTTGAGGATGCCAAAGAGGAATCACTGCTTGAATAACTATCATCTTCAAAACCGAAGGGTTGGAAAGCAGGGTTGGTGTGGCTTTGGAGTTCATCCATCCCACGTGGAATTGTTTGTGGCATGATGAAGCCAGCAACATATTTTTGCTTCAGAACGTTTGAAGCGACTTGATTGACTCCATCAGATACCTTGGAGCCGAGGTTTTGGATCTTGTGTGACTGTGATGGTGCAACCACAATTGATTGCTCCCCAGTGATAGCAATAGTAGCTTTTGCCATGCTTCTGGTGATGACACCGCCAGATGCAGCACTAGTAGTTGTTGATCCCTGAGATGCAGATCGAACAGCTTTCCTTGAAGATCGGGCAATAGCATTCTTAGGGGCCATGTTATCTTCAAAGGAATGTATTGTTTGCTGGTAGGAGAAAGAAATGAGAGGCAGAGTTGTCCGACCGGGCGTGCCAAATTTGTAATCACAAATTACAAAGATTGAATTTTTATAGATTCAATTGATTTGAATGGGTTACAATCTCTATGAATACAAAATCCTCTGATTCTTTCTCTCAATGATGGATTTTCCAACCCCTGAAACAAAGGGGGTGGGGACCTACTTATAGGAAAATCCCTCCTCCCAAGTCAAGGCAAGCCTTGCCTTGGGTTTTGGGCTTTGACCTAGGTTTTGGGCCTTTCAATCAGGCCTTATCCTCGGCTACCTGACTTTCATTTGTTTGACTTTGACTTTGACTTTGACTTTGACTTAGGAGTCTTCCGGGCTTGAACCGAACATTGACTTGGAAGTCGCTTCGAGTTTTAACCGGACGTTGACTTGAGAGTCGGTTTTGATGATTGACTTGTGAGTCGATGTTGACTTTGACTTTGACCGTGCCGTCACTCGAACGTCTTCCGGGCTTTAGGTCGTGGCTTAACTTGGTAGTCATCTTGAGCCTCAGTTTGGGCTTTGACCCGAATTTTAACTGAACTCGGACTCAGTAGTCATCTGTGCTTCATTTTGGGCTTGACTTGTGGGTCTTTTGGGCCTGATTTATGGGCCTTTTGGGCCTGATTAAATTAATTAAAAGGATTGGCCCAATTAACTAATTTAATTTAATTTTGATATGGCACGAATAAATTTTTAGTGCATACACTATGATCTATATTTGACCGACACGATCTTTTTTAAATGACTAAATTTTCATGTGCGTACATTGTTCAATAAGGGAACCGTAGTCTGCCTTTTAGAAACTGGTCATTTTATCCCTAAACTACTCAGAAAGGAGCATCATCAGTAATGGGGTCAAGTTTTAGTATTTGGCCTAACTTTTCTGCATCTACATTACTAAGAATTGATGCCATAAGAAAGTAAATGTAAGTTGACAACCTTGTATTTACGAAATATTTAATCAATTTAGACAACCAAGACACTAAAAACTTTTTCTAGACAAAAAAAAGAAAAGAAGAAAGAGTAAGGAATTAAAATCTAAAGTGTGCCATTGCTGATTTTAGTAAGGTAATAAAACAACTAAAATGATAAATGTCTTGCCACAAGACACTGCTGAAGTGTCTTATTCTGAATTAAAAATTATAATATTATATATTAAATTTTAGAAAGCATGATATTATAAAATAAAGGAAAGTTGTTATGAATTGTGAAATCACCTTTTTCTTCATAAATTTTCGCTATTATAAAATTACGTAAATGATATGTCTTCTCATACAGGATTGATTTGGATATATCATTTGTACTCCTCAGCATAGTCGACGAATAATAAATATGCACAATTCATAAATAATCGTCACTGTTGAAAATTTGGTGATTTTAAATAATATATTATTTGAATTTTTGCTAAGAAGTGGCCTGTAACAAGACATTTAAAAAGTATCTTGTAACAAGACATATATGATCACCACAAAAAATTATGCATTATTTATATATCACAAAATGTTGTTCAAGTAATAGTTACAAACAAGTGTTTGATAATAGGTAAATTAAAAGTGACTCGAAATCCGAAAGTCATGGTGATGGGAAATAACTTTGTTTAGATTTATATATGTTAGATCAAAGTTTCGTACTGTAGTCATGTTTTCCCCTGAAGATTTAGACCTCCTTAGAAGGGGATGACTACGGTGATTGTAAAAACCTAAAATTAAAATTGAAAGCAAACGCAAAAATTAAATATAGACAATGGACAAGGATGTTTTAACAAGGTTGGGTCTCCATTAGGCTTAAGTCTCTGCCTAGAGTTATCCAATTCTAGGATTCAACTCCCTATTTCTCTTATTAAGATAAACTCTTGAACAATCTATCAGAGCTACCCCACTCTACATATTCCAAACGCTTAAACAAACCTCTTGAGTTAAGTTTGGCGGAGTTGACCTCAGAACTCCTAAGTTGACTCCTTAATAAACAATAATTCCTCACAAATTCAATTTTTGATCTCAAAAAAAAGTATAAAACAATAGCTCAATGTGTATACTCAATGCTTTTTCAGGTTACTTGGATGCTTTGTTGTTTTGCTCTTATGGTCTCCATTTATAGGCTTAGTAGTTGTGTCATCAATTAGCCAAGGAAGTTTCTGCCTAGAGTATCTTAAAATCTCATTTCAGACCCTTGAAATCAGATCTGCAAATTCAAATTTGATTTTTTGGGCAAATATGCTACAGTAGATGTTGACATGAAGGTGCCTAGAATCTTTTCCTTGCTTTT
The DNA here is from genome assembly GCA_017589665.1 of Selenicereus undatus. Classification (NCBI taxonomy): domain Eukaryota; kingdom Viridiplantae; phylum Streptophyta; class Magnoliopsida; order Caryophyllales; family Cactaceae; genus Selenicereus; species Selenicereus undatus. Next base: position 49,733,128 of record JACYFF010010365.1, on the reverse strand, counting down.
AAAATTTAGATGATGCTAGTAATCATTTATTCAAATAAAATAAAAAGAGATTTGATTTTTGATCAGGATATCATCATTCTTTCACATGTTTTACAAATCAATATCAAGTCAATGATTCTTATATCATTTTATTAGCATCATTAGCAGAATATTTCATCATCTAAGTGAATTTTGCAAGATCAAATCATATACTTTGGTCATGGCAAGTATAATGAGATTGAAGCAAGGTGATCTTATATGATTCTCAAAATTTGAAATTGAAATTTGAATAAGCTAGAGCATATTTTCCAATAAAATAAAATCCTTTATTTTGAATGATACTCACATATATTATCTCCATCGTCAATCGCATGGTTCACTAGTATAAAAGGGATATTTCTCTCATGTGTATTTCAAATTTGCAAACCATTTAATTTCATAGGCAACATCTTAGTTAATTTTGTATTTCATCAAAACGGTTTAGCCACTAAGGGAGTCAACAATATCTCCCTTTTTGATGAAAGACAAAATTAGCTCTATAACCTATTTAGGCTTAATTAATCTTATCATGTGGAGACATGCTATGCTTGCCACTATAGTTAATTGTGGTCAAACAAATTTATTAAGACAATGAAATCTAATATGCTAGCAAGGAACTTAGCACAGTGTATTGTCATTACTTGGCAAATTATGACAACACAGTAAAAAAAGGAATATCAAATATGAAATTTAAGCAAATTGTAAATAGCATAAGCATAACTTAGCCGTTGAATAACCTAACTTAATAACATAGCATTGCCTTATTTTCTCCCCTTCTTTCATCAAAAAGGAAGGAAATATAAGGCAAAGTAATGTCCAACAGGAGTGTTTGAAAACGCCTTTTGCGAAATTGTAAGCAAAATAGTCTAAAAAGGGGAAATCAGGCCTTGGACTTGGAGGTCTTTCTTGCAGCAGAGAGCAACCAAGAAGCGTAGGTGTCACTTTGAGCTTATTAGGTGACGAACAATGGAACACCTTTTAGGGCACACTAATGAGCTAAACTGCCCAGAAGCGTGAGATCACCCAACTTCTGACCTACCTCAGTGAAGTAGGTGGTTAGTAGGGTTTGGATATGGTTGATACGATTCTCAAGAACAACTTGATTGTGAGCGATAGCATACAACACGTCAGTGTGTTGTACCATGATGTATTCGAGCTTATCGGTAATTTCTTGGAGCTCATAGACACACTCATCTAGGACTAGGATGTCATCAAGGAGAGAAGGAGGTAGAACTCATTTGGGAGATGTGAGGCGAGGCTTTACATGTTGGCCAAATTTTTTGGAAGCACTGACTTGCTCTTCCTGAGTCATGTCCTCAATGAATTTCCAATCCCCAGTTTCAGTTTTAAAAAACTGAATGCTTTTGAATGAGGCAGGGGTGATGATTAGGATAGATTTAGTCCCACGAATCTCATGAGCAAGTAAAATTCTAAAGTTTTTAAAAACTAGGGTCAACCAGTTTGCATAGGTTAGTGGGGGTAGGACGCAGGGTTGAACTCAATTTTGACATACAACAGAGGATATAGCAAGAATAGTTAATGGGCTTTCCAGTCATGGGAGATATATAGCCTCGGGAGTTTTGTTGTTGACACTATCAGTGGAGTTCGACTTGGGCAGAACAGTGCAAACAAGCACATAATAGAGTAATTGGGGGTCTTATTTTAGATTAGATAGGATGGATGAGAGGTTTGGGCTTGGCTTTAGGGGAGAGCAAACTCAGCTAGACATCGAGTTCTAGCCTCAACCTGGGATAAAGTGGGTTGGGTTATAGTGGGTAAACCAAGAATGTGATTCAAATCTGACTCAGTGAGAGTGAGTTTGGTGTATTTGACTTGGCATAAAACATTGGCATAAAACATTCGAACAAGCTGTGGGTAATACTCATCACCTAAGTCTAGCAATTTGCCACAGTTGCTCCTCAAAAAAATATCCAATGAACCCCAGGTATTAAGCCACAGTTACAAATCGAGACAGAAATTTGTCCCGAGCTAGACTCGAATGGAACCCAGCCGAGGGATTACCTCAGTGTTGGTGGGTGTGCGCTGTGAAGAAGGAGCTGAGGATGGTGATGGCATCACGGTAGGCATCCTAGTGGAACCGAAAGTGGGTGTGGTTGCGGTGGAGGATGTGGCACTGGCATCGACCGAAGAAGCAGGGAAAGTTGGGGACGACAGCCAGGAGGCCCGAGTTGCATGCGAGTCAGTCTCAGCAGTGGAATCAGAGATGGCCTGAGGTTCTGTAGGTGTCGAATGAGGGGCGGTCTTATAGACCGACTTCACTGAGATCCGGGCACTTCGCTGGAGTGGGGCTGATCGTGTGATGGTTTTTCGGACCTTGGAATTAAGGAGGGTCGATTTGAGAAGAGAAATTGGAGTTTTACCGCCTTTTGTTTAGGTTGCCATTGTTAAAGTTTGAAGTTTCAAGATCGAAGACAATGGTGGATGGGGAAGCTAGAGGGAGATGAGGGATGAATTTATACCCATAATGAGTCCCTGAAGGTTCAAATTTAGGCACGAATCTTGATTTGGAAGGTATTGGGACTGATTTGTGTTGAATTCAGAAAGGTGTTGTTGGTGTGGAGATTTCGGCTCGAAGAAGTAGAAGAAGGATACTGGGTTGGGACGTGAATTGGGGAGAGAGAGTGGGGCAAAAACAGGAAAGTAAAAGAGAGAAAGTACAAGGACAAAATGAGGAGTTTAGATCGTGGTGCCTTATTTTCGATTAAGCAAGGTCAATTTTGTAGCAACTTTTCTAGTTTGAGTAAAATTGTTGCCCAAATTTGCGAAAAATTCTTATGATATTTATTTTGAGAATATTCAAGAAGTATCTTGACAAAATAATTTTTATGGAAATAAATAAATCTTGTTGATGTTCGACAGAAGAAAAATTTCTTCAGTCGAGGCCACTTAATTTTGTTTTGTGCAAGATTCACATCGAAGCATTGAAATTAAATTTTCAAGCCATGCCAATTGAATCGATGATCAAATTGTGCAACGTATCTTTGAGCTAGTCTGATCATATTGCCATGATCTTGAACTCCAACGGCCTTGAAAGGAAGAAGGATAATTATTCCTCAAATTCACTTAACGAACTAAGTTAGCTGTAGGAGATGACTCCTCCATAATTCATGCATCAATATTGAGCATGCCAAGTTCATGGTGAACAAAATTAAATTGATATTAACTAAGAAGCTTAGTAAAAATGTTATCTAATTGATAATATGTAGGTACAAACTCTAACATAACATGACCTTTTTCAATATGGTCTCGAATAAAATGATGAAGTACCTCAATATATTTTGTACGAGAGTGTTGAACTATATTTTTTTGTAATATTAATAGCTTTTTTAGTGCCACAATTGATGGATACTTTGAGATTTATGCCTAAATCACGTAATTATTGCATAACTCAAAGCAATTGTTCATAACATGCACCAGCAGCGATGTATTCTGCTTCTACTGTTGAAAGTGCAGTAGAACTTTGTTTCTTAGAATGCCAAGAAACCAAGCATGGTCCAAAAAACTAACAAGTACTTGACACAGTCTTTCTATCTACTTTATAACCTGCATAGTCTACATAAAAATATCCTACTAAGGAAAAGTCTCCCCCTCAAGGATACCATAGTCCTAGATTTTTAATTCCAGCAAGGTATCTAAATATTCTCTTTACGCAACTGAGATAAGATGCTTTAAGGGAGGCTTGAAATCTAGCACATAAACATACACTAAACATGATGTCATGACAACTAACAGTAAGATAAAGTGGGGATCCAATCATTCCTCGATAAACCTTCTCACTAATATGTTTGCCATCTTTGTCAAGTTCTAATATTTCATTCGTAGCCATTAACGTCCTAGCAAGCTTAGCTTGATCCACTTTATATTTCTTTAGGAGCTCATTAACATATTTACTTTGATAAATGAAAATTCCATCTTTACACTGTTTGATTTGGAAGCCTAAGAAAAAGGTTAATTCTCCCATCATGTTGATTTCAAATTCTTTGCTCATAAGATCAAAGAATTCTTCGCAAAAAGAGTTGTTTGCAGCTCCAAATAATATATCATCCACATAAATTTGAATAATTATGAAATCATATCCTTTAGTTTTAATAAATAAGGTTTTATCAATATGTCATCTTTTGAATTAATGTTCTAAGAGGAATTTGCTCAATCATTCGTACCAAGCTCTACAAGCATATTTTAGACCATAAATAGCCTTTTAGAAGTTTATAAACATAATTGGGAAACTCTGAATTTTGAAAGCTGGGTGGTTGTTCCACATAAATCTCCTCTTGTAGGTATCCATTTAGGAAGGAACATTTTACATCCATTTGATAAAGTTTGACGTTCATGTGAGATGAAAATGCTAAAAGTATATGTATGACCTCAAATCGTGCAACAGGGGTAAAATTTTCATCAAAATCAATACCTTCTACTTGATTGTATCCTTTAGCCACTAATCTTACCTTTTCCTTATTACATTTCCGATTTCATCTAATTTGTTTCTAAAGACCCATTTTGTTCCTATTATTGGGCGGTGTTTTGGTCGAATTGTAAGTGTCCATACCTGATTTCTTTCTAATTGATTTAATTCATCTTGCATAGCATTTATCCAATTTGAGTCACTAACTGCTTCTAGGTGATTCTTTAGTTCTATGTGTGATACAAGCAAAGAAGGCACATAAATTATGCAAAGATAAATGAGTTCTTGCACCTGAGGATATATCCGTTAAGCGGTTGTCCATTTGGTGTTATGGCTTATTATTATAATGTCTTTGAGTTACCTCTTATTGTGGCACATTGAATGGAGAGTTTTCCTCATTTGTCGACTCCTCTTCTTCTCAATATGGGGTGTCTTCTTGTGGATTTGTGTTCAGGGGTAGTTCTTGTGGGTGCTCATTGTTAGGATCTTCCTCTTTTAGTGCTTCTTCTTCATCATCACTATGCTTGTTTAAGTTAAGATTCTGTACTATGGAGCCACTTAGCCCACCATCATTAGATTCATCAAAAATTACACGAATGCTTTTTTTGATATTTTTAGTGTGTTTATTATAAATTCTATATGCATTACCATGCATAGAATATCCCATAAACATTCCTTCGTCACTTCTAGCAACAAATTTTCCTAGGTTATTCTTACCATTGTTATGAACAAAACATTTACTTCCAAATGTCGCAAGTAAGAAATGTTAGGTCAATTGCCTTTAAATAATTCATAAGGAGTCCTCTTTAAAGTTGGTCGAATTAAACATCAATTAAGAATGTAATTAGTGCCATTTACCGCTTCAACCCAAAAATTTTGGGGGACATTACTTTCGCACGTCATAGTGTGTGCCACATCTCTGAAGTGCGATTTTTTCTTTCAACTATACCATTCTGTTGAGGTCTATGTGGTGCTGAAAAATTGTGAGCAATTCGATGGTTAGTACAAAATTCTGCAAATTCTTTTTGATCAATTTTTCTACCATGATCACATCTTATGAATACAATTAGTGAGTTTTTGCAAACTTGTAATTGTTTACAGAGTTTTGAAAATTCTTTAAAAGCTTCATTCTTTTTGTTCAGAAAGGAGAATCACGTGAAGCGAGAATAATAAAAAACAATCACAAGAATGTATTTGTTATGTCCCAAACTTTGTATAGGCATAGGCCCACATAAGTCCATATGGAGGTTCTAATGGTCTGGATGTGCTAATATTGTTCTTTGACTTAAAAGTGGGATGCTTGCATGCTTTCCTTTAAAAGTTCTTTGACTTGCTTTCCTTTAGTGCAAGCATCACTTACATAATTATATTCAAAATTATATATTGGAAGTCCTCGTACTAATTCATTTTTGGCTAATTTTTTAATTGTATGCAAGATTGTATGTCCTAGTCTTCGATTCCATTGCCAATTATCCTCAGGATGTGAGGCTTTAAAACATGATAAATTGTGTGAGGGAATATTATCAATGTCTATTCCATAAACATTTACAATTCTAGGTCCATAAGGAGCAATTTTTCCAGATTTCTTATTCCTAACAATGCAATGAGTTGAATCAAATGTTTTACAGTTTCCCTTATCACATAATTGAGATATACATAAAATATTGAATTTTAAGCCGTCAATAAGATAGACATTATCAATGGAGTTAGAGGGATATGCACCAATTTTTCCACTATCAATTATTTTACATATATTTTTGTCTCTTCCATGTCCTCTCTTTTTGATTTCGGTGAACAGAGAGGCATTACCGCTCATGTGCCTTGAACACCCGCTATCAAGGTACCATAGGTCTTTCTAGGATTTCAAACACATGTACAAAACAAAAAATCAAACATTTCTTCTACTTTTGACCTTAAATCTGGGTTCAAAATCACTAGCTGCCATGTTAGGTAAGCCATGTTCCTTTAGGAACCCATATTTGAATAATTCATGAAGATGATTTTCTAAATGTGCATGAATAGGCAATATGGCCATCTTTAGAGCAATAATTACAAGTTCTTGCATCCTTTTTATGTGGGGTGGATTTAACATAGAAATTCTTATAGGTTTCTTTTTGTTTGAGTAATTTTATCCAATTCCTTCTTTGTTGAAGGTTGCTCATTAGGTATGGAGCAACTTATCTAAATTTTCTTGACCTTGTGTCAATTTTAAGATTATTTTATGATGTTTATTACACTCGGCTTGCAATTCTGTGTTTTTATTTTCTAAACTTTTTAACTTTATCATGAAGGTCATTTCAGTTTCTCATGAGCTACGTTCATTTGATTTAATCTTTGAACATTTTTCTCAAGATCTTTATATTTAGATTAATATCTTTGTTCTAGTTTAGCAAAACTAAGTAAAGCATTAATTAATTCTTCTTTAGAGCATTCATAGAGAGCTAATATGTCTACCTCATCAATACTTTGATACGTAGATCTTTCATCATCTTATAATTCCTTAGCCATGAGATAGATGTTGGCAGTGTGAACTAACATTAGTATTGTCTTTATTAAAAAACTTACCTTTAGAGGGTTTTTCATTTCTTTTTGATACCGATCCATTTGAGTTGAATCCTCGTTGATTGAACTTTTTCTTTAGCCTTATTTTATTAAGGCCTCGATCAATTAATGATGATGCTTATTCATCATTCTCATTGGATTCTTCATCGTCTGAAGTGCAATCTTCTTTTACAACTTTTAGAGCTATTCCTTTCTTTGAACTTTCTCCTTCATCCTCCTTGAGATGAATCTCATTTGTCAATAGCTTTCCTAGAAGATCGCCTAGTTTTAGCTTCTTGAGATCTTGAGCTTCCTCGATTGTAGTAACCTTTGCTCGCTAATTCTTCTTTGGAGGACACTGAAGGATCTTTCTCACCATTTCTTCGTTTGAGTAGGTTTTACCAAGTGACTTCAAGCTATTGGTGATGTGGGTGAATCGAGTGAACACGTCGTTTATCGATTTGTTTGTCTGCATTTTGAACAATTCGTATTGGTGTACGAACATATTCATTTTTGTTTCATGAACTCGGCTTGTCGCTTCATATATAACAATCAGTTTGTTCAAATCCATTTAGCTATATCACATGCAGAAATTCAGTTATACTCTTTAGTATCTAAACCACAAAAAGGAATTTGTTTAGCTCTTGAATTCTTCGTAAGTTTATCCCAGTTGACACTTGTATATTGATCTTTTGGATTATCAATGACTTCTCCCTTGTCATTTTTGACCTTAGGAATAGAATAAGGTCAATTGGTCATAATTTTCCACAATTCCATGTCAGTAGATACAATAAAAATATGCATAACATTTTTCCAATAAGAAAAATTGGTAAATAAGGGGATCTAACAGTAGATCGACCTTCAATATGAACATCTCCTGAAAAGGCCATGATCATCACCCACTTGATTATTAAGTCAAAAGAAGTGTGGGACTGGCTCTGATACCAATTCAAGATTCAAATCGCTCTAGAAGCGGGATGAATAGGGTGATTGCAAAAACCTAAAACTAAAATTGAATGCAAATGCATAAATTAAATAGAGACAATGCCCAAGGATGTTTTAATGAAGTTGGGCCTCAATCAAGCTTAAGTCCTCTCCAAGAATTATCCAATTGTAGGATCTAACTCTCTACTTCTCTTATTAAGATGATGTCTTTAATAATCTCTCAGAGCTACCGCGCTCTAGAGATCCCGAACACTTAAATGAACCTCTTTATTTATGTTTAGGGCAGTTGACCTCATAACTTCTAAGTTCACTCCTTAATAATGAACAATTCCTCACAAACTTAATTTTTATCTCAAAACAAGGTATAGAATAACAACTTAATGTGTAAACTTAATGTTTTTTCAATTTGCTTGGATGCTTTGCTCTTCCTCTTGTGGCCTCTTTTTATAGGCTTAATAGTTGGAACAACAATCAACCATCTTGAAATCTCATTTCAGGACCTTGAAATTTGATTTGCAAATTCTGATTTGTTTTTTTGAGAAAATATGCTACGGTGGATGTTGACATGAAGCTGCATAGAATCTTTTCCTTGCTCTTGAAATGTAGATGATGCTAGTAATCATTTAATATCAAATAAAATAACAGGGGATTTGATTTTTGATTAGGATGTCATCATTATTTCACTTGTTTTACAAATCAATATCATGTCAATGATTCTTATATAATGTTATTAGCATAATTAGCAGAATATTTCATCATCTAATTGAATTTTACAAGATCAAATCATATACTTTTGTCATGGAAAGTATAATGAGATTGAAGCAAGGTGATCTTATATGATTCTCAAAATTTGAAATTCAAATTTGAATAAGCTAGAGCATATTTTCCAATCAAAAAAAAATCCTTTGATTTTGAATGATACTCACATATGTTGTCTCCATAATCATTCCCATGTTTCACTATATAAAAGGGCTACTTCTCTCATGCATATTTCGTATTTGCAAACCATTTAATTTCATAGCCAACATCGTAGTTAATTTTGTGTTTCATCAAACCGTTTAGCCACAAAGGAAGTCAACATCCCCTTTTTCAAGAAATATTAAAAAATAGGGTAAAAATGTTGAAATGTTTTTTATTTATCACTTTTCGAAATATACAAGTTTCTCCATCTAAGGGGAATAAAATAAAACAAAACACAAATTTTTACCTCCTAAAATTACATGAATTTTGAAGGAAGACACGAGCAATTTGGATGCCATATTGTATTTAGCTAGAGGAACAACATCTTGAAACATGCAAGGAAGAGATTGTCACTGAAGCCGAGGAAATGCCCTACAAACATTGTTTTCTTTCTCACAAATCTACGTGAGAATTTTTTTCCATCAAACCTATAAGAACATGGATACAATAGCAAAGAAACGATATATCCTTGCGATTTGTCTCGAATGGGAAATGCCTGTAGAGATAGATAGTCGCACCAAGAGTGCTCGATTGTGTACAGAAACTTTAAACTGTATGTGTGGTCCTACTACGGGTGGACAATGGGTTGAATATCCATCGGGTCTAGTGGGTTGACAAATTTTAAAATTACATTAATAAACGGTCGAGTTAATAATGGATTTGGTCAATAGTAGGCTTTCCCATTAATGCATATTAACAAGTCAAGTCGGATCGCTCCATTAGCAGCCATCTACTTACATGTTACTTTTTAACCTATTTATCTCACTAGTTTACTTATTGCAATTCGTTAAGCTTGTTACTAACCCTTTATAAATAAAAATAATTGTTATGTAGATTGTTTTTTGGTGCAAGTTTGTTTTGTTTTAAAACGGGGCAAAAACGAATGTTCTATAGGCCAACCTAACCCGACCTGTTTATTTACATAAAAAGTCTGACTTGACCCAAATTGTTTACAGGTCGGCCGTAACGCGACCTGGCTCACTTCTAAATGGGCCGACCTTAACTTGTCCCAGCTCAACCTATTGTCCATCCCTAGGCCCTACAAAAAAGGTGAAAGTCATGAAGGACCTTGATATGAGATTTTCTAATAGTTTAACACCCCTTCTTGAGTAATAGAATAGTTTAATTAGGAGATTTTGTCTTTCATGAGGACCTAGGAGTTACCGAAGACCATTAGTGGTAGGGGGAGTTTTTTTCCATACAACTCTAGCGTGATTTGAAACTTTGTACATTTAAAGCATTTGCAGTGGTTAAAGGTCTTCAAGGTTTGAGGATTTAGGGATGTCATATCATCAAAACAATATTAGATTCCAACTCCAAGAAAGCTACTAGTACAATTCTTCTAGGGAAATTTCTGTGAAGTTTTTTTCCGAGCATAAATAGATCTAACGTGTTATATGACTTTTACATATTCTTATTATACCCTTAATTTATCTTAGATATATATTGGGGTATTATTTTTCCAGAGAATATTCTTAATGCTGAAATATTTTCCAATCCAATAATTTGAATTTATTAAAATTACAATTCACTAAGTGTTATTTTTAAATGAAATTCACAATTTGTAATTTTTGGGCATTTTGGCGGATTTATGGGGTATTTACAATCTTCTTTGCGCTAAATAAACATCTCTTAACTCCTCACTCCTCTCATTCCTTTCCATTCTGTCCTACTCGCTTTAAAAAAATGTTAATCCATCTCAATCATTCCCATCTTTTGTCATTCCTTCCAATACCTTTAAAAATAAATTTTCCAACTATTTTTAATCATTTTAAATCCTTCCTATTTCTTTCCACTCATCCTTAAAAAAAATCTCATTCCTTCTAATTCCTTAATAGTGCAATTCTTCTTTTTTCCATCCTTATTTTCTAATAAACTAGGGTCCACACATGCTTGGTTTGGTGCCTTATAGTACTATCAATCAAACCAAATGTCAAATTCTAACTAAACACGAGGATCAAGCTATAAATCGAGTACTTTGGGATTTGAAAAATGAAAAGCAAGAAGAAGAGAGTGAAGTTACCTAGTAAGAATTGCACTCATAAGGTTGTCATCTATATTTCAGATAATCTTTATCATGCCTTCCATTCTTTTGGCATTTGAATAGTTTTATCAAGAATGGACATACCAATGCATCACAAAGCAAGTCAGCAGGATCATTAACCCAGATTCCCTTAAAAATATGTTGCAATTCTTAATCTACTCATCACTTCCCTTTTGTTGGCTCCTTTAGTGGCTGTCTGGTCTTGATGAGACACTGAATGAACAATGGACTAGGCTATAAAAATGAGTGGTAGGCAAATTTGAAATGAGCATAGACAAAACACTTCGTTTGTACTAGTAAATCATGTCCACCCAAATACAAGTTTATTGATAAAAAATATGTGGGTATTATTTAGTATCAAAGGATTTTATGTGATTGAAATTTTGAAGTGTTAACTAAAGAAGTTATTGTCATAAAATAGTTTACTAAGTGACCTAGCTTATATTTAAAATTTGAATATCAAACCCTTAAGAACCATAAAAGTTGCTTGATTCCATCTTGATGATAAAATTGTATTCTCATAATCTTATATATATCTTGTTAGGGTTTTTATTTTGAACCACATAAATCATGCTTTCCATCTTAATCAATGTCATGCTATCCATGGTAAAAGTATATGAATTGGTTTTGTTGGGAAAATGAAATCACATGAATAGATTTTGCTGGAAAAAAAAAACACATACAAACACATGTTTGAGTTATTTTTGGTATATGATTCAAATGCTATGCAATATTGAAGATGTCAAGGGATGACAAAATAATAGATTCTCCCCACTAATCAAATCCATTATTGTTTGATTTAATTTGAAGCCTTTGAAATGTCAGCATGCAATATCTAAGTAATGAGGGCAAATGAAAGATTCCTTATAGCATGTTGTCGATATTTGTCTTGCTTAGTTTGATTGAAGATCAAATTAGATTTGTGAAGAAGATTTCAAGGGCCTGAAGAGAGATATTACAATATTCAAATTAGAAACTTCCATTCTTAGTTGAATGATGCAATGACTACTTAGCCTATAAATCGAGCCCACAGGAAGAAGTGAATGGCACCAATCAACTGATTAAAGCATTGAGTTTATACATTGAGCTATTATTTCAAATATTGTTTTGAGATTAAAGATTTAGTTGTGAGAAATAGTTTTTTATTAAGGAGTGAACTTAGGTATTGTGAGGTCAACTTTCCCAAGCTTAAATTAAGAGGTTGATTTAAGAGTTGGGAAGCTCGTAGATCTTATAAGAGATGTAGAGAGTTGAATCCTAGACTTATGAAGGGACAAGCCAAATCCTAGATACAATAATGAACATGTATGTACACCAGTACGAACTCTTTAAAATGTAGTCAGATGAATCGATCAATGATACGTTCACTTGATTTACTAACATCACCAACAACTTGAAGTCTCTTGGTAAGATCTACTCCAATGAAGAAATGGTGAGAAACATCCTTCTGTATCTTCCAAAGAACAGCCTAGGACAAAGGTTACTACAATTGAGGAAGCACAAGATCTCAAGAAGGTAGAACTAGATGATCTTCCAGGAAAGATACTAACACATGAGATCCATCTTAACATGGATGAAGGAGAAAGCTCGAAGAAAGGAATAGCTCTAAAAGCTAGAAATTCAGATGAGGAAGAACCCAATGACAATGATGAAGAAGCATTGTCCTTGATTGTTCGAGGCCTTAACAAAATGTGCTAAAGAAAAAGTTCAATTATAGAGGATTCAACCAAAGAGGATCTACATAAAAAGAAATGAAAAATCCTCAAAAGGTAAGTTTTCTAATAAAGATAATACTAACATAATTCTTGTTATGGTGGCTATATGCAAGGAAAATTATCGAAGGACTGCCCATTGATTCAATAGATAGGAGAAAAAGTTCTAAAGAAAGCAATGATCATGGCTTGGAGGGACAACCAAACAAGTGACAGTGAAAGTTATGAAGAACATACAACCAACATCTATCTTATGGCTAAAGAAGTACAAGACCATGAAAGATCTGAGTATGGAGGCACTATTGAGGTACATATCTCAACTCTTACGAAAGTTTTAAAGAAGAGTTAATTGATGCCTTTGCTAGCTTTGCTAAACTAGAATGTACAAAGATACTTATCCAAATATAACTATCTTAAGAAAAGTGTTCGATAATTAAACTAAAAGAATTTAGTTCTTGAAAAACTAAATAATGACCTTCAAGATAAAAATGAAATTTTAGAAAATAAAATGTGGAATTACAAACCAAGTGTGATAAAGATCACATAATAATCTTAAAGTTTACACAAAGGCAAGAAAATTTGGACAAGCTACTTCGTAATCAAAGAGCATCTTTTAAAAAAGAAGGTACTAGATGTAATCACCCCAATAAAAAGAAAACCTACAAGAGTTTCTTTGTTAAGTCTACTACATACAAAAAGGATGTTGGAACTTGTAGTTATTGTTTTAAATTTGATTATTATTGCATATTCATGCCCATTTAGAAAACCTTCTTCAAAAATCGCTCAAATATGGGTTCCAAAAGGAGCAAGACCACCCCACATGGTAGCTAGTGATTTGAATCCTAATTTAACATTAAAAGTACAAGAGTAGGTGTGCTTGAAATTCAGAAAAGATTTATGGTACCTTAATAGCGAATGTCTAAAACACATGAGCTGTAACTCCTCTTTATTCGCCAAAATCAAAAAGAAAGGGCATGAGAGTGCTACTTTTGGGTACAAAAGTAGAGGTACAATACTTGTCATTGGAAAAATTGGTAGAGATCCCTCGAACTCCATTGATGATGTCTATCTTCTTAATGGCTTAAAATTTATTCTTTTAAAGTATATCTCAACTTTGTAATAAAGGAAATTTCATGACATTTGACTCAACAGACTACTTGGTTAAAAATAAAAATTCTAGAAAAATCACTCTTTGTGGTCCAAAAATGAAAATGTAAATGCAATTGGCATTAATAACATTTCCTTATATAATTTATCATGCTTCAAAGTTTCACATCATGAGGATAATTGGCTATGGTAGCATACATTAGGGCATGCAAGCATGCGTGGAATTAAAAAATTAGCTAAAAATGAGTTAGTATGAGGACTTCCAATGTGCAATTTTAAATATGTTGATTTATGTGAAGCTCATGTTAAAGGAAAATAAGTACGTAGTACCTTTGACTCAAAGATTAGCATTAACACATTTATACTATTAGAATTATTCCAAATAGACTTATGTGGGCCAACACCAATGTGACGTTTAGGATGTAGTGAGTACGTTCTTGTGATTGTTGATAATTATTCTTGATTCACATGGGTCTCTTTTCTAAAAGAAAAGAACGAAGCTTTTAAAGAATTTTCAAACTTTGCAAATAATTAGACGTTTATAAAAACTCACCGATCATGTTCATAAGATCATGGAGAGAGTTTCATGAAAAAGAATTTACTAAATTTTGTAGTAATCAAGAAATTGCTCACAATTTTTGAGCACCACGTAGACCTCAATAGAATGATGTAGGTGAAATGAAAAATCACACATAGAGGAGATGTCATGCACTATGATGTGTGGAAGCAATTTTCCTTAAATTTTTTGGGATAAGCGGTAAACATTGCCAATCATGTTCTAAGTCTGTGTTTAATTCGACCAATTTTAAAAAGGATTCCTCATGAATTATTTAAAGGCCATTGACCTAATATATCTTACTTTTGAACTTTTGTATGTACATGTTTTGCTCATAACAATGGTAAGAATAAGTTAGGAAAATTTGATGCTGGAATTGATGAAGTAATTTTTGTGGGATATTTTATGCACGCAAGTAATATAGGATTTATAATAAGCGTACTAGAAATATAGAAGAAAGTAGCTCCTGCCAATGAACACCCATAAGAACAACCTCTTAATACAAATCAATGAGAAGACACCCCATCTCAAGAAGAAGAGGAACCCGCTAACGAGGGGAATTCTCCATTCGATGTAACACAAGAAGAGGTAACTTGATAACCCCAAATACATTATAAATATGAATCATATTATCTAATGGGCAACCTCTTGACAGACATATCTACAAGGGTAAGAACTGGTTTATCTTTGCGTAATTTTTGTTCCTCCTTTGCTTTTGTATCTTATGTAGAACTGAAGAGTCACCTAGAGCTCTTAACGACTCAAATTCGACAAATGTCATGTAAGATGACCTAAATCAATTTAAAGGAAATCAAGTATGAACATTTACAATTTGACCAAAAGATCACTCCATAATAGGAACAAAATGGGTCTTTAGAAACAAATTAGATGAAATAGGACATATCACAAGAAATAAGGCAAGGTTAGTGGCTAAAGGATATAATCAAGAAAGGCATTAATTTGCCCCTGTTGCATGATTAGAGGCTATAGCATACTATTAGCATTTGCATCACATATGAACATAAAATTATATCAAATAGACATAAAATGTGCGTTCGTGAATGGATACTTGTAAGAAGAGGTTTATGTTGAACAACATCCCGGTTTTGGAAATCCAAATTTTCCAAATCATGTCTATAAATTTCATAAAGTCCTCATGGTCTAAAACAAGCTTCTAGAGCTCGGTATGAATGACTGAGCAAATTACTCTTACAAATGGATTTAAAAGTGGGCACATTATTGAAACTCTATTTACCTAAATAGAAGGAGATGGTTTTATAATTATCCATATTATGCAAATGATATACTTTTTGGAGCCACGAGCAACATTCTTTATGAAGAATTACTGAATCTTATGGGTAAAGAATTTGAAATGAGCATGATGGGAGAGTTAAACTTTTCTTGGGCCTTCAAATAAACAATGTAAGGATGGAATTTTCGTTAAACAAAGTAAATATATTAACGAATTATTAAAGAAATATAAACTGGATCAAGCTAAACATGCTAGTATGCCAATGGGTACAAATGAAAAATTAGACCTAGACAAAGATAGAAAACCTGCTAGATCTCTATTTTATCTTACTACTAGTCATTCTAACAACATGTTTGGTGTATGTCTGTGTGCTAGATTTCAAGCCTTTCCTAAAGAGTCCCATCTCACATAGGTAAAAGATTATTTGGTTACGTAGCAAGTACTAAAAATCTACGGTTATAGTATCCTGAGGGGCATAGTTCTTTTAGTGGGATATACTGATGCAGATTATGTAGGATATAAAGTAGAGAGAAAAAGTATATGTCGGGTACTTGTCAATTTGTTGGACCAAGTTTAGTTTCCTTCCATTCTAAGAAACAAAATTCTAGAGCACTTTCAATTGCAGAACTCAAATGCATAGTTGCCGGCACATGTTGTGCACAATTACATGATTTAGGCATGATTCTCAAAGAAGTACCAATAAAATATGACAATAAAAGTCCTATTAATATAACAAAAAGTCCAGTTCAACACTCTCATACCAAACTTATTGAGGAACATTATCATTTCATTCAAGACCATGTGAAAAAAGGACATGTCCTAGAATTTGTACCTACTAATTATCAATTAGTTGACATTTTTAAAAAACCCCTCAGTGGTTGCTTTAATTTTATTCTACATGAGGTTAGCATGTTAAACATTGATGCATAAATTGAGGGGAGCCCTCTCTTAGGACAAATTCAGCTCTTGAAGTAAATTGTAGGAACCATTATTCCTAGTCCTTACAATACAATTGGAATTCAAATAATAGAAACATGATCAAAATGGCAATATGATGCATACCAAGCTCCAAACCAACTATTGGCTATGCCCTCATGCATACCAAAGTCCAAGCTAACCTCCCTTGGTCAAGATGGTAACTGTTCTAGCAATTTATCCTATTTTGACTTAGTTTCTTACCACCCGAACACTGTCCAATTAGGTCAATGCTTGCTTCATTGGGAATACTAGGGAGTCAACTTTAGGATGATGCAATAAAAGTCTGAGTTAGGTTGCATTTTAATTCTCTAAAGTGATGAAAATCCAACTCTTACGGTGTAAGTTTTTATCTATAAAATTGCTAAATTTGGGCTGAGTTTGATTCCTACCAAACAAAACCCAATTGATGCAAACCTTACTTTTATTGATTCCCTAGGATGTCTATTTGATCCCCATGTGCTAAAATTTGGCAGTAGATTTTAAATTTCAGAGAAATGCCCCAAATATATGGAGTATACACAAAATTTCAGTTTTGGGGGCAATACGGGATAGGAGGATACAACTATAATATTTGAGCTTACTTAGGATAGGGTTACCCTACACACACTAAGGAAGATGTTCCAAGTGATGGGATCCCCATTGATTGAGTAAAACCTTCTAGAAGGTTGCTAGAAAGTGGGGAATAAATCTTGGAAAAATACAGCTCATCATGACTATAATTATCTTAACATTTGAAATTAATTTCCTAGGATATTTTGGTAAGCCACCTATTGGCCAACTCGCCTCAATAATTTCACAGCTAACTCCCTCCCTTTTGGGTGTTTATAGACCTAATTACCTCCATTGATACTCAGCTTGAGTTGAATTATGAATTCGAAGGCAATAGACCATATTCTCCCTAAATCTCTACATCTTTATCTCTTAAATTAAGAGTGGTGGGTAGAGCCTTTCCTTCAGAATTCTTCTTTGGTGGCTGGAACCCCTTAGGAGAGGAATTTCATAAGAAGTTATTCATTTATCATTTAGGATCTTATTTTGGGAGCAAATGTACAATCTTATTGATTATTTGAGACTGAATTCTAGGAGAACATCCTTTGGGGGTGATAATTTCTTTATTACATTGATCTTAGGGGCTTGAGAATCCATCTTCATCAAGTTGGTATTCTAGCTAGAGCTCCTTATAAGTGATTATTGAATAAAAACCTTCATCTCCATTGGTTCAATAAAAAACCCTCGCCATCTTCTAATTTTCATCCCAAAAATCCACACTTTGACTCTTTAATTTTTTTTTCATTTACCCACCTTAATTGACCCTCATTAGGCTAAAAAGAACCCCCAAATAGAATCCTCAATCCAAACACAACCCAAAAACTCCACAAAAATCCATCACAAAAATGATGAAAGATCCCCAAGATAGCCGCCACCACGTTCAACACATGGCATTTACCACACCGGTGATCATTCTTCTTCCCTCCCAAAGGTCATTCTTCTTCTTTACTCAAGGCTATCACAACCCCTCCGTGGTGTCCTCCATGACCTATGGTACCTTATTTTACCCTATACCTTGTTTCCTAGCTCTACCATGGTCAATGGATGAGACTCTTCTCAATCTAGGAGCACTCCACTTGGACAAACCCATTAAAAGAGAAGAGATGCCCTTACCATTACCATTAGGATTATGATGTTAATCTTATTGACATCATATACTTGTTCTCTCATGAAGACCTTGATGATGTGGAAAGAAGAGTTACAAGAAGAAGGTATATAAGGGATGACCTTAGAGACTTCATGATTGAAGCCTTGGAGTTTGATGGAAACCTCAATCCAAAAGACTACTTAGACTGTGTTAAATCTATAGAGATGATCTGTGGGCTTAAGGACTATAATGATGAGCAGGCTTTTAAAGCGGCTATTCTCAAGATGAAAGGAAATGCATCCTTGAGGTATGAGCACTTGAAGAGGAAAAGAGCAAGGCGGCAAACTCTAAGATTAAGACTTGGTCCAAGCCCAAACAACACATGGAAAAAAGGTTCCTACCACCCTCCTACAAGCAAGACCTCTACCTTAAGATCACTTTTCTTGGCCAAAATAACCTCAAGGTTGAATAGTATATTAGAGAGTTTGAACAACTCCAAATGAGGGTCAGATTGAATGAAGAGTCCGAGTTTACAATAGTTAGATTTGTCAAAGGTCTATCCCCCAACAATAAGGGTTGGAGTTCCTTTCAACCTCCCTTACTAAAAGCCCTCCACTCACATTGAAATGGAAACCCCACCCCTATAAGTCAAAGCTTTTGACAAGGCTAAGGGAATTGCTAGTGAGCCATCTAAAAGGTTGAAAGGAAAGAAATGTTTTAAGTGTCATGGTTTAGACATTGTTAATCCGATTGTCTAAATAGAAAGACCTTACCATCAAGGAGGTAAAAGAGATTCGAGCCATTGAGGAAGAATCAAGTGACGAAGAGGATGAAAATGATGGTTCTACCTTGGTGACCCCTGATGTTGGACAAGTATTGTTGATCAAAACGACACTCCATGCTACAAGGGTTCCTTATGATGATAGCCAAAGGGAATAGATCTTCGTCGAGGTGCACTATTAGAGGCCAAGTTTGTGGCTTAATCATATATGGCGGTAGTTCCACCAATGTCGCCTCTAAGACTCTTATCAACAAGTTACAAATTTTTACCAAGGAGCATCCTACTCCGTACTCTCTTTAATGGTTAGGGTGGAACGTTGATGTAACTGCTTCGAGACATGCTCTTATTTCATTCTTAATTGGTGCTTCTTATGGTGAAGAATTGCATGATGTTCTCCCTCTGGATGCATATCATTTGTTGCTTGGTAGACCATGTATGATAAACATGTGATTTACAATGGGTATAGTAATACTAATTCACTGAAGAACAATGGAAAAAGCCTCACATTCATCCCTTTATCTCCACCCAAACATGAAAAAGCTAAACAGGCCAAGGGAAGTAAGAAAAGCCCCCTATAAGAGTAAATCACGATAAGAGTATGCCATTAGTAAAAGCAAGCCTCGAATTTCCTTACTAATGGTGAAGCCAAACACCAGTGAGGGAGTGAAACCTTTATCCCTTATATTCACCAAGAGTTTAAGGATGAAATTCGAAAAGAACATATCCCTAAGGTCCCATTGATCATCAAGCCACTAGTGACACCTTTCTTGAGTATGATGAGTTTGAGTTATCTTGGGATGAGTATGTTGAGATCTTCAATAACCTCATGAGGCCTAGGAGAGCTTCTCATTGCTTTAATGTTCTCCTAAAGATCTTTAGTAACTCCTAGACATTCAAGAGGAGGGGAGTCCTTAGTACTTTGGGTATTTTCAAACGTAAGAGTCGTAAAAGGCATGCAAGGTTGATATCAATGAATTTTAATTGCAAGGATTCGGGGGCAAATCCTTATCAAGAAGGGGGAGGCTGATGCATACCAAGCCCCAAACCAACTCTTGGCTATATCCTCACCCAGACTAAAGTCCAAGCTAATATTCCTTAGTTAAGATGGTCACCCCTAAAGGTTGAGAAACAACTTAAGGGTAGGAATTCCTTTCACACCTTCCTTACTAAAAGTCTATCCACTCACATTGAAATTGAAAAGCCACCCCCCAAATCAAAGCTCTTGACAAGGGTAATGGAATTGCTAGTGAGCCACCTAAAAGGTTGGAAGGAAAGAAATGTTTTAAATGTCATGGTTTTGCGCATTTTCAATCCAATTGTCCCAACAGAAAAACCCTTGCAATTAAAAAGGTAAGAAGAGATTTGAGCCATTGAGGAAGAATCAAGTTAAGAAGAGGATGAAAATTTCATAATCTTATTGATTATTTGAGATTGAATTCGAATAGGAGCATCCTTTGGGTGTGGTAATTTTCTTATTAAGTTGTTCTCAGGGGCTTAAGTATCCATCCTTATCACAATGGCTCATTAATGCGGTACAAAATATCATCCTAGATTCACTTAGTATGGCTTAAAAGTTTAATTTCAACACCTTGACATGAATCTAGCATGAAAAAAAATTAAGTGGATTCGATTGGAGAAAATTAATCCATAGTTTCTCTTCATTCGATTATCAACTGGATTTAATTATTTTTTCAATTAAAACTCACAAGAATTTTTTTGATTTGTGGTATTTCACAAACTTGGAAAGCACTATTTTTTGAACCAAAAAAATTCTACTACGTTCTTGAATTGACCGACAACAGGGAAAGGAGATCCAAAGTCTCTTTATTTTCTCTCTCTTACATTCCTCTTTTACTACCACATCTATGTCCTCCGTGCACCCTCCTTAGGAAAGCCATCTCTCTGCATCTTCGCCTCGCACATGCCACGATCTCTTGCCCTAAAAATTTGACAAAATAAAAAAATCAATGCAATTCTTTCCCAATCTTCCCGAAGTCACACCATCTGACTGCAATTCCTAGATATAAAACCCTCCATCGACCTCCTATCTCTTCATTGCCATCTAGGTTATCTTCTCTCAAGCTTGAGACTCTATAATGGCACCTAAGGATAGAGCCAGAAAGACCCAAAATCTCTCACCTAAATCGACCTCCCCCTTATCTAAAAGTCTGGCAAACTACCACCACCACCCCCCGTTAGCCCCTTCACGATAGGGTGCTCGGATTTTAATCAAATCAGTCTACAAGGTCTCTATACAACCGATCATCAACAACTACCAAGCTCTCTTTGAGATGAGACCAAGCCATATCAAACTTAGGCCACCACTCCCCACCACTGTCTCAGTCCCCGGTTAATGCTGATCCTGCTTCTTCGACAACGACTAGACCATCTTATGTTGCTAACGATTGCCAACAGTCACACCCAGACCATCCATAGGTGCTTCTTTGTAGCTGGCCCCGTGCCGAGGTAATACCCTTGGCTTGGTTTCATTCCAGTCTTGCCTAACACAAATTCCTATTTAGATTTATTAATCTTCTTGTTTATGCTTGTGAAAAAAGTTGATATTGAGTCAATCTTGGCTCAAAAATTGAGATTCATTCATTTTCTTTTAGGTAGTAATTGTGGACAATGACTAGATTTAGGCGGTGAGAACTATGCTCCACTTGTGCACATGTTCTATGCCAATATCAGATGTGTTAAGATAAGGTTGAACTTTACCTTGAGTGTCAAGTGAAATACACTAAATTTACTATCACTGAGTTGATTCTAAATCAACTTCCTAGCTTACCTGCAAATACCCAACTCATCTTATCTCAACTAGAGGCCAGAAATAGGTGTTTAGCTGAGTTTGCTCGCCCAAGTGATAAGCCTAATCCTCTAAGTTATCCTATTTAACTAAGAGAATTGATTACTTTAGTATGTCATAGTTTGGACTTTTTTGCCCATGCCAAACTCCACAGGCATTGTTAATAACAAAACCCTGAAGGCAAACTATCTTCTAATGACTAGCAATCCTGTTAGCTACTTTCGATACATTCTAGGTTGTATGTCGAAAGTCAGTTCAATTTACTGTCCTGCACCACTACCTTACTTGAACTTATTAACCTTGGTCTTGAAACAATTTAGGGTATCACTCGACCATGAAATTCACAAGATCAAGTATGTCCCAGTCATCACTCTAGCCTTCTTCAAACACTTTTAGTTCTTTGAGACTAGTACTAGTGCCTAGACGTTCATTGAAGAAATGACTTAGTGATGGGGATCAAGCCCTTAATGATCAAGTCAATATCCCTACTGCCCAAACAAGTCAAGATAAGGAGTCCAAGGCATAAGAATTAACTCAAATTATCAAGGACATCATGGCTGCCCAAACTGCCCAGAATCCAGCGCATCAGCCCGGTTTTGTGAGCTTGATTATTCAAGCTTAAATTGGATTTAGGAAGCTGCAAATCCACTTTTGGAACTCTGAATATGTCATATTTAATCACATATAAAGAGTTCTAGGTTAATTCATTGGGCAATAAGTCAACTGGGGTCATTTTCCAAGTGCTGTTGAAACTGTTCTAGTCTGCACCAGCTGTACCTTTTTGCTTATATGTCCCAAACGGTAGCTCCAAAGCCCTTCTAACTTGAGCCACTTGAAAGCTTACTTTCTGAGCTTTCTAACAACGTTTGTTTCACCCAAGTTGAATAAGAAACCTAGGAGATATAACTATTTGGAGTGGAGGACTGTAATTTAAAAAGCTATTGACAGAAAAGCAAAAAACACTTTTTAGATTTTGTATTTTCTTGCTTTTTGGTCTTCCCCACCCCTTTGGCTGCTAACCTAGTATTCCTAGGTTATTTCCAATGGCCATTGGCCTCTTTTGCTTATTTATATGCTGATTTGAAGGTTCTAAAATCAGATTTGACATATATGAAAAGATTGAGATTATTCTCTCTCATTTGAACTCTCTCTTCCTTATCTTTGATTTCGCTAATCAAAGTGGTGACCAAGTGAGTCTTAATCTTGGTTAGGGTGGTGTGACTTATCTCTAAGTGTGATTGGGAGCCCTAGTGGGTAAAAGGTGTTGTGTCTTATCCTTTTGCAAGCTAGTTTATCTCTTCTTCTTCTTACTTAAAAACCGAACTAGTGGAACCTAGTTTCGGCTTATGTTCTTCTTTTAACTTTGTTCTTGGTTTGTTTGAGCTTTGGTGACTTAAATCACTGCAATTCCTTGCTTGGCACAACATATTTGGTATCAGAGCTCTTGTCTACCCTCCTTGGCTAAAAGTTTAAACCCAAACACAACCCTTAAGCCCAAACACAACCCACTCCACAAAGAGCCCGATTTATTCTACTTCCAAAATGAGTGGGAGTATGAGCTTGGAAGAGAGATTTGAAGCTCTTATGAAGAATTACAAAGAGGTTAGAAACCAAAATGAGTATTTCAGGAAGCAACTAGTAAAATCCATGAGTAATAAAGGAAGAATCTTCGTAACACTCCTTCCCATAAGTCATCCGAATCCAAGCATGAAGATGAAGGAGAGGATAGCAACCCTTTTGCTTCCTCTAGTGATGAAGGCCATCCTAGAGCAAGAATGAACCAAAGGAACTCCAATCATTCCTTGGATTTTAAGGTCAAAATCCCGTAGTTTGAAGGCCGTTTAGATCCGGATGAGTTCCTTGAATGGCCACAAACCATAGAGAGGGTCTTTGAGTACAAGGATGTACCCGAAGACAAGAAGCTGAAACTAGTAGCACTTAAGGTACGAAAATTTGCCTCTCTATGGTTGGAAAACATGGTGAAAAAGAGAGCTAAAAGGGGCAAGGTAAAGATTAGAAGTTGGGAAAAGATGAGAACGAAGTTGAAAGGTCGGTTCCTCCCTGCCTCTTACCTTCAAGACAATTACTCTAAACTCCATAATCTTTAACAAGGAAGTTTGAGTGTTGAAGAATACATAAGGGAGTTCGAAAAACTCTTCATCAAGTGTGATATACAAGAGAGTGAGGATCAAACCATAGTGATGTACTTAAGTGGCCTTGATCTAAGGTATGCTCACGTGGTGGAACTCCAACAATATTCGAGTTTTGATGATGTTTGTGTGCTTGCTTACCGTGTGGAGAAACAAAAGAAGTCCAAACCCTTCAAGAAGGATTTACCCAAGCTTCCCCTACCCAAGAGCTCACCCTTTAACAAGGGGAGTTTTCAGTCCCTACCTAAACCCACGACCACTCCCTTTAACCCTCCTCTTAGAAACCCAACTCCACAAACAAGCCTCCCTACGGCTCAAATGCCAATAGGAGATGTTAAAAGTGCCAAGGCTTGGGTCCCATAGCCTCGAAGTGCCCAAACCGAAGGTTTATCACCTTGGCCGAGTATGAAGCAACTCAAGTGGAGGACGAAGAATAAGAAAGGGACCTATGCCTCGTCAAGGGTATGGAAGAGGTGGTGGAAGAGGCAGATGAAGGGGATTTGCTAATCATAAGGAGAATGTTGGGTGGTCTCAAAGAGAGTTGAGATGAGCAAAGGGAGAACATCTTCCACTCAAGATGCACGGTCAAAGGAAAGGTGTGTTCACTAATCACTGATAGTGGGAGTATTACCAACGTTGCATTCCCAAGCATGGTGGAGAAATTACAACTCCAAGCCACGGAACACCCTCACCCGTACTCAATACAATAGCTAAACCAAGGTAAAGGCCTTCAAGTTAACTCTAGATGCCTTATTTCCTTAAGCATAGGCAAGAATTATCATGATGAACTATGGTGTGATATCATACCTATGGATGCTTGCCATATCTTGTTAGGAAGACCTTGGTTATTTGATAGGAGGGTCATCCATGATGGCTTCTTAAACGCTTACACCTTCACTAAAGATGGGAAGACGATCACCCTAGCCTCATTTTCTGTAACACCCCTCTACCCCCGAGAGGTGTCACACCGCCAGGGTCCCCAAGGGAGACCCCTAAGGCTATCGTGACTAGAGACTTCTTTAAAGATTTGACCTAACCTTAAGTTAGTTAGGGAACCCTTGAACAAAACTACAAGAGTTCTGCCTATAATTACAACATTTATAAAATCTGAAAGCAAACTTAAGGGGTACCTGGTGACATTACAACAAAATTCAAAAACAAAATAGGAGTTTCCCCTCGAGTCACACACTCGGGGTTGAAGCTTAAGCCATTACAAACATTCGTTCAAATAATTTACATAGATTGAAATCCTGCCAGAGCCAACTACATGCTTGCTTCATACACTTCTTTAACCAAAATAAGAAATCAGGCAGCTTCACAAAATGCAGCTTCACAAAAGATACTTTCAGGCAATGACTGGTAATCCTATGACAGTGTACATGATCCTTCAATCATCACCTGGGGAAAAAAGGGAAAGGAAATGGAGTGAGCCACCACATGCTCAGTGAGTGTTCCTCCACTCCTTAAAACAAAACCGTTTACAGGTAATACTACCTATAATAGTCACTCATCAAGCATTCATGTAATACTATTATCATATTAAGCTATGTGACACAAGTCGTAAGTCATTCTTTGGCTGATCAATCATTTATGAGAGATTCTTAAATTCGAGGAATGACAAACATGCTAGGAGTTCTCTTTACTCAAATCATGCATTTTTAAAACGTACTTGCTCGATGTATTAAAAGACTATGGCTACACTTTACATGAAGTTTCATTCAACCATGCTTAGGAATTTATTTCATTAGGCATTTATAGAAATTCTCCTTTTTTTCTTTGAAAATGCTTTTCAAAACTTCTTGAAGTTCACATTCGTTAAAAGAAATTTCTTTTGTGTTGGTCATATAATGACCCTTATAAGCTTTTCACATTTCATTTAATCTGGCGTCTTAATGGCCCTTAAATCTTTCTTTTCCTTGAATACTTAAAATGGCGAAGGCCAACTGCTTTTCTTTGCTTATTAGGAAAATACTTCTGCCATAAGATCATTATAGGGTGCTGATTGGGTGAGATCTATTCTCAACCCCATAGTAAGACCTAACGCTTATGCTTAACCTCTTACTCCTGGGACGACTACATATAACATATTGGACCATTATCCTCGTTAGGGTCTTCTAGGGTTTCCTAGTACTAGGACTTATTCCGTAGGCTAACATCATTCATATCATATTGTCCAAAACACATTATCTTAGCCAATTTAAAGCATATGGCCATAACGGCTAATAAGTTTGCTACCTCTCACAGCGAAATTCTTTTTCTTAAAACACACTCTCTTTTTATTTAAACTTCTTAGGATTCCCCCATTTTAGCGAGTTCACTCCCCAAACTGTATTTGTATAGTTAAAATAGGTCACCGATCGCTAATAGTTATGGCTACTATTAGTTACAACGATGAAAACTTTCTTTTTCAAACTCACCCTCACTCGTAAGATGAAACTTAATAAAATAAAGGGAAGGTGGTTTGCATGTAATACATTCAAACACTTCATAATCAACTCAACAGAATGAGCCACACATGGCCTCACAATCCACACGATTGCGTTTAATCAAAACCCAAGCTCCCTCCTCACAAAACACTGACCACAATGAACCTCAAAACTCTCATGAGTTCAACCTCAAGCCATTCAACAACCATCTCGGTTTTCATTTCTAAAACTATAGCATATTATCATGGAGGCCTATAAAGAAAGCTGCAATAGAACTTATGTACTTACCATGCAAGCAGCACCATCCAGCGGTGCTTTACAACAATCATATATACCAGCATATATATATATATATATATATATATATATATATATATATATATACATCTATATTGCTTTAACTTGAAATAACGCTTAATGAACTAAATTAAAATAATTAAGACATGAACTGACTAACTAAACAAGCATCGATTCGAATGCTAACATGTTAATTCGAAACTACTTTTTAGGCATGAATTAACTTAATTAAACAAACATCGATTCAAATGCTAACATGCTAATTCGAAACTACTTTTTAGGCATGAATTAACTTAATTAAACAAACATCAATTTGAATGCTAACATGTTAATTCGAACTACTTTTTAGGCATGAATTAACTTAATAACACAAGCATCCATTCGAATGCTAACATGTTAATTCGAACTACTTTTTAGGCATGAATTAATTTAATAAAACAAACATCGATTCGAATGCTAACGTGTTAATTCGAAACTACTTTTTAGGCACGAATTGACTTAATTGTACAAGTATCGTTTTAGGCCTAAAAATTGTGTTAAGCCAAAAATCATGCATTGTTTTATTAAATAATCCGATTGTGTTATATATATTATTTCGTTTAATTTGCTGTATTTTATATATTTTTCAGGATTAGCATTAATTAAATAAAGAGGAGAAGAGAGGATGTCGAAATTCGGGTTTTACACGCTTGGCTATAAAGACGGTCCAAAAATAATAATTTATGGAAAATATTATTTTCATAATTATTAATTTGGGCTAGGGTTTCAAGAGTTGAAGAAGAGCTAGAAGTCTAGAGGGAGAAGAAGTCTAAGGAAGAAAGGAAGAAAAAAATCCTAGTCACTAAGCCTAGGCCCATATCACTCCTAACCCTAGCATAATCAGTCTCCTCACCCCTTCTTAAATCTCCTTCACGCCTAATCTACATCATCATCCACAATCACCATACCTCCTCATTCAAAGCAGCCTCCTTACGTAGCCCTTCATCTTCTTCCACCAACACCATCATCATCAATCATCCTACATCACACCTGAACCCTTCCATAACGCTTCCTCCTTCACCATCCCCAAACAACCCTTATGCCCAGGACACCTCCACGACAACTTCAGCTCCATAAAGCCTCACGCATCACCCTCCCACCATCAATCGTGATCTCATCACCATCATCCCTTGCTCATCATCACCTCCACGGACCATCACCAAAAACCACAGCTAATCCATCTTATTAGGGTTGTTTTATTTTTAGTTTTTTATTGTTTAGATTATTGTTAAACATGCATTATTTGGTTGAAATTGGTGATTTTATTCTTAATATGAGTGAGTAATTTTCTTGTGCTTAGTATAATCTATTTGAAACTATGCTAAGTTAATTATTTTGAAACAAGTTTCATGCTTTATTGTCTAGTTAATTTTTATTCATGATTCTATAGCAATTAGTGTTTATCGTTCATGATATTCGTGTTATATTAATTAGAATGCATGCTAGTTAGTTTAATATGAATTTATATGATAGTTTAAAAGGCTTTAATACGTAAAAGTTATCGTCTTTTAAGCGTTAGTATCACCCTAACTAATCATGGATGGCTCAAACCCATCTCTGTTAATTAGGCAATCGTTATAGATATTTGTTAAATCGATTTGCTGGTAAATTAGTTACAAAGCGTTAGACGATGTTTTTCTAATACGTAATGCTCTAGTTTGATTAAATTCTTACGCTGGTCTAAGGCTTATCAAAACTAGTAGGGTTTATATTAGGGCTGGAGCTAATTAAACTAGAATCTAAGGAAAAACGGGAAGAACCGCTGGTGGATGTCTTCTACAGTTTAACTCATGAATGAAATTAACTTGTGTATTAATGATAAATATTAATTTGCATGATGGATTGAGATTATACTAATTATTCTTCATAAATTTGACAACTTTTAATCATTATTTGTTGCTTAGAGTTAATCTAATTAGTTTGTTAATTTTTGTTCTATTTTTATTACCTTCAATATTAATTCAATTGACCCTCCCAAAAGTATAGTCTTTTAGGAGTGTCTAGGTAATTTTAGATAGTTTAGATTTTGATTTTTAGAGTGGTTATCATTTCAGATTGATTTATATTCAGTTTTAGTATTTAATTACCGGTTTGTTAGAAATTAGACTAAAATTTTTTATTTTTGTTCTTTTTCGATTTTTATCAGTTCTTAGAGTTTATATAGTGTCCTAGTCTGCCCATATTTAATTTCGTAATTTTTGGAAATTATTTGATAATGTTTCCGAATTATTTTGCGAAATTGAAATGTGCAGGTTTTTAGGTTATTAATTCTGAAAATTTCGATTTTAATTGTTAATTCACGATTATTAGGTACTGTTAAGTCCAGAAAATTGTGTCCTAGAATTAGGGTAATTTTCTTGATTATTTTCGTATTTATATTTATGCAGATTATTTTATCTCTAATTTCATATTTAATATTCTGCATTGATATTCTCTGGTAATTTTCTGATTTGATTTTTCTGAAATTATTTTGATACAATTGAGGAGTTATAAGCTTATATAACTGAAGAAAAATATTTTAGGTTACTGTTTGACATTTTTAATATGTATTTTCTGATTACTATTTGCTGTTTTGATTTTTAATTAGAATTTCAGTTACTATTCTGATTTTACTATTCTAGATTATTTAGGAAAGCTTTTTACTATTTCCTTTCCAGAATATAATCCTAAATATTTAGGAGCATCATTGGGTGTTTTTCCAAATTTTTATTCATTAGATTTTAATTATTTAAGAATTATTAAGTTTAGATTTAATAAATTGGATTAGTAAAATGATTTAGGATTAAGCTAGCCTTTTTTAAACAATCTTTCCTCGTGGATCGATCCCTACTTTCTTATGCTATAAAAATTATTTATAAATCAAAGTAGTGGTTAAATTTGTAACTCTACGACAAGCTTTACAAATTGTTTAACTCTAGGCATTCTTAGGACAGCTTCAACATACATGATTTCACCTCAAATTCAGCTGTTTTTAGGCATACACGACAGACATAAAACTCAACGAAATTCTGAATGACATTCTAACATCTTTAAACATGCCGAATCAGGGTTAAGTCCAATTCAACAGGGCATGTAAAAACAGAAAATAGCGTGCCCATGTATAGGGCATAACCAAGCAGCATAAACTTGTATAATTTGAGTATAAATTCAATCTAACTCAACATGCACAGTTCCTCATTACAGATTCTATGAACTTAGGGTGTGTTTGGTAGGGGGGAAAATCATTTTCCATGAAAAATATTTTCCCAAGAAAAATAATTTTCCTCTTACATTTTCAGCTGTTTGGTAGAATAGAAAATCATTTTCTTTCCACTTCATTTTTTACTATTTGATAGAATGAACCCCCCGTCCTCACTTCATTTCTTTTTACCATCAACCTCCCTTCCCTGCTCACTACTCTGACCCGACCCAACCAACGAATTCTATTTCTCTCTCCTCTTCAAAATCAAACCCAAAACATCAGTAAGAAATATACCTAGTAACAAACCCAGCAAAAGAGAGAGTCAACATTAATGAATCTCAATTTTTTCACTATTCCCAAGGATTACCCAGTTGGCTTTGAGTGATATTAAATCCAGATTAAAGAAAATGACGAACGGGGAGACGATGAGTGTCTCAGATTGCAAAGTTCTTCAAAAGGGCAACTGTAACAAGATTAGAGAACTCAAGAAATAATTACAGCTATTGACGATGGCAATCATCGATGAACATGATAAACATGAAGAAGAGGGCAAGAAGGATAAACAAAAGGAGAATGAAAATAGAGTGATTCTAGGGACAATTAAAAGAAAATAGAATGAGAGACAAAATTGGACAACGAAAATTGGGCTTGGAAAATCGTTTTCCCTACTTTTTGAAGGGAAAACAATTTCCTTCAAATGGGATAAAATGATTTTCCCCTGAAAATGATTTTCCCTTCCTTGTTTTACCAAACAGTGTAAAATGGGAAAATCAATTTCCGGGAACATGATTTTCCCCCTTACCAAACACACCCTTAGCTAAACCTAAACTGACATGCATCATCATTCAGGCTAAAACGTTTTCGAATGTAATAATAGTTTAGGAGAAGAAGAACACTTACTTGATTTAGACTAAATTCGACCTTAATAGAGCAATTCCACGCCCCCAGACGCACGCCTAATTGATGAATCCGAAACCCTAGCCCGATTGTTTGCTAAAAACGAACCCTAGCTCCTGAATTTGGTGATGTTTGTGGCTGATTTGGGTTGAATTCGACCCCTAAATTTATAGGGGAGGTCTATTATAGCAAGGTTGGCCGGATTCCGTGATGTGGGTGGTGCTTCGAGGCCACCAAAACATGGCTGGCTTGGCTCTGTTTCGCGGTGAAAAGCGGAGGTAATAGGTTGGAGTAGGTTGGCGGTGAGTGGGTCATGTTCAGGGGACCACCGTGGCCCCTTTCTCACTGGCAACATGTGGCAAAGGACAAAGAAGACAGGCAGTGGTCCTGGTGGTCGCGTGTGAGAGGAGAAGAGGAAGAGGAGGAGAGAGAGGGTTGGGGGGTTTGGACTGGGGCCACGATGAAGCCACCCCCCCTTTTACTCTTCTTTTTCCTCTTTTTTTTTTGGTTCAATTACTACACTGGCTAAATTATGTTCCCAATTTCGTTATTGTTAAGCCTAAACTCGGGTTGAAACGTTTCGGAACTGGCATCCCAATTAAATTCGAAAAATGACTAAATAAATCGAATAACGATTTTAAAAACTTGGGTTAGCATCAGTTCAATAATTTTCTAAATAAATAACGACAATAATAACAATAATACTAAAGTCGTTCTTTTTAGTGAAATTAATTGTTAAAAATGCACACAGATGACATAATGTCCTCGTTGAAAAATATTTCAAACGCAGCTTCGTAAACTTAGCAACTGAAACAGTAGTCAGCAATAGAAAGAAAGTGCGGCCCTTACACTTTCCCCCTCTCAACTCACAAAATCAAGGCCACAAAAGAACCATGACCAAACCGAAACACCACTTACCCTAGGATAACCTTTCCTTAAGGCCACGCAACATAAGTTCAAGGCCTTGAGAGAGTGGTTACTCTTCTCCCTTGAATAAGCCGAGTCCTCCCTCCCTCAAATTCACCCCTTAGCCACCTCATTACTCGAACAATTCTCTCATGTATTCCCGGAAGATATACCCACAGCCTACCCTCAAAAAGAACCATCCAACACCACATTGACCTCATCCCCGATGCTATACTCCCAAACAAACCGACCTATAGAATGAACCTAAAAGAAACCATGGAAATCTAAAGGCAAGTTGAGGAGTTGATGGCCAAGGGTCTTGTGAGGGAAAGTCTTAGCCCATGTGTAGTACCCACCCTCCTAGTTCCAAAGAAAGATGGCTTCATGAGGATGTGTGTGGATAGCCATGCCATAAAACAAGATCACCATTAAGTATAGGCATCCCATACCTAGATTGGAGGACATGTTGGACGAGCTTCATGGTTCAAGAGTCTTTTCTAAGGTGGATTTAAGGAGTGGTTACTACCAAATTCGGATTAGGGAAGGGGATGAGTGGAAAACTGCATTCAAGACCAAAGGGGGATTGTATGAGTGGTTGGTTATGCCCTTTGGACTTTCAAATACCCCTAGTACCTTTATGAGACCAATGAACCAAGTGTTTAGGCCATTTATTGGTCACTTTGTGGTGGTCTACTTTGATGACATCTTGGTTTATAGTCAAAGTAAAGAAGAGCATCTTGTACATCTCACTCAATTCATGAAGGTCCTAGAAAAAGAGAAGCTCTATGGTAACTTGAAAAAGTGTTCTTTTTTCACTCAAGAGGTCATGCTTTTGGGGTACATTGTCATGGCTCAAGGAATCAAAGTGGATGAAAGTAAGATTGAGGCCATTCGGTCTTGGCCTACACCAACAAGCATTCATGATGTACGAAGTTTCCATAGACTAGCCTCATTCTATAGGCGGTTCATCAGGGACTAACACAATTACAACTCCTATGACCGAAGTTCTCAAGCAATCATCATTCAAATGGACACCAAAGGTGTAACAAGCCTTTGATGAAATCAAGAAGAAGCTAACTCAAGCCCCAGTGTAAGCCTTGCCTTGTTTTGAAAAGATCTTTGAGATGGAGTGTGATGCATCTAGAGTTGGTATTTGGTGGGGTTCTCACTCAAGAAGGCTGTCCCATTGCCTACTTTAGTGAGAAACTTTGTGACTCCAAGAGAAAGTACTCCACCTACGTACGACAAGGAATTCTATGCCATCATTCAGTCACTTGAGCATTGAAGCCACTACCTAGTGGCAAACGAGTTCATTCTACACTCCGATCATGAGGGCCTCAAGTACATTCAAGGGCAACACAAGCTCAACTCTCACCATCCCAAGTGGGTAGAGTACCTAAAAACGTTCCACTTCACCATCAACCATAAGTCTGGGAAACTAAATAAGGGTGCCGATGCTCTTTCAAGGAGGTATCTCTTGTTATTTCAACTTGATGCTTGCGTTCTTGGCTTTGAGCATTTGAAGTCACTTTATACTGAGGATAAGGACTTTGGGGAGTTGTTCAATGAGTGCAAGAGGCACCCCAAAGAATATTTCTTAGTTCAAGAGGGATATTTTTTCAAGGGTACATGGCTTTGCATCCCAAATTGTGCACAAGAGAACTCTTGATCTGTGAGGTCCATGGAGGCTCCCTAGTCGGCCATTTTCGGGAAAGGAAGACCCTTATCATGCTTAAAGAGCACTACTTTTGGCCTCGCATGGATAAGGATGTTCAG
The DNA here is from genome assembly GCA_017589665.1 of Selenicereus undatus. Taxonomy (NCBI): domain Eukaryota; kingdom Viridiplantae; phylum Streptophyta; class Magnoliopsida; order Caryophyllales; family Cactaceae; genus Selenicereus; species Selenicereus undatus. The sequence goes on along the minus strand of JACYFF010010365.1, from coordinate 49,699,697 downwards.
GATGTAATCAAGAGGTGCGTGGTATGTCAAATGGCCGAGAGTCACACTCTCCCTCAAGGCCTTTACACTCCCTTGCCGGTTCCATGCTTCCCATGGGAAGATGTTAGCATGGATTTCATCCTTGGCTTGCCACGAACTCAAAGCAACAAGGACTCCATCCTTATGGTGGTTGATCATTTTTCTAAGATGGCACACTTCATTCCATGTAACAAGATCAACGATGCTACCCACATAGCCGATTTGTACTTCAAAGAGGTGGTTAAGTTCCATGGGATTCCAAGGTCCATAGTGTCGGATAGGGACACTAAGTTCTTAAGCCATTTTTGGGTGACCTTATGGAAGAAATTGGGTACTAAGCTTAAGTATAGCACCACTTGCCACCCTTAAACGGATGGGCAAACCAAAGTCACCAATAGAACCTTGGGAGTGCTTTTGAGGACCTTGATTAAGTCCAACCTCAAGTCATGGGATAAACTACTCACACACACCGAGTTTGCATACAACAAGAGCCCTAGCAAGACCACGGGAATGTCCCTTTCAAGGTGGTTTATGGGATTGAGCCACTTTCCCCTCTTGATCTCACTCCACAGCCTATGGATTCCAAGCCTAACATGGAAGCAACCAAGAGAGTCTAAGAGATCCAAGAGCTCCACTAGAAGATTAGGGGTAAGATTGAGCAATCCAATGCATCCTATCAAGCTTAAGTAAACAAGCATAGGAAACAAGTTATCTTCAACCGCGGTGATCTCGTTTGGGTCCACTTAAGGAAAGAGCGTTTTCCCTCTAAATGCAAGTCAAAGCTCATGCCTAGGGTCGATGGTCCCTTTGAAGTCTTGGAGAGGATCAACAACAATGCCTACAAGATCAAGTTTCCTAGAGAGTATGGAATATCCTCTACCTTTAACGTGGCTGACCTATCCCCATACCTAGAACATGATATATCGGAGAATTTGAGGGCAACTTCTTCTCAACAAGGGGAGGATGATGGGGATCAAGCCCTTAATGATCAAGTCAACATCCTTACTGCCCAACCAAGTCAAGAGAAGGAGTCCAAGGCACAAGAATTAACTCAAATTATCAAGGACATCACGGCTGCCCAAACAGCCCAGAATCCAGCGCATCAGCCCGGTATTGTGAGCTTGATTATTCAGGCTTAAATTGCATTTGGGAAGCTGAAAATCCACTTTTTGGAACCCTTAATATATCATATTTAGGGACATATAAAGAGTTCTAGGTTAAGACATTGGGCAATAAGTCAAATGAGGTCATTTTCCAAGTGCTACTGAAACTGTCCCAATCTGCACCAGCTGCACCTTTTGGCCTATATCTCCCAAACGGTAGCTCCAAATCCTTCCAAATGAAGCCATCTGAAAGCTTACTTTCTGATCTTTCTAACAACGTTTGTTTCACCCAATTTGAGTAAGAAACCTAGGAGATATAGCTGTTTGGAGGGGAGTCCTAAAATTCGAAAAGCTGCTGACAGAAAAGCAAAAAGTACTTTTTAGCTTTGGTATTTTCTTGCTTTTTGGTCTTCCCCACCCCTTTGGTTGCTAACCTAGTATTCCTAGGTTATTTCCAATGGCCATGTGGCCTCTTTTGCTTATTTATATGCTGATTTGAAGGTTGTAAAATTAGATTTGACATATATGAAAAGATTGAGATTATTCTCTCCCATTTGAATTCTCTCTTCCTTATCTTTGATTTGGCTAATCAAAGTGGTGACCAAGTGAGTCTTAATCTTACTTAGGGTGGTGTGACTAATCCCTAAGTGTGATCGGGAGCCCCAGTGTGTAAAAGGTGGTGTGTCTTATCCTTTTGCAAGCTAGTTTATCTCTTCTTCTTCTTACTTAAAACCGAACTAGTGGAACCTAGTTTTGGCTTCACTTCTTCTTTTAACTTTTTTCTTTCTTTGTTTGAGCTTTGGTGACTTAAGTCACTACAATTCCTTGCTTGGCACATCACTTAGGTGGAGAATGCTAGTATGTGCAAAGGTTTGGCAGCATGTGAAACCCGTGTCACGTCTCCAAAATCAGCTCCACCTCCCTTCCTTCTTGATCACATTCATAAGCTTAACGAAGGCGTCAATGAGCTCGAGGAAATTGTTGAGAAGTTTCAATATATTGTGGTGCAACATAATGATATGCCAGACAAAATTGTTAATAATCAAGTAGTCCTTGACAGTTACCTTACTCACTTTCAAAACTTCATGTCCCACTAATTTTCTGAGGTCCATCAAAAAATTGATGGCCTTATTTCTTCTCAAGAGTTTAACTCGTCAGTATTCTCACAAGGGTGTCCTATTGACGGCTGCTGAAAAAGCTCAGAGTGCTACGTGTGCTAGTCAGATCATCTCCCCTGCGAGCAAATCTTATAAGCCCAAGGCCTGATATCTTTTTTTTAGTTTATTTTGCTTTAAACTTGCAAATTTTATGTTCAAACAATCCTGGCGGTCTTCTCAAACATTTATTTTCCTTATTATCTTCCTCTTTTTCGACAAAAGAGGGGGAGAAATTATGGTAATGGTTTGTTGCTAAGTTAGTTATTACAATCTGCTAAGCTATGATATTACATTTTGCTAAGATAGTTATTATATTTGATATCCTTGGCCTTATTTGGTATACTCATATGATTTGAATGGTATGTTGGTAGAAGTACTTTCAACAATTGATTATGCTAGTTAACATGGCATGCCTTCACATGACAAGGTTATTCAAGCCTAAAAGCCCCATGAAGCTAATTTTTTCTTTCATCAAAAAAGAGGGAGATTGTTGAGTCCCTTAATGGCTATATGGTTTTGATGAAACATAAAATTAACAATGGACTAGGCTATAAAAAAATGAATGGTTGGTAAATTCTAAATGAACGTTGTAGTTCTTTTAAACTTAGTAAATCATGTGTACCCAAATATAAGTTTCTAGATAGAAAATATTTGTTTATCATTTAATATCAAAGGATTCTATTGGACTGAAATTTTGGAGTGTTAACGAAAGAAATTATTGTCATAAAATAGTTTCTTAAGTTACCTAGCTTATATTCAAAACTTAAATATTAGATCCCTAAGCATCATTAAAGATTTCTTGATTCTATCTTAAAGATAATATTATATCCTCATGATCTTATATCTATTTCATTATGGTTTTTCTTTTGAATCACATAAATCATGTTTGCCTCTTTATCATTATCATGCTTTCCATGCTTAAAATATATGAGTTGATTTTGTTGGATGTAAAGTCACATGAATTTATTTTGCTGGAAAAATGAAGTCACGTAAGAAACAGATCTTTAACTTATTCTTGTTATATAATTGAAATGCCAAGCATTATTGAAGATATCAAGGGATGATGACATAATTGATGCTACCAACTAACTAAATCCATTATTATTTTATTTGATTTGAAGCATTCGAAATGTCGCCATGTAATATCTAAGTAATGAGACCAAATGAAAGATTCCTTGCAACATAATGTCGACATTTGCCTTGCTTAGGTTGATTGAGGATCAAGTCATATTCCTAAAGAAGATTTCGAGGACCTGAAGAAAGATATCAGAATATTCAAATAAGATACTTTGGTTCTTAGATAAACGATGCAACGACTACTTATCCTTTAAATAGAGGCCACAAGAGCAAGTGAATGACATCAATCAAATGATCAAAGCACTGAGTTTATACATTGAGCTACTATTGCAAATATTGTTTGGAGATTAAAGATTGAGTTGTGACAAAGAGCTTTCTATTAAGGCTTCATCTTAGTAGTTGTAAGGCTAACTATCCCAATAAATCAAGAGGTTGACCTAAGAGTTGCAATCTCAAGTGTGCGGAAGCTCTAAGATCTTGTAAACGAGTTCATCTTAATAAGAGAAGTAGAAAGTTGAATCCCAGAATTGGATGACTCTCGGCTAGGGCCTAAGCTGGACTGATACCCAATCTTGCTAAAGTATCGTTGTGCATTATCTCAATTTAATTTCTATATTTGCTTTCATTTTTCATTTTAGTTTTGCAACCACTGTATTCAGCTGCCCTTTAGGGTAATCTAAATCTTCACCTTTGGTCGATGAAGCAAACAAACCTATACTATCACCAACCTAGAAATGATATTATGGTAGGTGATTAGAAAGCACCCATGCCTATTTTGAGGTTTCTTAACTTGAATTATTGATTCGATTTGGCATACCGCGTACACATAAGTATATGGTACCTTAGGGATTCTTTTGTTTTTGGCAAATAGGATCCAATGTGTTGTTATATGCTACTGAATGTCAAATAACAAAATAAGGTCATAATAATCCTTGCTTATATGTGATGACTAAAGTAACGACAAATACATGTCATGAAAAAATATCATAGAGAATCTCTATAGGAAAACATTATTAGAATTTTGAAGGATAGCACCAAAAGAGAATTATGAAAATCATGGTGGTCTTGACTCAAAACAAAAATTTTAGTCTTGAGTTGGTTAATAATTAATATAGCGTGCTTCAAATGAAAACTGTTAAATTGGATAGTGCAAATTGGTACTGCTTGTGCAACATATAAAATTACTAAATTATTAAAACTCAATAGTTACAAAATTATATGTCTAAGTCTCCTTCTAATGACATGGTTCATCTATGAAGGTCATGTTTAACATCTATTGTCGTAGCAAATGTAAACTCCTAAATGCATTTATTGATAATCAATTGTTATTACAGATAGATTTATTGGAGATTTTAGGGCGTTTAGCACGTGAATTTATACTAAATCAAGACACAATCCCTCCCTCCTCGCATAATATGTATGTGATCTTTTAGTTTAACTCAACATCCCTATCATCAATATAGTTATTCAACTCTCAGATCATCGCAAGTGCAAAGGGTGTGGTAGCATATCTAGGTCATTCCCATAATACTAGGTAGAACTATCAAATTTATACCTTCGAAATTCACAAATCTCAGTCAAAATTTTGAATTTGGATTCTAACTAAACAAAGTGATAGCTAGACTTGAACTAATCTTAATGACCAAAACCATCTAGGGGTAGCCTCACATAATGATATAATTAAAATGGACTAAAGTCACAACTTTTTTTCAAAATGGACTAAATTAAACCAATTAAAATAGTCATCTCAATTCTCGTTAGATCTAAATTCAATTGAGCTTTGAGTGCAAGATTATCATAAGATCACCCGATTCATAATCCTTCCTTAAGCAATTATAAAATCAAGTCAAATCATAGCAATCCAATACCAATCTTTATATTTCAGTACCTTGATCGAATATCTAATATTCAGGCAAGAAAATGGCCAAAAATATCACAATACCAATCAAATCTCTGGATTAAATTTAAACCAAGCAAAGATTCAAGCATAACAAAATTTGAAATAGTAAAATAAATACGATTTAACAACATTTATATTGAAGAAAACACTCATTCATCATAAAAATCAATAAAGAAAAAATCTTAAATACATATCGTGATCCAAGGAAAGAGATAAAGAGAAAAGGAGTAGATAAGCACTTATTCTTGGAGACCCGCTTGACTATTTTTCAACCTTCACCTCTAGAAGCCTTCAAATTTTGCTTGGACCTTCTCTTGGTTTTTCTTCTGAATATCTTTGCTGATGGATGAGGATAGTGGTGAAGGATATGGATACCAAAAAGTCTAGAGAAAAACCCTTACACAATTGAAAGAAAATTAAATAGTTGCACAAATTCAACCTAACGCGCACCGTGCATGGTAACATGGGATGACTGTGTCCTAGGACAAGAGTCATGTTTCTCAACATGGCCAGGTCTCGTTCTCGATTGTCTCACGTGATTTCTTCTACTTTGCTGGCTTTGACCCATTTTGACATGTAGACTGTGTTGGGGACCACCAATAGGCAATTTTGGGTATTTTTTGAGCCTTCTAATCTTATTCTTTCATCCAACATACTCCCAAACCACTGCAACATTGGGTTTCGTTGATCAACATCTACACAGATGCACAAAAAATGTACCATAGCATGAAATAGAACAAAGGGCATCAAATCACCATACATGTACATTATCCCCTAAAAGTCAAGCACTAAAATACCCTCAAATGCCTACAAACTTGACATTCATCACTCCCCCATACTTAATGCTTTGCTAGGCCACAAGCAAAGCTAATCTCAAGACGACCGAAAAGGGCAGATGCATCAAGGATCAAAGGCAAACATCCTCTGGTTAAGCAACAAGTAGCATATCACAAACAAGAGTAACAATCAAGGGCAATCCATTAATAGTTCTCAAATCATTTTGAAATGAGAAGAAGATCAAAGTTTTCAAAGAAGTTAGAGACCACAAATCCAACATTTAACATAATCACCTCTAAAGAACCACAAAGCAAGACATGTAAGCACATGGAAAAGAACAAAGTTAAATGAATTAGTAGAACCTCTTTTTTAAGAAATGTGGATCACTCTCACTTATGTGTTTGAATAAGATATTGGCTCACGTGAGACTCGATCCAAAGATGTCATCTAACATATGCTTACAAAGACTCTTTAATTCTCTATAATTAAGAAGGTAATGTGCTCACGATAATCAAAAGGACTCTATATGGTTCTAATGGGGCTCAAAAGGTTACGTGAAGGAGGTGAACAAATTCTTTGGGACATGTAGAGCTAGTAGCCAAGTAAACTCTGGAGCATCCAGCAATGGACCAAACAACCATGAAATGTACGAACATCTAGAGCTTATCCACATAATAAACATACACCCCACGAATCAATAAGGATAATGAGTTGACGAAAGCTATATTCAAGATTCCAATTGCAATCACTTGTTCACATTTTTTTTTCTTTTCAATTTTTGTTTCCCCTTTTTTGTGAGTTTTTCTCTTTTTTAGGAAAATGGAATGAAAAATTCAACTAGAGATAGGCATGGAACTATCAATGTTCACCTCATCACCAAATTCGCATATAGGCATAGCCCATATAAGAGGTGCACATCCCAAATGTTCAACGCCATCAATTTGTCGATTAGCCAACCTACCAAAGCCACCAAAATTGCCCCTAAAATTGCACACGATAAGTTTGAAGTGATGCTCCATAAGGTTGACTTAGGAATATATATATGACCAAGAGCTAAAATGAAGAAATCATAACAAAGATAGACATAAGCTTAAAGGGGCTAGCATGTAACACATGGTTAGGCTATTTGGTTATGTGGCTTGAACAAGTCAAGAAATGCCTTTATCATATCATCAAATGCACATGCTTAAGTGGTTTTGAACAAGATTCCAGAAAAATTCTAGAGTGTAACATAGAAGAATCACTCTCATGAAGGAAAATGAGACTAAGTGTAATGATTAGTTCAATAAAAGATCAAGGTATCATGGGATATCTACCACACCTCATCTAGCTCGTAAAGGGAAACACATGTGCCAACATTGATGATAAGGACTCTTAAGACAATGTAGTTCTCAATCAAGCCAAGTGGGCTAATTTCAGTTTAGTTTAGGTAGTGGTTAATTAATATAAGGTGGTTTAGTTAATTACGTAGTTTTAATGTTTAATTAATTAGGATTAGATGAGTTTAGTTGAATTAGGTTGTTAAATTGCTTTAAATAATTCCACTTAGTTTAGATAATTAGTTTTAATTGTTTCGTTAAAAATGACCGAAATTTCACGTCTTCCCTGTGGACCGACCCTTAAGTACTACGACTGACAATCGAGTATTTGAGGTTTCTTTTCTTTAATTTAATTTTCCACCCCCCTCAAAATCACTCAACAATTTTGGCGCCGTTGCCGGGGATGACGGCATGAGATTTGGTCATATTTTTTTAGTTGCTTTCGTATTTGTTTTGTTTAGTTGTTATTTACTTAGTTATTTCTTGTTTCGTCATTTCAAACCTTCAAAAATCCAAAAAAATGAGAAATGCTTAAAAACTCAAAAACATTTGAAAATTTTGAAAACCACAAAAAAATTAGAAATTTCAAAAACAAAAAAAAGTGAAAAATTAAAAATCCAAAAAAAAATTGAAAAAACTTTAAAAATTTTCAAAATGCCAGTTTTCAGTTTCCCACAATATGAGCATGAATCTTTTTGGAGCTATTTATCGCGACTTAATGATTATCGTGTTCAATTGCATCAAACTTTTGAAAAATGGGAAATTTGTGAGGTCATTGTTTTGGGTCTAAATTCTGAATTCCGTGGTCATGTTGAGTCCATGTGCCCAGGGGGTTTGCTAAGATTGTTATCTAAAACTCAAGATGAAGTTTGGGATTTCTTTGAAAGATTAGCTTGGGATACTTACGAGTTTGAACAAGCTAAAAATAATTTTGGATACCCAACTTCCGATGAGTATGTTTTTCCTGCTAATCCTCCCCCCCAAGATCATTTTCTAAACCCATATGACCCGTCTTATTCTTACATGCCTCCTGTGCTGTGTGATTATTGTGAATCTCCTTATCATGATGTTTCTACGTGTCCTTATCGTGCTGCCTGTGCAAGACTTGAAAACAAAATTGATGATATGACTGATCAAATGATAGAGACCATGAAATTGAGAATTGTTGAATATTCTCAATGTTTTAATCAAAATAGAAAGACTTATAGTGAGCCTGACTCTAGGTTAGGATCTCCTGAACCTACAGTTAGTCTTACTGATGATTTTGCACCTTCCTATTCTACTAGGCCTGATTTGAATGAAAACATGTGTTTGCCTAGCTTAGAACAAGAAAGTGACCCCCCTAAGTCTCTATCATCAGATCTTACATCCTGCACTAGCTTACCTGAAAATGTCAATGATGAACAATCTGATTCTGATAGTGAGTTAGAAATTAGCATCATACCTGCAGTAGAGTTTCATGATTTGGATGATTCGAAAGATGTTTCATAGGAGTTGCATGATGAGATACCTGAACTCACTATGTTTGACTTTGATGATAATATTCTGCATGTAGAGCATGAATCTTTTTCTTGTGAGTTTGAGACCCATGGAAGTTCTAATGATGCTTTGTGTGCTGATTATGAGACATTTTCTTTTGATTCCATCCAAACTGACTTCCTTTTTGAATCTGGCAAGTCTGAGTCTGTTGAGTCTGAGATCATTGTTACTAAGAACTTTACTTTAGACCAGACTCTTGTGCCTTTTGATATTACCAGACTTGTGAAATTTGCATCCTCTCTTTGGCCTAAATTGCTCGTTCATGATAATCCAATTTCTAGGCCTATGACCTCACCACTGGCTCATTCTAAGTACGTTCATTTCATTCCTGAATGGGCCTAACTGTTTGATAAGTTGCAACGGGCCCTTACCTGTGCTTTATTGACTATATGGATGTACTCAATCTGGTTCCAACTCTCTGTTTTTTATAGTTCCTATGCTATTGAGAGTTGGGCATCCTTGTTTGATAAGCTGTTACGTGATCTAACGTGTTTTGATTTGAATAGCACCTTTTCAGCTTAATATGGAGTGGCTGATGCTCCATAAGTTTTATAGTTTGGGTACAACCTGTATCCAACCTGGTATGATCGTTCCACCCTTCTTTTCTCTTTATTTTCTTTTCTTCTTTTTCGTACTTAGTTGTATATATTTGGATTCTGTAAATACTTGTTCATTGTGAATATTTAGGGTTGTTTCATTTTGCTTCTTCTAGCTTAGCTTGTTTTAGTTTTTCCTTTGATTTTATGTTTGTTTAGTAATTTCATTTTTGTTTCATTTTTGTTTTTCTTTTCTTTTATTCTGTTTTAGATTTCTTTTGGTTTAGTTTTCAATTTAGTAGGTCTTTGATTTTTTGGTTTTGTTTTTGGTAAATATGTGTGTTTTCTTTGATTTTAGTTTTGCTTTTCATTTTCATTTTGGTTTTATTTTGTTTTTGGTTTTATGTTTTTGGTGGTGTTCTAGTTGTATATATTCTAGGTTTTCCGGTTGTTTAGTTATGGACTTGCTTTTTAGCGCCTTAATTCTCCCAATGAGGACATTGTGAAGTTTTGGTGTGGGAATGAGGTGCCATTTTTCAAAAAATTTTGATGATTTTTGTTGTTTTGGGGAACATTTGTACTATTTTTTTTATAAGTTTGAATCCCCTATGCTTTAGTTATTAGCTTGTATAGAAGTAGGATGTGCGTGATAAGTCTCCAACTTCGAATATGATAGTCTAAGCCCTAACTCTTGCCCCGTTCAATAAAGGTTGTGTTGTTCAGTCCTTATTCATTCTTTCATCATTATCTTTAGGTTTTAGGTTTCCATGAATGATTCTCCCATTAGCTTATAACATGATTACTTTGGAAAAAAAAATTGAAAAAAATTGTATTATAAATAAAGAAAAAAGAATAAAATTTGGAATGACAAGTATTCCTCTGAGGCATGCGTCACTAGGACCCTTTGAGACACGTGCTACTGGGTGTTACCCTTTGAGGCAATATTGCTACCGGGAAAACTTGCTTCCAAAATCAGTATAAGAATAATGTAGTTATGTTAACTAAGTGGGATTGAGTCTATTCTGGTAAATCTGAGTCCTGGAGAGGATGATACACTTGCACACAAACACCGGGATGGATTCAAAATCTTGATGTTCAATGAGGTGAAACAGTTAGTGTTTTGATGTCATTTAGAGGTAAAGGGCTTTGAAGTGCATTTTATGTATATACAAGTCAATAATTAAGTACATGGGTGATTTAGCTAATTAGGATTTGTGCATATGTTTCCCGAGTTTTGTATATATCAGTTTTGAAAAAAATCCAAAAAGATTTTTCTTTTATTTTTGGAATAATTTTGTGGGTATTTCACTTTGAAACCCTCACGAGAGCTCACTCGTCCACTTGGGAGTCCAAGGGGTTTAAAGGGCTTGTTGCATACGCTAAATGCAATCGTGATTCCTACGACAGTAAGTTAGGATTTTCTTTTTCTTATTTTTTTTCATTTTCTTTTAGTTAGTTTAGTTTGTTTTACTCGAAGACGAGCAAAATCTTGGTGTTGGAGTATTTGTTTGAACAAAAAATGTGCTATTTTTAAGGTACTTTTACACCTGATTTATGCTCGTTTTAATAATATTTTTAAGGTTTTAATAGGAGATTATTTTATTTTGCAGAATTTGAATAAATGCGAAAAAAGGGCTTAAGTACTATTTTTAAGGTACTTTTACACCTGTTAAAAATGATCATAAATCTCACGTCTTCCCAGTGGACCGACCCTTAAGTACTACGACTGACAATCGAGTATTTGAAGTCCCTTTTCTTTAGTTATTTTTCCACCCCCCTCAAAAACCCTCAACAATTTTTAACTAAAGAAAAGGCGCCAAAATTGTTGAGGGTTTTTGAAGGGGGGTGGAAAAATAACTAAAGAAAAGGGACCTCAAATACTCGATTGTCAGTCGTAGTACTTAAGGGTCGGTCCACAGGGAAGACGTGAGATTTATGGTCATTTTTAACAAAACAATTAAATTTAACTAATTAAACTAAGTGGAATTATTTAAGGCAATTTAATAACCTAATTCAACTAAACTCATTTAATCCTAATTAACTATTCTAATCCTAATTCAACAAAGCATCAAAACAACCTAATGACTAAACCTAACCTAACCTTTATATTGATTAACCAATTAAACCAAATTAAACAACTAAACTTGAAATTAACCATGGTTAAAAACTAACAACCTAATTATTTGTTATTCCAGAATTAACCTAATGCCAATTATGGTACTCGAGTAAGCAGTAGGGGAGGGGTTATAAATCAGCCGGTTCAAGTGAACCGGTCGGTTTATCTGAACCGGCAATGACAACCGAAGAACAAAAAAATGAAAATGAACTCAGCAACAGGGACTTGGGGAAAGCAACAGAACCAACCAAAGCGATTAACCAAAAACAGCAAAATCGAAAACAAGCAAAACGAACCAAAGCAAAACAATACCAGCACAGATTTAAGGGACGGGTAACATGAAATTGAAACAGGAAGAAAAGGCCAGTAAATACTCATAAGGCTTCAACTATCCAAAATTCAACCATCGAACAATCTAGAAACAGGGGAAGGGAGATTCGAATGAACTTCAATGAAATTGCAACCAACTTTGCGATTCACCAACAAAAATCCCAAATCAAAGCTTAATTAGACGAATTTGAATGCTGGAAACAACTGAAATTCGAAACCCTAACTTGTGAAATTCGAACCCTAATTCGAAATCGAAATCAAAGAACATGAATGTGAAATTTGAGGCTAAATAAAAGCTAAAACTGAAATTAAACAAAACTTAAACCTAACTAGCCTAAAATTACCTAAACCTAATTACCTAGTCTAGCTCTAACCTATGCTAACCTAACCTGCTCTTCAATGGCGTCCTCTTGCCTTTATACCTGAACCTTCGGATTCTCAGCCCTTCGATTTACTGGTGTCGTGGATGGTGGTGATGAAGGACAGCAAAGGGTGGTGTACATGGCCTGGTGGTGGATGGGTTCTGAGTTGGTGGAAGTCGAAACTGTGGGCTGGTGGTTTTTGGTTTCGTGGATTTGGGAAAACCATGGGTTTGCGTGGTTTCTATGGGTAGAGAGGGAACGGGGTAAGAGTTTGGTGAACGGGGTAAGAGAGAGAGAGAAGAACGGGGTCAAAGGAAGCAAGGGCTCGGTTGCGGCGAAGGGTTCTGGGGTTCGAAGAGAAACATAACTGCAAGAGGAGAGAGAAAATGTGAGAGGAGGAGGGGGTGTTTTAAGGGACCGGTTCAAGTGAACCGGTTGGTCGAACCGGCCGGTCCGGTTCAGCTGGACCAGTCTGGTTTTTTTTTATTTTTCTCTTCTTTCTTTGGCCGGTTTTTTTCTGGAATTTGGCCCGGTTCTTCAACCTCCAACATTTCCTCTATTTTTCTCACTTTTTTCGCCATTTAAGCCCTTTTTCGCATTTATTCAAAATTTGCAAAATAAAATAATCTCCTATTAAAATCTTAAAAATATTATTAAAACGAGCATAAAACAAGTGTAAAAGTACCTTAAAAATAGCACATTTTTGGTTCAAACATGGGCAAAACAAGAAATCGTTCATAACACCTTCCCAAAATTTTGACACCAAAGGGGGCTACACTTCAAAAGTCAATCAAACCTACAAAGGCTTCCATGCCTTGAGAATGATCATTAGAGGTCTTTTTTTTTTTTGAAATGCAAGCCTACCTAAATGCAAACCTAAACTTGCAACTAACTGACCTATATGTAAAATGTAAAAGGAATTTAACGTGCTGTGCAAAAATCTAAATGCGACACATACAAGAATAATGCCTTGCTAATTAAGCCTAACTAGGACACAAAACATTAAAATAGCCCTCTTATGTGCTTAGACAATATGTTACCCTCAATCCAAACATTTAAGGGAACAAATGATTAATGGGGAAAAGGATTATGCAAAATCACACACCAAAAATATGCAAAAACAACGGGGAGAAAAATACAAGGGAAAAAGGAAAAAAACAATAAGTTACCTCCCAAGCAGCGCTTCTTTAAGGTCTCCAGTGGGATCTAACATTAGTCATCCATTAGAGAAGGAAAAACTAGTAAGAAAGGGTACTCTACAACATACATCTCTGCCTCGTCTCGGACCTCAAAATCAAATCTTTACAAAAAAAGCAACCTCCAAAGGTAGAGGGGATGGATGTCCTTCCAAAACGTCAGATACTTCCAAGTAGTTTGGTCCACATAGGCAATCATCGTGGGGTGGACACTATCAGATAAGCCACTATCATAATATCCACATTTGATCTACCAATCGATGTCCTAAATATTAACACCATCTAAGGCAAACAAAGAAAATATTATGTGCTAAAGCGGCAACAATCACTTAAACAACCCTTATTAGAAAGAAGAGCTCAATCTTGGCACTGTTTGGTGGTAAGTGTTCAATCAATTAAAATTTAATACCATCGAGTCCATGGCCCTCAAGAGACTTATAATAGAAAAACATGAGGATCATTTGGACATATCACAATTGACTCTAGAATCTCATTAGAATCTAACGCATCAACTCTACAACAACCAAGAGAAGAGGAAGAGTCATGATCCTTAAAGAAACCAACCTTCACAAGATGCTCACCTATATCAGAAGAAATTCTCCGTCCTTCATATTCATTTTGCGCCCTGTAGAGGCCAAGAAAGGCTTCCCAAGAGTGACTTGGATGCAAGCACCCTCAGCCATGTCCAGTATTACAAAGTCCACTAGTGCACAAAAATCACCCACCTTAATAATGGCATCCTATAAGATACTCAAAGTGTATTTCACATAATGGTCTGCTAAGTGAATTGAAATGGTTGTGGCCTTCAACCGCACTAGGCCAAGTCTATTACAAATAGAGTAAGGCATTAAAATCACACTTGATCTAAGGTCACACAAAGCCTAATCAATCCTTGCATTCTCGATCATGCATGGGATAGAGAAACTATGAGGACTCTTAAGCTTTGTGGGAAGCTTGTATAGGACCATGAAACTACACTCGTTACATAAATTTATGGTCTTATTCTCATCAATTTTCTCTTTTTAGAGAAGATGTCTTTTAGAAACTTTGCCTAAGTGCGCATTTGGGACATATTGCCCGTGAAAGGATTGTTTACATGCAATTTCTTAAGAACATCAAGAAACATCCCAAATTGAACGCCGAGCTTGGCCTTAACGAATCTTTGTAGGAGAGAAAGGTAATAGGTCGCATCATGTCAGGTTCGTCTTTGTGACATATTTAAGGGGTTAGATACCTGCAACCTGAACCTAACATATTTAATAGAGGGGTTGAGTTTAAATGAGTATATCAAAACCTAACCTGTTTATACATGGGTTAAACATGTCAAGTTTGAGTTACCAAATTACCCAATAAGTTCTTTAATAGAACACAATTCTCAACAGAGAAAAACCTAAATAGTAAATGGCCTATTTTCTAACTTCTTAGGCTATACGTCTTCCAAATGGCAAAATTACACCTAGTTAACAGCAACAAACTTGTAACATGCCCAAGCTCAACAATCAACAACACCACTTAAGTGTGAATATTATGGACTCAAGGATAGAAAGTTCAACATAAAAAAGAAGTTAAATTACAAACCATCAAGTTCACGTAAAAATCAGCACCAAAATTACAACATGCTTCAATAGTCTAAGACTTAATAGACAATAACAAGAAGTTCGTATTGCCTAAATCACACAACCAACCTAATTACAAATGTTGTCCACAAAAGAGAACTTAAAGGCTAATTCTGCCAAGAAGACTTTTGTGTAACTCCAATCCCAGTCTCACTTTTGGATGCAAGATAACTTTCTTTATCATCATGTAAGTTCGTCTTCATCACATCTCCACAAAATCATCCAAATTGAATTGGATTGTTGTGAGTCATAATGCAAATGGGCAAAGAAAGCAAAAGAGTGGAAAACACAATATTAGTTGAACAACTACAACCAATTGTAAAAGGTAGAAGATACAAATTGAAAAGAGAGCTAAAAATAGAAAGAAACATAACCTTGTTTCCCATATAGCCACTCGCTTACGGAAATCATGGATTCAACTATTTGTGGCCTAAGCAAGCTGCGATATGCATCAAGCATTCTCCCCCAGGCATTAAATGTCAATTCAGATGCAACAGTAGATGGGAAAATGGACAAACCATCTCTTGCCATTTGGGAAAGCAGGGGAATCGAAACTTATTCTCCTTCCAAAAGCCAAGAACATCATAATTCTCACCATAGGGCAATTATTTCTCCTCCAAATAAAACTCCAACTTCAATTTAGCAATAAATTTAAACACATCATATGAATATTGATCAAAGCCCAAAAAAAAAACAACAACAAAATTTTAGAAACAAAAATGAAAACAAATAAAATTTGTATAAATAATTACTTGTTTCCTTTTAAAAAAAGTATACCTCCATCGACGGGTTACATTAGATCCTTCTTCCATATTAGATTATTCAACATTGCTAGAAGACAGGTTAATGGCTGAACATGACCCTTTTGTGCTCTTGGAATACTCACTAAATAAGGTAAATACCTTGTCTTTCAACAAAGACAACTCAATCTCTTGACGAACCCCATAGATCCCCTTAAAAGTTCGTTCAATAAACTGAAACTTAAATCGAGGATTTAAAATGGTGGCAATAGCCATTACAATGCTAAATTCTATAACGTTAAAATTCTTAATTATATAATTAGTCTTAATTAACTCATAATTAGTGGTCAATATAGTGATAGAGCTAAGGTTAGGGTGTTACTACCATCCTGAGGAGGATAAGCCTTAGTTAATTTACATAATATAAATATTATAAGGAACTTTAGTATACATAAAAAACCAATTGGAGCACAACTTAAACATACCCAAACTCAACTAAAAGTGTAGCAACCCACAAAGCGTATATTTCGATGAACCTTAACTATAAGAAATGTCACTGTGAGCTTGTGTAAACTTCTTTGACTATTTCCTTGCTTATTTGCCATTGCTAGGGAAGGACTTCATAGTTAATTTACTTAAAAATGTAAAACACAAAATTATTCGGGTAATAAGCTAAAACTCAATATGTTTACTCATATGCTATAAAGATAAAAATTCATTCCCCATTGAGCACGTGCATTTCCATTATTTTAGTTCAAAATGTTGAAAGGAGAGCTGATTATATTAAAACTATTATTGATTATTATATGAAAGTGGAACACAAATTGATGAGTTCATATTGAGACATTGCGATCATTGAATAATGTGTACACCTCGTAGGCCGATCGACAAGCCGCGCATGTGAACTCAAGGGTCTAAGTGCTTATAATTGATAATTGGTAGGGTCCACTTGATTATGTGGCAAAATAATGCCTAAAAATGATTCTTTAAATAATTGTATATTATGGCAATTTGATATTCATAAAAATATGTCAAATTTAGAAAGGTACATGCAATAAATGTATCTGGATTTTTAAAATCTTTATCCCTATTGTAAAAGAGATTTGTTTGTGGCTCAATGATGACAAAAGTGGCATCGGTTCTGTTTCAAATTGATCTTTCATTATTATTACAGTTTAGTTAGTTTTTGTTATTACAATCTTGTTAAATAATCATAACCTAACATGGCATTTTTCTTAATTACTACATTCCCATTATCATTTAATTAGGCTCACAAATAATCAAATAATCAAATTTTCCATGAATTCTTAAAGTCATTTCATTAGGCCCTTCTTTTATTATTAGTATCATTATCATCATAATTATTATAATAATAATAATTATTATTATTATTGTTGTTGTTGTTGTCGTTGTTGTTATCATTGTCATTGTTGTTGTTGTTACTATTGTTGTTGTTGGTGGTGGTGGGGGTGGCGTTGTCAGGTTTATTATTCTTACCGCTACTGTTATGGGTATTGCCATCATTATACTATTGATAATATTATTTCAATTCCAATCCTTCATCAATCCTCTACTAATTAAAGAGAAGTTATAAGCCCAATTTATGGCTTAATTTTATTTTAATGTAATAGCTATAAGTTTTTGAGCCAAATAGAGAAGATATTAATTTCAAGTATATTTATTTTCATAAAAACTTGGGTAGATTTTAATTATAATTGCTTGTGTAAATTATACATGAATAGGTCATTTGTAACCCACCTAAACATATTTCAACTTTAGTCACCCACTTTGGGTAACATTAACACTTAAATTTTGTCATTAACAAAATCACAACCTTTCATCCATGCTATGTTGTCAAATCATTATTAGAATCAATCCTTTATATAGCTTTCAATTAATAAGACACTCAAATAACATAATAAATTTTTCCAAATCAACTCCTAACTTATGACTCATTAATTTATTTTAAAATCCCCCCATAAGACGTTATCTGCGTCCTTCCTCCTTACTTCAACCCCAAGCTCTGCTCCACCTTTCAACTCTTCAATGGAAATAACTTCAGAACCACATATCAACTTTTAATTCCTTAAAAAACATAACCAAAACCCTTTAAATTCAACTCAATCAATATCCATGAGCTCAATTTATCAACACATACTCAAAATTCACTCCCTTTATGATCATCCATAGATACCCATACATCTGGCACCAAAATCCAACGTTGTAAACTTGATGTTGAGTTATTATATTCAAGTTTTGATGATAACAAATCCAAGTGTAAAAATGTGTCCAAGTAGTGTTGCTCCAAACATGATCTGCAAACAGGCCTAACTGGTGTTTGTAATCTTTACTGTGTTAACTGGTTTGCTACATGTGAGAACAAGTCCTTAAAACAGGTTTTAAATTGGTGATTCTACATTAAGTCAAGAACATCTTACAGTTGGTTGTAAGGCATGTTCACAGCAGCTTTTCTAGCAATGCAAAGAACAACTCCAACAAACAAGGTAGCCTTGATGTTCCCAGCAGCTTCTCTAGCGATGCAAAGAACAACCCCAGCAAACAAGGTAGCCTTGATGTTCACAGTAGCTCTACGGATCTTGGACAAGATTCAAACAAGAAGTCTTGGGTATTTAGGCTTTATTTATTTAGACTCTTGTTAATATGCCAATATTGAAAAAGCTTTTTAAACATCTCTTGAATCGGTATTTGCGCTAAGTGCTTCAGAACACCAGACTGCGAACAACCCTGCAAACAGGGTGCCTAGGGTGTTTCTGACCTAAAGTGGCCATACCCGATTATCCTTGAAATTTTTATTTCGGTTGGCCAAAATCTCCAGAATATTTTCAAATGTTATTCTTCTGGAAAATATATTTCTTGAATATATTATGGGAGATTTGGGAAAATAGATTTTGGGAGATTTGCCAAAATTGGAAGATTTTCTCTGCCCATATCTTCGGATGTGATAAAGTTTTTAAAATGCTAAAGATTTCTGGTTGCCTTACTTAAAGCTTACCCACGGCTATAAGGAGATAAAGGTTATCTCTTAAGATAACAAATCCCTTAGATTTTGGGAAATGTTTTATCACTAGCCGTTGGGAGTTTTTTCTCTTGAAAAATCACCTTCCAAACTTAGGTGATTTCCTTTCCTCTCCTTGGTTTTTGACCGTTGGAATTTATGGTTAAAAACAGCTCTGTTTTCACTGAAAAGGAGATAGACAAATACTGAGCTATAGAGAGAAGAATGCAAAAAGGAAATCTTGAAACACAACATTCCCAAAAGGCAAAATTTCAAAAGAGGTTTTTCTAGTGAAAAGAATTTTTGAGCTTCACTTGAGAAAAGAAAAACCAGTTCAAGTTGTGTTTAAAGCAAGCTTTTAATATATTGGCATAATAGGATCTTCATTTGTACCTTACATCTGCTTAGTGAGAAGCACCCCAGTAAGGTGTTTTTGACCTTGATCTCAGATCAGTCAAAAGTGAGTGAGTGTGTCCTAGTCGTGTGGACTTTGGACGTGTCCAATCTGGTGAGATTTGGACGTGGTGTAATCTGCCTTGAGAAGGAGATTACGTGGTTGCAAGTTGTAACAAGGTGTGTTACATTTGTAACGAGTTAAGCCCGGTTATAGTGAAGTGGTTAAAAGCCTACACGAGGTAGGTCGTGGTTTTTCACACCTCAGTTGGGCTAGAGGTGTTTTCCACGTAAAAATTGTGTGTGCTTTAATTCTGCATTTATCTTGGTGATTTTCGTATTTGCAATATCTGAAAACACCCCCTACAAACAAGTCAACAGGGTGTTCGTCATCTGAGAACAACCTCAGTCAGGGTGTTTATTACTTATAACGCGAAAATCAGACACCACAATTCACCCCCCCTCTTGTGGAAGTAGACTCATAAATCTAACACTTGAAATTCACATCAAATAACATTTATGTAATGTTAAAGGGCATAGAGGAGAAGATGAGGAAATCAAGGCTCAGATGGTTCGGCCACGTGAAGAGGAGAAGTGTGGCCGCCCCAGTGCGAAGGTGTGAGAGGTTGTAACAGAGGGAGGGGTAGACCGAAGAAGAGCCTAGAAGAAGTGGTTAGAGAGGACCTGAGAGTTGTCGGTCTGACGGATAACATGGCTCAGGATAGGAGGCTGTGGCGGGACAGGATTAAGGTCTCTGATTGTAGGGGACCGGCTCCGTAGGGAGCAATAGCTTAGGCTGTGTGGGGCGGGTAGGGTTTTTTTGTTTTGCTTACCTGCAGGTCGTACTTTTCTGGGATGTGACGGCAACAAGCGCCCCTGGTCTGTTGAGGTATGTCTCTGCTCCCTCTTTATTTGATATCCGGAACCTTTTCTCTTCCTCTTTCTCTCACTCAGTAAATGGTTTTTGCAACCGTTTTCTCTATAAACCTTTTTCACAAAACTGTTTTGTGGGTCTTATGGAATCAACCTCTCTATGGGTAGGAATATCAGTAGAGGTAAGGTTGCCTACAGCTGGATCTCCCCAGACCCCGCGAAAGCGAGACCCATACTGGGAGTTTGTTGTTGTTGTTGTTGTTGTTGTTGTTGTTGTTGTTGTTGTTATAATGTTAAAGGGCATAATTTTTAGCTAATTCAAGAAGAAATTGATGAAAACAATTGAAGAAGAACTTAAGCTTCACCTTGCAATTGCTTAAGAAACAATCAAAAAAGCCAGGAAGGTGACGGAGGGTGTTAGTGGGAGTTGTTGACAGTAGCCAGCAGTGCAGAAAGGCAGTGGTAGATTGAAACAAGGGTCATGCCATACTTAGAGGGGAAAGGAAGAAGATTAAGAAATAAGAGGGGCTTGGCTTCTCACTTAATCTTTGTTGGATTTTTTTATTTATTATTTTACCTTTGTCACGTTCATAAAAAAACAAGCTTATCCCACTTAAAAATCTGAAGAAGTTGGGCTTTGTTTGTGCCGGTTCTTTGCATTTTACCCAAAATAAAAACACTCAATGCAACTCGATATCCATTTTACTCACATTTTGTTTTTAGTAATTTGCTAAAGAAAGGTTGGGATTTATAACTGGTTTTCTTGGCTAATTTTTAAACAGATAGAGGGTAATGAGAATTTTCTAACCAAAAGTTGCGTAATGTGAAATTTAGTCACATTTTATGATCGATTTTCACTCCACTAAAAAATCAGTCATAAATTTCAATATTTCAAAATTTAACACATTTTTTCCTTTCTTTTAACATTGAGAATGATTTTTTGACCATAAAAAAATTAAATTGCGGCCATGAAATTGGTAAAGTAACCAAAAAACCCTTAGTTGTCTAACTCCAAGTTTGAACCTCTCTCCCATATTTCCCATTGAACGGTGGTTGTTCTCCATCGTTCTGCACCCCTCCCCCAAATCATGGCCCCTCTCAGTTCTCACTCTCTACCTCTCGCACCCCCAATTATAGCTACTCAATCCCATTGTGGTTGTTTTCTCTACATCCTATTTCAGCTCTAGCACTAGCTAACGATAAGATCTGCTCTACTGTTTGCTTCTCCTTCTTCTGCTTCTTCTTCTTCTTCATTTACTTCTTTTGTGAGAGTAAATATCCTTTAAACAACTTGTTTTAACTAGCCCACCGAATGTAATTTGCTAGGAGTAAGCATGCTTTGCATTCTGATAAGTTTAAACTAGATTAGAGGTTCCCTCATTTGTGAGGAACCTCCTTTCCAGCTTTGCAGTAGGGTGGGGACATGTATTTATGCTTGCTTGCTTGCTAGCTTATTGTAATCAAACTTGAATTTGCATGAATGAAGTTGAGCTTTGATTATTACACCCGAAACTCTCTTTTGGCTTATCCTTGCTTATGGCGAGTAAGCTGGTGATCTAGTTAGAGTCTTAACTCCTGTTTGGTGATGTTTCTGTATCCAAAGGGTGTTTAAAGGCCTAATTACATTCTTGGTGGTGTTTCCATTTCCAAGAGTGAAAGGAATTGGCATTTGGGTGCTTGAAGATTGAAAAGTCATTGAAGAACCTCCGTAGTAGCTAAGCTTTCTCTTCCTTTTATCTCTTCTCAGAGTCTTGTTAATTTGATTTGGATGTTGTTTAGTTTGAACATGAGTGAGTTGTTTAATTTAATCTAGGGATTTTCTTGCTAAAGTATTGATGTTGGATCCTAATTTTATCACTTGTGCTCAATTTACCCTCAAATGGTTTTATTCTAACTTGTGATTGAATCGATGTGAGTGGGTTTTGCTAGATTTTCTTACATATATTAAAGAGTTAAGCAAATTATCGAAAGAAGAAACTCAGTATTGGACCTACAAGATTGAACTCGACTTAGTAATCCTTGAAAGAGAGTTGCATGTTGAGAGCAGACTTTAGCAATCAAAACCTATAACCTAGACCAAAACGAGTATATTTGAAAGAATAACAATCATATTAGTATAGGTAATTCGGTTTATTTTGAAAGAAGAGATCAAATTAAGTTAGATTGCATTCCTTTGAATCATCCAACTAGAAAGGGCACATGCTAAATCCAAAGATCCAATTCTTCGTTAGGCAAATCAAATCCCTACATGCTTTACTTTGATTGAGTTCCCAAAAAAGCCAATTAGCGTAGTTAAAACAACCCACTGAAAATTTGTTCACTTAGCATTTTTAGTAGGACAAAACTCAATAGATTGCATTAGTCATTAAGGACAATATTTAATCTAGACTACAACACCTGTGCACATGCCGGTTGTGTCAAGTTTTTTGTCGCTGTTACCGGGGACCAAAATTATCAACTATTAAGTTAATCATAAGAATCGACAAAGCACTTTTCTTTTCTTGTTACTTTTTTCTTTTTCGATCACTTTGGTAGCGTTTGTGTTGGTGGTTGCAAGAGATTTTCCCTTTCTATACGAAGTCCATTTTCGTATGAACCTGATCTAAAGATTGAAAGGATTTTCTCTTTAAGGAGGAAGAAGCAAAGGCTAGAGCAGCAAAGACCCAAGGCCTAGCTCACATACAATGGCAAATGGCATAGGAGATCGATGAAGGACACTCTAGGATTTTGCTATCCCAACAGTCCAAGGCACTAATTCTAATATTGCCTGACCGACTATGGAAGCTCATAACTTTGAGCTCTAACACACACTCATCTCTATCGTTCAACAATCTCAATTTGGAGGTGCCCTAATGGAGGACCATACTCTTCGCCTCCCGGACTTTTTAGAGGTGTGTGACACATTGACCTATGTCATTCACCTTTGCCTATTTCCCTTTCCATTAAAGGATAAGACATGGGTATAGCTCCATTCTTGCCTCCGAGATCCAACAAAACTTGGGATGAGCTCACTAGGCCTTTCATGCTAATTTCTTCCCACCTAGCAAGACAGTAAGCTTGAGGAACCAAATCACGACCTTTGTTCAAAGGGTCAATGAGACGCTCTACAAGGGGTAAGAGTGATTCAAGGGCTTATTGCATTTGTTCCCTCACTATGGGCTTCAAAAATCTATGATCGTACAAATGTCCTACAATGAAGTTACTTAGCCGGTACGATCTACCATTGATGCAATGGTGGGTGGCACTTTGATGAACAAAACAGAGGATGAAGCCTATAATTTGATTGAGAAGATGACACTCAATAACTTCCAATGGTCCAGCGAGAGAGGCCAACCCAGGTGGGTTAGAGGTAAGCTTAAAGTTGATGCACTTACTTTACTGTCTGCTAAAGTAGATGTTATAACTCTAAGATTTGATCGTTTGAATGCTAATGCTATGAATTCAAGTGCCCATCCCCATGTGAAATTTGTGGTTCCGTTGATCATTTGACTATAAATTGCTAAGTTGGGAGTTCGATTGCCCAAGACGCTAGTGACCAAGTAAACAAGTCAACTATAACCCGAGATCGACCAATGACCCTTATTCCAACACGTATAATCGGGGTTGAATGAATCATCCAAATTTCTCGTAGAGGTCTAACCCTTCCAATATGCCCCAAATGAATGCTAGACCACCCCTGGGTTTCAAATACCTCCCTTTCCCCAACAAGCTGTCTCACCCACTAGCGAAACTTACGGTCGTAGGTCAGCTCAGATACCATCTGTAACACCTCGACCCCTACCCAGGTTACGAACATTATGAGGAACGACTTCAACTAATCACTACAAGTCTTTTTGACGTGTTTCGTTCTCGCTCACACACTTCTTGTGAGACTTCCCAAGAGGTGACTTATCATAAGATTTATCCACAACAAAGACGTTTAACTGTGCAGTTCTTATGAGTGGACTTCCTGAAAAGGAAGGTACACCTTTAGTGATATAAGTAGTCACTTTGATCCTTTTAAGCCACATTCGGGGTATTACAATCTCGGCCGTCGCACCACCTGCTTGTCGCCACTCCCTCCTCCTTGTGTGTAAGTGTGGCTAGGGTATGAAAACCCTAGCCCAATCATCCACTTTTTCTAAAGTTCTTCATGAATTCTCATGCTTTGATAATGGATCTGAATTCTTCTATATCTTCTATAATCTTCAGATTCAAGTATTTGGTTTGAGGAATCAAAATATCCCCAAGGTCTCTCATTTTCCTCTCAAACTCGCTTTTAAGGTAAAAGTCAATTCTTTTAACCCTCCTCATATCATGGCTTGGGTTAGATTATGAATTTGAGTAGCAGTGAGTAGAGAGGACTTAGCATGAATGTGCTATGGAAGGTTCGGGGAAAGAATGAATGAATTAGAGACTAGAACATAGTGAATTAGCGACCCTGTTGTAACCAGAACATAGGGTGACTTTAGGGGATTATTGGTAATTATTAGTTTGTCTAAAAATCATGAAATTTGTATGGTTGATAGACCTATGATTCCTCTGACATTAAAATTTTGAATCATGCAATTGAAGTTATGATGAGGGAGTAATGATCAAAATACAACTGTACAATCTGGCCTACACTGGGACAGTTAAGAAACTTGGCTAAATTTGAATTAGTTAGACCTAGAATTTTGTAATGACTCCAAAACAAAAGTTCCAGTACACAAACTAACCTTTATAGAATGGGCCAAATCTCCGAAGTCTGACATTGGGAGCGAGCGTTATAGCATATGGAAGTTCGTTGTAAAATCTAACCATATTCTGCACAGTGCACAAAAAGAGGAAAATAGTCGCATAAATATTCTAAAAGCACCAAAAAAAAATTATTTGGAGGGTCTAAAATGGTAATTAGGCATAAAAATACGATTTAGGGAATTTATAGGCCATAAATTATATTACACAATGTTGGGCTAATGACTAAGGCTAATTGAAACCACTTTTGGGGATTTTCATGCGCCCAAGTTAGATATTCGAGCTCAAGCTTAGGTGCTGCTTTCAACCAGGAAACAATCATGCTCTAACTCTCCTGAACTTCCCTTATAAAATCTATCTTGGAAGTTGGTTTTCATATTGATTAAATTGGTGTTCGGGGAAATTTGGGTGAATGAATGGTTGTCATAAGATTTCTCGGTTATTATTACAATTGGCATGAAATTCTTGCTTTTCATGGCCAAACCTTTAATACCCTATTATGACCATGTTTCTTTTATGGTTTTGGACTGCGTTGGGCTGGGATGGGCTAAATGCAAGTTGAGCATATGACCTATCGTAAGAGTAAGAACCAAGTGGATGAATCAGGAGAGGCGAGGGAAGTTCACTCCTAATTGTAAGAAGTCCTTATGGCCTTCCCCGGGTGATTTCATGCATGGTTAGTAGCCATGTAACACCTTATGAATGGAGTGGGCCAGGTTATCGGTAATCGTCCAATTGACGATAGGCCATGATATGCATAAGCGGCTGTAGTAAAACCAACTGCAGGCCATGAGACCTACTGAGGTCGCTTGCCCTTTTATATGAATTTATGGTTTGGATTGGGAATGGTTGGTTGCTTTTTGTTCAGATTTTCTATTTTTCCCAACCCCTCAACTGTTTGAAATGAACTTTAAGTGTGTTTGACAGTTAGGGGCGGTTGTTGCTGAGTCAGTCTCACTTTTTAAAATGCTTTGTTTTCAAGTGAAGATTCTGAGCATAGGAATGGGAAATCTATTCAGAGCGAGGCTGCTTATTCATAGGATTTATGACTTGTGTTTGGAATAATTTTCATTTTGAGTAGACATTTGGTTTTAGACTTGTATGTTGGACCTAAGTTGTGATTAACATAGCATTAACCATTCATTAATGATGTTCACCTATGATACTCAGCCTTGTATTTCCTAACAGGGAATACAACAATAATGCCCTATTAGGTTATCCACTGTCGTGTAAGTTAATTATTAGTAATCAACTGGAATTAGAAATTTCAGGGTGTTACACTTAAGAAGTTAGATGTGAATGTTCCTTTCATTGATGATTTCTTTGAAACGTCTTTATATGCCAATTTTTTGAACGAGATCCGCTCCGAAAAAAAGGAAGACTGATGTGCATGAGACTATATCTTTAGCTGAGAAGTGAAGTATTGTTGTTCTAAGTCATCTTCCTGCAAAGCTTAAGGACCCCGGTAGCTTCTCCATCCCTTGCTTGATTAGAAATTTGAGCATTGATAGGGCTTGATGTGATCTTGGTTATAGTGTGAGTTTAATGCACTATTCTATTTTCAAGAAACTTGACCTAGAGGCATTGAGACCCACCGCCTTTTCATTGCAATTAGTAGACTATTTTGTGAAGTACCGTTCGGGTATTTTGGAGGATGTCCCTATCAAGATGAGTCATTTTTATGTGCATATGGACTTTGTAATTCTTGATATGGTTGAAATTGCCCGCATCCATATCATTCTTGGGAGGCCCTTATTCGTCACTACATGTTCCAAAATAGATGTTAAGGGGGGGAAGGTTGACTTTTGATGTGGGAGGCCACTGTGTTGAATTTGGTTTGTTTAATGACTAAGACTCTTCTCCCTCTTCATTTGCTTGTTCTGCATGTGATGTGGTTGTCTCTGATGCGTTTAGGGAGTCATTTGATGTTTATCCAAATGATACTCATTAGCTTGACTATGTGTCTACTGAGGGTCTTGGACTTGATTATGCTAAGGTGGATTTGGTTGTCAATTTGCCACCTAGCATCGCCAAAGACAAGCGCTATGCTTTTAATGAGGGTTCTTTGAGTGATTGTTGTAGGTTTACACGAGTATTGACGTCTTTGCCCCCTTTAGGCGAAGTTGAGTATGACTTTGATATAGGGGTTGAGTTCTGTAGTGGCCCATTTGATGGTGTCCACTACATGATAATTTCATTTGCAGGCTGCACTGTTTGGCATTATTTGATACTTAAGAAAAACCTATAGGCCATCCACTTGAGGTGGTTCCTTCTCTTGTAAGGTTTTGACTTTGAGGTTCGTGACAAGGTTGCAACATGAGCAATGACATCCCCTTCCTCATTGGTCATTCCCCTTTTAATAAGATGATTGGACAAAAGCCGAGTTGTTGACCCTAAAAGAGTGTTTATTGGGAGGGAACCCAAGTATTTTATTATTTTCTGTCCTTTTGTATATAAATTCTACAGTGTGTTCATATTGTGAAAAAGAAAGAAAAGAAGGGAAACACATGAAAAAAAAGGAAGGGAACACACATGAAAAAAAGAAGAGAATCAAGGTTAGAGATAGTGAGCCAGTCACCATCATGGTCTAAGGGTAGTATTTACCACGGATCGTGATGTAGCTACCACATAAAAAAGAAATCAAAAAAATGTTTTGGCAACAGCCACCACAGGCTATCCGTGGTGAGCTACTGTAGCCCGTGGTCAAGGGTTTTGACTGCGATGACCCTTCCACACTTTTTTCTCCACTATGACACACTCTTTCTCTATGTTCCTCCTTCTCTCTCTAAAACCTTGATTAACAAACCTCTAAAACTTTCACTTCTTCCACCATTTTCACCAAAATTCTCACAAAATATCTCCATTTTCATCCCATTCATCTTCCTATCTCTAAACTTCCCTCATTCTCACTGAAATTTTGCAT
Organism: Selenicereus undatus; assembly: GCA_017589665.1. Lineage (NCBI taxonomy): Eukaryota > Viridiplantae > Streptophyta > Magnoliopsida > Caryophyllales > Cactaceae > Selenicereus > Selenicereus undatus. Next base: position 49,671,990 of record JACYFF010010365.1, on the reverse strand, counting down.
TCTTCTTCTCTGTCAAGCCTAACCTTTACCTCCATCTTTGACCTTTCCACATTAACATCTTCTATTACCTAAATTCTTCATTGTTTTTATTCACATTCATCCTTTTTCCACTCCATTACCAAAAACCTTCTCCATTCCTCTATTTTCGATCTTTTCATGCAACTATCCTCCACTATTGAGGATTCCTTCCACACCTTACCCATTTCACCCAAATTCCATTCATAGACCTTACATGGCACCAAAGAAGAAGCTTAGGAGCACCTAAGGAGAGGGTACATCGAGCCAAGCACCACAACGAGCCATAAGGACCTCCCGCACATCGACCAATGCAAGGACTCAAGGTAATGCCCCTTGCCACCTTGGGTTAACTCATCATGATTATATTGCTTATTATAATTGCTTCAGTAGTATAGTGGTAGTAGCTACTCATTATTATGATGAGAAATTGTTGAGTAAATTGGGGTTGTCGAACGATATTAGATGGTTATTTTTAGGGGGTGGCATGGGCCAATTTATTGAGATGAAAGACCCCACCTATAAGGACCTAACCCTTGAATTCTTAAGTACCTTGCATGCCGAGCTCACTTGGGGTCCTCAATGTCAAGTGGGATATCCTTTATTTTATTTGTATAGGGTGTTTTATAAATTGAACCTTAGTGCCTTGAATGATATGTTTGGCTTTCCACCTAGTTTGGACTTGCCATGGCATCAAGTCCCCCAAGAATTTCACTAGAATGCTTTTTGGGATGAGATTTTGGGGGCTTATATGTACAACAGTAGTACTTGTAAAGGCACTCTTATTAGGAACCCTTATATATGGGTGGCTGAGTGCATGCTTTCTTTTGGTGTTTTTGCTAAGGACAATAGTGCAGCTATGAGTATTGCGGGTAGGACAGTTTTTGGGGGACTCATCACCTCCACTACTCGGTCTTTGGAAGTTAAGCCTAACCTAGAGGATAGGATTTTTACATCCGAGTGGCTTGGTAAAGCTGCTCTTAAACAAATGAAATTTTATAAGGTTGAGGCTGGTCGTTTGTGTTGGATATTTCCTGGGAACCAGCTTTTCCTGCTTTGCAATGTTAGCCGGACCACCTTGCTTCATTGGACTAACCTTTCATGGTTACCTGGTGATGCTGACATTGTCCATCTTGTACCTCCTTAACCCCCACCTACTTATCATGGTGGCCCTAATTCTTCCCCCCAATCTTCCTCCCATAATTATGAGGAAGTTCAGGCCACCCTTAGGTCTATTCTGAAATGGCAAGTCTTCCAAAGAGCATATGTTGAAACTGAGAAAGCTGCTCTTCATGACTTTGTCTAAAAGCGGCACGATGAGCTCTGTGGGATGATTGCCTCCCAAAACCAATATTTTCAGGACTTTAGAGCTTGTCTTGAGACTTAGAGAGATTGACATATCTCTCGAGGCCATCCCTCGTGCCATCCTTTTCCTCTTCCCTTCTAATTGCTTCTTGTTACTCCCCTTTCCCTTTTCTCTCTCTGGGCTTGCATTGCAGACAATGCCTTGTCCAAGCTGGGGGAGTTATGATGGCATCTGATGCCTAGTTCATTGGTTTAACCACATGTAAATATAGTGTACAAGATTGCATTTAGTTGCATTTTAGGATTAACCTCATGTAGATAAAGCATGTTATCAAAGCATTTAGTTTCATTGCTATAGTTTTACATTTCCTATGCATTAGAAGCATGACATTTAGAGTAGACTTGCATTTTAATATTACCTTCATTAGGGCAGCATTTCCCGAAAAAAAAAATACCAAAAGTAAAAAATGTCCAAAATCCTTTAATGATGAACTTTGTAGATTAGGTAGTCTTTTCTGGTTAGGAATGACCCTTTGATATGCCCAATTGTGAATAAAAGTGTGTGAAAATGAGTTTGAGAAATGTGTGTTTCATGTTTCGATCATATGTTGAGTGTGCATTGATTGCCCTATGACTCTTGATAAGTGCTTAAAATGTATTATTTTATGGTCATTTTGCCGCATTTTTTGGGATAATTATGTGCTTAATGTAATAATTTATACTCTTATTCTCGTTTTATGCGTGTGTATGGTTGTTTGATGATATTTGTAGGATTTTGGACCATTTGATCCGACATTTAACCCTCATTTGAGTATATGTTGACCCCCTACGGATGCCACTGAATGTCATGCCCGTGGAGTAAGACAAGAGCAGAAAAATTCGGTTCCAGCGAAGACCACGGTCCAACCGTGGTGGCTACCACGGACCGTGGTAACCCTGTAACTGCTAGCCTCTTCATCTTCCTTCATTATGCGGTTGAGGTTGATCCGTTTGCTAATTAAAAGGCATCTTCCAAAGTAGAAAAAGAGAGTTTCTAGCAGCAACCATAACCTACTCTCACATCCCTCTTAGTTTAGTATAGCTTTAGCTTAGTTTCTTTGGGATTAGAAAGGAGAAGCTTGCCCTTGGAAACTTGAAGATTGTTGCACAATTCAAAGGCTACCATTGTTGTAAAGTTTTCCTTCCTTTGAATTTGCTTTTAAAATCTTGTTTTAGTTGAATTTAGAAACATGAGTGAGTAGTTTTATCTAATCTAGGGATTTGTTAGCCATAGTATTGTTCTTGGATCCTTTATCATTGAATCTTGTGTTTATTTCATGTTCTAAATTATTCATGTCCATCTTGAAATTGAAAAGTTGTGAGTTAAATTTGGCCAATTTTGCTTTCTCAAATTAGGTAGTACGGTGAAGTACTGAAAGGTGAAACTTGCTGCTCGATCGTCTTGATAGACTTAATTCAGTGAAACTTGAGAGAGAATTGCTTGTTAAGAGGAGACTAAGCATTCATAGATCTTTAACCTAGACTAAATCAAAGACACTTGAGAGAGTGTTAGTTGAATTTGTTTAGGTAATTTTGTTCGTTTGAAAAGAAAGGATTAAATTCAATTCAAGTGCAATTCCTTGAATCATTATATCTATGAAAAGTTGCATGCTTAAATCTATGATCCAACTCTTTACTTGGTGGATCAAATTCCTAGATGTTTTACTTTGATTGATTTCCAAATAGTTAATTGGATTATTTGAATCAAATCTTTTGAAAAGATTGGCCACTTAGCAATTTCAATAGGTCATTGACTCGATAAATTACTTTGGTCCATGAGAACAATCTTTTAATCTATCATACGACACCCATGCACTTGCGGATGTGTCAAGTTTTGAGCGTCTTTGCAGGGAATCAAATTGTTAACTATTCAGTTATTCTTATGAAATTAACTAAGTGATTAACTTTTATTTTCCTTTTTCTTTTTGAATGCGTTGGTAGTGTTGGTGACTGTGCTTGTAGGAATCTTCCCCATTTATGCAAAGTCCATTTCTATACGAACCCGATCCTGAGATTGGGAGGACTTTGCGTTTAAGGAGGAAGAAGTAAAAATTTAAGGAACAAAGACGCAAGGCTACACGAACCTCACCAAATGTGGGGGGAAGAGGAGGTGACTCCAAGGCATCGCCTCAAGCATTACTCGTCCTAATATTGAGGAAAATAATTTTGAGCTCAAGACGGCTCTCATTTCCATGGTGCAACAATCCCAATTTAGAGGCAACCCTTTGGAAGATCCGAACTTAAACCTCTTGGTCTTTTAGAGGTGTGTGACACATTGAAACTTAATGGAGTCTCCACTGATGCCATTCGACTGCGACTATTTCCCTTCTCACTTAGGGATAAGGTGAGATCGTGGCTGAATTATTTGCCTTCAGGATGTATCACCCCATGGGATGAGCTCACTAGAGTTTTCCTTGCCAAATTCTTCACACCAAGCAAAACGGCAAGTTTGAGGAATCAAATCACCAAGTTTACCTAAAGGGATGATGAGATACTCTATGAGGCTTGGGAGCGGTTCAAGGATTTGTGGCAATTGTGCACTCACCATGGCCTTCAATGATGGATGATTATTCAAGCTTTCTACAATGGTGTGACCCAACCTGTAAGGTCTACTATTGATGCAGCAGCAGGAGGAACTTTGATGTATAAGACTGAAGATTAGGCCTATAATTTGATTGAGGAGATGATGCTTAACAATTTTCAATGGTACAACGAATGAGGCTAACCCAAGCGGGTCAAAGGTAAGCTTGAAGTTGACGCACTTACTTTACTTAATGCTAAGGTAGATGCTATGACTCAAAGGTTTGAACGATTAAATGTGAATGCTGTGAATTCTAGTGGCCCTTCCCCATTATGTGAAATATGTGGTTCGGTTGACCATTTGATTGAGAATTGCCAAGTTGGGAGTCCTTTTGCCCAGAACACTAGTGACCAAGTTAACTATGTTAATCATTTCAACCCGAGACCTACCAATGACCCTTATTCGAACATTTACAGTCCAGGTTGGAGGAACTATCCAAATTTCTCATATAGGCCTAAACCTTCCACTACGCCCCCAATGAATGCTAGGCTACCCCCTGGATTCCAAAGAGCACCCTTTCTCCAACAAGCTCCTCAAAAGTCCAACCTAGAGGCCATGATGGAGAGTATGCTTTTGGTGCAACAGAAACAAGATGAGTATATGATAAAGCAATTAGCCTCTAAGGTTGATGTGCTTACTCATAAAAAGATGTTGGAAGCCCACATAGCCCAAAAAGCTAGCTTTTCATTTATACTCCAAGGGAGATTCCCAAGTACGCTAGAGCCAAATCCTAGGGAACAATGCAACGCCATGATCCTAAGAGGAGGTAAACAACTCGAGGGAGCAAAGGGGGTAAGCAATGATGAGTCTTTGCATGATAAGCATGATAATACTGTTGACATTGTTGAGAAAAAGGAGTCTATTCCCCTTACTGATTTGCATAAACATGATGTTATGAAGGATGCTAATGTGGTTCCTAAAGACTCTAAACAAACTTTCCCAAAACCTTACACTCTGCCTTTACCATTCCATCAAAGAGTGGCTACGGCTAAACTTGATTTGCAATTTGGGAAGTTTTTAGAGGTCTTGAAAAAACTATACATTAACATCCTATTAACCGATGCTTTGTCTCAAAGGCTCTCTTATGCAAAATTTTTGAAGGAAATTTTGTCTAATAAAAGAAGACTAGAAGAGCATGAGACTGTTGCCTTGACTGAAGATTGCAGTGTTGCGATCCAAAACAAGCTTCCCGCTAAACCTAAGGATCCCGATGGCTTCTTTATTCCTTGTCTATTAGGGAATGTGTCTATTGAACGTGCTTTGTGTGATTTGGGGTCAAGTGTAAGTTTGATGCCCCTTTATTTGTGTGAAAAGCTGATTTAAGAGAAATGAGACCCACCACCATTTCCCTGCAATTAGCGGATCGTTCTGTGAAAGACCCAGTGGGTACTTTAGAGGATGTCTCGATTAAAGTAGGAGATTTATATACTCCAATGGACTTTGTGATACTTGAGATGGAGGAGGATACACACACGCCCATCATTCTTGGAAGGCCTTTCTTGGCCACCGCTAGGTGCCGTATTGATGTCAAAAATGGTAAATTGTCTTTTGATGTGGGTGATGATAATGTAGAGTTCAACTTGTGGCTTCTAAATTTCCTTCTATTTCTGATGAATGTCATATGACTGATCTGGTTGATAGTTTGGTACGGGAAACCATTTCTAACCATGAATCTAATGACCCTCCTGAGCATTGTTTGTTGAATGATAGTTATACTTAGGATGCAATCCTGAAGTAGCAATATGCGCTCAATTCTTAGAAGCCTCTTCACCAGTTCGACTAATGTTGGCTAAATTGGAAACTATGGTAAGTAATGTGAAGTCCTCGTCTAATGAGGATTGCGCTTCCCAGGTAGAACTGAAATCTCTTCCTTCTTCTTTCAGGTATCAGTTTCTTGGGCCTAATTCTACTTATCCTATGATTGTTAATGCGAGTCTTAGCGCGTCTCAAATTGACTCTTTGCTTAGAATACTTAGAATGCATTGTAAGGCCATAGGATATGCTCTTGATTATCTAAAAGGAATTCATCCATCTATGTGCATGCATTGTATTTTGATGAAAGACGACCATAATCCCTCAATTCAGCACCAAAGAAGGTTGAATCTTAATATGCAAGAGGTAGTTAAGAAAGAAATATTGAAGCTACTTAAAGCCGACATTATCTACTTTATCTCCGATAGTAAGTGGGTAAGCCCGCTACATGTAGTACCTAAGAAAGGGGGAATGAAAGTCATCAAAAATAAGAACAATGAGCTAATTCCTACTCGTACTGTCACGAGATGGCATATGTATATTGACCATCAAAAATTGAATAAAGCCATCCAAAAAGGCCATTTTCCCCTTCCTTTATGAACCAAATGCTTGAAAGATTGGTAACAAATTCATATTTTTGTTACTTAGATAGGTATTCGGGTTTCTTTCAGATCCCTATTCATTCTAGTGACCAGGACAAGACCACCTTTACTTGTCCCTATGGTATATTTGCTTATAGGAGAATGTTGTTTGGGCTATGTAATGCCCCCGCTACATTCCAACAATGTATGATGGCTATTTTCTCTGATTTTATTAAGGACATAATGGAAGTCTTTATGGATGATTTTTCAGTATATGTTGCAACATTTGACCATCGCTTAAATAATTTGGCCAAGGTCTTGCAAAGATGTGAAGATGCGAATTTGGTCTTGAAATAGAAAAAATGTCATTTTATGGTACAAGAGGGGGTTGTTTTAGCTCGTATTATCTCTAATAAGGGCATTGAGGTTGACAAAGCAAAGGTGGGGGTGATTGAAAACTTACCCCCTCCAACTTCAGTAAAGGGTGTTAGGAGTTTCCTTAGACATGTCGGTTTTTACTGACGGTTCATATAAGATTTTTCAAAAATTACAAAACTACTCACCCATCTACTTGTCAAGGATGTGCCTTTTTAATTTTATTAAAGACTACTTAGTGCTTTTCTCAGGTTAAAAGAGGCATTTATTATTATGCAAGCACCGAATTGGGGGCTCCTTTTTGAAGTGATATGTGATGCGAGCGATTATGCAGTAGGAGCAGTTCTAGGCCAGAGAAAGGACAATAAGCCATACGCTATTTACTATGTCAGTCGAACCCTTGATGAGGCTCAAATCAATTATCCCATGATGGAGAAGAAGTTCCTTGCAGTTGTATTTGCCGTGGAAAAATTCCGCTCTTACTTAATAAACTCTAAGTCATTATTTTTACTGATCATGTCGGTCTAAAACACCTAATGAACAAGACCAACTAAAAACCCTGGCTCATTCGATGGGTTCTTCTCCTCCACGAATTCCGGTCTTACTTGATATACAGAAGATGTTTGCCTAAGGATGAAGTTTATAGTGTCTTACACCACTGTCATGCTTCGACTTATGATGGACACTTTAAACCGGACAAGACTATTGCAAAGGTACTCCAAGCGGGTTTCTATTGGGCCGCTTTCTTCAAAGATGCAAGGAAATTTGTCATGACTTGTGATAGATGTCAAAGAACGGGAAACCTTTCCAAGCGGCATGAGATGCCTCAAAGTGGCATTCTTAAGGTGGAATTGTTTTACCCTTTCCTCCATCCCATAACAATCTCTACATCCTCATGTTGACTATGTTTCTAAATGGGTGGAAGCCATTGCCACCCCAACTAATGATTCCAAGTTTGTAATAAAATTTCTCCGAAAAAATATATGTACGAGATTTGGCACACCGAGAGCTCTTTTAAGTGACAATGGGACTCACTTTTGTAACAAACCTCTTGAGTCACTTTTGAAGAAGTATGGTGTCTTTCACAAAGTTGCTACACCCTACCATCCTCAAACAAGTGGCTAAGTCAAGTTATCTAACCAAGAATTGAAGAGTATTTTGGAAAAGAAGGTGGATAGATCCCGAAAAGATTGATCTTCGAAACTTGACAATGCCCTTTAGGCCTATCGAATCGCTTACAAGACTCCTTTGGGCACTACCCTATACCGCTTAGTATTTGAAAAGTCTTATCATTTGCCGGTCGAGTTTGAACACAAAGCTTATTAGGCAATTAAGATGCTCAATTTTGATCTTAAGGTGGCCAGTGAGAAGTGGGTTTTGTAAATATGTGAACTTGATGAGCTAAGATTAGAGGCTTGCGACAGCTCCCACATTTACAAGGAAAGGACCAAGAAGTGGTATGACAAGCATATTTTTGAAGAAGAGATTTGAGGCCGGTGACATGGTCCTTTTGTTTAATTCAAAGCTGAAATTATTTTCGGGCAAGTTGAGATCCCAGTGGTCGAGACCATTTCAAGTTATCAAACTTCATCCTCATAGTGCAGTGGGTGTATGGTCCGAATCCACCAGCACATTCAAATTAAGTGGATAGCGGCTCAAGCCTTATCTTGTGGGCGACTAAATTGACAAAGTCGTTGCTCATATTCTTATTGATCCAGACCGAACGTAGAAGCATGGTCAAGCTCTTGACCTTTGATACGGCCGCAAGCGGACAGTGGCATTGTAGTTGTTCAAGGTCGATCCCACAGAGACTAGGTGAAACTATTGGGTTATATCCCCTCAACATATGATAAGAAAATCAAAATTCAAATGGTTTTGAATTAACAATTTCTAATACACTAATTCTAAATCAATTAAGAAAAAATGTCTAGGAATTCATGTAGTTATGAAAGTTTATTGAATCAAAATGATAAACATGTGCTATTCTCTAATTGGTTAATTCTGAGGAATTGTAATCTTGTCAAGAAACTTCATCTATTCTTTCAAAATCAATCAAATTTGCCTAAACTAAGCAAACATCATTTTTTCAAACTAATTTGACTTAATCTAAGCTTAATATTTTTAATTACTTAATTCGAGTCCTCCCAACTTGACAATCTCTCTTTTGAGACGATGCAACGATAGGTTCTAACAAGCAGTCAAATAACCAAATGTCATCTTTCGAATGTTCACTCGATTGTTTCAAGCGTGCAACCAAATTTTGGCCACAAATCCACTCACAGCATAAATAACACTTGAGAGAACGGAAAAAAAAACCAATCATAAAAATAAGCACAATTGAATAAACTAAAATATGATCCAATAACAACTCCACAAACTAGTAAATTCCTAGACAAACTAAAACTACTCAAACATGATTAAATTAAACATCTAAAATGATAAATCTAAAGAGAAGAGAAGAGAAGAGAGAATAGAAAAGAGATATGCTCAGCCAGGATCGCGCTTAAACCGTCGTTGTAAACCCGGGGTGGAATCCTTGCAAATCTTCACTTGAACTCCCTCTCTCTCTAATCTAAACTAAACTAATCTAAGAGAAGAAAATGGAAATGAGAGAATGACGGATGTTGGATGTGTGAAAATGAGAAGAGAAGAGCCCTTTTTATAGTGAAAGTCCTAGAAGCCGAAGAGCCAAGAGACTTAATGGAATTAAAACTGCCAGGAAGTCAAAAATTCACGAGGAAACAAAAAGCCTCTAGGTGAAATGAAGACACCATAGATCGTGGGCTTCACCACGGACAGACCGTGGTCTCTGCTGGTTCGATATTCTTCTATTCTTCTTCCTTCCACCGGCATGGAAACTAATGGGTGTCCATGGGAAGTCAAAATTATACTCATTTATGGGTTAAATATGGGGTAAAAAGGTCCAAAATCCTACAAAACATAGAAAAGAACCATACCCGAGTATAAAATGGAAAAAGGAGTATAAATTATCACATAAAGCACATAATTTTTCCTCAAAATGCAGCAAAATAACCCTAAAATGACGTACACTTTAGGCACTTATCAACCTTAAAAGAGCGCTTCTTGGGAGGCAACGCAAGCCCCTTTTATAGTTTTAATTTTCATTTTTGGGTAGTTTTTCATAGTAAGAAAAGAAACAAAAATAGAGAGGAGAGAAGAAGAACACAAAAGAGAGAAAAAGAGAAAAAAAAAAGGAGAAGAAGGGATCAAAAGAAAAGGCAAAAAAAAAAAAGAAAAGATGTTGGGCACCATGGACCGCATCACTCCAACACTGCTTGTAGGGTGCCTAACTAGCAAAACACAAAAAAGTTGGTGTCCAGGAAAGACCATGGTCTAATGGTGGTGATCCCTACAAACCGTGGTAAGTTGCCACGAGCCGCAGTCAATGGTTTTGATCGTGGTGACCGTCCACTTTCCCCCATCTTCTTCTTCTTCTTCTTTGACACACACTCTCTCTACCTCCTTATTCTCTCTCTAAACCCACCATTGCTACACCTTCAATTTTTCCCTCATTTCTTCTCATTTTCATTCCATTTTCACTCAAAATCTTCACTTTTCACTTAATCTTTCTCTTTCTCCCACAATTTCACCTCTTTCCACCATTTCTTCTTCAACCTCATCTCACCTTCACCAATCCTCTATAACCATGTTCTTCTCTCTCTAATCCTTATTCTTTTTCACATAAATTCCTCATTTTTCTTTCTCACATCTTATTGTTAGGTTTTTGTTTCAATTGTTCTTACATATTGCAACCATGGCACCCAGCAAGAGACAAAGGAGTATCAAGGAGGCGGGAACATCTAGCAAAGCATCATCCCGGCCTCAATGAACCTCCCAAACGTCTACCGACGCACGAGCCGAAGGTAACATTCCTCATCCTCTTGGTTTAACTAACCCCTACCATGTTCCTGGATATACTTTCTTAAATGAATGAATGGTTGTTGCAATTCTTCACTATGATGAGGAATTATTAGGCCGTTTAGGATTGTTAGAGGATATATGATGGTTGTTTGCACGGGGGGTGTGGGACTTTTCAGTGTGATTAAGGAGCATACATATTGGGACCTTACCGTAGAATTCCTGAGTACTCTACATGTTGAGGTCACTCAAGGGACTCAATGTCAAGCGGGGTATATTTCCTTTTATTTACAAGGGTAATTTTTTGAGTTGAACTTAGGTACCTTTAATCGCATATTTCGTTTTCCACCTAGCATGGATTTACCAAACCGTCAAGTCCCCCGAGAATTCAACCTGAACGTATTTTTGGTGTTGAGCTTTCGGGGAGTGTTAGGTGCAGTACTAGTTCTTCCAAATGCACCTATATTCAGAACCCTTATATTCGGGTAGCTCAATGTATCCTTGCTTGTTGTTTCTTCGCTCGTGATGATAGTTTGAATGTCCCGAGATTGTCTGACTTATATTTTTTTATCTTCGATGCTTGATGGTGTTCAACTTGACCATGGGGCATTCTTGGCCAGACAATTATGTAGTGCTGCTGTTAGTACTAAGCGTAGGATAGTCATTGGTGGTATCATCACTACCATTGCTAGATTTTTAGGTGTTGAGCCCAACCCAGAGGATTGAGTGTCTAGGTCCGAGCGGCTTGATCAAGCCGCTTTTGTGATAATGAACTTTTGTAAAGTAGAGGCTGGACGTTTGTGTTGGATTTATCCCAGGGATTGGCTTCTGCCGCTTCCCAATGTTGATCGAACCACCTTACTTCACTGAGCTAACATTTATTGGGTACCTGATGATACCGAGGTCGTTCAACCCACACGCCTCCACCGTTATTTACTAGTCATGTCGGACCTAGTTCTTTCTCCGGACCACCCCTAACTGACTATGCCAACCTCCAAGCCACCCTTAGGTCTATCCAAGAGGAACAAGTATCCCTTCATGGCTATGTTTCTTATGAGAACGCCGCTCTTCGTGACTTTGTCCAAGAGCGCCACAACGAGCTCAGTGGGATGTTGCTACCCAGACTCAATACTTTTAGGATTATAACGCTTGTTTAGAAACCTAGTGAGATTGGCATATCTCTTATGATCAAACCCTCCTTCCCCACCTCCTTTCTGATTGCTTCTTGCTACTCCCCCTTTCCTTTTCTACTCTGTGAGCACATTGAGGACAATGTTTTGTTCAAGCATGTGGAGTTAGTTAGTATTCAATGGCGTCTGATGCCTGATTTGGTTTGCTGTGTGCTTGTGTATGTATTGTATATATTATTCATGATTGCATTTAGAGTTGTATTGTAGATTTTAATCTTATTTGGTTAGAAGCATGTTAGAGTTGCATTTTAGGTTTTTATGGTTTCTTTTCATAGTTTTTCGTAGTTGTTGCATTTTCCTTGTTATTGTTATTAGGAGCACGCATCTCTGAAAATTGCAAAAATAAAAAAAAAGAAGAAAAAAATCCTCCGATGATCTTTGTAGACTAGGCAAGCTTCATTACTTTAGATTCATCCTTTGATTTGTCCAATTATGCATAAAAATGTTTTAGAATGAGTTTGCAAAAATAGGCTTCATATTTTGAGCTGATTATCCCATGACTCTTTACATGAATTTTGGTATATGTCTACTAATGAGCTAGTTATGACCTTGGTAGATGTCTCGTAAGGCTTTGAGCTTTTAAACACTAATTTATCAATTTAGTCTCTTGCCAATTCATGAGTGACTCTTCCTTGACATTATTTCTCTAGAACTTGCTTTGATTCTCATTCAAGATCACATTTTGCTTATGCATTTATGCAATATGATTGAGGCATTCTTTGACTCGTTAACCCAAAATACCAAATAGTCACCCTTATTATGCATTATATCCCTTGGTAGCCCCTTTGAGCTTATATCCGTTTTTATTGGTTTGAACCTCCAAACATAACTTTGGCCAAACAATTATCTAGCCCTTAAGCCAAGGCTAGAGGAGCGTTTCATCCTTTTGCATCGAGTTTAATTGGGAACTAGTAAGGTGTATTGAGATTTTTTGGTGGACTTGGTTGTTTCATGAAGGGATTTGTGTTCTTGTATTATATATGAGAAATTCCTTGTCTTGTTGTACAAATATTAGAGAAGAGTTGAAATTCAAAGCTTGCTATGGGTTCCCCTTGGCCAACACTTTTGAAAAAAAAAAGAGAGAAAATAAAACAAAAAATATATAAAAAAAACAGAAAGTATTTATGACTTTCAACTCTTTATCTCTTCAATGAGGGAAGTATTTTGTAGATGAATTGTATTGTTATAAGGAGAATGTTGTATGAGCATATTGAAAACATTTAGCTCTTAGTCTATGACTTCTAGCTCCACATTTTCAAAACATTTGTTCCCCTCTTACCTTTACCCATGGCCCCCTACAACCTTATAAAAGTCTTCATGATTGTCTAATGTGTATTGCATTCTAATGATGGCGAATTAGAGAGTCTTGTCAAGCTTATGATAGATTTGAGTATATGGAATGACAATTGAGAGAACCTTCTTACATTTTCAAACACATGTGTGATGAGTGCCACATGACTATAGTGAGGGTCTACCAGCATTACTAGGTCCATTTGTTTCATATGTTAATGTGATTGTATTTGATGATTTGGGGGGGGGGGGTTGATTCAAATTTGACATTGTGGTATATCAAGTGATTTCGAAAACTTCATTTCCTAGTCTATTTGTTAAATGATTTTTGCACCTTTTAGGCTGACTTTGGATCAGCTCTGCCATTGAGATGCTACTAATGTCTATCTTGAGTAGGTTTTGAATAATTTTAGGTCTTAGTGTTGCTTAAGGATAAGCAATGATTTAAGCATTGGAGAGTTTGATCAGTGCTTAAATTGTATATGATTTTAGGGCCATTTTGTCGCATTTTTAGGGAGAATTATGTGCTTAATGTTATAATTTATACTTATATTCTCGTTTTATGCTTATGTATGGTTCTTTGATGATATTTGTAGGATTTTGGACTATTTGATCCGAGATTTGACCCTAATTTGAGTATATGTTGACCCCCACAGATGCCTCTGAGATGCCATGCTCGTGGAGCAATAGAAGAGCAGAAAAATTCAGTTCCAGCCAAGACCGTGGTCCAGCCGTGGTGGCTACCACGGACCGTGGTAAGCCTGTAGCTACTAGCCTCTTCATCTTTCTTCGTTGTGCGGCTGAGGTTGATCTGTTTGCTGTTAAAAAGGCGTGTTCCAAAGCAGAAAAGAGAGTTTTTAGCAGCAAACATAACCTACTCTCACATCTCTCTTAGTTTAGTTTAGTTTTAATTTAGTTTCTTGGAGATTAGAAAGGAGAAGCTTGCTCTTGGAAGCTTGAAGATTGCTGCACAATTCAAAGGCTGCCATTGTTGTGAAGTTTTCCTTCCTTTGAATTTGCTTTTAAACTCTTGTTTTCGTTGAATTTACAAACATGAGTGAGTAGTTTTTTGTCTAATCTAGGGATTTGTTAGCCATAATATTGTTATTGGATCCTTTATCCTTGGATCTTGTGCTTATTTCATGTTTTGAATGATTCATGTCTATCTTGAAATTGAAACGTATGAGTGGAATTTGGCTAATTTTGCTTGCTCAAATAAGGTAGTAGGGTGAAGTACTGAAAGGTGAAACTCGCTACTCGATCATCTTAATAGAACTTGATTTAGTGACACTTGAGAGAGAATTGCTTGTTAAGAGGAGACTCAGCATTCATAGATCTTTAACCCATACTAAATCAATGACACTTGAGAGAGTGTTAGTTGAACTTATTTCGGCAATTTAGATCGTTTCGAAAGAAGTGATTAAATTCAATTCGATTGCAATTCCTTAAATCGTTCTATCTATGAAAAGTGCATGCTTAAATCTATGATCCAACTCTTTACTTGGTGAATCAAATTCCTAGTTGTATTACTTTGATTGACTTTCAAATAATTAATTGGGTTATTTAAATCGACTCTTTTGAAAATATTGATCGCTTAGCAATTTCAATAGGTCATTGACTCGATAGATTACTTTGGTCCCTGAGGACGATCTTTTAATCTATACTACGACACCCATATGCTTGCGGACGTGTTCACTCTTTTTATGAATGTTTGCATAAGAATCCTAATGAGTAAGTTATGACCTTGGTAGATGGCCAATGAGGCATTGAGCTTGGAAAGACTAATTTATCAATTTTAGTATCTTTGCTTTTTATTTAGTGACTCTTCCTAGATGTCATTTCTCTAGAACTTGCTTTAACTCTTGTTCAAGATCACACTTAGCATATGTATTTAGGCAAAATGATTGAGGCCTCAAGACCAAATAGCCACCCTTGTTATGCATGATTTACCCCTTGCTAGACCCTTTGAGCCTTAGTCCATATTTATTGATGAGAACCTCCACACATAGCCTTGGGCAAACACATTTCTCACCTTAAGCCAAGACTAGAAAGAGTTTCACTTCTTAATATCTTGATTCAGAGTTAGCTTAGAGCATTGAGATCTTTTAGCAATTCGGTTTGGTCTGCTGATGAAAGGAATCGCGTGCTTTTGTTCATATGAGAAATCCCCTATTTTGTTGTAAAATGATTGGAGGAGAGTTGAACAAAAAGAGTTTGATGTTTATTTCCATGGCCAAATCCTGCGAAAAAAAAGGAAAAAAATGAAAGCAAAACGATAAAAAAAAGAATGAAAATAAATGAAAAAGTGCATAAAAGAGTTTAGCCTTGTTGGATTGAATATAATTGTTTGCCCTGTTTCAACTCTATTCTCCTCATTTGATTACGTAATAGGATTTGTTTGTGCATTTGCGTTGTATTGGTTTGAGGAGAGTATTTCAAGTGAACATATGAGAGTTTAGCTCTTAGCCTTTCGCTTTTAGCTCCATATTTCCGAAAGAATATTTGTTCCCCTCTTACCATTACCAATAGCCTCATTATGACCCGTGTAAGTCCTCATGATTGTCTAAAGTGTATTGCATACTACTGATGGCGAACTAGAGATTTTTAGCAAGCTTATGGTAGACTTTATGTCTTTGGAATGAGAATTAAGGACACATTACCACTTCTTAAAACACATGAGTGAAGAGTGTCAGATGACTAAAGTGAGGTTCTATTGGTTTTTTTTTCCCCCGAACTCTATCTATTTCATGTGCTGATGTGATTGTAGTAGATGATTTGGGTGATTATTCAAACTTTGACATTATGATCTTTAAGGGAATTTCAAAAACTCTATTTCCAATCTGATTGCTAAATGAATTTATGCACTTTTGGGCTAACTTTGGGTCAATTTTACCATTGAAGATACTACTTATGTTTTTTCCTGAAGAGGTTCTGAATAAATTTTTAGTTTTCAGTTTGCTTGGGGATAAGCAATGGTTTATGCATGAGGAGTTTGATAAGTGCCAAGAATGTGCATCATTTTAAAGTCACTAGATAGCATTTCCTAGCTTTAAGTGAATGACTCTTGCTCCTTTTTCTGTTTTATGCTCGGGTATGCCTGTTTGGTCATTTTTGTAGGTTTTAGGCCCTTTTAACCTGACAGTGACCCTCATTTGGCACATTTTAAGTTGCCATGATGGTACCCTCATCCCATATGCCTGTGGAGTGAAGAAAGAATGACAATCTCACAGCTAGAGCACACCACGATCCATGGTGAGCTGATAACTACGAACCTCTTTGCCTTCCTTCATTGTGTGGATGAGAATGCTTGAGTTTGTACATATGAAGGCATTCTCGACTAGCAATGGAAATTCCCACTCATCCTATCACTCATCTATCTCATTAGTCTATAATTTTTCTAGTCATTTCGGAGGAAAAGAATATTCAAAGAAGGTAATTGGCATTAAGGTGCTTGAAGATTGAAAGATCATTAAAGAACCTCCATAGTTCCTAATCTTTCTCTTCCTGTTATCTCTTCTTAAACTCTTGTTAATTTGATTTTGATGTTATTTAATTTGAACATGAGTGAGTGGTTTAATTTAATCTAGGGATGCTTGCCAAAGTATTGATGTTGGATCCCTAATTCTATCACTTGTGCTTAATCTATCCTGGAATGGTTTTATTCTGTCTTGTGATTGAATTGATGTGAGTGACTTTAGCATGATTTAGATGCATATATTAGATAGTTGAGTAAATTACCAAAAGGAGAAACTCACTATTAGACCTACAAGATTGAACTTGACTTAGAAATTCCTGAAAAAGAGTTGCATGTAGAGAGGAGACTTCAGCAGTCAAAACCTATATCCTAGACCAAAATGAGGACATTTGAAAGAATGACAATCGGATTAGTTTAGGCAATTCAGTTTATTTCAAAAGAAAAGGTCAAATTAAGTTAGATTACATTCCTTTGAATCATCCAATAGAAAGATCACTTGCTAAATCCAAAGATCTAACTCTTTGTTAGGCAAATCAATCCCTAGATGCTTTGCTTTGATTGAATTCCCGAACAGCCAATTAGCGTAGTTAGAACAACCCGTTGAAAATTTGTTCGCTCAGCATTTTTTAGTAGGACAACCCAACAGATTGCGTTGGTCCCCAAGGATGATATTCAATCTAGACTGCAACACTCGTGCACTTACAGCCAGTGTCAATACTACCTTAACAAAGGTAGAGTCCGTTGACTTTGGGAGGCCTCGAGAATCAAGAAAGTCATATGTTGTAATACTCACTCGAAGAAAGTACTAACTTGTGAATCCAATGCCCTAAAAAGAAACTTCACTTATTATGAGCTCGAAGTTAATTTTTTCTAAACTATGCTTTGAATTATTTATGTAAAAGTGGGAGGACACTTCAAAAAGGCTTCGAAACTATCTAATAGGCTTTCTTTTTATGAAATATCTTTACTTTGATTTCATTTGATTTTAATTGGGGTTTTAAAGCTCCTTTAAGAGTCATTATCACTTCCATGATGTAACGGTGCTAATTCAAGCAAAGCAAAAGAAATTTATGGCATCTAAGTGTTATTATCAGGCTAAATGGTGTATTTCCCCCCTCATAGGAGTTACTAGTGACCAATTAAGTGTTGTTGCCATGTGTTTGCTTAATATGTTGATAGTAAGTAAACTTCTATGATTGCTACTGAAAGTGTTGTATGCAACAATTTTATTTTTCAGGATGTGAATTATCCACTGAGCGTGTGGTAGCTCGCCTCCTTAGTCTTTCCCTTTTCCCCCATGTTCTTGAAAAGTCAAGTAGAAATTATCGATTCATTGACTTGATTTCTCTTAGGTGCTGAAGTGATAGGCGTCACTGGAATTGTTTGTATGTATACTTAGATTCATGAATTTATTAAAGTAATGTAATGTAATTATAAGTCTTCTGGGAAAAGGTGAATCTGATTCTGGAGGTCATGTATTACATATTATCTAGCGGTCCCTTCGAGTTGCCGCGCGTGCCAACCATCTGAATATTCATTATTTTTTGTCTAGTTGAAGCTCAATTGTTTTTAGGATGTAAACACTAGTGCTCCGGATGTGTAATACATGGAGTTGTATCTTTTATTTCTTTCTTTATTCAATTTCTTAGTTGGTGCACTGTGGCTTGTGACATGTAGAGTTGTGGTCTTTGACGTGTGATGTCAAGTTTGTTTGGATTTATCCTTTATGTTTTTATTTTCACAAGTACCTAAAGCAGGCTATAAGCTTGGTTATGGTTAGTTTTTATATGAAACTCTACCTATTTTGGTCTAAAATGTTAAGAAATCACTAATGCCACTAGTCCTAGGGGGAAGTCGTTACACATATCCATACCCACTAAATAGATTTTGCAGGGTTTGAACGGGTACGAGTTTTTTTGCCAACTCTACACATACCCCCTAAAATATCATCAACAAAGGAGAAATTAAGCAATAGTAAAATAATTTCTCACTATTAATTAAAAAATAATGGTATTAATGAGCAACATCCAATCTTATTAAAAGCAATTTAATGGGTTTCTCCAAAGAATACAAAACGCTAGTACATGAAATCCATATATGAAAAGAATAAGCACATAAATACTAACCACATTCTACAAATATTAATGGCCTCACCCAATAATTTGCGTTTTCCTTTAGTGATTGGGACATTTATCGGCTTTATTCCCATTTCAATTGCGATTTTATAGAATGCAACCCTTAATCTTTGTAAAAAAAAATGTAGCGCTTCTTCTTTTGTGTGAAAAGGAACAAGAATAAGAATAACCCCTCATAAGGATGAAAGTAAGAGAAGATTCCAAGAATCAGGGACCCCAGCAATGCACCAATATGTGCAGTCATTACTTGTATGCCCAGCATTTGCAAAGTGTTGAGGATGAGCATTTGTTCTCAACTTAGATAATAATGAAATATCAAGAAATGAAGCAGGGTTCTTCATTTGCCCCAAAATGCTCTTTACTATATCTACTCCTGGGTTTGGTAGTGTTGGACCCTTTGAGCTTGCTACTGGTAATGTCTCTCCTAAACAATTTGTAGATGTTGGCTTTCCAAAGTCACTACCACTACAATTTCCCAAGAACAAAAGAGAGCAAGAAAACAAACAATATTAGATATTATTCATTTAGAAAATTGATATTTTCTCTATATCATGGATAGTATTAGCCATTATCTTATGAACATAAGATTGGCATACATCAAAGGATAAACACAAATTCAGGAGTAGCATTTAAGATAATATTTACTAATTTTTACCATATAGTAATCAAACCCAAAAAAAAGAAATTAAACTTGTGTGTTCAATTGACCATGTATTTGAAGTTGTGTTTCTAACAACCTATATAAACATATCTAAAGTTGAATGCTCTCGTATGCACTTGACAAGTGTTGCATCTCCGTTAATTGGTGAAGAGATTGCTAATAAAGAATACCAAGAGTTTTCACAATGCAAATGGTAACATGAAATTAAAAGAATAATATACTGCATTCCATTATTACTACTTAATTAGGTATCACTCATAGAATTCTTCAAAAAAACAATTAGTTTTAGAATTAATGAAACCTTTTTATTTTCCCACTTCTTAAATTTTGTACAAAAATTTGATTAAAGAATTACATGTGAAAAAGTGTACACATTAAATTCTCAAATTTATTCTTAAAATGAATAGGAACCTAGAATTTAATATGCATTTTTAAATAAAATATTGGCAAAAAAATCTCTAGAGCCATCCATAATGATTTTTACTTTTCCTCTGTTTTCGGGTGACTAATTAAGAAGGTAATTAAATTAACTACACAATTAAAAAATCACATCAAATAATTAATTAATTGATGCCATCATCTATTCTCATTCTGACACTCTGTAGGTTTCAAATAAAGAACACAGTTGACCATTACCAAAACACTATATTAATAAACATAAGTACTAAAATTTGAAATTAATTCTTATAAAAAATAACAACCCATAAATCAAAAAATATATTAAAAAAATAAAATAAAAACTTAGCTTTCAAAATCTCTAAACCCATTCCTCTGTTTTTTTCTATTTTGATTAATCACAAATACCTACATTACTAAGTCAATTACACAAGTTAGTAGTGATATAAAGAAAAAAATAAATATCAATACCAATTTTTCTCGCAATTCCAACCTAGTTTTGACCCCCCCTGAAAAGGTGCATGTGAAAAAATTTTAGAACACATGATTCTCATATCTTTTATTTACAATGAAGACACTGTAATTCTATTTATTTTATAAAATTTGAAGAGCCTGTATATATATTTGTTTTTAATCTTAAATTTGAAATTTTTTTCAAGTATACATGTAAGCAGTAAAATTAAACAATTTGAATTTTATGGGCCACATATAATTCCTATTTTGTCTTGGATAAACACTTCATCTCAAACAAGCTTCTACAATCAAGATAAAATCGATGACTATGAAGCACAAAAAAAGGAGGTTACTCATGGAAGCAGTCCAATAGTTTTCAATAATAACACATCAATTACTTTATGTATGTAATTTCATTATTCTTAATGTGAGAAGGTAAACTTGTAAGTAACTATTCCTTAGAACATATAACATCCATTACAAAGAATAATAATGGTTATGCATAAGAACAACAACAACAACAACAACAACAACAACAACAACAACAAAAAGAGCAAGAAGAGCAACAACAAGAACAAGAACAACAAGGAGAAGAGCAACTACTACTGCTAATACCACTACTGCTACTATAATAATAATAATAATAATAATAATAATAACAATAAAAGTACCGTATTTATTTTAAAACTAATTAGTTATAGTTTAAAAGAAATAATATATTCCAGTGCTTTCATTAATCCACTGCTCATCATTGACTTTGTAACATAACTTCTATATCGAGACACTACTTTCAATTCTTTGAATTCTTGATAAATACACAACTCCTATTACTTTTTTTTCGCTAGGACAGCAACAGTCAATAAAAAAATATAAATATTACTTATTGTATTTGGACCCAATTGTCCCAATTTCACAATTGTGATGTCATTTATAAATCTAATTCAAAATCGTGCAATGCACAAGTATAGCACTACTATATTGAATGTTTTAGATAACACTTCCAGAAAGCTAATGAGCTCTTTTTTGATAAAATTAGCTTTTATATAACTAGTAACTATATAGGCATATGGTTTTTTAGATAGCTAAATGTTATTTTAGCATGCAGTTGAAAGCCACATATATTTTAGTTGTTAACAAATTGCTATATTTGGCCAGTCGATTATTGTATTTTTAAAATTTAGCTAGTTGGATTACCTAATACGTTTATGCAAATTGGAATCAAAGAGCATCAATAACCAGGCAAAATTAAAATCAATAAAGGGCATTCTGAGGAATAACAAATGAAAAGCGACTTTCTAAACACAGAAAGCTTATCACTTCTTTAAAATGTTGCTTTAAAAACTAAACCATAAAGTATATAGTCCAAAAATATAGGTTTTCATATCATACTATTCAAAAAATTAGGTAACTTCGTCAAAACTCTTAAGACTACTCCAAATGTAATTGCAAAAGCAATAATATTAGATATAAACAACCTGGATGTAAAATGACAATGAGCACAAATATCCTCACAATGAGCGCAAATATCTATTTATGTTATGTCGAACGAAGGAATTAACTTACTGATAATGCAAAGCTGAGATCCCTTGATAAAAAACCTTGGTTTTAAAAGGATCAATCTTAGGGCTTGTTTGGTTGGAGGTAAATAAAGATGTAATGCAATCAAAATTACAAGCCTAATTACATTACCATGTTTGGTTATTAAAAAGATTATGTAATTAAAATTACCTTGTAATGGAAATAACATAAAAGGATGTAATGGGAATACCATAGCTACCCCCTAAACAATTCTGTTTACATTACTTGAGGTAATCAAAACCCAACCCAAATAATGAAATCCTGATACCCCGAAAAAGCCTCAACTTCTTTTTCTCTCTCACCTCACAGCAGCCTCTGCCATGGCGATCTGAACTCTGAAGCTTTCTCTCTCCTTCTTCGTTCGCTATTCCTCATCACCATCACCATCATCATCATCATCATCATTGTCTTCGATCTTCTTCTACGTCGTCTTCTTCTTCGTGATGCCCTATTATCATTAGACTATAGCCTTCCGCAAAGATGTTCATCCGCCATCTCCGATCTGGTAATCTGCTTCTTCGTTTTGAAGATTTATTATGCAATTTGGTATAATATTCATCATATGTGATTAATTGAAGTTAATCTCTCTAGTTCGTAGGAAATTAGGGCTAATTTTTCTCAATTTCAAGTTGTTATAGAGCTGATCTTGCTGCTCGCTGTGGATCCTCATATTTCTCTGTCCAAAATCATTGTAAGCTTCTCAATGCTACTCACATGTTTCTGTGTTTCTGATTTTGTTTCTGATTTTTAGATTGTTTCTGATTTTGTTTCTCAATGCTGCTCATTCTATGCTCCTCAATTTCAAGTTATTATGTTAATTGGGTGCAAGCTTTTGTTTCTGATTTTTAGATTGTTGGAATACTACCCATACAATTTTTAGATTGTTGGATGACTATATTCGACTGCTTTGGGAATGCTATGAATGCCCTCTGTGTTGGACTGTATTTCTTTGAAGAAGGAGTGCATGTAGATTGTTGTAAGGTTTTGTTTGTGCTCTTTGTTCTGTTTTTGCTCTTTGCAAGGTTCTGTTTGTGCTCTTTGGGAAAGTTCAACAGTATAAATTGGAGAATGGATTTCAATGTTCTATTTTTAAGGCCAGGGGATTGGTTTTTTGTGGGTTGAATTGAAATCATGTAAAGGTGGGTTCTCCTCTTTGAGAGATGGGTCAGGGTGGTGGAGGGAGAATTGGGTTTTCTTTGTTGAGATTAATGTTGGGAATGCTATGAATGTTGGGAATGCTATGAATGTCATGCAACAATTAAATGACTTATATGTTCAACTAACCTATGAATACTCATTGTCATTTAACAAGCTATGTGCAAGAGATAAGGTCAGAGTCATTTAACAAGCTATGTGTGGTATTGGATATTCTCTTTAGTCCTTATATGTTGTGGGATGTAATTTGTAGTTTCTATTCGCAAAAGCCATGGCTCGTTTGAACTTAGCCACGAGGAGAACAAAAAAGAGAAAGCAATATGCAAGCTTGGTCTTGTTATGGTTGGAAATTTTGAATGTGATTGACTTGTTTTTCCAAATTATTTGTCACATTTTGAAGTACCATAAAGAGAAGTACTCTTTAGAGAAGTCATATTCTTTAACAAAGCATACAAATTGGAGAATCAACTATGTAAATGGCTTGATCCGTGAGAGTGATAGGAAATGCATTAACCATCTTAGAATGGATAGACACACTTTCTTTAATCTATGTAGTATGCTAAGAACTATAGGGAGGTTGGATGATAGCAAATACGTGCCATTGGAAGAGCAAGTGGCTTTGTTTCTTAATATTCTTGCGCATCACACAAAGAATCAGATTGTTCATGATGCATTTAAGAGGTCAGGGTGGACTATTAGTGAGTATTTTCATAAGGTGTTGAAGAGTGTTATAAGATTGCAAAGTGTACTGCTCAAGAAACCAGAGCCTATTGAAGAGAACTCTAGAGATGAGCGATGGAAATGGTTCAAGGTATAAACTATACCTAGTAATGCTTTGACAATTGTTTTCATATGAAATTCTAAACTTAGTTATGTTGTCTTGGGTTTAAACCAGGGTTTCTAAACACTGTTGCAAAGAAACTTAAGGCCAAATTGCCCGAATAAAATCTAAAAGCCCAGCCACATGTGCATTCTCGACTTCGACACTTTAAAGGCATATATAATGTTGTACATGATATGGTAGTTGGAAGCTGCACAAGTGGATTTGGATGGGACCCAGAAACAAAGTCAGTGGTGGTCGAGAAAGAAGTTTGGAAAGCTTATGTGAAGGTAAGATTGTTCAACCTCATTTTCTTCATTTTCTGGCACTGGTTTTGGTTCTTCATTTTCTGGCACAAGTGGTTATGGTCTCTGTATCTCTCTCTCTCTCTCTCTCTCTCTCTCTCTCTCTCTCTCTCTCTCTCT
>JACYFF010010365.1:49634205-49647875 GCA_017589665.1 Selenicereus undatus | reverse complement strand
TCTCTCTCTCTCTCTCTCTCTCTCTCTCTCTCTCTCTCTCTCTCTCTGTGGAATTTCAGCATTTCTAGTTCTGACCTTGAGTCTTTGCCACTAGTTCTGGTTCTGGTTTTGCATTTTTTGGTTCTGGCATTGTGTGTACAACTGGCAGCTCCCAGCTTTAGTGTTTATTTTTTTAGTGTTGATTTGGTTGGATTTTCTGGGATTATGAATGCTTTGGACGCTCCCGGTTTATTAGAACTTGCCCCTGGTGATGATAGGAAGCATTCAGTTTACATCTCAGCCTGTTTTTAATTGCTTTGGAATCTCTTTTTAATGGTTGTGTTCTAATATTATTAATTCTTCATGATACAGAATCACCCTAGTGCTAGCGATTGGAGAGGTAAACCGTGCCCCTATTATGAGGATTTGTGCATTATCTTTGGAAAGGATCGTGCTTCGGGGAAAGATGCTGAAGGCCCTGAAGAAATGGAAGATGAGGTGAATGAAGAGGGAGAAAATGAAGAGTCAAGTGAGAAAGATGAACCTGAATCCTCAGCTACTCAAGAGCTTTCTGGGGTTGAGGCAAGTTCTGGGAAATCTGGGAATTTAGGAAAACGGGTAAGAGCATCTGATAACTTAGTTAAAGGCTTATCAGAAGTTGCATCTATTCTCGGGAGAGAGATAAGGGCTGCTAGTAGCAACATCAGTCGAGCTATCGGCTTTGATGTCGAGTTAAGTGAGAAGCGCTCCAAATTGAATCAAGAATTGGCTAACTTGGATTTGACAACCATGGAGAGGCATCGAGCGACAAGAAAAATTGCATCTGAGCTGGAGAGCATAGATGTATTTTTTAGTATCCCTGATGGCGAAAGGAAAGAGTGGGCGCAAGCTCTTCTTCGAGGGGATATTTAGAGCTCTCTTGGTGTTGGACTTTTCATTTGATGGAACATTATGAAACCTATGCTATGTAGTTTAGATATTTGTGGTTATTAAAATTCCTTATCTATGTTTATGTTTAATGTTGGGTTAAAAGGGTTTCAAAATTAGTTAAACAATTACTAAGTTTAGTATTTAAGTTTGAATTTAGCATTTGAGTTTGAATTAGCATTTAAGTTTGAATTAGTCCTTTTAGTCCTTTTATTTCTTGTAATTTTGTTTCAATTTAGTATTTAAGTTTGAATTAGTATTTAATTGATGAAACAAACATTTCTAAAAAAAAGTTAGATGTAAAGTTGATTCCATTACATATGAGATAGCTAACCAAACATGGTAATGGAATGATATTTACATTACCTTATGCAATTAGTTTATAGCCAACCAATTGTGGTAATGCAATCACTATTGCATTACATTTCATTTTCATTACATTACATTATTGATTGCATTACCACCTAATTGCATTGCATCCAACCAAATGCTACCTTAGAGTCAACCCACTTAGCCCAAGTTGCAAATGCCATCTTAAATGCCTCTATTCGATTCATATCTTTGAGCGATTGATTTCCCACTTGAATGTAATCCCACCTGCAATTGAGTTCCAACATAATTATCTTCATAAAAGATAAATTCACCTAAAATCTCCAACTTTGTTTAAGAACGAAAAGAAGTCTTACGGCTGTTGGGGAGGCTTTTAGAACCACCAATGCCAGCTATCAAAGACCAACAAGTCAAAATCTTCCCACATATCACCACCCTTGATAGAGTCAAGCTTTAATACTCAACCTATCTTTTCGATGTCTATGTCTACCAAGAATTGATTCCATTGCATGTTTATGGTAAGTTGATAATCCTACAATACCAATTTGTTTTTCCCATTAGTGCACACAAAAATGTTGTTATTTGGTTTTTGATCATGTATCTAATAACGGAAAAATACCAGTTTAGAGTAGTTCAAGCCTATCCTCTAGGGGTAGTTAGGAAGAGAGCTATGGTATTCTGGGGGGACTAGAGCTAGAAATGGAGTTAGTATTTTGGTCAATAAGGAGTTAGTTGATCAAGTTGTAGATTTGAGGCATAAGAGCGACCGCAAAATGTTAATTAAGTTGGTCGTAGGGATAGAAATCCTCAATGTGATATGTGACTATGCACCATAATCAAGGCTAGCACATGACATTAAGAGGGAATTTTGAGATGAGCTGGAAGAATTAATACAGAGTATACCTCAAAGTACGAAACTCTTCTTGGGTGGTGATTTTAATGGACATGTCAAAACTAAGGTAGATAGGCATGATAGGATGCATGGAGGTTTCAATTATACGGAAAGAAACAGTGGCGGATTGTTAATTCTAGACTTTGCGATTGCCTATGATTGTTCACTCCCATTTTAAGAAAAAGGAGAACCACTTGGTGACTTTTAGGAGTGACATCACTAAGACTCAAACAGACTACTTTCTAATTAAGGCAAATAATAGAATGTTATGTAAAGATTGCAAAGTGATACCCAGTGAATATTTGGGGACTCAACATAGATTATTGGTAATGGATGTGGTGTTTAAGAGTTCAAGGAGGAAGAAGAGAAGTGTCAGAGATCCTGGAGTTAGATGGCGGAATCTTACTACAGAGAACATAGCTAAATTATTGTGGAAAATTAAAGCAGAAGGGAGTTGGAAGCAAGTAAAGGATGCAGAAAAAATGTGGGAAGCAATGCTTAAGTGCATTCGAGTGCATTTGATGGTCAACTAAGGAGGTCTTAGGAATCTCGAAAAGGGCTAAAGGGAGAATAAAAGCAGCTTGGTGGTGGAATGAGGAAATGAAAGAGAGAGTTAAGGAGAAACAGGATACATATATCGCTCTAATCGATAGTAGATCAGACAGAGAAAAAGAAGTTAATTTTGTTAAGTATAAGGATGCTAAAAAGATAGCAAAGAAAGTTGTTACTATAACAAAGAACAATGCATATGAAAAGGTTATATTAGAAATTGGAGACTAAGGAAGGGGAGAAGGATGCCTTCAAGCTTGCAAGGACTATGAAAAAGAAAACAAGAGACTTGGAAAATGTAAAGTGCATCAAAGGTGATGACAATAAAGTATTAGTAGAGGAGGATAAAATAAGCGAGAGATGGCAGAGCTACTTTTTTAAGCTCTTGATAAGTTGAGCGAGTATCCACAGAGGAATGATAGAGGGGATCAAAAGGAGCAACAAAACCATAGGTTTTGCAACCATATTAGTAAAGAGGCGGTCAGAGACGCATTAGGAAAGATGAAGACTAGGAAAGCTATGAGTCCGGACCGTATCCCTGTGCAAATCTGGATGTGTTTGGGTGAAGAGATACTAGAGTAGTTAACAAATCTTTTTAATGTCATTTTTAGGACTACTAAGATGCCTTGCAAATGGAGATTCAATATAATGATCCCACTTTATAAGAGCAATGGTGATATTAAAGATTGTAATAATTATAAAGGTATTAAACTGCTTAGTCACACAATGAAGTTGTGCGAAAGGGTGATTGAGAGAAGGTTGAGGATGGATATTTCAATTTTGAAAAACCAGTGTGGTTTTATGCTAGGTAGATCGACTACAGAAATAATCCATTTCATAAGAAGGTTCATGGAATTGCACAGGGAAAGAAAAAAGGATCTTCGTGTCGGTTCACAAATCGAGAGAAAGCGTATGATAGAGTGTCGCGTGAGGTGTTTTGGGAGTGTTTAGAGAAGAAAGATGTGTCATAGATGTATATCTAAGCTACCAAGAATATGTATGAATGAGTAAAAACAAGCGGAAGGACCTCAGGAGGAGACACATAGCACTTTCCTATTGACATTGGGCTCCATTAAGGGCCAACTTTAATCCCGTTTCTTTTCACTAGTGTTAAGGATGTATTCATAAAAAGGATTCATGACAAAGTATCATGGTGTATGCTACTTGCTAATGATATTGTTCTTATCGATGAGATTAGAGATGGTCTTAACAGCAAGTTAGAGCAATGGAGACATCCTTTAGAATACAGGGGATTTAGATTGAGCAAATCAAAGACTTAATACTTAAAATGTGGGTTCAGTGATGAGAACACGGGTGGGGAAGAAGTCACCATGGCTGATGTGGGAATACCAAGGGCTAAGAAGTTCAGGTATTTAGCTTGATCATTGAGGAGAAAGGAGATGTTAACAAAGGTATTAACCAACGTATTAGAGTGGGATGACAAACATAGAAGAATGCTTCCGGAGTATTATGTAATAGGAAAATTCTTGTAGGATTGAAAGGGAAAGTTTATCATGTGGCAGTCAGATCAGATTCTTTATATGGTTCAAAGTGCTGGCCAATAAAGAAGAATCAAGTCCAAAGTTTGATAGTAATAGAGATGAGAATGATGCGATGGATGTGTGGATATACTAGATTGGACAGAATTATGAATGAATTAATTAGGGAAAGAGTAGGAGTTGCATCCATGGAAGATAAGATAAGAAAGACTCGACTAAGATGGTTTGGTCATGTTAAGAGGAGGAGTGAGAATGCACTAGTGAGAAGGTGCGAGATGATTGACCTTTCGAGGTATAAGAAAGGTAGAGGACAACCAAAGAAAAATTGGAACGAGGTGATTAAAAATAATTTGAAGTTTGTAGGTCTAACGGAGGACATGACCCAGGACACAAGTATGTAGAGATCTATGATTAAGGTTGCAAGCCATAGATAGCTTGTTTCTAGTCCTTCCTTTAACTCATGGGAGTAGTGATTGTTTTAATGTTGTACTAGCTATTATTCTTTTCTGCGTGCGATGCATTCTTGTAGGCTAGAAGACTGACCTTTGCAAGGTTATTTTCTCGCACCTCTAATTACTTCAGTAGTACCCTCAGTGCATCTGTGGTGTCACCCCCCACTTCCGATTATTTGAATGTGAATTGCTATTGGCCATCCTAGTGGTTTGTCGCTGCTTACTGCCTAAGGTACACAACACTCCTAACCCTCATTTGTTGTTCATGTTAATTTATGCTATTTTAAGTAAATTATGTCTTGTGTGTGCTAAATTAGTTTACAAATCGATTTTCAACTTCTAAATATCTTTTATACCTTTTATATACGTCTATTGGAAATGGCCTCTCTACGAACAGTCATGTGCATAGAGGTAGCACTACCTACATACATCTGGATCTTCCAAGTTCCCGTGAAAGCGGGACTCACACTAGGAGGATGAGGAGGAGGAGGAGTAGTAGTTGTTATCTAATTGGAGTAGAACTACTATTAATCCATCAAGATAAAATTTTTGTATCGGACATTTTTATATTCACAAAATTCAAATTAGAGATCATATTTAAAAAAAAGTGTAAAATAACTTATGTGAATCTGTGTTGATAATATCAAGTAGAAGGTTGATACGATTAAACTTGCTTAATTACAGAGGTCGAAAAAATTCAAAAAAAAAATTATTCAGGTAAATAGGTTAATTTCATTCGTCATTATTGTGGCCCAAATGTGCATTGAAACTAGATTCAAGGTACCTTTATCTAGCCATATTTCACTCTTCCCTCGACATAACTTTTCGAGGGGAATGTCTACAATTTTGCAATTAGGGCCAGTTCTTTTTCGCGATAAGATGTAGCTGTAAGTTATAAGAAAATGTAAGGAGTTGTAAGAATACGTAAGAAGACGTAAGAAATTGTAAGAAGATATAAGAAGCTGTAAGAACGTGTATCGATAGATTAAAGAAGTTGTTTAATTATTAAGAAATAATTTTTATATATGTATGTATAATTGTTGGTCTTTAATATATGAATTATGAAAAAAAAGTATTTCATGAAAATAAATTACATGTCTCAATGATATTTATGAAATAAATTTTATAACATCAGTATACAAATTATATTTTAACATTATGGAAAAAAATATTTTTCTACAATTATCATTTTGGATAATAAAAAGTTATATTGAAATAACATAATTAATGAAAATAAACCTTTAAAAAATTTAATTAAATATCAATAAGATAAATTAAAGCCGATAAATATGAAGTACCAAATATGTCCCACACTTGGGGTGATTTTTTGGTATTAACATTAGTTTCACCTCCCTATAAGCAAATTTTTAAAAAAATAATTTCTGTCAACAAAGTTGAATAGAACCCTAAAAATGAAATCCTATTTGAACTAAATATTTTGGAATTAAATTCAGCATAATGTTCAATTTTATAATGACAGCAACCAAGTTGTCATGTATAAATTTATGGATTAAATAACTGAACTGCTTTCTCCAACTACAGTTTGACAATTTCTATGCACGATTCACGTTAAAACTCAAACATAAATGCAATTTTTGTATTATAAGTTTAAAATATGTTGACTTATTTTCTCTATAATGGCATATATGTTTCATGTCAAAGCACATATATTAATTCACATCACTAAATTTTGTTTTTATGTTTATACAAATATTATATTCACAGATAAGTTGTAAGATATTTCATATTGGTAGTATATGAAAAAGTATATACATATTTTTATAAATATGAGAAAAAAACACATGATAAGTTGAATGTTATAAAAAATATATAGCATGATTTAAAATGTAAGGAGACGTAAAAAGATGTAAGAAAATGTAAAGAAATGTAAGAAGGTGTACAGAACTATAAGTTATAAGCTAAATCCTCCAAATCACATAAAAGAACAGAGTTGCTTAAAGCTCGTTGACATGAAAACAAATCACTTATCATAGATTCCAAGGCGGTCCAATTGTGTCCAAGATAAGGGGTGTAGAACTTGTACAATAGTACCCGGGGTATAAACTCAGGACACGTGCATAGCTCAATGAATAGGGAGATTTTGGAGTCTACATAAAAAAACAACGAAAGATGAGCGTTTATGGTGTCTTGGAAACTCTCTTAAAGAATGACTACTTAATAGGAGATATACTAGGGATATAAATGTAAACTTATTTTGTACAATTTACTATATATGCCCGGCGTAGGCTCCCAAGTTGGGTGAGCCATTCTTCTATCAAATCACATATGGTATCAGAGCCTAAGTTCATAACCTAGCTTTTTTTTTTCTTTGGACCAAAACCATAGTCCAAACCCTAGCTTCGGACCCGAGCCTTGTTCTCTTCCTTCTCTACCTGCTGGAACCCTAGTCCCGGCTTTTTTCTCTCCTCTCGTTGGTTCGGTCTTCTCTATACTCTTCAGCGGTCACCCTCTCCCTTCTCCCAGGCATGGCCGATTTAGATGTCGTCGGTCCCACTCCCTCTACACCGATGTCGTCCTCTCAGCCCGGGACGTACACGGTGGCGGATTTGCAGTCCTTCGCTGTCTCTCATACGGTGCCTGATGCCACACCCTTATCTCAGCATGCACTCTCACTGCCTATCAGCTCTTTTCCACCATCGCTGCCCTATTGTTCTCACTCTGGGCCACTTATCTCCTCTCAGCCGTACATCCTTCAGATGGTTCCAGGGGGCTTCTCCCATCGGTCTGTGGCTGTCCCTACTGCGCCAAGCCTGGGTTGCACCTCACACTCCACAACACCCTTCGCCTCCTCCTTCACTGACCCGGATCAGTCACATGGACTCGAGTTTGACCCGAGTTTGTCTTCACCTCACACTGGTGGCTTGCCTATTTTGCCATTGAATATCTGGACAGTAAATGTTACTACATATGTCACTGTTGTGCTCAATTCAGTTGATGATTATCTCTAGTGGTGCACTTAATTCTCATCTTTTCTAATTATGCATGAATTAAGTGGCATTATTGAGGGCACGATACCTGCTCCCTACCCAGTTTTAACATATATGCATGGTCTTCCCCAACCCAATCCTGGTTATCACTATTGGGTTCGTGTCGACCAGTTAGTTTGTTCATGGATTTTCGCTGCCATATCCAAACACTTGTTGTGTGAAATGCGTGATCTCGCTCATGCATTTGATATTTGGAAACGTTTGGAGCATCGTTTTAATACTGATAGTCTTTCTCATGCCCTTGATTTAAAACGCATGCTTACCAATATCAACAAAGATGACGATCAATCCATGGATGATTATCTAAGGACTATTAAGACTATTGCTGATTCCTTAGTTGCCATTCAATCGTCTGTTTCTGACCTGGAATTAATTCAGTACACTATTGCTGGGTTACAAAATTCTTCAGACTATGAGGGTTTTCTTACTGCATACGTTATGTTACCTGGTGCTCACTGCTTTGATGACCTTCACTCGAAATTAATCTGTTTCGAGCAAAGACTCAGGCTCACCAAGGTGGGTGATGTTCCTAGTCATCAGGCTTTTGCAGCAACTATCGCTACATCTGACTCTATGGGCGCTGCTCCTAAGCACGTTACCAACAATGCTAAGGGTAAGAACAACAGCGGTCATAACTTTAATAAAGGAGGGAAGGGTTGCTATCATAAGAATAATAATTGGGGCAATAATTATCCGAATCAGTCTCAATCAAGCTCTTCCACGAGTATGCCTACAGGTTCTGTTTTATGTGATTCAGTTATTTCATTGCCATCTACTTATTGCACTGCTGCTTCTTGTACTCATATCTTATCTATAGGTAGTAACCAAAATGAAGGGATTTTAGGATCACACCCTAATCTCATCTATCAGATATGTCATTCTCCTGGTCATGCTGCTGACGCATGTCCAAATCACTATCAGCCTCGTTCACAACATGTGCTTCCCGCTTATGCTACTTTCACTACTATTGATGTTGGGGAACAAGTATGGTATCATAATTCGACTGCAGCATCCCATATGATGCCCGACGAAGGTAATTTACTCTCTAAAACTCCTTACTCCGATTCAAGTTTTGTTAAGGTCGGTAATGGTAATCTACTTTCGATTTCTAATGTCGGCAATCTTAAGCTTCGTACTTATTAACGACCTCTACGCCTCAATTATGCTTTACATGTACCCTAGCTTCGTCATAACCTTCTGTCTGTCAAACAAGCGTGTCGTGACAATAATTGTAGTTTTATTTTTTATGACTCCTCTGTTCGTTTTAAGGACAACACCACAGGTGAAAGTCCTTTTGCAGGCACCTAGTTTGGGCAATTTCTACCCTATTTGTGTCGAGTATGAGTCTATTCTTGCCAATGTTGCTATCAGAGAGTCTAGGGATACTTGGCATCAACGTCTTGGACATTGTGGTGCTTCTGTTCTTAGTTCTCTTCGATTCAGTTAAACTCTTCATTTGATAATAATTGTCAAACTTGTCGTTTGGCCAAGTCTCATAGACTTCCTTTTGAGTTGGTTGAGCATAGTACTGTTTCACCTTTGGAATTGATACATTCTGATGTTTGGCAGTCACCTGTTTTGTGTCATTAAAAATTTAAGTACTATGTATCTTTTATTGATGATTTCTCTCATTTTACATGGATTTATCCTATGAAATAGAAATCGAAAGTGTTTACTCATTTTTGTAATTTTCAAGCTTTGGTTGAAAATTTGTTTAACTGCAAGATTAAAATGTTTCAAAGTGATGGGAGTCTAGAATTTGATAATTCACCCATTAAAAATGTTTCTTAGGATATGCACCCCATTACAAAGGTTACCGTTGTTTGGATCCCAAGACTGGCTGTGTTTAGATAAGTCGTGATGTTCAGTTTCATGAGACGTCTTTCCATACTCTACATTGTGTCGTACTTCCCTATAAGTGTCCCAGGCGTTTGTCTTTGATACTAAGGATGTTATGAGTCTCACCTTCACCTCTCACGCGTCTTCCCCTTCTCTTAATATTGGTGAGTCCTCTATGTTGCCTTCTGTGAGTACGGAGTCTCTCCCTAACTTGGTCTCCTCATTTGATGTGGATCGCTCTTCCCGTCCTCTTGGTATGCCTTCCTCTACCTTGGATGTATCCTCGGCTTCCTCTGCCAGTCGGGTCTCTGTCCCCTGTCTTGCACCCTTTGACCCATGTGCCTCTCCCTCTCTTACTCACGGTAGTTCGTCACATGTGTCTTCTTTTTCTCCGTCTATTGGGTCGACTCATCACGTGTCTCCTCCCTTGTCCTCTTCTATGGCTACTCCTCTGTTGCCTACCTCCTCCCACATGAATGTCCACCCCATGCGAACTCAGTCAAAGCCTGGTATTATGAAACCCAAACGCATTGTGTCCCTATCTACTTGTGTTGATGAAGTTGAACCTACCTCTTTCACCCAAGCTTCTAAACATTCCAAATGGCATGAGGCTATGTCCGAGGAGTACAATGCTTTGATTGCTAACGATACATGGGAATTGGTACCATCTCAACCTGCTCAAAACTTGGTTGATAGTAAGTGGGTTTACATAGTAAAATACAAATCTAACGGCACTGTGGAGAGATACAAAGCCCGATTAGTGGCCCAGGGTTTTCACCAACAGGCAAGTATTGATTATCATGAGACTTTTATCCCTGTTGTTAAACCTACTACTATTCGACTCATTCTTTCGCTTGATGCTTCCTTCGATTGGCCTCTTCGCTAATTCGATGTCAAAAATGCATTTCTTCATGGACATCTAACTGAGGAAGTTTACATGAAATAATCTCCTAGGTTTGTTCATCATGATAAACCCCACTATGTTTGTCATTTGAAAAAGGCCATCTACAGGTTAAAACAAGCTCCTTGAGCTTGCTTTCATCATTTCAGCAGTTTTTTACAGTCTCATGGCGTTATTTGTAGCATGGCTGATTCTACCATGTTTGTTTACCACACTAGTAGTCACACTTTGATTCTCCTGCTCTATGCTGATGACATTATCCTTAATAGGAGTACTACATCCCTTTTACATTCCTTCATCACCACTCTATCTGAGCAGTTTGCTATGAAAGATCTCGGTGATCTTCATTATTTCTTGGGCCTACAGGTGGTTCGTTCTCCCTCGGGTCTCTTCCTAACGCAACAGAAATATGTTCTCAATTTACTTCACAAATTTCATCTACATACTGTTAAACCCATTAGGACTCCTTCTGCTGCTCGAACCACCTTATCCCTTCATGATGGTGACCTACTTGTAGATCCCTCTCAGTACCGAAGTATGGTAGGTGCTTTACAGTATTTGACCATGACGTGACCTGACATTGCATACTCAGTTCATGCAGTTTCCCAATTTATGCATGCTCCCCGCACTACTCATCTCCTTGCTGTTAAGCGTATTTTCAGGTACCTACAGGGCACTGTGGATCATGGTCTTCTTCTACATCCATCCACTAATGCCTTCATCATCATTGCTTGTTCAGATGGGGAGTGGGCCGGCTGTAAGGACACTTGTCGCTCGACTACCGGCTATGCGGTATATTTTGGACCCAACATGATTGCTTGGCGCTCTAAGAAGCAACCCACAGTATCCAAGTCATCCACTAAGGCAGAATATCCTGCTCTTGGTTACACAGTTGCTGAAATAGTTTGGCTACGTAAGTTGCTATTTAATGTTGGCATCTCACTTACTACGCCCACTCTTCTCTATTGTGATAATGTCAGTGCAACATACATGACTGCCAATCCTTTTTAGCATAACCGTAGCAAACACATTACTGTCGATTACAACATCGTTCGGGAAAGGGTTGCTCATGAAGATCTTATCGTTCGTTATATCCCTACTGCTTCTCAGATTGCTGACATCTTCACCAAGGGCCTAACCTCTCAGCAATTTTTGCTTTTGAAATCCAAGCTGTCCGTGCGACCCCCCATCAGCTTGAGGGGGGCGTAATAGGAGATATACTAGGGATATAAATGTAAATTTATTTTATACATTTTATTGTATATACCAGGCATAAGCTCTCAGGTCGGGTGAGCCATTCTTCTATCAAATCACATACTAGTGTAATTCACCTGGTGGAGTATCTATCGTCCTGATTTTGTCCTATGGCATGGGTGGGCGTTCTCAAACAAGGTATCATTTGTCAATTCAACTCCTGTAATGCTAAGAACCTACCATGGGTAGGCGTTCTTGCAGCAAGGTAGCTTATAGTGTAGCCTAGTGGAGTATCTATATTCCTTATTTTGTACTATGGCATAATTCGCCTTCCTTTTGGCTTGTTGAATGAATAATGGAGGATGCTTTGAATTGATTTCATATATATGAAACTGAAATTTGATAGCATAAAAATAATAATAATAAAATAAAAAATTCCACTCATTTATGCCTTTTGGTTTCTCTTTAATGACTTGAGTGTCAAAGGAAGATCTCATCAAAATGGCCCAGGATTCAAAACTTAAGGCAAATAATCTTATCCCAATTGATTCGAAATTCAATATATTATAGGCTAACTAATCTAGGATTAGAAAATGATGCAACCTAACCAGATTCAAACTTTTTTTTTGTGTTTCGTAGGAGTCACCAAGGGTAATACAATACAATGGAAGCGAAGAGAGTTGAACCTGAGAGCTAATTGACCCAGTACCTCAATCTTTGCCACTGGACTAAGAGCTCATTGATAGAAAACAAACTTATTAAATCACATATCAAATTGTCTGAAGTCAATTTGATTCAAACTAAAATTTCATCGACATGAATGGGAGGATCTAACCTAAATTGGCTCAAATCAATCAACCCAGTTATTGAGAGTATAGGCTAATTAACAAATAAAACCACTGCTAGGCTTAGGGTTCGTTGCAAGCTCTCAATTTAAAATGAAGCAAGATCATCATGCATTAGGCTTAGACGTTAGACCTGACAGAGAGCACCCCACTTTGTTTTAGTTTTCGTCAGGAACCTTAATTAATTATCGCACGCATTGGAGGACCTCTACCCACTTTTCCGGTCAAGAAATTTTTTTTCCTCCTTTTGCGAAAGAAGAATGAAATATTGTGAGCAAAGGACATTAATTAAAAAGCTATTAAAAAACAATTATTTGTGTATTTAGCTAAAACTCAAAATTATTTAGACACAAAACATGGAACTTGTATCTATTGTAATTTATTCGACCTGACTTAGAGTGTTACTTATCAAATTGATTAAATAATTAATGGGTTACATAGCTAGTTATGTAATTATGTATATGGCTTAATTTTTCAAAATATGATGCCTAACAAATGCCTAAGAATCTATAGATTTATAGTTATCAAAGGGGGGAAAAACCTACACATTTGTTGAGTCATTTTTCCTAAGAAAAACATTGGGTCATCACTTTTTATGCTAATTGGACTAGATGTGCGAGAGTTTTTTAATAACAATTTGCAATGCATTTATAGACCCAAAAAAATATAAAATAGCAATGCACTAAATTTAATGGACCATAAGTGCAAATTAAACATGCATAAAAACCTAAATAACAATGATTATATTATTCATAGTCTAATTATAAGGTGATGTGATCATTTAAAATCGATACCCACACTAGGAATTATTGTTGTTGTCATACTTGAATAAGGCTGTAAAACTTCAAAAATTGAAAGTTTTATCAACTGAGTGCATTTGTGAAGTTTTGAGAACGAAACTTCTCCTAAAAAGGGAGATTGTAAAACCCAAACACTCATAGTTATAGCTTGAGCTAGTAGGCTTTGAATTTAGCTTGCAACCAAAAACG
The DNA here is from genome assembly GCA_017589665.1 of Selenicereus undatus. NCBI lineage: Eukaryota > Viridiplantae > Streptophyta > Magnoliopsida > Caryophyllales > Cactaceae > Selenicereus > Selenicereus undatus. The sequence goes on along the minus strand of JACYFF010010365.1, from coordinate 49,634,471 downwards.
AAATCATTTCACTCTTGATCCAACTCAAAATTCATACTAATATCGATAATAATAATAATAACAATAATAATAATAATAATAATAATAACAACAACAACAACAACAACAACAACAACAACAATAATAATGATAATAATGATGATGATGATGATGATGATGATGATGATGGTGATGACGATGATGATGATAATAATAATAACTGCAATAATAATAATAACAATTATTATTATTATTATTATTATTATTATTATTATTATTATTATTAT
>JACYFF010010365.1:49560070-49634195 GCA_017589665.1 Selenicereus undatus | reverse complement strand
TACTACTACTACTACTACTACTACAATATTAAGCCTTTAATCTTTCCCAATTTCCCTCCCAAACTCCTGATCAATTTTTAAATTTATGATAAATTTGGAAAGAGAAAATTCTCAAAAATTCTTAATTTATTATCCTCCCTTATTTATGGAACAAAGGTCCTTGTCTCCTTCATTGAAACTTGGATAGTTTTCCCAAAAAAAAAAAAGAGAGGAGAAAAGAAGAAGGAAGCTAAAAGTTATGTACCATGTAAATGCCCCTACTAATTTATCTCTCTTCCCTCACATAATCTCTCTCCCTCAATTATACTCCCCCACTCTCTTGGGTGCCTCCATTGCTAGTGGTCACCGAAGCCTTCCCTTTCATCCAATAAACACTTAACTACTGACCAAATAAATTGGTTGTGTAGAAGGAGAAGATAATTTTGAGATATTTTGATGAAGAATATACTTGTTGAGGTGGCTAGGTGATTAGCACAGCTGCAACAGGCTTTTCCATTGTTTGTTCTCTCTCTCTCTCTCTCTCTCTCTCTCTCTCTCTCTCTGTGTGTGTGTGTGTGTGTGTGTGTGTGTTTGTGTGTGTGTGTGTGTGTCTATTTTCCTTTTCTATTGTAATGAGTTAATATAAATTAGCTAATGACAGCTCCGTTGATAAATGAATGAGATCGTGTTTCTCTCTCTAAACATATCATTCCTCCATTGTTTTCATTCAACTTAACATGGCATCAAAGCATATGATCCTAAATCAAATGACTGGATTTTTCTCCTTCTACAATTGTTTGATTTGATTCATCAAATGATCAAGCGTTTGCTACAAGCAAGCACATACTATCTTTCTATATTCAATTGATTGATTTGTTCCATCAATCGATTCATTTTTCTATCATGATTTAGGAACATCTATCATCATAGAAATTAGGTCAGAATGAGTTCAAGCTCAAACCATAACATTAAATTGAGTGATTCTACTATCCTTTGTTCATTCATCCATCCGATGGACTAAACTATATAGAAATCAAAGAAAAACTCACTAGTCCTGGAAATTACAGATCGTGGAAAAGAGCTATAGAGATTAGCTTATCCACGAAAAGGAAACTGGTATTTGTCCATGAAACATTGGCAAGATTAACGAATGATACTATGAAAGCTAAATAGCGGCACTCGTGTAACAATCTCATCATTTCCTAGCTAATGAACAATATAAGTGATGCTATAGCTAGATCTATTTTATTTGTTCAATTAGCTACTAAAATCTCGCAACAATTGGAGAAAAGGTTTGTTTTAGGCAATGGATCCAAGACGTATCAATTAAATAGAGAGGTCTATTCTATCAAGCAAGATGGAAATAAGATAAGTGTTTACTATACGAGAATCAAAGCAATTTGGGAAGAACTCGATGCAATGAATGAGTTAGCCAAGCTAAGGGTGTGACTCAGTTTTTTACCGTCCTAGCTAAATATGGAAAAAAGGAAAGACTTTTTCAATTCCTGAATAGATTGGATGACATTTATAGAAACCAGAGAAGCCAAACCTTATTGATGTATCCACTTCCATCAGTGAAAATTATTTGTGGATTATTCCAACAAGAAGAGATGCTTAAGGAGGTGATGGAAAACTTCAACACAAACACAGAAACTTCAGCTTTGTTTAGTAAGGGAAATGATGAAAGATGTAGTGCATGTGACAAGAGAGGGCATACAAAGGATACATGTTGGCATGTTGTAGGATTTCCTATTTTGCATCCTAGATCTAAGGCACGATCACTGCAGCCTAATATCAGAGGACAAAGGTATCGGAGGAATACTAATTTCAAAAATAGAAATACAGAATGGAGAACACCACAAGCTTCTTAGGTTGGAATGTCCAAAGTCAAAGCTAGTCATCCAATATGCCCAATGTATCCCTTACATCTCAACAAGTTTAGCATATATTGAAATTGCTACCACAGTCTCACATTACATCTAGTACAACAGTCTTACATATGAAGAAATAGATAATATATTCTCTAATAATATGACCTACACTTCAGCTTTAGTTGAGTCAAATGAATGGATACTTAACTCAGGTCCTTTAGATTATATGTGTTGTGATCATTAAATGTTTAAAACATCTAGTAAACTACTGAATCCCTTACATATAGATTTTCCGACAGAACACATAGCCCCTATTACAAGTATAAGTCCAACTTGTTTAGAAAATGATTTGATTCTTAGGGATGTTTTGGTGTGTGCCAAGCTTTAAAGATAATTTGATGTCCATAGCAAAGCTAGTCAGAGACAATGGATGTTGTGTAGTGTTTTACTCATGTCTACGGATTATATAGGATTGTATTACTCAGAAGGTCAAGGGGATTTGTAAAGAAAGGAAGGGACTCTACTTTCTGGTTGATACATATGTTAACTATCTTGAAGTGAAGCAACTAATACCATCTACTGAAGGACGTAAGTAAAACATTGCTGAAAATCATTTTTTAAATAACTATGGGTATAGATTATGCAATAAGATGCAGAGCAATGATATAGTTGTGTGGCATCATAGATTGGATCATGTGTCCTTGTCTAAGGTTAAACTTTTTCCTGGATTAAAACTTGATATGTCTAATGTGTCTGGCTTACGCCTTACTTGTCCAATGGCAAAACATTCTAAATTGCCTTTTGAAAGGAGTAGAACATCAAGTGTGCGCCCATTTGAGCTAATGCATGGTGATATATGGGGGCCCTTCTAGAGTAAACACTTGTGGTAACAAGAGGTTCTTTTTGTCCATAGGGGATGATTATAGTAAATCCACATGGACTTACCTCTCAATAAATAAATCTCATGCTCTTGACACACTGCAAATCTTATACTAGTATGTTCAAAATCATTTTCAATGAACTATCGGGACCATCAGATTTGATAATGCATTAGAATTTGAATCAGGTTATTGTAAGCAATTTTTTTACAGCCTATGGTCTTGTACATCAAACTACATGTGTTAATAGACCTTCACAAAATGGTATTGTAGAAAGAAAACAAAGGCATTTGATTGAAATGTCTAGAGCCTTGAGATTTCAAGCTTCTTTGCCATTAAATTTCAGGGGATATTGTGTGTTAGCTGCTGCACACAATATAAATAGACTACTCTTCTGTGTACTGCCTAGCCTTTGCTTCCAATGCTATGAGAACCACTGATAAATTTTAGCCTAAAGCTATCCCTTGCGTATTTCTAGGATATCCTCATAATTATAAAGGATACATTTTTATGAATCTTTTACTAAGCGTTTTTGTTTTTGTATCAAGAGATCTCACTTTTGCTTAGCATATATTTCTTTATAAACAATCTAGCCTGACTCAGTATATACAGCTTCTCCCTTCACCTTTACGAGGCACACACACCTGGGTTGATGATTATTTGTAGGTTGTTCCTTCAGATAGACAGTCCACTACTCCACATCAAGATTTTATAGGAGAATTTCCTAGCTCAGGTAATGATTTTGGTTCTTCTCCTACTCCTGATCCAAGTATCATAAGTGGTACTCATATAGATAATCAGCAACCACAACAGAGTATTGGAAGAAGGTCTACTAGGACTACTAAACCACCTTCTTGGCTACATGATTTTGTAAGTGTAGCTAGATCTGATTCTAGTGAGTCCAAAGTTTCATATCCTTTAATTAATTGCATTTCCTATGAGCATGTTCCATGTTATTATCAGTCTTATATTACAGAATGCTGCTTCAAACCCTTTGTCTTTTACACAAGCAGTATAAGATGATAAGTGGTGCTCACCTATGAATAAAGAGCTTAGAGCCCTAGTGTACTTGGAAGCTCATTTCTTTACGAGCTGGCAAAACTACCATTCTGTGTAAATAGATATATAAAACTAAACTCAAATTAGATGGCATCATTGGGAGGTACAAAGAAAGACTTGTTGCTCAATGGTTTGATCAAGAATATGGGATAGATTATGATGAAACTTTTGCACTTGCAGCAAGGATGACCATTGTTAGGGCTTTGTTAGTAGTTGTTGCAATCAAAAAGAGGAAAACTTTTCAAATGGATGTCTCCAATGCTTTTTTACTTGGAGACTTAGAGGAATTAGTCTATATGAAGCTTCTTCTAGGGTACACAAGCCCAGGCTACCTCATTACCCCACAAAAAGCTCATCCAGTCAGGGGGAGAGTCAAGAACAATGAAGTTAGCAAGCTAATGAAATCACTGTATGGCTTAATGCAGGCTCCAAGATAGTGGTTTAGAAAGCTTTCCTCAGCTTTGTTATCCTATGGCTTTCAACAATCAAAGGCAGATTACAACTTGTTTACAAAAATCACGTGGGCTAGTTACATAGCCATATTAGTGAATGTTGATGATACGATTGTTACAAACAATGCTGTGACAGAACTTCTAATTGTCAAGAGATTTTTGCAATCCTAATTTCATATGAAAGATTTTGGTGATTTGAGATATTTGTTGTGGCTTGAAGTGGACAGGTCAAATAAGGGCATCTTCATATGTCAAAGAAAGTATACATTAGGTCATATTCATGAGGTTGGTCTTGTGAATGCCAAACCTTTGTAAATTCTAATGCACACCAACATGAAGCTCACTTATTCAAAAAAACCTTTGGAAGACTCTAAGGTTTATTGCAAATTGGTTGGTATATTGATCTATTTGTTAGTCACCAGACTAGATATCTGCTATTCAGCTCAATTGCTCTGCCAGTTTATGCACAATCCCACCAATCAACATATGCTAGCAACTATGCATGTTGTAAGGTATCTCAAAAAGTCTCCATGATAAGGACTCTTATTATCTAGCTCTTCTCATCCACTTCTCATTGCCTACTGTAATTCTACTTGGGCACGATGTTCAATGGGGAGGAAGTCTACTTCAGGATATTGCATTCTCTTAGGTTAGTCCCTAATTTCTTAGATGACTAAGAAGCAGATAGTTATAGCCAGATCCTTGGTTAAAGTAGAATATAGATCAATGGCCAATGCTTGCTATAAAATCATGTGCTTGCTCTCCTTAGTTAAAGACTTAAGTCTGACTAACTTGACTCCTGTTAGTCTAAGATGTGATAATAATGTAGCATTGCACATTGCTTATAATCCGATTTTTCATGAGCTCACAAAACACATAGAGGTGGATCATAATTACATTCTAGATCAGCTTAAGTTTAGAAAGATCAACCCTCCTATGTCAACACTAAGCTTCAACTAGATGACATTCTTACCAAGCCTTTAACCATTGCTCAACATCAGGCCATTCTATCCAAGTTGAGTGTTCTTTATATCTACCAACACTCAACTTGAGGGAAGTGTAGAAGGACAAGATAGTTTTCAGATATTTTGATGAAAAATAAATTTGCTGAGGTGGCTAGGTGGTTAGCACAATTGTAACAGACTTCTCCTTTGTTTGTTATCTCTCTCGCTCTCTCTCTCTCTCTCTCTCATTTTGTTGTATTTTCATTTTCTATTGCGATGAGTTCACATAAATTAGCTAATGACAGCTTCCTTGATCAATGAATGAGATGCCGTTTCTCTCTCCAAATATATCATTCCTACATTGTTTTCATTCAACTTAACAGGTTGCTGCCAACTTTGTCTTCTCTCCTTGCTTCACTTTTCTTTGGAGGCATAAATCTTTACTTGTGTTCATCTCCTCAAACTTTTGAAGGTCATTTGTTTCGCTTAAGCCCAAGCTAATACATTATGCTACAATTGAGGATGTCGAGTGATATGAAGAGTCACGCTAGCATGTTAGGCCTGCGGCCAAGGGCAGAGCTACAATGGCTCACTTGAAGTAGCTTGAAGCCCTTCATCCCATGAATAAGCCTCATTAGCTAACATAACTAGGGTAAAACAAAGCAACAACTATTGCTGATCTAACTTCTTATCAATTGAGCTACTAGAGAAGCGAAGTGAGCAGCCTCACAAGCAGAACATGTAAATCAATTTAGGTGATAGGAGGCAAGAAGTTGCCTGGTAGGCACTCCACGACCCGCCAATGCTCCTAAAAACCCTGGCTTGGTCGGTCATTTCCTATAGTCCTATGTGTCCACATTGAAGGAGGTGGCCCCACCAAATGTGAGTAGGTAGAAGAGCTTAAGCAGCAAATTGGTGTCCTTGTCTAGTTTGAGAAGCTAAGTGAAAAGAATGAGGTAAGGAGAAGCAAGATAACTCAAGCATGATCAAGAATCTAACTACCCCAAACCCACCCACCCACAATGGTGCCATTGATAGCCAAGCCTATGAACAATGGCTTATCGATATGGAAAAATTCCTCAATGCCTTTAGTGCCTTGGTAAGTGAACAGTGGGGCTTGTGGGTTTTATTTCAAAGGAGAAGTCGACTTATGGTGGGAAATAGTGAACGAGAGAAAGAATGAGCATGAACTAGGGTGGGTACAATTCAAGAAACTCATGAAGGATTACATCTATCTAATGTCTCCGAAAAACACATGAAGTAAAATTTCTCACCCTAGAGTACAAGAAGATGAATGTGCTATAGTATGCATCTAAATTCATGGAACTGTCCAACTTGTCGAACTTTTGTGGCAAATGAGGCAATTAAGATAAATCCATTTGAGGTTGGATTGAATCACAAACTAAAAGACCTTACGTAGACTAAACGCCTATCAAGAAACGTACAATGTAACTAGGGATGGTAGTAGGTCTTGGACCCCCAATCCAAAACCGTTAAAATCGATCCAAAAGGGCTTGTGTCCAACTAAATAGGATCAGATAGTCTTAAAGAGGTATGGGTTCAACCAAAGGAGAGGGTTTGTTGGGCATGACTTATCATGTCTGTGATAAAATTCGTTGTTATGTTAAGTAATGTAGCACTATGCTGCAAAGGGTTTGTTACCTCTACGCTAGTCTTCAATATTAGGTTAATTAAAAGTGTCCCTTGTGGCCATTAGGGGATGGACAAGGAGGGGACGACAACTGAAATAGAGATTAGTAGTCCAAACGGGATCAAAGAGCTATGGGAATCAATCTAATAAGTCCAAACCCTAAAGTGTCTCTACCCAATCAACAACGACGACCCAATTTGCAACCTTCAAACACAACATAAAGAAAGTACATGATTGGAAAAAGTAGAAGATGATGATGTAGACAATTAGATGAGCATGACACTTTATCTTAGTTGAACATTGGTTTTAACTCCATGTGTGTAAACTTTTAGGGATGAAACTTCTTTTACGGGGTTAAAATGTAAAATCCAAAAATTTTAAAGTTTTATGAGTGCCTTTGTAAGATCTTAAGGACAAAACTTCTATTAAAGAGGGTAGAATGTGAAACCCAAAAACTCATATTGTAATTTTCACATAATATAATCAATTTACATAGTTTAATTTCGAAAACTTTACTGCTAGTTTGTTTTCTCAACTTGAATTTGTGGGCCATTGTGAATCAGACATTGGCGAACCCAAATGCTTGACCCAACCCAAAACAACTACTACTATTGCTGTTACAACACCACCACCACCACACCACCACCACCACTAACACCAACTAGGACTACAACTACTGCTACTACTACTAGTAGTAGTAGTAGCAGCAGTAGTAGTAGTAGTAGTAGTAGTAGTAGTAGTAGTAGTAGTAGTAGGAATAATAATAACAATAAATAATAGTAGAAGAAGAAGTAGCAGTAGTAGAAACAATAGTAGTAGCAGTAGTAGTAGCAGCAGTAGTAGCAGTAGTAATAATAATAATAATAATAATTAGCTTTCATTTTTCCCAATTTCCCCCCAAGTTCTCAAATTGAGTTTTGAATTTTCAAGAAATTTGGAAAGGGAAAATTGATTACTTAAAAACCCTCTTGATTTATCTCAAAAATCTCTCTCCCTTTTTTCATTGTAGTGTGGATTGTTTTTCCCATAAAAAGGGGAAAAAATAATGGGAAGAAGGAAGTTTGAAAGTTTTATATAATGTAAATCCCCCCTTCCCACTAATTTTTTTCTCATCCTTCACGCAATCTTCCTTGCTGACTCATACTCCCTCACTTTGTAAAGCAGCTCCATTGTCAATGGCAGAGCAGCTATCAGAGCCTTCCTCTCTAACCAATAACCACCTCACAACTGCCTAATAAACTGCTAACCCGGTATTGTCTCTTATCTCCTTGCATTGCTTTCTGGGTTTGAGGCCTGCTTGCAAAAACAAAGCGTTGTTCTTGCTCATTTCCTTTAACTTTTGGAGGCCATCATTGTAACTCGAGCTCAAGTTAGGATTTTATGCTCTAATTGAGGTAATGCTTATTCCTCTCCCTTAGATGTCTTCCCAGCATTGATGGTTCATTGGGTTCTATATAATTAAAATGGTAATGTAATCAAAATGGTAATGATAATTCTATTACCATATTTGGTTACCATTAAGGGAAGTAATCAAGACTGTAGTGTAATCACATTACCTCAATCTATGCAAATACAATTACTTGACTTTTCCTAAACTATTGTGATTATATACCTTTGAATCAAACTCTACCATAAACTATTACATTTGGGGAATTTCTCTCTATTCTCTTTGCTGTCTCTCCTCTGCTTCCGATCTCTTAGTATACGACCATGTTTTGAAGGCTCCCCTCACCCACTTCTCTCTCCACTCCATATTTGATAAAGTTTAACTCAGACCATGATCATATTATTGCAACTATATTTTTGTATGTTTTAGACATCATCTCTGTCTCTCTCTCTCTCATCATCATCGTAATCATCATCTCTCTCTATTTGCTAAACTTGAACAATATTAGATTGTTGTAAATTAGAGAAAATGGAGTGAAGTCAGTTTGATCATGTAAAGCATTACAATTATGATGATAATTTATTGAATGATAATTATCAAGAAAGCTGCAAATAATTAAAGTAAGCACAATAAAATGTAAATTGAATTGCGAGTACTTCATGCCACATGTAAAATGAAGTATTGTTTGTAAATGAATTCATGCCATTACAATTGTAAAAACTGTGTAACCAAATATTTTAATGTAATTAGTGTCTCATTCCATTACGTTAAAAATTACTTTATGTGGTTGATCCCGTTACGTACTTATTACATTACTTGCAACCAAACACCACATTAATGTCTTTCAATACTGTAATTTACATTGTTAGTATTTGACCTTTTATGTTGTATGAGATAAATGTCTCGAGATGATTTGAGGTCTTGTTAAATTATATATGTGAGAATTGAGATTATGTTGGGAGAATCACATTGAGATATTAGAAGTAGAGTGGTAATTCATGATACTTATAATTTTATAAGAATTGTTTAAATTCTTAGCTCATGTTAGATGCGTTGAGTTTGAGAATAAGTCTTTTTGCTAAACAGTAAAGTGAAAAAATTAAGGCTAGATTATCGGGAGAAATACACAATGAAAGGTGGTTCTTGGCCATGTTCGATGGTGCGCATATCAAGATCCAGCTACAGGCTAAATCATAGGGCACATTGGATGCCAATTGCAAGCAATGTTTGATGGGCACATATATATTGGGATCCAGTTGTGGGTCAGATCAAAGTGGTCTAACAACACTTGCGAGCCATGCTTGATGTGCGCATACCAGGATTAGTTTTGTGCTAGATTAGAATGGTGCAGTGTAAAGTGGTAGCAGGCCATGTTTGATGGGCTTATCACAGGATCTAGTAGTAGGGTAAATTAGAATGGTGTAGAGGAAGGTGCATGGTTACATGCCATGCTTGATGAGTGCGAACTAGGATCCGATTGGAGGTCAATTTTAGTGGGTACTACGGTTGTATGCCACGTAACCTTAGGTTATATAACGATGGAAAAGATATATTGGTCATAGTTAAATGCAATTTGGGATAGTATAAAAGAAAATAAATTTTTTGCTTTGGGTTGAGGCTACTAGTTATATTCAAATATAAGACGTTCTATGAATTAAAGGAAGATATAATAATACACAAACAAAAGGTAAAGAATAGTAAATTTGACTTACAGGAAATTCAAATAAATAAAAAGGCTTCTGCACTGCAAAATTGTATTTGGCTTGAGGGACAGCAGCATAAAGCATGCAAGTGAAAGATTGCCACTGATTGAGACTAAGGGAGTCCCCTACAAATAATATTTTCCTCCGCACAGATCTTCTCAAGAATTCTTGCGCATCAAACCTACAATGTTCTTGTGATGTTCCTTTTAGTGGACTAAAAATTGAACCATGACACTCTTACAGCCAAACTGAGTACGTCACAATAGTTGTGGCATATGCACGCACCAACGTCTCATCAATTTTGTTTTTAGCAATAATATTTATTTACTATTTATTTATCTTGGGGTAAAAAAAAGAAAAAAATGACTAGATTTGCACGATTGATGTTGTGGACTTATATTAAAAGGACCAATATGTGCAATAAACAAAATTTTGGACTTTATCTAAAAGCCACCCATAAAATTATTGTGTCAACCAGTATTTACTGTAATTTATATAAAGAAAATATTGAGAAATACTATTCAAAATTTATTGAGCTTTTTAGGGAGATAGAAATACAACTGGAAATTATCAAACACTAAAAATACAAAAGGCCCTCATTTCATCCAAAATTTTTAAATTTCCTATACATTCGCCTTAAAATTTAGAATCATTTGAAGGTTTTAATAGCTAATGTTAGATTTGAGAGCACACAACACAAGAGGGGGGGTGAATTGGGTTGTGACAGATTTTCGGAATTTTCACCAAACAGGCTCAGGAACTGTTTGGAGAGGGTGTTTGGAACTGTATGCGAAGCACTGTGCAGCAAGTAATCACTGAAAATAAATAGAATCGACACAGTATTTTTCCGTGGAAAACCTCTAGCCCATCTGAGGTAAAAAACCACGACCTACCTTGTAGGATTTTCGCGCAATTTCACTATACGGGCTGAAAATCGTTACAAAGTAACCTAGCTGTTACACTTGCAACACACCGTGACTTGTCTTCCCAAGACTTTGTCACCCCACGTCTGAGTCACCCTTGACTCAAACACACTCAATCACTCTCAGAATGAATGAAGAAAAGAAACTCTCACTTGAATTGCTTCTAAGTAAGCTAATGTGAGATACAATATTCCCTATTGTGCCAATTTTGGAAAGCTTGATCTTTTTGCTCACTAGGCTCGGTTTTCTTTCAAAAATCACTGCACTTAATTCTGAAAATTCTCTGCTTGAAAACCGATGATGAACTCCATGTTCACGTTTTGAATAAATAGATAAAAAGAATGATTTTAGTAGAGAAAAAGGAGGAGAATTTTTAGGCATACTCTCAGCACATAACGGCTAGTGGGGCATGATTTTTAGGTCAGCCACAATTTTCTTTCTCAGCCAATCTTGCTGCTCCAGTAGCTCCAACCATTTACTAAAAATAGAGGTTGGTTATTTCAATTTGAAAAACAAGTAAAGAAAATCTAGGTTAATCAATACCCAAGCTAAAAATAGCTTAGCTGACTAACTGCTAGCTGAAAATCATTTTTAACAAAAGCCCCTGAAAATACTGATTCAAAATTTGGGAGAGTAAATTTTGGAAAACGTTTTTTACTGGCCCAACACCAAACAGTCTGGACACCCTGTTTGCAGTCCTGCTCTAAGATAGTGTTGGGGTCTTTTTGCAAAATCAAAAACCTTTGACAAAGTGAGTGTTAAATCAAAGATTTCCTAGTTGGCACATTAACAAGAATCTAAGAATAAAAAATCAATACTACCCAAAAGATTCTTGATGACTCAATTGCAAAGATGTTCCGCTGCTCCAATCACTGCATCACCCTATTTGGACATCTGTTCTTGTGCTTTGACTTTTCATTTCATTTGCTGCTCTAAGGACCTGATCACCAACCTGTTTGGAGACCTGTTTTGTGCAACACTCAAGTATGTGCATTACGTTGTCATTTATGTTTGTTATCATCAAAACTCCTTACATATTATAAGGAAGGGTTCAACAAATTTCCCCTTTTTGATGATGACAAACTAAATGACCATATTGACCAACCACATTGACCAAGAGAGAGACAATAAAGCCAAGAAAGAGAAATTTGAAAAAGAAAGACAATTTGAGTCTAGATTACTTCCCACGCCTATGGTCATGCATAACTTCCCCCTTTTGGCATCAGCAAAAAGAGTGTACAAACAACCAGTCAAGATAGGGTACTATCATCACTGCTTGGGGGAGGAGAGAGAGACAACCTGCGATACACTCAAGTATACAGTACACAAGGATACTAGCCATCCAAGTCACGCACAAACAACATCCAAAACAGAAAACAAGCATAGCCAAGCAATATAGCAAGCCAAACCAAGAATTGGAATCAACCCAGGTTAGTAAAAACAAATGACAAACCAGCAGCAGCGATGTGTAGAAACAGATGAACACAAAATAGAAGGATGCAAAGTATCAGAGCAAAATAAGGAACAGATGCCAGAACAGGGGGATAGGGTGTTTAGGGAGGGAGATTGGATAGTTTGGCTGTCAAAGTGGAGAAGAGAGATAGGATTTCCCCATGGCGCTTCGCATGCAAGGCCCTCTCCTCATCTAGAGCAGTCTTGAGCTCTGCAATCTCAGCCTTCTGTCTGGTCAACTCCTGAAGAAGGTCCACTGGCGGTGCGCTGGAGGAAGTCCCAGGGACAGGAGTAAAGGGTGTTTGGGACCCCTGTTCAGGAACGACTGTCCCACCTGGTCCAGACTTGAAGCCACAGCCCAGCAGAGTAGTACTCCCAATCAGGTCAACCATCTGGGCCGCAATCTTTCTCTGTAGTGGCACCCCAAACTGTTCCAGCACCTGGGTGAGGAAAAAACCGTAACCCAAGTCGTGATCTCGGGTGGAGGTGGCAATGCGTTGTATGTGCCTGATCATGATGGCAGGGAGATTAATCTGCGCACCCTTAGCCAACAAATCCACAAGGTGCTGATCCATGGCATCGGCCAAGTTTCTTCCTTGGCCACGGGGAATAATATTCTTTATGACGAACCAAAAAAGGAGTTGATGAATGGGGGTCATATCACCCTTTCGCAATGATTTGGGCTTTGTCAAATCAGGCTGTTGGCCCAACCTCCGAGCCATATCCAGCAGCTGAGCCTGATCCAGCACTGATTTGTCCTCTCGGACATAATCAGTGCACCCAACAGTTGGGACCCCTAGAATTTCCCCAAGCCTAACAGCATCAAACCTAATCTGTGTCCCTCCAACCACAGAAGTCACCACACCCTGGGTGACAGAGCAATTTGCATAAAATTCTGCTAAATCAGGAGCAGAACATCCCACTTTGGCATTCCCAAACAATTCGAGCCAACCCTGGGCGCGTAGTTTGTCCAAGAACATGTCCAGGCCCTGTTCTTGGAAGTATTCAGCCTTCACTATCTTCCCTTTCACCACACTTCGTTGTAAAAATTTGTTCAGTTTTGAGGCAGGAGTAGGTGATCGCTTGACCTTCTTTGAGTGTGGTTCAGTGGTGTCATCCCTAGCAGGGCCCTGTGTGGATCCCTGTTTGGGGGCACCCTTTCGTTTGAGGGCTGGTTTGGTGGCAGGAGTGTGGTAAGGGGATGGAATAGCAGTGTCCCAGTCTTCACTGGAGGCAGGTGATTCGGATGAAGTATCATCAACTTCAATCGGGGTGGAAGACTGTTGGAAGGATCGAGGCCTTGTTTGGAAGCCTGTTCGAGACGATTTTCTTGTGGGTCTTGTGGTGGTTGGCTTGGTGAGTTTTTTGTGGGGTTTTGATTCTGATTCTCGTTTTTCTGGGGAAAGGTCTTGTGGCACAGGGGGAAAGACTGTTTGGTCAGAATCAAAAAATTGAACATGTTCAGAAGAGGGTAGGTCTGTTCGGCCTGCAGTGGTTTTGAGGCGTCTCTTGCGAGAGCGTTGAGGAATGGGAGGTGTGGTCTTAAAGATAGGGGAATCCAGTTCACCACCCTCAAAATTAGGGTGTTCAGTTTCGGGTTCAAGATCAGGTTCACGCCCTGTTCGGGGTTCGTTCAGGTCAAGAACATCAATATCAATATCAACCCCATGAATCTGGTCTTCCCACCCAGATTCAACATCCCACCTTGACTCGTCCCGTGGTTCGACCCCAGAAGGTCGAAATTCTACCAATTTCCATCCAAAATTGAATGGAATTTCCTCCAAAGCAAGCCCCACACTACTCAAAGAAATTGATTTGAGGAAGTTGAAACCCATAACTTTTAAGGGCAAGGAAGGTGAGGGTTCGAATTTCATACCCAAATAGTGGAGGAGCTCGTCGGCCGTCGAGGGGAGAGAAGATGACGTCGCCGGTGTGGACGCCAGGCGGCGGCGCTTGGACAGCAAGGTCTCCGGCAGGCGGCTGTCGACGAGGGAGAGAGGCAAGCTAGAGTTGGCCATGGCAGTTTGAGAGCCTCTTGGGTTTCGGTTGGGAGGAGAGAGAATGAGAGTTTGATTGAATGTGTGAGAGATGGTTCTTGGGAGAAGAGAACCAAGAAATAACGCAAGAAGTAAAGAGGAGAGAGGGAGAATCACACTAACCGAGACTCAAGGGGAGTTATAACCGGCGGCCCATTACCAGAAGAACGTGTCCATGCAGAGAATTGATGCTCAACATAAATAACTGCTGGATGCATTTGTTTTGACAAACAAAGGTCGTACCTGTTCATGGTGCCTGTTCCTGAAGTGAACTGTTCGGTGTCTTTGGAAAATAAGGGCAGTATCATTTGACTTCAACGAGTGTCAACAAGCTGCTTTCAACTCATGTGCCGGTTACAGCACTAGTTTTGACAATAACCAGAATTTGACTGAATTGACCTGAAACACATCTTTTAACTAAATACACAATTAGGGTTAGTAGTACAAACCTAGGATGTTTTAATTAATCCTAACTCAAGTCGATTCTTTTCAAACTGCTCTCTATTCAAGGCTTTTGTAAAAATATCTGCAATTTGCTTTTCAGTGGCACAAAAATTCATTGAAATTAATCCTTTTTCCACATTGTCTCGTAAAAAATGATGTCTTATGTCAATATGTTTAGTTCTTTTATGTTGACATGGGTTTTTGGAAATATTTATAGCACTTGTATTATCACAAAATATGGGAATACATCCCGTGTCAACACAAAAATCTTTTAATTGTTGCCTTATCCACAGCAACTGGGCACAACATGAAGCTGCTGCTACATACTCAGCTTCTGCTGTGGACATGGCCACTGAGTGTTGTTTCTTGGTTGCCCAAGACACCAAACAGGGTCCAAGAAAATGAGCCATACCTGATGTACTTTTTCTATCCACCAAGAAGCCTGCATAATCCGCATCAGCATAACCAACAAGGTCAAAATTACAACCCTTAGGATACCATAGAGTTAGATCAGGTGTATGTTTCAAATATCTAAAAATTCGTTTAACAGCCTTTAAATGAGTCTCTTTTGGCTTAGACTGAAAACGAGCACACAACCCAACACTGAATACAATGTCAGGTCTACTGGCTGTTAGCTAAAGAAGCGACCCAATCATCCCTCTGTAAGACTTCTCTTCAACTGAGGGACTCCCATCATCCATTACCAACCGGGTTGAAGGTGAGATGGGAGTATTAATTGGCTTGGCCGAATCCATACCAAAACGTTTTAATGATTCGCGGACATATTTTTGTTGATGGATCGTGGTGCCGTTTGAAGTTTGCTTGATTTGTAAGCCTAAGAAGAAATTAAGCTCACCCATCATGCTCATTTCAAACTCACTCTTCATCATTTTAGAAAATTCATTGCACAAATCAACATGGGTTGCTCCAAATATAATGTCATCGACATATACTTGGACAATTAATAAATGTTCCCCCTTGGATTTTAGAAACAAGGTATTATCTACCTTGCCTCTTCTAAAACCATTTTCTAATAAAAAGGTTGACAAACGTTCATACCAAGCTCTTGGAGCTTGTTTTAAACCATAAAGAGCTTTGTCAAGTTTGAAAACATGGTTAGGAAATTCCTTATTTTCAAAACCAGGGGGTTGCATAACATACACCTCTTCTTTTAGGTATCCATTAAGGAAAGCACTTTTGACGTCCATTTGGTAAAGTTTTATTTCCATGTGAGCTGCAAAGGCTATTAGGATACGAATGGCTTCAATTCTTGCAACCGGTGCAAATGTCTCTTCATAGTCAATCCCTTCTTCCTGGTTGTAACCTTGCACCACCAATCTGGCCTTGTTCCTGGTGACTGTTCCTGACTCATCAAGCTTGTTTCGGAACACCCACTTGGTGCCAATGATTGTTCTTTCTTCTGGCCTTGGTACAAGGTGCCATACTTTGTTTCTTTCAAATTGATGAAGCTCCTCCTGCATGGCTATGACCCAATCTGAATCTGCAAGAGCTTCATTAACATTCTTTGGCTCAATGTTAGAAAGAAACGCATAAAAAGCACAAAAATTTCTCAATTTAGATCTGGTTTGCACTCCAGTGTTTAGGTCAGTTAATATTTGGTCCAGGGGATGAGAACTCTGATGTTTCCATGGTCGTGGAGTACTAGGATCCACGGACTCACTTTCTACCCTTGCTTGACCAATCGGTGAAACAGGTTCAGGAACTGTTCTGGAACTTGTTCCTGCACCTGTTTGGAAGCCTGTTGCTGAATCAGTCCTGGGATTTGTTACTGAGTCAGATCTGGACCCTGTTCCTGGAGAGTTAGGCTGGTTCTGTACCAGATGGGGCTCGTCATTTCTTCCCCCTGTTTGGTTCAGACCCTGCCTGTCTTCTCCAGAAACAGCTCCAGGCCCTGATCCATCCTCAGAATTCTTACCGTTCAGTCCCTGGTTGGGCAGCAGATCTTTCTTAGCAAGCCCTAGTTCGAAATCATCTTCCTGTGCATTATTCTCAGCTAGAGAGTTAGTTTCATCAAAAAGCACATGCACACTCTCCTTAACACACAAGGTTTGCTTATTGAAAACTTTGTATGCCTTACTATGTGAGGAATATCCAATGAAGATTGCCTCATCACTTCTTGGATCAAATTTCCCTAAGGCATCCTTCCCATTATTATGCACAAAACATTTACAACCAAATACTCTTAAGTGCATAATATTGGGTTTTCTTCCTTTAAAAAGTTCATAGGGAGTTTTGTTAAGAATGGGTCTGATCATGCACCTATTTATAATGTAACATGCAGTGTTCAAAGCTTCTGCCCAAAAATTTCTAGGAAGACTACTAGCAATGAGCATTGTTCTAGTCATGTCTTCTAGAGTTCTATTTTTACGTTCTACCACCCCGTTCTGTTGGGGTGTTCTTGGGGCCGAAAAGTTATGAACAATGCCATGTGCATTACAATAATCAACAAAGCTCGAGTTTTCAAATTCGGTACCATGATCAGATCTTAAACACATGAGTGAATGACCAACTCTCTTTTCAACCCTTTTGAGAAACATAATGAACAATTCATAAGTTTCATCTTTTGAAGACAGAAATAAAGTCCATGTGAAACGAGAGTAGTCATCAACTATGACAAGCACATATCTCTTCCCTCCTCTACTCCTAGTCCTCATAGGACCACACAAATCAACGTGTAACATTTCAAGAGGTCGAGATGTGCTCACATAGTTTTTTGTTTTAAAAGAATTTCTAACTTGTTTTCCCATGGCACACGCGTCACATACCTGGCCATCATCATATTTGATGGAAGGTAAGCCGACTACTAGGTCTTTAGTCACCAATTTATTTAAGAGAGAAAGACTCGCATGACCTAGCCTCTTGTGCCACAACATAATGTCATCATTTAACACACTCAAACAAGTTAGATTGTTTTGGGAAAGCGAAGAGATATGCACTTTATAAACATTTTTATCACGCTTCCCCCTTAGCACAACATCTCCTGTGTTCATATTAACAACCAAGCAACGTTTCGATGAGAAAACTACTAGGTTGTCTTTATCACACAGTTGGGACACACTCAACAAATTATGTTTTAGGCCATCTACAAGATAAACACTATCGATGGAATGGGAGAGAGACTTACCAATCTTACCTATACCGACAATTGTCCCAGACTTGCCGCTTCCAAAAGCCACTCTCCCTCCTTCAGAAACTGTAAGTGAGAGGAAATTTGATCTTTCACCAGTCATATGCCTTGAACACCCACTGTCAACATACCACAACCGTTCGTTTTCTGGGCAGTTCCCCGACCTGTTTGGTAGGGTGTTCAGTAGCTTGTTCCTGCTCACTTCAGCCTGCAAAACAAATCAAAGGTTAGTTTTTGGGACCCAAATCCATTTGGGCCCCAGTCCTTTTGACATGCCAAGTTGATCCTTTCTAACCCAAATTTGTTTCACATAGATCATGCTTCTTTCCAAGGCACGCTTCCTTAAGGCACACATACTTTGATAATGTCCGATTTTACCACAATGATAACAAATAATATTTTCAGGCAAGCTCACATATTTTTGGTTTACTGGATATACAGATTTCTTGGGAACAAAACCCAGCCCCTTTTTATTTCGGTTGAAGTGTGTGTTCAGCCAATTTAGAGCCAGTGAGGCCCTGTTCCAGCGCCTGTTTCTGGCCAGGTCAGAATCAACTTTGTTCACTTTTTCCATGAGATCCTTGTTTTCATTCAAAAGCGCTTCCAGTCTTTCTTTAAGCTTAAGGGACTCGGTTTCCAGTTTGAGGTATGCAGCACTAAATTCTGCCTCTTTCATGCTTAAGGACTTCTTTAGATCATCTAAATCCTTATTCAAGACAAGATTTTCAATATCGACCACAGACTTGTGATTTTCAAGGGATTCATTTTCTTGCTCAAGTTTCCTTATGTCCCTTTTTAAATCAGCACAAGCATCTTGTAACATGCAATTTTCAGCATTCATGGAGTCATATTCATCTATCAAGGTAAGAAACAACTCCTCGAGTTTTGCTTTAGTGAGAACACTTACCTTCCCTTTTAGCTCGGCTAGGCTATCCAATGCTTCCTCATCCGTGTCTGATTCACCAATTGCCATAAGCGCCACAGCAGCCTCTTCACCATCAGAAACTTCATCTTCATCAGATGTGTCTCCCCAGGCAGCAAGCATGGCCTTTGAGAAGCGTTTGGCAGAACTGTTTCCAAACAGTCTTCGGCCCTGTTTGCGAGCCTGTTCCTGCTCCTGTTCTTCCTTTAGTAACGGACAATTTTTCACAATGTGGTCGAGTTTGCCACACTTAAAGCATCCAGTAAACTGCTCTCGGTCATTATTCCTGGCTTTATTGAAATTCCTTTTCTTAGAAATTTCTTTGGATTTCTTGAAGAACCTCTTGAACTTGCGAGTTATCATAGCCATCTCCTCATCATCCAAATCTGAGCTATCTTCATCCATCACTTTTAAGACCAGTCCTCGGTCCTTCTTAGCTTCCTCCTTTTGTTGGGAATTTTTCCTAAGCTCATAGGTTTGGAGGTTTCCAATGAGTTCATCTAGCGAGATGCTCTCCATGTCTTTTGCCTCCTGGATAGCCGTGACTTTGGCTTCCCAGGATTGTGGCAAAAATCTCAATATCTTTCTTACCAACTCCTCCGTGGTGAAGGATTTTCCCAAGGACTTGAGCTCATTGGTGATGTGAGTAAATCGCGTGTACATCTCCATTACAGTTTCCTTGTCACCCATTTCAAACAACTCATATTTCCTCATCAGTAATTCAATTCTGGACTGCTTTACTTGGTTTGTCCCTTCATGTGCTATTTGTAAAGCGTCCCATATGTCTTTGGCGGTCTTGCACTCGGAAATACGTACGTATTCATCTGGACCAAGGCCAAAATATAGAAGCTTTTTAGCCTTGGCATTCTTTTCCATCATCTTGAAATCTGCAGAATTGAATTCTTTGGGTTCTTTGGGAATCATAGTATTCCCATCTTCTGAAGGTTTTGTGGGGAAAAGAGCACCATTTTTTATGATTATCCAAAGCTCGTAGTCATCAGCTTGGATGTAGTTTTCCATGCGATTTTTCCACCAACTGTAATGTTGACCATTAAAGTATGGTGGCCGGGTCACAGATTGACCTTCAAGTATTCCTTGAGGTGTGCTCATGATTAGGATCTCTCTTAAGATGTTAATCTTTTGGAAGAGAACCTGCTCTGATACCACTTGTTAGATTTGAGAGCACACAACACAAGAGGGGGGGTGAATTGGGTTGTGACAGATTTTCGGAATTTTCACCAAACAGGCTCAGGAACTGTTTGGAGAGGGTGTTTGGAACTGTATGCGAAGCACTGTGTAGCAAGTAATCACTGAAAATAAATAGAATCGACACAGTATTTTTCCGTGGAAAACCTCTAGCCCATCTGAGGTAAAAAACCACGACCTACCTTGTAGGATTTTCGCGCAATTTCACTATACGGGCTGAAAATCGTTACAAAGTAACCTAGCTGTTACACTTGCAACACACCGTGACTTGTCTTCCCAAGACTTTGTCACCCCACGTCTGAGTCACCCTTGACTCAAACACACTCAATCACTCTCAGAATGAATGAAGAAAAGAAACTCTCACTTGAATTGCTTCTAAGTAAGCTAATGTGAGATACAATATTCCCTATTGTGCCAATTTTGGAAAGCTTGATCTTTTTGCTCACTAGGCTCGGTTTTCTTTCAAAAATCACTGCACTTAATTCTGAAAATTCTCTGCTTGAAAACCGATGATGAACTCCATGTTCACGTTTTGAATAAATAGATAAAAAGAATGATTTTAGTAGAGAAAAAGGAGGAGAATTTTTAGGCATACTCTCAGCACATAACGGCTAGTGGGGCATGATTTTTTAGGTCAGCCACAATTTTCTTTCTCAGCCAATCTTGCTGCTCCAGTAGCTCCAACCATTTACTAAAAATAGAGGTTGGTTATTTCAATTTGAAAAACAAGTAAAGAAAATCTAGGTTAGTCAATACCCAAGCTAAAAATAGCTTAGCTGACTAACTGCTAGCTGAAAATCATTTTTAACAAAAGCCCCTGAAAATACTGATTCAAAATTTGGGAGAGTAAATTTTGGAAAACGTTTTTTACTGGCCCAACACCAAACAGTCTGGACACCCTGTTTGCAGTCCTGCTCTAAGATAGTGTTGGGGTCTTTTTGCAAAATCAAAAACCTTTGACAAAGTGAGTGTTAAATCAAAGATTTCCTAGTTGGCACATTAACAAGAATCTAAGAATAAAAAATCAATACTACCCAAAAGATTCTTGATGACTCAATTGCAAAGATGTTCCGCTGCTCCAATCACTGCATCACCCTATTTGGACATCTGTTCTTGTGCTTTGACTTTTCATTTCATTTGCTGCTCTAAGGACCTGATCACCAACCTGTTTGGAGACCTGTTTTGTGCAACACTCAAGTATGTGCATTACGTTGTCATTTATGTTTGTTATCATCAAAACTCCTTACATATTATAAGGAAGGGTTCAACAGCTAAAGAAACACTGACATCTACAAGTGCTACCGAAACAAGGTTACTGTTTAAAGTAAGCATCCCTATAACTTGCACACTGCATTCACTAGAGTAAGATGTATTGTCTTTGATGTTTTGGCGTTTAACTACCTACCAACTATTATTAAATCTTTGTTGCAACTTCGAAGTAATCAAAACACCTTGCCCCAATGAAAACTACTATCCTTTTATAACTACTTTACATAAAGTAGTGAACTGGTTACTTTTATTTTAAAAGAATCTTTGAAAATAAAAAGGGTGGAAAATATTCCTTCCTCTCAGAGGACATGCAGCATATCTGAACACTGAATGTATGCAATTTCTCATAGAAACTGCTATTAAATATGAACTAATTTTATGAATGCGAAGATGGAAATCATAGAAATTAAGTCTTCAATTAGGCTAAATGAAAGGGAATATCATTTATTATTCACACACGCACATCGGAAAAAAGAAAGGGGAAAAAAAAAGGACAGGTTACTTGGAAAGATTGCACCCAGAAGGCTGCCATCTATACTTGAGATAATCGTTGTCAGGCATTCCATTCTTCTGACAATCAAATTGTTCCCTCAAGAATGGACATACTGATGAATCATAAAGTGGGTAACTTGGATCATAAATCCAGCTTCCTTCAAATATGTTGCAACTCTTTGTAGGCTCATCACACCCATTTGTTTCTTGAATCAAAGCAACTAATATCATCAACCCAACTACAATGGGAGCTTTGCCATTGATTAAAAGGCCCCGATGACTATAACCACCCATTGTTGCTTAACGTCTTATATGCAGGTAGAGTAGACAAATTTAATTACATATGGATAGCTATATATATAAATATAGGACGTTAGTTTATGGATCTATGTTTTATATGTAATAATGGTACATGAATATTGTTGGCCTTAATTCACAGCAAATGGGGAAAAGCTTTGTTTCCTTTTTATGTGATGATTGGTGGGCGCTGGCTGGAAATTGAGTTTTGGAAGAAACTGCCAGCTTTAGCACCCGGGATTACTTCTTTTACTTTACCAATCGATTACGGTTTGATTTGCTTCCTCTTGTAGGTAATTAGGTCTGCAAGGCAATGATTAATTACGACAGTTTATTTCCTCCACGCACATTGTTTGACTTTTCTTGGAAGTACCTGTGCTAGTGATTGGTCGAGAATCTCATTTCTATGTGAATGTACGCAGATAGCTCATTTAGTAAAACCGACAAAAAGGCATAATAAAGCAACTTAAATTTCAGACCGCAACTGCATAGTAATATATGTGTCTACCTTTTTAAATTTTTGAAGGAATATACGTGTCTACTTTTATAAGCATTGTAAAAAAAAGAAATTTCTGATTTTTGTTTGTATTCTAAAAATAAAGTAGCAGTATGAATAGCTATCTGATGTAAAGCTCAAGCGAAATGAGTTTACAATCAAAGAGAAGCAATGGAACAGTTTCTGATTCACTTGAACTCAAAGAACCCGTGACTGAAATGGTTGAATGGGATAGAGCTAATCTTGGATTTTGGATACAGAATCACCACCAAAACCAAGGTTAGGGCCCCTAAGCTTGATCAAGATACAGAAATTACCACTTAATCAAGGTTAGAACTAAGCTTGAACACCACCTTAACCGGCCTACCTAAGGATAAGCAAGCTGAGTTTTTTGTGGAAGCCGAAAGCTTGTTTGCTCTCAAACTGAAATTCTCATTCAAAGTAAGTTGTGATCCTCCAAGGGTCGGTTTCCCCTTTTGTTTACACACCTAGTAGGCATACAACCAAGCTAGCACCTCCCTAAGCCTTTCCTTCCTAAGGGGGAAAGGTGTTAATTACACTAATGTACCCGGTTAGAGCTAACCGATTACTAACTAATGTTTAAGCTAGCTTAAGTACAACCAAAGCATTAAGGAAAGCAAGACTAATGAGAATTACAATGTGATTAACTTAATCTTACGCTTAAACAACCAGAAACTCAGCTAAGGAGCATGTGCTCAGCTGAAAAGCAAAGTCCCCTTTTCGGCTGACCAATAAGAAGCAAGGACAACTTCATTTCGGCTGGTTAATAAGAAGCAAGGGACAACTTCATTTGCAGCTCTTCTTTCATTGGTTGTTATTTTCTGGGAAGCCTTGGTGTGTGTGCCATATTAGCTGAAGAGAAGGAAACCCACGGTAGAAGGCAAAAACAACCGGTAGTATTAAACCGGGTTCACTGGCAGTTTGCAACTTGGTTTTCTGACTTGGTTTACCCTTAGCAAAAGTGACCATGATTTGGATTTTAGGCCATGGGGGGAAACCTTGGGGTGTGTATAAACCCCTCCTGCAAAGCAATCAAGGTTATGATATGTTTAAGTAAGGTAATTTAGCTTAAACATTTAACCGTGCAGCTTGGAGTCCAAACTGGCCAGTTTGGAAAAAGGCCTTGATCACCCATCCTGTTGTGTGCATGATTTGAAATCAATGCTTGGAACTGAAAGTTAACATCATGAGGATTCCCAAAATGCAAAAATGTTAGACTTAAGCCACAATGTAGCTTAAGAAATGAGGTGGACAAAACCGGGCATATTCTGGCCGGTTAGCCCGTTTAATGGAGCTTGAACTTCTTGCAAAATGTAAGCCATCTTCTTCACTTGGGACCTTGTTCTTGGGCGTGTTAGACTTAATTCTTCATGGTCAAGGTCTTGGCTAGATAGGATTCCATCATCCTTCCCTTGTTGAAAAGATTTTGTCCTCAAATTTGGTGGGAAAGTGTCCAAATAGAAGGGGCTCAAATCTACCACATTGAACTTGGCTTAAACTTCATATTCACCAGGTAGATCAACCTTATAAGCATTGTCATTAATCTTCTCTAAGACTTCAAATGAACCGTCAGCTCATGGCATGAGTTTATTTTTCCTTTTAAAAGGAAATCTTTCCTTCCTCAAATGGATCCATACTAAGTCTCCAGGTTTAAATACAATCTTTCTCCTATGGTTGTTGGCTTGTGCTTCATAGGCTGCATTGGTCTTCTCAATTCTTGCCTTAACCAATTCATGAAGTTTCTGAATCTCCTTTACTCTTGCTACAGCATCAACATGTGGTTTCTGGTCTTGAGGCCGTGGGGTAAGATCATTGGGACTTAAAGGATCAATCCCATACACCACCTTAAATGGTGAAAGACCAGTAGCTTTGCTGGGGGCCTTGTTGTATGCAAAATCAGCTTGTGGCAAGAGTAAATCCCAAGCTTTAGCATGAGGTTTAATCAAAGCTCTTAAGAGAGTGCCTAAGGTTCGATTAGTTATCTCAGTTTGGCCATCAGTCTGGGGATGACAAGTGGTACTGAATAGCAATTTGGTACCAAGTTTATTCCAGAGAGTAATCCAAAAATGACTCAGAAATTTTGTATCCCTATCTAAAACAATGGACTTAGAGATACCATGCAATCTTGTTACCTCCTTGAAATATAGCTCAGCAATGTGTGTAGCATCGTTGGTTTTGTTGCAAGGAATGAAATGTGCCATCTTTGAAAATCTATCTACCACCACAAATATTGAGTCCTTCCCCCTTTGGGTCTTAGGTAGTCCCAAAATGAAATCCATGCTCACGTCCACCCATGGTAGAGTAGGCACGAGCAGTGGGGTGTATAAACCGTGAGGTAGAGTGTGACTCTTGGCTGCTTGGCATGCCCCACACCTTCTTAGGATGTCTTGAACATCCTTCTCCATCCCTGGCCAATAATAATGCTTCCTTAACATGGTTAAGGTCTTGGATTCTCCAAAATGTCCTACCAAGGATCCACTATGAACTTCTTTAACTAAGAGTTCACGGGTACTACACTTGGGAATACATAGTCGTGCTCCTTTGAATAGATAGCCCTCCTGGACTAAGAAATCTCCCTTGGGGTGCTTTGAACATGCAGAATAAAGATTCCCAAGGTCTTCATCTTCAGCACACAAACTCTTAAGATGCTCAAAACCAAGAATAAGTGCATCTAGTTGAAATAAAAGGAGTTGTCTCCTTGATAATGCATTCGCACCTTGATTCTACTTTCCTGATTTGTGCTTGATGGTGAAGCGGAATGACTGAAGGAAACCAACCCATTTAGCATGGCGTGAGTTAAGCTTATGTTGGCCTTGAATATACTCCAATGCCTTATGATAAGAATGAAGTATAAACTCACTAGCCACTAAATAATGGTTCCAATGCTCTAGACACCAAATGATAGCATAGAATTCCTTGTCATAAGTGGAATATTTTCTCCTTGAATCACATAGTTTCGCACTAAAGAAGGCTAATGGTTTACCTTCTTGAGTAAGAACTCCACCAATTCCCACTCCAGATACATCACATTCAACTTCAAAGACCTTCTCAAAGCAAGGCAAACCTAGGACTGGTGCTTGAGTTAGTCTCTTCTTCAAAGGCAGATTGAGCTTTAGGGTTCCATTTGAATGATGCTCCCTTAAGCACTTTAGTCATAGGGGACATGATGGTACTGAAATTTCTAATAAACCTCCTGTAAAAGGAAGTTAAGCTATGAAAACTTCGAACATCATGTATACTTTGAGGTTGAGGCCAAGACAAAATAGGCTCTATCTTCCCTTCATCTACCTTGATACCTTTTCCAGAAACAATATAACCTAAGAATGTAACTTCCTGGGTAAAGAACGTACATTTCTTAAGATTACCATACAGTTGCTCACGTTCCAGGACATGCATAATCTGATTGAGATGATCTTGGTGTGCTTGCTCGTGCTCGGAATAGATTAGAATGTCATCAAAGTAGACCGCCACGAACTTGCCAATGTAGGGCTTGAATGCTTGATTCATAGCCTCATGAATGTGCTAGGAGCATTGGAAAGACCAAATGGCATAACCAGCCACTCATATAAACCTCCCTTAGTTTTGAATGCAGTCTTCCATTCATCTCCCTCTCTTATCCTGATTTGGTAGTAGACACTTCGAAGATCAATCTTTGTAAATACCTTAGAGCCATGTAGTTCATCCAACATATCTTCAAGCCTAGGTATGGGATGCCTATACTTGATTGTAATTTTGTTTATGGCTCTACTATCCACACACATTCGTTGACTACCATCTTTCTTCGGAACCAACAAGGCAGGTACAGCATAAGGACTCAGTAACTCACATACAAGCCCTTTAGACATCAATTCCTCCACTTGCCTTTGAATCTCCATGGTTTCCTTTGGGTTCATTCTATAAGCTGGTTTATTTGGGAGAACAGAACCAAGAACGAGTCAATGTGGTGTTGAATATCCCTTTTGGGGGGTAAACCCGAGGGTATCTCTTCTGGGAACAAGTGACAGAATTTTTGAATGAGTGATTTGGCAATGGGGTGCATTGGCATGGGGGATTCTGGTTTATCTTGAAGGGTTAAGATCCACTCTTTAAAAGCCTTAAGTTCATGATTAGAAGCCGTTAAGAGAGTTTCACTAAAGGTAAATAAGCAACCAGAATGTTCATGGCCTTTTGTGGGTTTATTTTTGAGGAGCTCGGATGGTGACAATGGCTTTAAGGTAATCTTCTTACATCCCTTAGACAAAGAGTATGTATTCAAGAACCCATCATGTGTTACCTTTCGATCATACAACCATGGCCTGCCCAATAATACATGACATGCATCCATAGGTATAATGTCACACCAAAACTGATCTTGATAACTCTTACCAATGGACAAAGAAATGAGGCACCGTGAGTTGACTTGAAGTCCTTTGCTTTGATTCAGCCATTGTATATTGTATGGATGGGGATGGGTCGTAGCTTGCAAGCCTAGTTTCTCAATCATGCCAAGAGAAACTACATTAGCACAACTCCCACCATCAATAATCAAATAGCAAACTTTGCCTTGAACCGTGCACCGTGTATGAAAGATATTCTCTCTTTGTTCGTCCTTTGTACCTTTCTGGCCATTTAAGACTCTCCTCAAAACTAACATCTCACCTTCATGAGCTTCTTCTTCAACCTCTTCTTGACTTTCCTCAAGGTTTTCTTCAGTTTCACCTTCAAATTTGTCCTCCTTTTCTTATTCATCCACGACTCTCCACTCGGCCAAAGTGATCACCTTACGGTTAGGACACTCAGACGCTATGTAGCCAAGTCCTTGGCACTTAAAACATCTTCTAGTGCTCATAGGATTAGGGTTAGGTCGAATTGGGGGTGCTGGAGCCTTTTGTGGTGCTACCGTTCTTTGTGGATTAAAAGGGAAAGGGGTTTCGGGTTTAGAAACCGGTTGGGAACTCCCTTTGTTAAAAGGTTGGTTCCGGGTTGGAGGTTTCTGATTTGAGGGTTTAAAGGCTTGTTTTGCTTTCTTTTGTTGTTCAATCTTGTGAGCTAGCACGCAAACCTCATCAAAAGTGGTATAAGCTTGTAATTCAACAACATTAGAATACCTAGGATCAAGTCCTCCCAAGTATCTAACTATTGTTTGTTCTTCTGGTTCTTGGAGATCACATTTAATCACAAGCTTTTCAAACTCCATAGTATATTCATCAACACTTAGATTGTTTTGGTTCAGATTATGAAGTTGTGAATAGCAATCTTGAACATATGTGGGTGGAAGGAATCTAGGCTTTAACTTGGTTTTCATCTTTTCCCAAGTTCTGATTTTAGCTTTACGTTCCCTAACTCTTTTAGCAAATAAATTGGTCCACCATAGAGAAGCATACTTACATAGTCTTAAGGCCACCAACTTGACTTTCTTGTTTTCTGGAACGTCTTTATACTCAAATACTCTCTCCACCGTGTGTAACCAATCCAAGAATTCTTCTGGGTCGAGCTTGCCATCATATTCTGGAATCTCAACTCTAAAATCATTAGAGTTAGCTTGCGTTCTAGGTTCTGGTTGTGGCCTCCTCAATGGTTCCTCATCACTAGAAGAATCAAGAGTATGGCTGAAGACTTGCTCTTGTCCTCGTGGGTCAGAATAGACCGATTCTTCATTCATCTTCTGCTTTTGTTTGAGAAAAGTGCCCAACTGCTTGCATAAATACTCATTTTGGGCTTTTAGTTCTTGATTTGAACTCTTCAAATCTTGATTAGAAGAAGTAATTTCGTGATTACTCTTCAAAATAGCATCAAGTTTCTCTTCTAGACTTAAACTAGTACTCATGATGTACCCGGTTTAAGTGAAGAACAGAATCTGGTTTGTGCTTGATAAATGGAGAAGAAATGAATCTGGATGCATGAATTGAATACTAGGCCAAGGGGAAACCTGCTTTGATACCAAATATGATGTAAAGCTCAAGGGAAATGAGTTTACAATCAAAGAGAAGTAATGGAATAGTTTCAGATTCACTTGAACTCAAAGAATCCGTGACTGAAATGGTTGAATAGGATAGAGCTAATCTTGGATTTTGGATACAGAATCACCACCAAAACCAAGGTTAGGGCCCCTAAGCTTGATCAAGAAACAGAAATCACCACTTAATCAAGGTTAGGGACTAAGCTTGAACACCACCTTAACCGGCCTAGCTAAGGATAAGCAAGTTGAGTTTTTTTGTGGAAGCCAAAAGCTTGTTTGCTCTCAAACTGAAATTCTCATTCAAAGTAAGTTGTGATCCTCAAA
This sequence comes from Selenicereus undatus, assembly GCA_017589665.1. NCBI lineage: Eukaryota > Viridiplantae > Streptophyta > Magnoliopsida > Caryophyllales > Cactaceae > Selenicereus > Selenicereus undatus. The sequence continues at coordinate 49,605,303 of JACYFF010010365.1, read as the reverse complement.
GTGTCGTGTTCCCCTTTTGTTTACACACCTAGCAAGCATACAACCAAGCTAGCACCTCCCTAAGCCTTTCCTTCCTAAGGGGAAAGGTGTTAATTACACTAATGTACTTGGTTAGAGCTAACCGGTTACTAACTAATGTTTAAGCTAGCTTAAGTACAACCAAAGAATTAAGGAAAGCGATACTAATGATAATTACAATGTGATTAACTTAATCTTAAGCTTAAACAACCAGAAACTCAGCTAAGGAGCATGTGCTCAGCCGAAAAGCAAAAAGTCCCCTTTTCGGTTGACCAATAAGAAGCAAGGGACAACTTCATTTCGGCTGGCCAATAAGAAGCAAAGGACAACTTCATTTGCAGCTCTTCTTTCATTGGTTGTTCTTTTCTAGGAAGCCTTGGTGTGTGTTCCATATCAGCTGAAAAGAAGGAAACCCACGGTAGAAGGCAAAAACAACCGGTAGTATCAAACCGTGTTCACCGGCAGTTTGCAACCCGGTTTTCTAACTTGGTTTACCCTTAGCAAAAATGATCATGATTTGGATTTTAGGCCATGGGGGGAAACCTTGGGGTGTGTATAAACCCCTCTTGCAAAGAAATCAAGGTTATGATATGTTTAAGTAAGGTAATTTAGCTTAAACATTTGACCGTGCAGCTTGGAGTCCAAACTGGCCGGTTAGGAAAAAGGCCTTGATCTCCCATCCTCTTGTGTGCATGATTTGAAATCAATGCTTGGACCTGAAAGTTAACATCATGAGGATTCCCAAAATGTAAAAATATTAGACTTAAGCCACAATGTAGCTTAAGAAATGAGGTGGACAAAACCGGGCATATTCTGGCCGGTTAGCCCATTTGATGGAGCTTGAACTTCTTGCAAAATGTAAGCCATCTTCTTCACTTGGGACCTTGTTCTTGGGCGTGTTGGACTTAATTCTTCATGGTCAAGGTCTTGGCTAGATAGGATTCCATCACTATTTAAGAATGATGTTAATTAAGAGCATATTAGAAATAATCTGCAAAAGAGGATGAGGGGTTTCATCCTAGCTGATTTGTTCCTTTTTCTTACAAAAATCTTCAATCATAAAGACTATGTGTATTTTGTAATCGTTTTTTTCAAAATCGGCCTCTTTATCAACAGTGTTGTTATGTCAGTCTTTGGCCACCTTACTAGGTAAGCCTAGAGGCATAATTTTTTTTGACATAAGAACAAGTGAAAATTTGGGGCATCGAGAATGTTTAGAACAAAAACGGAAAAAGAAAAGTTATGTCTCTTGGCTTACCTTGCTAGATAGGCTATCACTATCATAAAATGTTACGTTGCATCAGAGTTAAAGATATCCATATATATTTTATTATACAAATATATCTATATAATCTATGCAGAACTTATCAAATTGTATTGACAAGAATAAATAAATAAATAAATAAATCTTCTCAAATCATATATAGTCAGCTAGGTTCACACTATTTTTATTATTATTAACTATATTTTTGACTCGTGCAATACATGGTTTGTCATAGCTTATTATTTAGTTTTCGTGGTTTAAAAATTTAAGATGATTGTCTATAGAAACAAAAAAATTCTCTTGTATTGGATTAATGATGGTTAATTTTTTTGCCTATTATTGGCATCATGTATACATAGATGAAGTTTATTAAGTTGTACATTACAATTGTTGATCTATCTTACAGGTATCATATTGGGAAATACTACGAGTAGAAATTGTAAATTAGTCAAGGACGTAGCCAATTCTTGTCACATATGTAAAACCTTCCTATTACGACCATAGTGTTACGATGAAGGGTTGTAAAATGGAGAGCTTGTATAAGTTGTATAATTTTCATATAATAAGATCTAAAGCATGGCAAAAAGAGATTCATACTTTAGTCCCATGAATGCAACACACTTTTTTCAATAGAAATGCGGCACACTAGGTAGTAGGTAGTCGGTAACACGCAAATTTAAGAAAACAAATTGGTAGATCTGGACAGTTATATTCCTTTTTTTTTTAGTGGATATATTCCTTGCTTTTGGAACTCAATACAAGCAGCTGCAAGAAAGTTCACGATAGTTTAAATTTCAAAGTAAGGATACTAAACGACAACCGTCAAATTAATAACATTTTTGGCCATTTTCTTCATTTTAGCTGAAAGTTAGCACAGGAGTCAACAATTCATTTGCTAGTTTTGACTATTCTAATCAATTATTTATTTTTATTCCCTTTAGCATGCAAGCAGGACTAGCAAAAATCTATTCAATCCGATTATCCGAGTTTATCTAATCAAGAAAAAATTGGGTGCGGTCATAAAATTTATATCCGAATTTAAATCCGGGTCCATTCCGATTTGGGCATTCAGGTTCAGGATGTCTGGATTTTTGAATCATTTTTGGTTCGGATATTGATCGGATAACTACTTTTATGTGTAATTTTGGTCTAAATTTTCTAGAAAATTCTATGAAAACAAATTCGAACAACCACACAACCGGTTCTGGGCATCAGACATTTAGGTCCGTGTCCATGTCCAGGTCTGGTCAGAGTATCCCATTTATAATCCGAACAAGGTTCGAATATGAAATTTTTTTCCGAATGTCCTTTGTCTAGACCCGAATCGACCCGGATTTGAATTTTTGCCAGCTCTACATGTGAGTTGCAAAGGGAAGAAAAAATGCAAACGATATAATTTCGCACTTCTTACACATTCGATTTAGGCGCTTAATCTACTCATATGAGGTGCTAATCTGAATTGCATAAGACAAAGCACTAAAAAGATACAAACACATATTAGTAATTTCTACCCAAAATTCTAGAGCCTCTTATTCGCCAATTTATTATTCATAGGGCACAGTCTAATAGGTGAATTTCAATATATAATAGCCACATAAGTGAGCACCCTAGTTAATTAAAGAAATCTTTATAATACAAATGCAAAAATGAACGATAGCCTAAGAATGTTTCCCTCCCTCAATCCGAGCTTCTTATTAATTCCGCCAAAATACTCAAAACAGTTAAAAATTAATTTGATTTTAAATTCTAAAATTCATAAAATCCACAGGTCTCACAGGTCACAGTATCGAAACCTAGCTCTAATAGAAGAGTTACTTTCCTGCCCTCCTTTTCTTTTTTTTCTCTTCAATTTTTTGATTTTTTTTTTCCTGGATAGGTCCCAGGATCAAAACATGGCTCTGATAGAAGAGTTCTTTCCCTGCCCTTCTATGGTTTTTCGCTCTTCAATTTTTTTATTTTTTTCCCTATTTCTGTTTGTCTACAACTTGAGGAAAAACGTGAAATAAGATAAGTTTACTATGAAATTTGCTAATAAGGGTTGAACTAATTCTCTCCACATACTTATTCTTTCATTCATTAATACTGTGGTCAATGCCCTTGCGATGTAAGACTTTTAATAAAAAGCAACGTTATCGCACATAGTAAAAGAATTATATATACATCTTTATAAGATAGGTGTAAAAATAAATGATAGCCTAAGAATACTTTCCTTCTTCAATCCAAGCTTCTCATAGTATTCTGTCAAAATACTCAAAACAGTTAGAAGTTAATTTGATTTTAAATTTTAAAATTCATAAAAATTCACTAATTGATATCCCCCATTTCCCTACTTTCCCACATCACCCTCTCTATCGTCAATAACAACCTAAAATTACATTCCCGCGAATAGGGGATTGGGAAGATGTGGATATGGAGGACGGTTTTTAGTGGAAAAAAAAATCATATTTAATTATCATTTTTTTTGAGTGGATCAGAATTAACTAGCAATCTTAGTATGTCATAACTTGAATCATTAAGTTGTATTTACATACGATATATAGTATATCATATGATCATAAACTTTTATTCTACATTTCTTTTCTTTTTTTTGAAAAAACTACATTTCATCGATGAAGTATATCATACATATATATATATATATATATTCCATGTATCGACTTCCTTCACACAGTTAATCTCTCACTCTAGCCAATCACCAGCCCTGTAACCAAATTGTCCTTGAGCATGATGAAAATTGTACAATGGAATGGGTTAAGATCGTGAAGATTGATGATTACTGGTGGTGCGCTGGACTTAGTGATATGAGATTATGGATGGATTGATGAAATTAGAGTTCCAGTCATTGAAAATGGTTTTTTCTAATAAATTATGGTCAATTGTTCTTTTATTTGTTTTTGATTCAATGTAATAGGTTTAATTTTAGTTCTTTCCACTAAAACTTTTCGCAATATGTTATTTGATTTTTTTTCAGGACATATATTTGTTCCAACTTTCATTCCATGAGAAACAAAACTTGCAGAACTTTTAATGAATGGATAAAAGGCTTTGGCATTGATACTTTGTTAAATTTGTTTCCAAAGATGTATTTTAAATGTAATGGAGCTTATCATCTTCGCACCCTTCCACATCATCATTCTTAGTGTTTGAATTTTTATCGCTAATTTAATAATTTTGTCATTCTTTAATACTAGTTTGTGTCCGTGCTTCTACAAGGGTGCTTAATTTCTAAAAATAATCTATTAAAGAAAGATAATTTGATGACAGAGATGTTTAATTTTTTTATTTTTTTTACAAAAACACATAATAGTTATAAAAAAAAGCAAAAATTTTCACTTAAATGGTCAATTAAATGAACAATCTATACTCAGAAATCTATATTTTGTTTGGACTTTATTTTCTCAATCTTAGTTAACTCTAAATCTTATAATCAATAATTTAAACCTTGAACCATATTTTTTTTTCTTTCTGTCTGCATCAAAAAAAAATTTAAAAAAAAAAACCTTTTTTGTTAAAACTATACCAAGCTAATCATCTCCTTTTTTTTCTTAATGAAGTAATTGAGTTGATAACTTTTTTTTTTATATATAGAAATTGAGTTGAGAACTATAAGAAAAGAAGTATATATTGATTTTAGAAACACAAAATCATAATATGAGTGAAAATGATCTATTCACTACCCTATAAAAAAACTAATAATAATAATAATTCTATTTTTTCCCTCTAGTGCTTTCACTTTGGGTGTCTCCTTTGATTATTTTCACTGTTGTGTGTGTACAAATTGTGTAGTCTTCACTACATAATTTCGATATACAAATTATGCGGTCTTTCAACAAAAAAAAAATAAAAAATTATGCAGTCTTCACATCCTTTTTCAATTGTGATGCTACTATAGTATCCCACCAATCTCATACTCATGTCTTCTCCTGTTTTTAAAATGTCAATATCTCATCCCTTAGTTTGTTTCTTTAAAAGATTGCAAGTTGTATGAGAAGGAGGATGAACAAAATTACTTAAAAAAAACTTGTGAATACAACCAAAAAAATGAAACCCTATAATTATTTGATTGTACTTCCTGCATCTGCCACGAAAAAAGTAGGGAGAGATTAAAAGTAAAGAACAACTCATTAAATAATTAGAAGAAGGGATGGATACTGATTTGGGAAAAACACCTATCATCTTTTGGGCCTGGCCCAGAAGATATTCGCATATGCTTACCCACGAGGTCACATCCCCAAAAGGCCCGAAACGCAACCTTTGGGGCCTTCCCCCAGGCCCACTCGCTACAGGACCGGAGGCTCAGGCTATCAGCTACAGTAAGATCACTCTTTTACCCCTCTCACAAACAGGCTATAAATAGTGACATGTTCCCCTCGGAGAGGGGACCAAAAAAGAGGAGGGAGAATTTACTCTGTATACTGTTCACACTTTCTAGAACATCTGATTGACTTGACCGTCGGAGAGGCGTTCCCCGGACCACACTCTGGGGTAGGCCTTTTTTGCAGGTCGGAGAAGGAGACGAGAACGAAGCCGTGTTGATCGCCAGCTGTCAGATAAACCCGTTCTTTCGCCCCACGTCATCAGCAGTGGCCTCACCCTCCGAGGGGGCGACAAACTCCACTTCGTCTGGGTCACGACCCTCGGCAATGGCCCGCTCGCGGTCGTCGACATACTTCAGGTATGCCTCGAAGTAGCGGTCGTCATGGAACTCTCCGGCAAGAGTCAACAGCACTTTGCGGAGATATGTCAGGGTATCAGAATGGCCCTGCTGGTAACCACGCTCTTGGGCCTTTGCCGTATCAGCCGCAGCCTGCTCCAATTTTTGTTGCATCTCCTTTTGCGACGCCTCACAGGTCGCGAGCTCCGACTGAAGCCGTTCGCACCGACGCTGATACCTGTTTACAATCCCTTCGAGACGCCAGCATTCGGCTATGGCCTTGACGCCCCTGGCGAAGTCTTCAGCCATGCCAATCTCCTCCGCGGAAACCGGCGGCGGATCTGATGCGTCGGTGGCAGACAAGTCCCAGGACTTGACTATGTCCTGAACCAGGGTCAGACGAACCGGAGGGTCGGCTTTGAAGAAGCTACCCGAAGGACGGGAAGAGTGACCGGCACTAGTAGGAGTCGCCGTGGGCGCGGCAGTGCCGCGAGGAGACATACGGCGTCCCTGCTCAGCGGCCGTCCGCTCCTCAGATGAACGGCTGGCAGTTGGGGCGGTCGCATTGTGGCCGGTTCCCCTAGCCACCTCTTCAGTCCTCGGCTTCTTACGGGGCGGAGGCAGACTCACAGTGGGCCTCTTGGTGCGAGGTGCAAGGGAAGGCGCCTGCAGAAGGTTAAGTCAGTGTCCGGCAAACGTAAAGACAGCCAGCCAAAGGGGGGTCGTATCGTACCTTTTTGGCCTGCTGAACGACGGCCTGTTGCCTCTCTTCTTCCCTCCTTCGCTCGGCAACAGCGGCCACCTGCTCGGGCGTCGCATCCCCGGTCTCAAAGATTGTCAGTCTCACCCTCGCTTGATCTGCACAAAGGAAGACAGGTCAGGTCAGCACAAAACGTAGAACAAAAACATGCCTAGACGATTGTATACCCTTTGTGAAATTCAAGGGCTCCCGGTCACTAGACTTGGTCCTTCTCTTCGGGGGACCCTTCACAGCCTCAATGGCCTGACTCATGAATCGGGGAATAGGCCAAGGTCGGTCGTCTTCACGGATATAGAACGCGAAGTACCGGGCGGTTTGCCGCTCCTCGGCCGTCGGTTCCCCAAAAGGATTCCTGACCGGCTTGCCTTCGTTCCAAGAAGGAACGTCACCCCAACCCGACGCCCGGCGCAGAAACAAAAAGTCGTACTTCCAGTATCTGACTTTGGATTTCTTCTCAATAGCGGTCATAAAGCCCGGGCGGTTATTGAAGCAGTACCACCCCAGGTCCCCGGTCTCTCTAGGGGCCTTTTGGACCGTATGCACCAGGCTAAAAGCGCGCGCCGAGCACGTCAGACCCTGCAACTCACATGTAGCCACGAATGAGCAGATGTTGTGCCAAGAGGTCGACACAATTTGAGCGGGCGCCAACTCATACCTATTGAGAATATCCTTTACTACCGGATGCAAAGGGAAACGGAAGCCGTAATCCAAAGCAGCTCGGTACACAGCGATACAATTCGCGGGGGCCTCGTTCACCGTGTCGTCAGGCTCGGGCATTACAAACCTGTAATCGGCCGGCAGAAGGTACCGCTTATCAAGTGTCGATCTCTTGAGCCAGGAGATAGCCCGCGGGTCTGGGAAGTGGCTTCCCAGTCCATCTTGGGGGTCCGAGCGAGTTGGGGCTCCGGGAAATTCCAATCCCTCGGCCACAATCTCTGGTACGGGGACCGCGCGGCGGTGACGCGCACGCCCTGAACGACCCAAACTTGATGACTCAGACGAGGAGCTCGTTGACGCCCCCTCGGATGAAGAGGAGCGCCCCGAGGCCCCACTGGATGAGTCAGGTCGGGACGACGTACTAGAACTGGAGGAAGCAACTCGGCCTGCCACGTTAGACTCAAGAAGAGCTGAACGAATATTACCTATCGAGCCCTCGGCCAGAAGCTCGTCAGGAGTCCGAATGCGGGGGGTTGACTTCGACTTCGCCATGCCGCGGACCTGGAAGGCGGGCACAAAATTAGCGAGGGTAACCTCCTAGGGATACGTCACAGTCACCTCTGGACTTAAAATACTAGCGTTGGAAGAATGCTCGCAACTGGACCAAGAGGGAGTGCCGGGTTCAAAAATAGGTATGGCATAAGAAACCTTTTTTGGCTCCCTTCGTTTATTTTTTCGGGGGAATCCAGCCACCGCACGACCATCAATAAAGGCAGGGGTGTTCGGGAGTTGTGGATGTCGGCCCTCCATAAGAGGACCGACATGCTCCTCAGAGGCATCCCCACTAGATGAATGAGATGACATAATATACAAAGAGTGTGGTGAAGGGGGCGAGCGTGTACCTGAGGATGTCGAAGAAATAAGGATTTGATTGGAAGCAGCAATGCAAATTTGAGAAGAGGGAGGACGAAGGATGTCAGAGCCTCTCTCTCTAGAATTTTCTCTCTCTAAACTGGTTGTATAAATATGGCACGAGTGACTAAGGTGGTGAAGACCTCCCCTCCCTATATAGAGCCCAGAGACGGTTCGCATACCCCGACGCTCCTCGACAAACATGCCTCCTCAAAAGATATGCCACGTGGTTTCTGCGAACTGGCCACGTCATCCGAGGGGGAAAATTGGGCTAGGGCCAGGCCTCAGACATAAGCCCAAGATGTTACGGCTTGAAGCACGGCCCAGTGAAATCCATTACCCCCCTGGCTTCCGTCGAGGGCAGAAGCCTACGAGCACGGCCTGAAGGCCGGTCGCTACGCCCTTAGCCCCACCAGGGGCTAAGGCCATTTGAGCACGACCTGAAGGTCGGTCGCTACGCCCTTAGCCCTTTCAGGGGCTAAGGCCAGTTGAGCACGGCCTTGAGGCCGGTCGCTACGCCCTTAGCCCCGACAGGGGCTAAGGCCATTTGAGCACGGCCTGAAGGTCGGTCGCTACGCCCTTAGCCCTTTCAGGGGCTAAAGCCAGTTGAGCAGGGCCTTGAGGCCGGTCGCTACGCCCTTAGCCCCGACAGGGGCTAAGGCCATTTGAGCACGGCCTTAAGGTCGGTCGCTACATCCTTAGCCCCACCAGGGGCTAAGGCCATTTTAGCACGGCCTGAAGGCCGGTCGCTACGCTCTTAGCCCTTTCAGGGGCGAAGGCCGGTTGAGCACGGCCTTGAGGCCAGTCGCTACGCCCTCAGCCCCGACAGGGGCTAAGGCCATTTGAGCACAGCCTTGAGGCCGGTCGCTACGCCCTTAGCCCCGACAGGGGCTAAGGCCATTTGAGCACGGCCTTAAGGTCGGTCGCTACACCCTTAGCCCCACCAGGGGCTAAGGCCATTTGAGCACGGCCTGAAGGCCGGTCGCTACAGCCCTTTCAGGGGCGAAGGCCGGTTGAGCACGGCCTTGAGGCCGGTCGCTACGCCCTTAGCCCTGACAGGGGCTAAGGCCATTTGAGCACGGCCTGAAGGCCGGTCGCCACGCCCTTAGCCCTTTCAGGGGCTAAGGCCAGTTGAGCACGGCCTTGAGGACGGTCGCTACGCCCTTAGCCCCGACAGGGGCTAAGGCCATTTGAGCACGGCCTTAAGTTCGGTCGCTACACCCTTAGCCCCACCAGGGGCTAAGGCCATTTGAGCACGGCCTGAAGGCCGGTCGCTACGCTCTTAGCCCTTTCAGGGGCGAAGGCCGGTTGAGCCCGGCCTTGAGGCCGGTCGCTACGCCCTTAGCCCTTTCAGGGGCTAAGGCCAGTTGAGCACGGCCTTGAGGACGGTCGCTACGCCCTTAGCCCCGACAGGGGCTAAGGCCATTTGAGCACGGCCTGAAGGCCGGTCGCTACACCCTTAGCCCTTTCAGGGGCTAAGGCTAGTTGGCTACGGCCTTGAGGCCGGTCGATACGCCTTTAGCCCCACCAGGGGCTAGGGCCCTTTGAGCACGGCCTCCAGGCCGGACGCTACGCCCTTAGCCCCGACAGGGGCTAAGGCCGCTTGAGCACAGCCTCGAGGCCGTTCGCTACGCCCTTAGCCCCACCAGGGGCTAAGGCCGAGCGCGGCCTAACGGCCGGTCGCTAAGCTTTTAGCCCCTAAAGATGTATGAGTGCGGCCATATGCCGTGCGCCCTGTTTTTGGCTCCCTTGAGGAGCGAAAGACATGAGTCCGGCCAAATGTCGCGCATCCCGCCTCTAACTCTTTTATTAAGCTAAAGACCCTCCAGCACTGCCGGGAGCTGTTAAGCGCGACCTGAGGGTCTGACATATCTGGAACCAATTAGAGAGGTGAAAGAAAACGAGCGTTCATTGCATGAAAGTCTCAGGCAGATGCACTGAGGGTACACATCGATACAATAAGCCGTTAGGCTTCATCACTAGAGGGGGAAGGGGGACCACCTACATCAGAAACTTCTCCATGGACGGCATCAACGTCCGAGACATTTATCTCGTCGGTCGGGCGATTCTGTTGAGCATCCCTCAAAATTGCGTCCATGCACCATATCCACTTCTCGAATGATGACCACTTCAGATCCATAAGCACAGACTTCATCTCATCCCCCGTGAATTCGTGGGCCGTACCAAATTCAACGGCATCATTCAGCAGCATCGCATAGAAGGTCGCTTGAACCAGTTCAGGGAGTCCAAACTCCGCCGCAGCCTGCTCGGCCTCCGATAAGGAAAAGTCTGGGCATAATCCCGGAAAGTTCTCGGGAAGGGGACGTGGAGGTTGCACTGCATCCCTTCGATGCCATCCAAGGGTTTCCCTCAGATAAAGTGCCATTTCCCTGGTGTCACGAATGAGAGCAAAAGCCATAATTTAAGTCGATGCTTGGTCTGATCAGCAGTTGCAATTGCTTCTCTCCCCATCAAAAACCCCGAGGTATTTATAGGAGGGCAAGGTAAGTCTGGGGAGGCCACGGATTGTGGGCCACTGCGTCAGGTCATGATAACCTGGCGCATACACGGCCCTCATCCTAGAACTCCGTGCCTTAGTGCGTAACAGCTGTAACAACCGTCCAACCCGGGGGTACGAGTCTCTGCAACCCCTTGTTGCAAGGTGAATGGTCCCAGCGCGCCTCACACTAGACCTTGGATCCCCAGATCCACATCTTACTTGACCACCAACCAGGCCCGACGGTCAGGTAAGATGTGAGGGGCTAAGTGATTTGAGAAAAACACCTATCATCTTTTGGGCCTGGCCCAGAAGATATTCGCATATGCTTACTCACGAGGTCACATCCCCAAAAGGCCCGAAACGCAACCTTTGGGACCTTCCCCCAGGCCCACTCGCTACAGGACCGGAGGCTCAGGCTATCAGCTACAGTAAGATCACTCTTTTACCCCTCTCACAAACAGGCTATAAATAGTGACATGTTCCCCTTGGAGAGGGGACCATAAAAGAGGAGGGAGAATTTACTCTGTATACTGTTCACACTTTCTAGAACATCTGATTGACTTGACCGTCGGAGAGGCGTTCCCCGGACCACACTCCGGGGTAGGCCTTTTTTGCAGGTCGGAGAAGGAGACGAGAACGAAGCCGTGTTGATCGCCAGCTGTCAGATAAACCCATTCTTTCGCCCCATGTCATCAACACAATCACGAGACAGATTCCTTACGGAATCAGATACTAAGGATTGTGCTTATTCTACTAATAATAGTATTATGAACACAATACATTCTTGATTGAAATTACTATACCTCGTAGAAGGATATTAAAACCTATTTAAAATATGATATGAATGTAGGGTAGAGAAATAAACAATGAAACTAATTTTGCTAAAATTTTGAAGAAGATAATATAATAGGAAAAGGGGGTGGAGGACGCAATTATAACAACAATTACATATTCTTTACTATAAGAATCAAAATCTACAATATACTACCCAAAATATTAACCTCAATAAGATTAGAACACACATCTTCATCTAGTATTACTTTATACAAAAATCATAATAATTTAGTTGCTATTTAAAAGATTAGAAAAATAAACCAAACAATTGCATATACGCAAAATGTATTTGATGAGAAACGAAAAGCTATTGATTCATTCATGAACATAAAATATAGATTTAAACATTTTTAATTAAATGAACAAAAAAAAAGTTGATTTATAGATAGTAATCTGACTAATAAAATAATGTGTGAACACCCTAATTTGATATAGGATGTGCTATTCTCAAAATACGATCTCATATCAAGGTAGGTAAATTTCGCATTAGTTTCCACCAAAACTTACAATAAAAATTAATATAAGAGACTCTTCCTTCGCAAACCTAAAAGCCAATTAGCTCCACTCAAATGCATATCCTGCTTAAAAATATTTGAAACTGTATATTTGTGAATATAGATAGTCACAATAATGTACATATTTATAATATGCCTTGTTGGCAAAATAGGTAAAACAAACAAATAAAAATACTAAAGAATGATAAAATTATTAAATTAACGATAAAAATCCAAACACTAAGAACGATGATGTGGAAGGGTGCTAAGATAATTAGCTCCATTACATTTAAAACACATCTTTGGAAACAAATTTAACAAAGTATCAATGCTGAAGCCTTTTATCCATTTCATTAAAAGTTCTACAAGCTTTGTATCTCATGGAATGAAAGTTGGAATAAATAAATGTCCTGAAAAAAATCAAATAACATATCGCGAAAAATTTTAGTGGAAAGAACTAAAATTAAACATATTACATTGAACCAAAAGCAAATAAAAGGACAATTGACCATAATCTATCAGAAAAACCATTTTCGCTGATTGGAACTCTAATTTCATCAATCCATCCATAATCTCATATCACCAAGTCCAGTGCACCACCAGTAATCATCAATCTTCTCCATCTTAACCCCATTCCGTTGTACAATTTTCATCATGCTCAAGGAAAATTTGGTTATAGGGCTAGTGATTGGAAAGATTGAGAGATTAACTATGTGAAGGAAGTAGATACATGGAATATATATATATATATATATATATATATATATATATATATATATATTTCACAGAAATGTAATTTTAGGTGGTTATTGACGGTAGAGAGGGTGATGTGGGAAAGTAGGAAAATGGGGGATATCAATTAGTGAATTCTTATGAATTTTAAAATTTAAAATCACATTAACTTCTAACTGTTTTGAGTATTTTGATGAAATTAATGAGAAGCTTGGATTGAAGGAGGGAAGTATTCTTAGGCTACCATTCATTTTTACACTTATCTTATAAAGATGTATATATAATTCTTTTACTATGTGCGATAACGTTGATAAGATTAACTTTTACTTTTTATTAAAAACTTTACATTGCAAGGGCATTAACCACAGTATTAATGAACGAAAGAATAAATATGTGGAGAGAATTAGCTCAACCCTTATTGGCAAGTTTCATAGTAAACTTATCTTATTTCACACTTTTCCTCAAGTTGTAGACAAACAGAAATAGGGAAAAAAAATAAAAAAATTGAAGAGCGAAAAACCAAAGGAGGGCAGGGAAGCAACTCTTCTATCAGAGTCAGGTTTCGATCCTGGGACCTGTCTGGAAAAAAAAAATTAAAAAATTGAAGAGCAAAAAAACAAAAAAGGGCAGGGAAGCAACTCTTCTATTAAAGCTAGGTTTCGATCATGAGTACTGTGAGACCTGTGGATTTTTATGAATCTTAAAATTTAAAATCAAATTAATTTGTAACTGTTTTGAGTATTTTGGCGGAATTAATGAGAAGCTTGGATTGAGGGAGGGAAGCATTCTTAGGCTACCATTCATTTTTGCATTTGTATTATAAAGATTTTTGTTTGCTTGTTTTACCTATTTTCGCCAACAAGGCATATTATAAATATGTACATTATTCTCACTATCTATATTCACAAATATATAGTTTTAAATATTTTTACTCGAGGATATGCATTTGAGTTGAGCTAAAGGCTTTTAGGTTTGCAAAGGAAGAGTCTCATGTATTAATTTTTATTGTATGTTTTGGTGGAAACTAATGCGAAATTTATCTACCTTGATAGGAGATTAGTATTTTCAGAATAGCACATCCTATATCAAGTTAGGGTGTTCACATATTATTTTATTGGTTAGATTACTATCTATAAATCAACTTTTTTTTTGTTATTCATTTAATTAAAAAAGTTTAAATCTATATTTTATGTTCATGAATGAATCAATAGCTTTTCCTTTCTCATCAAATACATTTTGCATATATGTAATTTTGTTTGCTTTATTTTTCTCTTCTTTTAAATAGCAACTAAATTATTATGATTTTTGTATAAAGTAATACTAGATGAAGATGTGTGTTCCAATCTTATTGAGGTTAATATTTTGGGTAATATATTGTAGATTTTGATTCTTATAGTAAAGAGTATGTAATTGTTGTTATAATTGCCTCCCCCACCCCTTTTCTTATTATATTATCTTCTTCAAAATTTTAGCAAAATTAGTTTCATTGTTTAGTTCTCTGCCCTACGTTCATATCATATTTTAAATAAGTTTTAATATCCTTCTACGAGGTATAATATTTTCGATCAAGTATCTATTGTGTTCATAATACTATTATTAGTAGAATAGGCATAATCCTTAGTATCCATCCCTTCTTCTAATTATTTAATGAGTTGTTCTTTACTTTTAACCACTCCCTACTTTTATTGTGCTGGATACAGGAAGTACAGCCAAATAATTATAGGGTTCCATTTTTTTGGTGGTATTCACAAGTTTTTTAAATGTAATTTTATTCGTCCTCCTTCTCATACAACTTGCAATCTTTTAAAGAAACAAACCAAGGGAAAAGATATTGATATTTTAAAAATAGGAGAAGAGGTGAATATGAGATTGGTGGAATACTACAGTAGCACGACAATTGAAAAAGGATGCGAAGACTGCATAACTTCTTTTTTGGTTTGTTGAGAGACCACAAAATTTGTATATCCAAATTATGTAGTGAAGACGACACAATTTGTACACACAGAACGGTGAAAATAATTAGAGGAGACACCCAAAGTGAAAGCACTGGAGGGGAAAAATAAAATTATTATTATTATTATTAGTTTTTTTACAGGGTAGAGAATCTAGATCATTTTCACTCATATTATGATTTTGTTTCTCTAAAATCAATATATACTTCTTTTCTTATAGTTTTCAACTCAATTTCTATAAAAAAAAAGTTATCAACTCAATTATTTCATTAAGAAAAAAAAAAGGAGATGATAAATTTGATACAGTTTTAACAAAAAAGGTTTTTTTTAAAAAAAAATTGATGCAGACAGAAATAAAAAAAATATACATGGTTCAAGGTTTAAATTATTGATTATAAGATTTAGAGTTAATTAAGATTGGAAAAATAAATTCCAAACAATGTATATATTTTTGAATACAGATTGTCCATTTAATTAACCACTTAAGTGAAAATTTTTACTTTTTTTTATAACTGTTATGTGTTTTTGTGCAAAAAAAAATAATTCAAACTTCTCTATTTTCAAACTATCTTTCTTTCATAGATTACTTTTTAAAATTAAGCACCCGTGCAGAAGCACAAGCACAAACTAGTATGTATAAAAGACAATAGGTTCTCCAAAGAGAGTTTATGCCAAAACTCTTTAGAACATTAAGAGGGTAGAATTATGGAGGATCATCTGTCTAAATCATATCATCCAATGGATAATTCAAATCATGTATTCGATCTCCTTTCACTATTTAAATTATAGTAATTGAGTTGACAGTTAATCCATAAGTTATTTTCCTTCATCAAATTTTGTACAAGATAAACTGGAGACATTACCTTGCTATCACTTGTCAAATGATTTACACATAATTGACTTATAAACAAAAAATCTTTCAATGTTTAAAATTCTGTACTATATATATATATATATATATATATGTATGTATGTATGTATGTATGTATATATCCAACCAATAGTCTCGGAGTTTCACCTCGAGTGGGGCATGGAGGAATTAGATAATCAATTAGCTAGACTCAAAACAATAAACTAAAGAGTATTTTCAAACGAAAATTGAAATTTAACTAGAATGTATTGGCATATACAAATTTACAAACTTAGGAAAAAAGCAAAAGTTGTTTTTTTTTGGAGGGGGCATTGAAAAGCCAGTTCATTTTGGAGCTTGTTATTAATGGTGGAATGCCATGAGAGCCTTTGAGAGAGGGGGAGAGAGAGAGAGAAGCAGTAAGAGAGTGGAAAATGTATCTTCTGTTATTCAATAAGATGTTTGAAAATGAATACAACAATCTGTGTTATTACAAGCAATGAAAGGGAATATATATAAAGACTGTTATGACATAACTAACTTTCCTGATTCTATGCTAACAACCTTCTAACTAATTTTGGCTGACCTTTTGACTTTCATTATCCTCATCACCCCCCTCAAGCTGGAAGGGTGGGACACCATTCCAAGCTTGCTTAAAATGATGTTTTGCTGAGGAGAAGGTAGAATCTTTGTGAGTATATCAGCAAGCTGGTCATTAGTGGGCATGTAAGACAGCTGCAACAGGCCTTCAAGAAATTTATCTCTGGTGAAATGGCAGCCAATCTCTATGTGTTTTGTCCTTTCATGAAACACTGGATTTTTTCCTATGTGTATGGCAGATTGATTGTCACAATATAATGTCACCGGTTTAACTAAAGTGACTCCAAGTTCTTCTAATAATCTGACAACCTAGGTGACCTTTGAAGTTGCCTGTGCCATGGCCCTATATTTAGCCTCTGAGAAAGATTTAGATAAAGTGCCCTGCTTTTTGCTTTTCCAACTTATGGGAGAGTTCCCAAATAAAACCAAGTAACATGTAATAGATCTTCTTGTGGTAGAACATGCTGCCCAATCTGAATCTGAGTATGCTTGTAGAGTCAGTTTGTCAGTACCTCTAAGTAGAATTCCAGCACCAATAGTGCCCTGAATATATCTAAGTGTATGCGGGAAAGCCTTGAAGTGAGGTGCCCTGGGCTGTTGCATAAACTGGCTGAGTGTCTGTGCTGTGTAGCTTAAATATTGCCTTGTGTGAGTAAGAAAATTAATCTTGCCTACTAGAGTTCTGTATAGGAGAGGGTCAGAGAATAACTCACCATCTTTAGGGCATAGTTCGCAATTTAAAGGTAAAGGAGTTGAGATTGTGGTGGAGGATAGAGGACCACATTCTTTGAGTAGCTCAATGGTGAAATTTTTTTGAGATAAAATAATTCCTTTTGGAGTATGAATGACTTCCAGACCAAGGAAGTAATGAAGTTGACCAAGATCTTTTATGCCAAATGTAGTGTCCAGATGCTGTTTGAGGTGAGTAATTTTTGAGGGATTAGAACCTGTGATCATGATGTCATCCACATACACTGTAACTATTGTGATTTCAGTTGAAGATTTGTTGAGAAACAAAGAGTAGTCATGTTTGGACTGTTGATATCCCAGAGAAAGAAGTGTTTGGCTGAGCTTGGAGAACCATTGTCTGCTTGCTTATTTGAGACCATATAATGATTTCCTTAATCTGCACACTTTCTTAGAGGAATTGGGAATGCCTTTAAGAACTTCCATGTAGGCTTCTTTGTCCAATTCCCCATGCAAGAAGGCATTGTTCACATCTAGCTAGAAGTGGGGCTAATCTTTAGATGCTGCTAGTGCAATGATACTTCTGATAGTTGTTATTTTCACCACTAGAGAGAAGACTTCTTGATAATCAACCACATGTTGCTATGTAAATCCTCTAATAACCAACCTGGCCATCAGACTTCAGTTTTACTTTGTAGACCTATTTACTGCTTATGGCTTTCTTTCCAGCAGGGAGTGCTACTAAATCCCAAGTGTTGTTGTTATTCAAGGCTTCAATCTCTTTATTCATAGCTTGGACCCATTCAGGCTTCTTTGTTGCTTCTTCATAGTTGTTAGGCTCAGAATACTGTGATAATTGAGTATGAAAAGAATGGAAATCTGTAGGAAAATTGTAAATTTGAACCATTCCACAAAAGAAATCCTTTAGATGAGCAGGTTGCTTGTGTATTCTGGTGGATCTTCTGAGTAACTGGTGAGGTGGGTAGGAAATGTTTTGTGGAGGAATATTGAGTTGGTGTGTAGATTCATGTGGATTTGAGGAAGTATTGTAACTGCTTGAAGGAGAGTCAATGTAAGGGATGTCTAATCCATTTTCTATTTGTATGGCAGACTCAATATTGGATGAATCAAAATTCGTGAATGGCATATTTAGTATGTCAGGGATGTAATCTGATACAGCTAGTAAAGGGGTATCTGAAGAGTGAGGTAAAGAGTGAAATGGAAATATGTTTTCATGGAAAATCACATCTCGAGATATGACAATTTTCTTGGTTTTGAGATCAAAGAGTTTGTAAGCCTTTTGATTGAAAGGATAACCTATGAAAATGCAAGGATTGGCTCTAGGCTGCAGTTTATCTATGTTTCTCTTTAGGGTGGCAGCATAGCATAGACAACCAAAAGATTTTAAATGAAAATAAGTAGGTTTGACTTTGTATAGAACCTCAAAAGGAGTTGGGTTATAAAGGACTAAAGAAGGCATTCTATTAATTAAATAAACTGCAGTTAAAAGTGCTTCTCCCGAAAACTTATTAGGGACATTAGACCGAAAAATTAAAGCTCTTACTACTTGTAGCAAGTGTTGATGTTTCCTTTCAACAATTCCATTATGCTTTGGAGTGTTTACACAAGTAGTTTGGTGTACAATACCTTTGGTTTTGTAAAATTCTAGGGTCGAGGAATCTTTAAATTCCAAACCATTATCGGTTCTAATGACCTTGACAGTAGCTCCATACTGTTTTTCAGCATATGTAACAAATGTTTTGACTAAAGGAAATGCAAAACTTTTTATTGCCATTAAGTGCACCTATGTAGCTCTAGATTTATCATCCACAATTGACAAAAAATAAACAGCCCCATCATGAGTTTTGTATGGACAAGGACCCCATATATCAATGTGTAAAACCTCAAAACAACAGTCAGATTTATTAATGCTCAAAGGAAATGGTTGTCTGTGCAATTTGGCCATAGGGCAAACTTGACAAACACCATGTTTACTGTCAATACAAAAAGGTAGGGCAACATTCTTAAGCTGATCAAAACGTAAATGTCCTAGTCTTTGATGCCACAGTTCAGATTCAGAGAAACAAGCAATAGAAATCCTCTTATTGTTTGTACTGTGCTTTCCCAGACAGGCTTGTTGAGCTGTATTGTCCTTATGTAGCAAATAGAGTCCTTTACGTTCTTTACCAAGTAGGAGTTCCTTCTATATAGTGGGGGCTTGAAGCACACGGGAAGTTGGGGTAAAAATCGGTGTGGCTGAGAGTTCTCTGACTAACTTGTTGACATACAATAAATTGTATTGAAAGCTAGGTATATATAGGACATTATGAAGTTCTATTTCATTTCTCAGGTACATGGAACCTCAATGTGTAATAGAGGCTGTTTTTCCATTTGGCATACTGATGAAACAAGGCATATCAAGCTTCTTAACATTGTCTAATAATGAAAGCTCGTAAGTGACATGGTCACTAGCACCACTATCTACAATCCAGATACTATCATTTGCTGATTTAGTAAGAAAACAGAAAGTCTTACCTGCAAAGAAACCTGCAACACCTTCACCTTAATTTGATTTGTCTGCATTAGAGGTGTCATGCTGCAAGAGCTGCATAAGCTGGTTATATTGCAATGTAGTTAAAGTTGGTGACTGGGAAGAATTGTTATCTGCTTCACTTCCTATTTAGACAACAACTGCAATTTTCCTTCCTTTATAAAGCTTGTGTCCAGGTGGGCACCCATGGAGTTTGAAACACCTTTGAGTTGAATGGCCTGGTATCTTCCAATGATCACAGAAATAAGTTCTTCTCTCTTGGTAATTTCTATCTGAAAAGTTTTTCTGTGCCATCTTATAGCTTCCAAGGTTAGACAACTGATAACCAGTGTTTGGTGCAGGGTTGAACTTTGATATCCCTTGACTATAAGACCTTTGTTGAAACTGGTTATTACCTTTGTTGAAACTGGTTATTCTTGAAATAGTCCCCAGATACTTGGCTATGAAAAGCAACAGAGTTATTACTAATAGAAACAGTACAAGATAGGGATCTTTGTTTCTCTTCTTGTAACACAATCTGATAGACTTGGTCAAGGCTTGGCAAGGGTTTGAGCATTAATATGTTTCCTCTGAAATTTCTATAGTCCTCATGTAGACCAACCAAGAATTGCATTAGTTGTTGATCATGAATCATCTTTTTAGCAGCAATTAAACTTACACAAGAATCTCCACTTGTAGTACAACAGGGCAATTTGATCATACTATTATATGCATCCCAAAGCTTCTTGATTTGTGTGAAGTATTTAGTGATTGACAAATGTCCCTGCGAAATTACACATAATTCTCTTTGTATTTGAAATACTCTTGTGCCATCTGTTTCTCCAAAACATTGGTCTAACTGAACCCAAACATCCCTAGCAGTAGCAGAAAAAAGTATGCTCTGAGCTATATCTTTGATAACAGCATTCATAATCTAAGATAGCACCATCTTATCGCATCTTTCCCAGTGAGCTATTAGATTCACAGCAGTAGGTTTTACACAGTGCCCCAAAACAAAACCTAGTTTGTTCTTGGCTACCAAAGCTATTTCCATTGCCTTTTTCCAATGACTGTAGTTGTCTCCATTTAACATATCATTGACCAAAATATTATTGGGATTGTCTAATGGATGAATGTAGACAAGATGAGATGGTTCACCTAGGTTTCCAACATACATTGCATTTGTATCAACTTCTTCATTCATAGCAGCCATGTTCAACCAGATTTAACCAAGAATGCTTAAACAATCAATCAATATGTTCAAATTTTAATCAAGCAAGCAGAACAATAACCAAACATTCGAGAAATATCAAAATGATCTTGTTTCAATGTGTTCTTGAATATCCAGAACTGAAAGAAAACTTTTCGAATATTGAGCAAACTTCGAATCTAAGAGAGATATCACCTTGACTTTGTCGATTCCAAACAAGAATTGAATGATCAAAGAATAGACGATTGTGAACTCCATCAAACAGGATTGAACATCAGGTGTAATCAAACTTGCCGAAGCTCTGATTCCATGTTATTAATGGTGGAATGCCATGAGAGCCTTTGAGAGAGAGAGAGAGACAGAGAGAGAGAGAGAGAGAGAGAGAGAGAGAGAGAGATAAGTAATAAGAGAGTGGAAAATGTATCTTCTGTTATTCAGTAAGACATGTGAAAATGAATACAACAATCTGTGTTATTACAAGCAATGAAAGGGAATATATATAAACACTGTTCTGACATAACTAACTTTCCTGATTTTATGCTAACAACCTTCTAACTAATTTTGGCTAACCTTTTGACTTTCATTATCCTCATCAGAGCTTGTATTTTATGAAACAGTTAAAAAAAACTCAACACTAATTTAGTAAAATTTAAATTCAAATCTCCTTATATGAACAAAAAAATTCCATATCTCCTCATTAAAAGGTGGGTCAATTTACATTAGGCCACTCATTCCATGTCTCTGCTGCATAGAGAAAAAGGATAACAAAGCAGGTCACTCATTTTTAAATAATTAAAATTAAAAAGAATCATTTGATACGATAATTTATTGTAAGATAATTTTGTAAAATAAAATAATTTTCAAACCACTTCTCCCTTAAAAATAGTTGCAAATCTACTATCTTAGTTTTTCAAAATAATCTCCTATGAAGTATTATCAAACTACTTTATTTTTAGAACTAATTCCTAACCTGCTTTTTGTGATTTTACAAAAATTAATCCTCTCCGACCACATTGAAATTATTTTTTAACTATTATGTTGCCAAATTGTCAGTAGTCCACTTAAAAACCTCAAGCCTTGGGTTATGTATTTTTCTAATAGAAAAACAAGATTCCTATATTTTTTAATGTTTTAAAAATTTTGTTATTCTTCATTTCTCTATGTATCAAGAAAAGCTCTCTTCAACAAAATTAACTCTTTCAATAAGAAGTTATATGTGTGACACATAAAAAATTATTGACATCCTAGATGCTAATCATGTAGGATTTTTTTCCGCCCTGCAAGCACGAGTGATTGAGAGATCAAGGAATATGAAGAAAATAATGAATTGTTTCAATATACCTTTATATGCATCGTAACTAATGAAAGTACAAGTAATATTTGTGTAGACTTATTCGATATAACAAGTTTTATTTACCCATATTTTGATACAAGATTATTGAATCTTTAACTTTCAAAAAGTGGTAGCCTTTAAAAAACAGTAATTATACTGTCCACCAGGTTATACAATTGCATTTGTACAACCGGACCCACCCACTGCCTAAATGGTGCCACCACGATGCAAAAAGTGAATAATCGGCGGCATATAAAAAAAAACAAAAGCTCATAACTGGAGCCAAAAGCTTGTCTTAGTGAGCACATAATGTGACATTGGTGAGCACAGACTTCATTCCAGTGAGCCAAAAGCTTATCTTAGTGAGCACAGAATGCTATGTAGCGTGCTCGAATGCAACAGATTCTATTCCATGATAGGGACAAGATTGAATATAGGAATTACATTTCGTGATCACAGAACCTGACAAATGATTCATGCATACATTAATTCATGCATACAATCTGAACCTCAGTGAGCTGAAGGTATTTTTATTAGTGAGCCAACGAGTATATGTAGTGAGCACAGAACTCATATTGGTGAGTTGTTGTTTCTCATATGTACATAGCAACAGTAAAAAAATCATATAGAAAAACAACCATATGAGCTATAATGCAAACTCGGTGAGCCCACGCTTTAATCCGGGTGAGCAAATGTTTCTATTAGTGAGCAAAAAACTGCTATGCAGTACAACATAACATATTATGTTTAGTGAGCGTAATATATACCACTAGTGAGTCAACGACCATCTTTAGTGATCCAAAAACTCATAACGATAAGCAATCATTTCTCATATGTCAGCAGCCAAAATTCACCTAATATTCAACAATTAAACTAAAAAAACATTGTAAAATTGATCTTAACCGAAATTAACACAAAACACAACTAAAACCACCAATCAAACATTCTGCCAAAATGTAGAACAACAAATCGCAAAATAACACACTCAATAACAATTGCATTATAATGTCAGATCACCACACCACAACAATGAATGCATACCAGTTCAAACAACTCGAAACTAACTAATCAAAAATCCATGCATACAACTTCAAAATACGAGCACAAAAACAGAGATCCGAAAACGATATCAAACCTGACGTCAAAATCGTGTTTGATGAAGATTCAACATCAATAGCAACGTTAAGATCAAATTCAACCATTTGGTAAGAATTGGCAGAGTACTAAAGCAATTGCAACAACGACCATTGAGCCAAAAGCTTTTTTGGTGAGCTATAATGTAACATTGGTGAGCATAGGCTTCATGCCAGTGAGCCAAAAGCTTGCCTTAGTGAGCACAGAATACTAAAGCAATTGCAACATCGACCACTGAGCCAAAAGCTTTTTTGGTGAGCTATTGTTAAGCTTGTCCAGAGCTACAAATTTAACCACTACTTCGGTTATTAAATACTTTTTATAGAATAGGGAAGTAGGGATTGATCCACGAGGAAAGATTTTTTTAAAAAGGCTAGCTTAATCCTAAATGATTTTACTAATCCAATTTATTAAATCTAAACTTAATAATTCTAAAATAATAAAAATCTAATGAATAAAAATCCAGAAAAGTACCCAACGATGTTCCTAAATATTCTGAATCATATTCTGGAAATAAAACAGTAAAAAGATTTCCTAAATAATCTAGAAAAATAAAATCAGAATAGCAACTGAAATTCTAATTAAAAAATCAAAACAACAAAGAATAATCAGAAAATAAATATTAAAAATTGAAAACAGTAACCTAAAATATTATTATTCAGGTATATAATCTTATAACTCCTCAATTGCATCCAAAAAATTTCAGAAAAATCAAATCAGAAAATCACCACAGAATATCAATGCAGAATATTAGATCCGAAATTAGAAATAAAATAATCTGCATAAATATAAATACGAAAATAATTAATAAAATTACCCCAATTATAGGACACAATTTTATGGACTTAAAAATACCTAATAATTGTGAATTAAAACTAAAATTCGAAATTTTCAGAATTAATAACCTAAAAACCTGCACTTATGATTTTCACAAAATAATTCTGCAAAATTATCAAATAATTTCCAAAAATT
This sequence comes from Selenicereus undatus, assembly GCA_017589665.1. Classification (NCBI taxonomy): domain Eukaryota; kingdom Viridiplantae; phylum Streptophyta; class Magnoliopsida; order Caryophyllales; family Cactaceae; genus Selenicereus; species Selenicereus undatus. Next base: position 49,581,210 of record JACYFF010010365.1, on the reverse strand, counting down.
ACGAAATTGAATATGAGAAGCCTAGGACACTATATAAACCCTAGGAATTAATTAAAATCAAAAAATAACAAAAATAACTATTTTTAGTCTTAGTTCTAACAAACCGGTAATTAAATACTAAAACTGAATATAAATCAATCTAAAATTATAACCACTCTAAAAATCAAAATATAAGCTATCTAAAATTACCTAGACACTCCTAAAAGACTATACGTTTGGGGGGGGGCGCGATTGAAATTATATGGAAGCTAATAAAATTAGAACAAAAATTAACAAACTAATCAAATTAACTCTACGCAACAAATAATAATCAAAAGTTGTCAAATTTATGAAGAATACTTAATATAATCTCAATCCACCATGAAAATTCATATTTATCATCAACACACAAGTTAATTTCATTCATGAGTTAAACTGTAGAAGACATCCTCCAGCGGTTCTTCTCCGCTTTTCCTTAGATTCTAGTTTACTTAGGTCTAGCCCTACTATAAACCCTACTAATTTGATAATCTTTACACCAGCGCAAAAATTTAACCAAACTAGAGCATTACGTATTAGAAAAACATCATCTAACACTTTGTAACTAATTTACCAGCAAATCGATTTAACAAAGATCTAAAGCGATTACCTAGTTAAAAGAGATGTGTTTGAGTCATCCATGATTAATTAGGGTGATACCAAAGCATAAAAGACTATAACTTTTACGTATTATAGTCTTCTAAACTATCAATCAAAATCGTATTAAACTAACTAGCATGCATTCTAATTAATTTAATACAAATTTCATAAACGATAAACGCTAATCGCTAAAGAATCATGAATATAAATCAACTAGGCATTAAAGCATAAAACTTATTTCAAAATAGTAAATTTAGCATGGCTTCAAGAAGATTATACTAAATATAAAGGAATTACTCACTTATATTGAAAATAAAATCACAATTAACCAAATGGTTCATGTTTAATAATTAACTAAACAAAAAAATAAATAAAACAAAATAAAATAAAGTAAGCACAACAAAAATAAAGAAGGAGGCGTGATGATTGATGAGAGAAGGGGATGATGATAGGCCTGGGAAATTTTTTGAGGGGGGAAGCTGGGATATTTTATAGGGGAATATGATGAGAAGTGAAGATGATGGTGATGAATGCGTGGAGGTGAAGCAGCCGTGAGGTTATGGATGATGGTCATGGGTTTTTTTTTTTTTTTGGTGTTAGGTGTGGGTAATGTTTTATGGGTGGGGATGAGAGATGAAAATATAATGAGTATGGTGAGACCAGGGTTAGTGTCTTAAGGTTTTCTTCTCCTTTCTTCCTTAGGTTTCTTCTTCCTCAAGACTTCTAGCTTTTCACCAACTCTTGAAACCCTAGCCCAATATAATAATTATGAAAATAATATTTTCCATAATTATTATTTTTTGGACCGTCTTGTAGCCAAGTGTGTTAAACCCGAGCTTCTACGTCCTCTCTTCTCCTCTTTAATAAATTGATACTAACCCTGAAAAATATATCAAACAAAACAAATTAAACGAAATAATATATATATAATATACTAGAAATAATTATAAAAATAATGCATAATTTTTGACTTAACAAATTCCCCCACACTTAGACTTTGGACATCCTCGTGCAAAGAAATCTTAGACTTGACCTAAAAACTTACCATCTTTCTTTCTTATAAAGTCATGCATAACTATGATGTTCATACTGGGCTTTGACTTGCTTTAAAAAAAATAGTGTTACTGAATTAATTAGTTTTTCCTTCAATAAGTGAATACCTGCTAAACGTCCAACTATCCTTAGATAGTTTATTCATCAACCTCACAATATTTTCATAATGAAGTAACAAGATCAATAATTATCCATCTCTTTTTTATTATGCATACACCAATTAAGAGGTCGAAAGAGAATTTAAGACAAAAAAATTTAGGCATAGTCTGCCTATAAAGACAATTGAACTAGGTAGAATAACTTCATTAAATTGATCCTAAACTTGCCTTGTATTTATTTTCCTCTTCTTCTTCTGTTCAAACTCCACTTGCGCACATATTCGAGGCCCATATAGGGTCTTAGAAATTACACACTCCCTGTCTCACACTCACCCGAATAGAGGTGCTGGAGCAAATAATTCATTCTTATCATTACTTTTATTTTATTGGCTCACTAGTATGGGCAGCAAGCTTTCCAGTGGCAGTATTGCCTCAAAGGGTAGCACACATTAGCGCATGCCTCAAAAGAGTACTTGTCATTCCCAACATTGACTCTATAAACAATAGACAAGTAAAATCACAATTTTAATGAATTATTCTACTAATTCAATAGTCTAGGAGATGGGCCATATCATTTTATTGCCTCTGAATCGAATATATTACATGACTAAATAAGACGGATAATCAAGAGAGTTACTCATTAAAAAGATGTATGAGGATCAACTCAAAATTTCTCTAAAGGATAACTATCATGCTTAGAAGTCTTCAGTTATAAAAGAATAAACTACAAAATAGCTAATAAAACAAAAAAATTTCTAAACAAGCAAGCCTAGCATAAACTCATATCATGCATTATTTATAAGAAAAGATTTTTTTTGTGTTTTCGGTTTTCTACCTTTTTTTATTTTTATTTTTTCAAGAAAACAATACTATGAAAATTAAATACAGGATGCACCTCCCCACACTTAATTCATGCATAGTCCCTAATACATGCAAAAAGATAGAAATAATGAAAATAAAAGCAAAATTAAATGGGTACTTCCCTAAAAACGTTGGGTTGCCTCCCAACCAGCGCCATTGTTTATAGTCGTTGGCTCGACTTCATAAAGCTCCTGGATCCTCTAGTTGAATATCTTCGAATAACTCATCATTAATCTGGTAAGGAACTTTTTGAAACTTAGCATGATCAAGACTCTTAGTAAGCACAGTCAAAAATTCATCCTCATTGGACAAGTCATACATATCTTGGGGCAATTCAGCAATAACATCAAGTACATACACGTAACTCACATCAGCAGGGAATCTCATGGCATCAAAAATATTAAATTTAATCACTTCACCATCAAATTCCATGGTTAATGTTCCTGCATGCACATCAATTTTAGTCCTAGCTGTTTTCAAAAATGGCCTGCCCAGCAAGATGGGAATATCATGGCATGCATTGCCCATGTTCAGCACATAAAAATCAGCAGGAAACACAAGTTCATTCACTTGGACTAAGACGTCCTCTAACACTCCATCAGGATAAGTGTTGCTCCTATAAGTTAATTGAATCACTATGCCAGTTTTCTTTAATTCGCCTAGGTTCAGTTTGTCATAAACGGATCTAGGCATAACATTAATGGAGGCACCTAAATCAAGCATAGCTTTATCAAAGCAAAGGTTTCCTATTTTGCAAGGAACAGAAAACACACCAGGGCCTTGACGCTTAGGGGGAAGTTTCCTTTGGAAAATAGCAGACACATTTTCCCCCACACTCACCTTTTCATTCCCTAGTAATTTTCTTTTAGTAGTACATAATTCTTTCAAGAATTTAGCATAACGAGGCACCTGTTTAATGGCATCAAGGAGAGGTATATTAATTTCTACCTTCCTTAATGTCTCTAAGATCTCTTGATTAGCCTCATTCACCTTAGAAGTAGGGTTTCTAAATCTACTAGGAAAGGGTGGAATTGGCTTATAAGGTTCTCTTTTCTTCTCTCCTATTTCCTTAGTAGTTTGATTAGAGTCTGTGTCCAACTCTAGTTCAGCCGCTTTGCCCTCTAACTCATGCTCAACCTCTCTACTCTTCCTAGGCTCTTGTAACTCTTTCCCACTCCTAAGTGTTATGGCACTAACATTCTCCTTAGGGTTAGGGTAAGGCTGAGATGGAAACCTATTTTGCATTTGAGCCTGCAAGTTGCTAACTATGATATCAGTTGCAGTTTGTCTCTCTTGAACTTGCTTAGGAGCTGTTTCCATACTTTGGAACCTAACATCCATCTTCTTAAGGACTTGTTCTAGTAAGAAGTTGGTCCTATATTGACTAGAGGGTTGATGAGACGTTTGGTCAAAATCAGGTGAATTGGTTTGAAGGTCATACCTAAGATTAGGGTGGTCTCTCCATTCTTCATTATAAGTGTTAGAATAGGGATCATACCTCCTTTGACCTTGGTTAGAAAAGAGAGCATTAACATTACCTTCTTGTAGAATAGGACAGGCATCAGTAGGATGCCCCTCTAGATAACAAATACCACATATTACTACTTTTTGAATACCTCCAGTAACAATCTTATTTAACATAGCAGTAATATAAGATAACTGATTCTCTACAGATGAACTGGAACCAATCTCATCGACCCTTTTGACTTGTGACTCCCTAGCACCAAACTGCTGAGTATTTTGGGCCATTAGATTAAATAAATTTCTAGCATCTGCTAGCGTTTTATTAACTAGAGCCCCTCCGCTAGCAGCATCTACCATATTACGATTCATAGGAAGCAAACCCTCATAAAAATATTGAATCAATAGTTGTTCAGTTATTTGATGTTGGGGACAACTAGCACACAATTTATTAAATCTTTCCCAATACTCACAAAAAGTTTCCCCTTTCATTTGTTTGATTCCACATATATCTTTCCTAATAGATCCAATACGGGATGCAGGAAAAAACTTTTCTAGAAACGATTTATGCAATGCAGTCCATGTAGAAAAAGATCCAACAGGTATATAATATAACCAGTCCTTAGCATTACCGAACAAAGAAAAGGGAAAGACTCTTAGTCTAATTTGGTCCTCACGAATTCCTTCAGGCACCATAGCAGAACAGGTAATACGGAATTCACTAATGTGTATATAGGGATCCTCTCTAGCTAATCCATGAAACTTAGGTAATAAATTGATGAATCCAAAGTTCAGTTTCAAGGGTTTATCTAATACAACATAAGTAATGGACATGGGTTGGGTTTCTAGCTTAGGGACAACAAGTTCCCAAAGAGTAGATATTCTTACCTCTTTAAGCTTAAGACTTACTGGCAATCTGCAAAAATAAAAATAAAAACAAAACAATAAAAGTAGTAAAATTAAATAGAAGTAAACTAGCAATTTAATTTTCTTTCCCCGGCAACGGCGCCAAAATTTGTTAAACTTGTCGAGAGCTACAAAATTAACCACTACTTCGGTTATTAAATACTTTTTATAGAATAGGGAAGTAGGGATTGATCCACGAGGAAAGATTTTTTTAAAAAGGCTAGCTTAATCCTAAATGATTTTACTAATCCAATTTATTAAATCTAAACTTAATAATTCTAAAATAATAAAAATCTAATGAATAAAAATCTAGAAAAGTACCCAACGATGTTCCTAAATATTCTGAATCATATTCTGGAAATAAAACAGTAAAAAGATTTCCTAAACAATCTAGAAAAATAAAATCAGAATAGCAACTGAAATTCTAATTAAAAAATCAAAACAGCAAAGAATAATCAGAAAATAAATATTAACAATTGCAAACAGTAACCTAAAATATTATTATTAAGGTATATAATCTTATAAATCCTCAATTGTATCCAAATAAGTTCAGAAAAATCAAATCAGAAAATTACCACATAATATCAATGCAGAATATTAGATATGAAATTAGAAATAAAATAATCTGCATAAATATAAATACGAAAATAATTACGAAAATTACCCTAATTCTAGGATACAATTTTCTGGACTTAAAAATACCTAATAATCGTGAATTAAAATTAAAAATCGAAATTTTCAGAATTAATAACCTAAAAACCTGCACTTATCAATTTCACAAAATAATTCTGAAAAATTATCAAATAATTTCCAAAAATTACGAAATTAAATATGATCAGACTAGGACACTATATAAACCATATGAACTAATTAACATCAAAAAATAGAAAAAATAACTATTTTTAGTCTAAGTTCTAACAAACCGGTAATTAAATACTAAAACTGAATATAAATCAATCTAAAATTATAACCACTCTAAAAATCAAAATCTAAGCTATCTAAAATTACCTAGACACTCCTAAAAGACTATACATTTGGGGGGGGGGTCGATTGAAATTATATGGAAGCTAATAAAATTAGAACAAAAATTAACAAACTAATCAAATTAACTCTACGCAACAAATAATAAACAAAAGTTGTCAAATTTATGAAGAATACTTAATATAATCTCAATCCACCAGGCAAATTCATATTTATCATCAACACACAAGTTAGTTTTATTCATGAGTTAAATTGTAGAAGACATCCACAAACGGTTCTTCCTCGTTTTTCCTTAGATTCTAGTTTACTTAGGTCCAATGCTACTATAAACCCTACTAATTTGATAATCTTTACACCAGCGCAAAAATTTAACCAAACTAGAGCATTACGTATTAGAAAAACATCATCTAATACTTTGTAATCAATTTACCAGCAAATCGATTTAACGAAGATCTAAAGTGATTACCTAGTTAAAAGAGATGGGTTTGAGCCATCCATGATTAATTAGGGTGATACCAAAGCATAAAAGACTATATCTTTTACGTATTATAGTCTTCTAAACTTTCAATCGAAATCGTATTAAACTAACTAGCATACATTCTAATTAATTTAATACAAATTTCATAAACGATAAACGCTAATCGCTAAAGAATCATGAATACAAATCAACTAGGCAATAAAGCATAAAACTTGTTTCAAAATAGTAAATTTAGCATGGCTTTAAGAAGATTATACTAAGCATAAAGGAATTGCTCACTCATATTAAAAATAAAATCACAATTAACCAAATGGTTCATGTTTAATAATTAACTAAACAAAAAAAAGAAATAAAACAAAATAAAATAAAGTAAGCACAACAAAAATAAAGAAGGAGGCGTGATGATTGATGAGAGAAGGGGATGATGATAGGCCTGGGAAATTTTTGGAGGGGGGAAGCTGGGATATTTTGTAGGGGAATATGATGAGAAGTGAAGATGATGGTGATGAATGCGTGGAGGTGAAGCAGCCGTGAGGTTATGGATGATGGTCGTGGGTTTTTTTTTTTTTTTGTGTTAGGCGTGGGTAATGTTTTATGGGTGGGGATGAGAGATGAAAATATAATGAGTATGGTGAGACCAGGGTTAGTGTCTTAGGGTTTTCTTCTCCTTTCTTCCTTAGATTTCTTCTTCCTCAAGACTTCTAGCTTTTCACCAACTCTTGAAACCCTAGCCCAATATAATAATTATGAAAATAATATTTTTCATAATTATTATTTTCTGGACCGTCTTGTAGCAAAGTGTGTTAAACCCGAGCTTCTACGTCCTCTCTTCTCCTCTTTAATAAATTGATACTAACCCTGAAAAATATATCAAACAAAACAAATTAAACGAAATAATATATATAATATACTTGAAATAATTATAAAAATAATGCATAATTTTTGAATTAACAACTATAATGTAACATTGGTGAGCATAGGCTTCATGCTCGAATGCAACATCTTGTTGAATATTAGATTCTGTTCCATGGTACTGAGTGCGTTAATGATAGAGAACGAAAACGGCAAACGACAATTTCAAAAATTGAGAACGATGAATATATACTTTTTTTAGTGGTAGTTAAGATAGGCAACGCATGTAACCGCTGGGAGGTGGGACTGGGTGGACAAATGAATTGTCCATCCGGTTGTACGTAATAATTTACTTTTAAAAAATACTATTTGAAATTTAAAGCATTGCATAATAAATTGAGCATGCTATATATTCTACATTTTTGTTGTCAAGCAAATATAAAGAAAGATCAAGACTGAATTTAAAATGGAATTAAATTAAGATCTTTTTGTAGAAGACTTTAGAAACTAATTTTAAACGAAATTACTTTAAAGAATTTTTTATTTTTAGAATTCTAAAAATGGGATTTAAAGATTGTTTTGGAAATTAGGAAGAGTAGTTTAGGAATTAATTTTAGAAGAAACATAATTTGAGATTTGTTTTTATACTCATGAGTTTAATGAAAAATAGTTTATGAGACACATTCATAACAGTCTTTTGGGCCCTGAAAAAAATAAAAATAAAGGTTTATGAGATAGCCTATCCCCGAACACCTTGGTTGGAAGACATCCTATCTTTTACAGGAAAAGCTTAGCCAAAAAAGTAGTTTAGTAGATTGTCCCATTAACAATAACATACAACAATAATAATAATAACGATGATGATCATGATAATGTCGTTTACTGTAGAATGGTCCAATTGTAATGTAGATGCTGGACACAATTCGTCGAGTGTCTTAGCTGGACCACATGGGGTGAATCCCCGCCCTCATATATTATTAACTCTTGTATCATCGGGTGGCTTGTAAGTTTGCATAGTTTTTAGATGCTACGCAGCCCAAGCGCTTAATTGCTGTTCACATCTTCCCAAGCACAGTAATTTGGTGCAACTTCAATTCGCATATGTTTCTAATTGGCAGTATAAATTTTTATTTGAATTCTTACTATAGTGACAGTCTCCTAATTTTTTCCATGCATATAGAGATATAAATAATTAGAGCATTGTTGCATTCATAGAGATATAGATGCACAAAGGCAATCTTCTTACAATTATTCTTTTAATAACTGAACCTGGCAAACCACCACAAATATATCATGAAATAGGCAGATCTGGTTAACAGTAGGGCAGAACAACCCAAGAATCAAATACAGTACAATTTCCTATATATGCCTTTGTCGATAATCAAAAATCTAAACAAAAGTTTTAAAGAATTACTTGTAATTGAACTCTGTAAGAAAATATTTGAATAAATAAGATAATTTACTGATATTAAAAAGTAATCGGTGTTTGATGGTGCCCCTACATTAATAAAAATGCACCAAATCATGTATTCTCTTGGGCTTTTTTACCATCTCAGTTTTGTTGGAGAAAGGGATTCAGATCAACTTTGTAGTATCGGATATACCAACGAGTCGTGAATGACATCACTTTCCGTAAGACTTATTTGTTGCTTACCACAAATAGCCTTTGGGATAAAACGCTGATAGACAAGTGTATATGTTCATGTTTTCTCGAGTTTGAACCATGGGAAAGTGACTCATAGGAATGTTTTTTTTTTTTTTTGTGCATCTTATTCCCATCTTGTTATCATATCCTATTGTTATATTTCTCTTCTCCTTATCCATGACTTTTATAACATACCAAAAGGCATCATACCAAGAGGCACCACAAAAGATAGGAAAATGTACCATGCCAAAAGGCACCATGTCAATAGGCACCACAAAGGATAGGATAGGAGTTAACATGGCACATTTATCCAACAAACCGGATAAGAACCGTTGGAAAACCAACTCTTGAAATATCCAACAATCCCCCACCATTTCAAGAGTAAGAAAAATCATATCAATCCCCTACTGTACCAACAATGAGAGAAGACAAATTTTTTGAGAAAACAAGGAGATTTATGCATCATGAAAGTATCTTGCGATTTGAACTTTCACTTAGTGGACATAATTTTAATTAGTCTGAATGTCATAGTGGACAAGTCTTTGAACTATACATCCTTTTTGACTAATTGGATACATTTCACACATAAATCTCAAAATACACTTAGAATTTTGACACAATTTAGGGCCACGTGCCCATATCCTTAGTGAGTGTACCAAGCCATGCCCTATTTGGCTCTCAAAGCGGCCACACTTCACACTCACATAGGTAGACTCTTTATACTCTTTCAAGCACATGCTCCCGTATATTATGGCATACCAACTTTACCGTTGAAGAGTCTATTAAGAGCTTTCGCTCACCCTTTTCCTTACATACGGGTAATTTCAAGCACTTAAACTTTGGGATGGAAGATAAACATAATAGTGTTTGCAACCGTTCATATGACAAGCCCGACCACATTGAACTAAAGACTTGACATCTTACCAAGTGTGAGTTGGATGCCTATCATTGGTGATTAGATAACGGGCACTTACCCATCCCTATTACTAAGGTCACTAGATAAAAACATATAATTCCATGACCTTAAATATATGATAGTCATGCTCAAGTCAGTTCGAACTAGTCAATGCTTATACAACATTCAAGGTCAATATGTATATACATATCCTTCCATGACCTTGAATACATCATGATCATAATCATATCTATCTAGACTAGTTAGTACTGTAGAATATTTTGAATTCTCAAGCAATTATACCCCCACCATTAATACGACTAAACCATCGTATTATAAGCCATGGGTAAAATCACACTATATAGCATGTAGACTTTTGAAATGGATCCATATAAATTTGCAATTTCATACGACGTCCCTTTGTAAATCTTAATATTTGGGCCCACAAGATTTACAAAGTTGCTAATGTTCGTAACCATAACATCTATCCATTTCTTATGGATTATTTGTATGGTTTTAATTCACAAAAATAATGATTATGAAACCAAAAAATTACCTTGGTTTTCATGGAAATTATTTTCCAACTTATGCATACTTACAAAACCAAATATTTTGGTTTTCATGGAAATTACATTTAATTTTCAACTTATACATTATAAAAATATCATTCCTATAACCATAATTTAATCCAATAAATTTGGATTCTTTACATGGTTACACTTACAAATCAAAAATTTGACTTTTCATGGAAATCCTATTCCCAAACATATAATTTTATAATCATGTGCATATCCACACTGCACCTTTTAAATTGAGGATTTTTCTCCATAATCTATGCCTAACTCATAGATTATCTTACAAACTCACATATGATTAACTTATTATATTAACTTTGGCATTCATTACATAACCATGGACTTTATGATATATACATATTCATGCACATTTATTTATACCCAAGAAATACCGAATCACACTTTTAGGTTTTAGCTATAACTTTGTGTGAATCAATTTACAACAACAAACTTGAATCATAATTGAGAATAATATTAACATGCCATCAAATAACTTTTGAACCGTCACATAAAAGTGTGACTATAAAACCATCATCCTCACTTTGACAATTTACCTAAAATAGGACATTTACATGGTTATTACTCACATTGCCATGTTATATTGATCTTTTTTTATTTTTGCATTAAATGGATAGTTATCAAACACCACCAGAAAATAACATAGCAATACACTTAGACACTTATAAACAAGCCAACTTACTAGTAATGATTCTTATAATCAAATGAATTAGTGACCGGCAATATCAAATATACATATCACCATTCCTTAAATTGAAATCATGCCCCCAAACAACATATCATGATTTTAAATTATAATTACCCTATATGACCAATCAAACCATGATCATAATTAACGCTTACCATTTTAGAGATGATCAAAGCCATATATATAAGGCATATAAACAAAGGCATGCACTTCTCTTTTGACAAAGGGAACTACCATCCTCAGTCTACATGAAGAAGATGACATAACTGTCATAATTAGTTACTCCTATGCCACTTAAAAATCGTCGTGATCATAATCATTGTACGTATGGTCAAAAACAAAATTGATGAAATTTGGCATAAATTATTTGCATGTGCAACCAAATGAGAGAGACGTGATTACGTTCAAAATATTACGTTCATGTGTCCCTATGGTTTTGCATTTTGTCACATGTCTTCATCAAACAAGAATTAGGCAAGTAATAACATCAGTTTCCTTTGGCTTGGACATCCATGCATTGCGATGGAATTCTAAATAATTAAACATATGATAATTTTTTTTTCTCTTTTCAATATGCATACATGTATATAACTGAGAAAGCAAAAGATACTTGAACTTATCTCGTGGCATGATCTTTGAGTAAGCATGCCTATTATTTTCCAATGCACTGACATAATCGAGTTATGCATCAACTTGGATCTTCTAGAATGCATTAAGACCGAGCGTCTTTTGAAAAAACACAAATTTGTCACATCCTTGGTTAAATCCAATATCCATAAACTTGCCCAACTTTTGAAAACTTGGTTAACATCTCACGAATCGTTGTCCACCAAAACAAGTCTTACGATTGTTGGGGAAAGGGATTCAGATCAACTTTGTGGTATCAGATATACCAAAGAGTCGTGAACGACATCACTTTTCATAAGACTTATTTGCTATGTACCACAAATAGTCTTCGGGATAAAACGCTGATAGACAAGTGTATATGTTCATGTTTTCTCGAGTTTGAACCATGGGAAAGTGACTCATAGGAATGTGTTTTTTTTTTTTGTACATATTATTCGCATCTTGTTATCATATCCTATTGTTATATTTCTCTTCTCTTTATCCATGACTTTTATAACATGCCAAAAGGCACCATACCAAGAGGCACCACAAAGGATAGGAAAAGGTACCATGCCAAAAGGCACCATACCAATAGGCACCACAAAGGATAAGATAGGAGTTAACATGGAACATTTATCCAACAAACCGGATAAGAACCGTTGAAAAACCAACCCTTGAAATATCCAACAGTTTATATTCAAGTAATAATAAAAAGATGCATGTGCTTTCATGAGTTAATATGGAGTATTCTTATGATTGATCAATACAAGTAATAGTAGTGTTTCTATGACTCTCAATGCCCAAACAAACAAAATTACATAGAGAAATTGATGATTGATTTGGAGAGTTGTCTCTATTTGTCTACTTGGCCCAAATTTGTTGAATTATATTCTCCCTATTAATTGGGCCTAATAGGTTTAGGCCGAACGGCCACTTAGGTCGCCTAGGGCAGCAACTCTAGCTACCTCCTAAACTATATACAGGGGTTTAAGGGGGTTAGTCAAAAAATAGGCGATGAGCTAAATATTATATCTCCTATATTCTCCTATATTCTCTCTCACGGCTGAATCACCATCAATTGGATTCTCGGGTTTAGGACGTGAGATCTCTAAAGCAACTCTAGTAGCCGCTTGGTATTCTTATTGACGTGGATTGGTTTTCTTTATTAACATAGACTATTACCGACAGTATATTTCCACATTCAAGTTAGTCCTATTTCTTCATACAACGATATTAGAGCCTAAACTGCTCGGATTAGTCCCGATTGTTAGGTTAGTAATCTGTCAAACCTAATTTATTAAAAAGCATGCTTGTTCATACGATTAATTGCTTAATTTTCGTAATTATGCAATCCTGCTGTACTGGTAGCATGCTTTTGAGATTATGATGAGTAGATCCTACTAAAAGGTTGTATCTTTAGTTGTATTAACAGTTGAATCATTCTGCTTCGTGAACTTAGTGTACCCAGAATAATTATCAACGAGATTAATTATAAAAAAACCCCCCATCCTTTCACGACTGATGATATGTTCATCTCAATCTACCCATTAAATCGATGTATGAGTTATGAAAGCATGACTAGTATGCAACCAGTGAATGAAAATGTTCTAGTTTTGATTATGATTATTGAAAGAAATAGAAGAAATTGTGCTTTTCATAAACATCAATGAAATTCATGATTGTCTAGTAACCCTAATCGCCTATGCCCCAAACTAAGCAACCAAAACGGGTTGGTGTTAAAACCTGAAACCCTAACCCTAACAAATCCCAAACCTACGTCTGCCCTAAACTCCATCGACTGCACCTTTGCGGTTGTGGCGGCCATGGCGGTGGCTTTGGCAAGGCCTCCGTGGCTTTTGGCAAAACCACCAAATTACCCAATTAAAATAAAATTTAAACAAAAAAAAGCAACTGGATTTTACCCATCAGGAACCACCACGAGGGGTGGCGCGTGTGCATCATGCGCCGCCAACGAAGGAGAAAGTTCACATCCCTCTTCCTCATTTCGGCACTCACGCACGCCGATCTACACAACCACATAAAGAAACAGCGAAAAAGACCATCTCTAAAGGAGCATGCACCCACGCACCGCCGCCTTGGTGGCGCATTGGTTGCCTCAACAGATTCGGTTTCGGTCGATCTACATGGTGATGGCATCAGTTCTTGTCAGAGTGGCGTCGATCGCAAGTTGTCGGCACCGGTGTGGGCGGCCGACTTCACATCATCTGGATAATTTTTTGATGTTTCACAATTGGCGGCAGTGGCTGCTATGAAAGCCGAAACCGTGAAGACTTGTGAGCAAGAAGGAAGAAGGAGCTCAGTGCTCCATGGCCATGGAGTCGAGAAGCAGAGGGAAATAGAGAGAGGAGAGAGAGAGAGAGAGAGAGACTCGGCCATGCTAGGGACGAACAGAGGGGGCAGAGAGGGATAGGCCTCAATTAAAAGAGTCACTCACACCACTTTTTGGGCCTCAATTAAAAGACAGTTTTATTTTAAGGGCTGAATTATTTTTCGATAAATGTTGCTTTTGGGTTTTAACTCAATTATTAAGGTTATTAGTTATGGCATGATTTATAATTAAATTGTAATAACGTTCAAGTTGATAAAGTTTCATGAAGTTAATTCATTCGTTGAATTGAGATTTTGAATTAGTTTTAATTCTAAATGCATGATTTCATTATGAAAAAATTAATATGTTTAATATCGCATATAAATTCGTTTTATATGCATCAACTTGAAATTTTCATGCCTAGTGACTTGTTATTGATCAATTGGGTTAAAATTATATGAATTTGTTTCATATATGAAATTAATGTGTATGACGTAAATTTGTTTTATCCGAACTCAATAAATATCTATGTGATATGAAGATCTCCCTTAGTCGATAAATGAATATATTTCATAATTTATATTATATAAATATGTTTTATGTAATATCCCGTCATATGAATATGTTTCATGATTTAATAATTTTATGCAAAAACATGAGCAATTATAAATTAGTTAATTGTTTTGTCACTGTTGTAGTTAACAAAAATGATTCATTATGTTTTACACGAACAAGTTTCATGCTATTATTTGGATATGTAGGATATTTGATTATTGTATGAATATGTTTCATGAAAATCAAATTTGCAATATTATACGAATACGTTTTATATAATTTGCGAGTCTTACTATGAATTCGTTTCATCCAAACTTTATTGTTATATAGATCTGTTCTATATATAGTTAATTGCAATTACTATTTGAATATATTTCATGTTACAAAAATAGGTTACATTCGATTACATGAATATGTTTCATACCAATCACCAATTAGTAGTATCATATAAATGCCTATTATATATACGAACTACATGAGTTGTAGTAAATTTGCTAATTGATTTAGGACTTGCTCCTTGCCCAAATTAATGAATGTAGATTCATTTCATATTACCTGCTAATTATGTAATTTAGTGGTATTTTATGAATTGGTTTTATGAAATTCAAATTCGTAACATTATAAATGTGTTTTATAAATTGTGAATAACATTAGAATAAGTTTCATGTTATATATAATTATATAAATGTGTTTTATATAATGCTATTTGGGCCTTTTACGAACTTCTTTTGTTACATGTCATTATTAAATATGTTTCGCAATATAGATTCATAAATGAGTTTTATATAATAATCTGAATTTTATGTTTGATATGTCATTAACAGAGTTCCAAAGGACATAGTAGTAGTTATATATAATGAGATAACTTCATGTAAATTTGGTTTATATAAAGTTGGATATCTTTGTGATATTTCTAAAATGTTAATTTGTTTAACCATAATGTTCTCCATAAATTTTGTTTTATGGAAAATTGTGATAAATAATTTATAAAAACTGCTAATTCATACTTGTATGAGATGATTATGACCTTTGCGAAATTTTCGATCATGCAACATGGATAATGGAGTTTTTGATAATTTATTTATTTGAAATTATGCCTAATGTCCACTTTACAAAATATATACCTTTAGATATGGCAATTAAAAAAAATAGTTGGTAATTTGTTTACCAACAAAGAACGTGATATCGCTGACTATGATACATAATGTCAGAGGATTCTGTTTCTTCTGAATGAATGTGAAATGTTAGGACATTCATTAGATTCTAGGTCTCATAGGATGGCAAAGATGGTACTGTTAGTGAACAGTATTGAGAAAACTTTAAAGCATACCAAAAGTGGTTCGAGAATGGATTGATCAACATGCTATACTTTGTAGTATCGCTTGAATGACAATCTAGTGAGGGATTGAAATTTACCCCACTGTTAAGTATGTGTGGGATCAGGTTCATCCAACCCATTCCCTCATAAAGTTCTAGACCCAAGATTGGTATTGCAAAAGGGAAAAAGACTAAGGGAAATAAAGAGAGGCACATAGCATGTGCGAGTGCTATGACTGTGGAAATTAGGGATCTTATACTTGGTGTTATCCTGAGCCAATTCAGTTACCTTCTTTCACAGCCTGGATAATATGTGTGCTCCTAAGTATTTGTTGCTAACTGTGATTCTTAGTGGATTGCAGATACGGGAGGAACCAAGCACATAGTTCGGGAACGAGTTGATTTTTGTGAACTTTCACCACTACACGGTGGATTCACAAATTGCCGTTTCAAGTAATGACAATGGAAAAGATGTCCTTGAATTAAAGACAGAACATTCGAGGCTCCTTGAAGGGACTATGTTATCTCTTCCTGATGCTCTCTATGCACCTGGGGTGCGATGTTTCCTTGTGTCTTTTGTTCCTAAGATTAGTTTTCTTTAATTTTCGTCTAGATGTCTTAGATGTCATATGGCATGGTGATCTGTTTGGCCATGTCACATTCAAAGGTGTTTTCAATGGACGAAATAGAACATCTTCCATCCTTGTCCCATTTTCGACTCTTTTTTAGGCATGCTTGACTTGACCATGAGGGTTAAGATAGAGTTAATAGACTAGCTAAAGATGGCCTTGTAAGACCAACTCACTAGGCTTAAGGTGCAAAATGTGAGTTATGCCTAGCTAGTAAAGCAATAGAAAATCTTTTTGTAAGATTTCGAGTCCATCAAATCCCTTAGCGTTCGTTCACTTTGGACATATGTGGGTCCATGAATATGAAAGCATGTCATGGAGCTACACATATTCATGATATAGGTATATGTACCTACTATCGCACCATTATTAAGTACTTAATGTGATCATATACTTTATAGCAGTACGAAATATTAAAACTCTTCAAACCAATCGAGATCATGAATATTTTCTTCGTGAAACAAAATCCCGCAATGTTGATTTTCTTAAGGATGAGTTCCCTAACATTTGGTGAAATTTAAAAGCACCTCAATTTGTATGCGTTACAACAACACCTTCAACCATGTCTCGGTGAGGGGGGGGATTTGAATTCTCACTAAGTCACCGAGGATGGTACAAATTCCTTACTTGGTAAGAATGGTGAAGGTTTGTCTGTCAAGGAGAATGAGATTCGTCCTCAATCTCCAATTGTTGAGGAGAGTTATTCCTGAACATGCAGTTAGTCCTCAGGTTCAGGATCCCACCTCCAATGGATAGTGGGAGTAATCTTCTCTTCATAATCAAGGTTCCATATCTCTTAGATAAAGGGGGAGAAACTCCTGGTCCCATACCTCTTAGAGAAAGGGAAAGGGATTTCTCACATAGGCAGACAAATAATGAAGGTCCCAGGATCCCAAGGACCAACGTGGAAGAATTCCTCGACGATTTTTTTCAAATCTAAAAGAAATATTCTTATGCACTCCATCGAGAGATTAGGGATCTACTTCTTATAAAGAGGTGGCTGACTCACTAAATCACAAAAAGTGACTGGATGTCATAAGGGATGAGATTGACTCACTGACAAGGATTGAGAACTCGTTGAAAATCCACTCCGAGGTAAGTCTTCAAGATAAAACATCGGATGGATAGTTCAATTGATAAGTTCAGGCCCGGACACTCCTAGCCTTGGTTTCCCATTTGGACTTTGAGTTGTTCGAAATGGAGTAAAGATTGTTTTTCTCAATGGTGATCTTGAGAAAGAGATTTATATGGACTAACCCACTGATTTTGTATTAAAGGGATAAGAGGACAATGTGTGTCGTCTTAAAAGGTCCATATGTGATCTTAAGCAATCTTTCAGTTCTTGGTACTCTAGATTCCATAAAGCCATTTTTGGCTTATGTGTGTTTGCTGCACAACAATGTCAGCTATGGAGGTAGATTGCTTATCTTGTACCATAGAGACAAAAAACATTGCCACTGGGTATATATATAGACTAACAAGGTGATTATGTTCCCTTAGCTAAACCCATTCCTAATGATACGTTCAAAGCTCATTGGTTGAGTCTTGGAATTCATAAGGTTTAGTATTTAGACGTGTTCTGTTTCGTGATAGACATGTTTCTTTTGTAAATGGGCAAAATGCTCAAAACGTATTGTTACACGTTAGGCATATTGAAATGTCACAGACTTCTGATTGGCCTAGTCACACAGGCAATCGCCCTGACGCTTGAGTAGCGGGCAGGATGAGACTGAATCATATTGGCACTAGGTTTGCAATGTTGATTACTCACATTGGAAGTGCATGAGTAGAAAGAATATAATCGCCTTAACAAGACTAAGATGAGACTCGAGGGAGTCGAGTATGAAATAAGTTTTCATATCGAAGCCTTAAAAGCCGAATCTTGAGTGTCAAGATTAACATTCAGTATGTTGATCTAGTGGCTCAGGTTAGATTTTTTGGGTGAAAATCTAGACTGACGATTCGCATGGCATGAAGAGTGACGTACCCAGCTGAGTGGGAGCTATGCCATGACACACATCTCATATTATGTGTGGTTATAAGACAACCCATACATGGAGTGACAATCGACTTCCCTATCTTTTGTCACTGTGTGACCCTATGGACGATGACCCTTTGACTTAAATCTATGATATGAATTCAAAGCTTGATGATGCTACTTTAATATGATTCTCAAGAACCACAATGTATATGGTTCATCGAGAACACGTTAAGAAAGCAGTTAAGCTAAGACGAAATTTTATAAGTGTTTAAGGAAAAACTGATCCACCATCACCATATCAGCCCGGGCGATTATGTTAAGAACATAATCATATGATATATCAGGCATAAGGGATTAGAGATGCCATTGGTGATGTATTGGGATGGTTTTGGGGTATCGTATTTCGTGAAAGTGTTATGTTAGTTGGATGGTAACTTAATATAACATCACTTGTTATTTTTAGTCGTACGTCCTATTCTTGGTATGAAGCATGAGGAGTTGTGATACATGCAGAATGCCGTTTTACGGCCTAAGTGGCCGAGTAGGAGCAGCTAATCGGGCCTAATAGGTTTAGGCCCAACAACCACTTAAGTCGCCTAGGGCGGCAACTCTAGCTACTCCCTAAACTATATAAAGGGGTTTAAGGGGGTTAGCAAAAAAATAAGCGATGAGCTAAATATTATATCTCTTATATTCTCCTATATTCTCTCTCACGGGTGAATCACCATCAATTGGATTCTCGGGTTTAGGACGTGAGATCTCTAAAGTGACTCTAGTAGCTGCATGGTATTCTTATTCACGTGGATTGGTTTTCTTTGTTAACGTGGACTATTACCGACAGTATATTTCCGCATCCAGGTTAGTCCTATTTCTTCATACACTTCCCGTCTAATTTCTCTATAATTTAATTGCCAGATTCAACTTGTTTTTAATCCTATCCAAAATGAGAGAGAGACCTTTTGCTGACTTTCATTAATTATCCACAGAAAATTTTCTTTCCTATCACTAGTCACTATGAACTAGTTTTCTTTGGCATGTGGAACTACGTAACCGTGTTGCTGTGAATCTTCAAGAGCCAACGCGCGAACGTTGGTGCTTGATCTTATCACTCGATGGTGTTTTCTGGACCGCGGAGTTGCGTAGGGTTTTAGCAATTTGTCTAATGGTTTTGCGCATCCTTTTCCTATTATTATAGACATGCACAACCACTTTTAGTAGTGTTTTGGTTCACAGTTTGACAATGGCAGTCAATGGATATACCATAGACATAACTCGATAGAGGATGGAATTTCGAAGGAGCTGTTTGATAAGACAAAATAGAATGAAGCTTAAACCATTCATGTCAAGTTTCACTCTTTTGCGTTTGGTAGGCACTTTAAGGGGATGGAAGGGCCATCAAGTTCCCCCAATCCTAAGAAACTTGACCCTCCCATTTCTAAGGGGATTCAAGTCCCCAACCCTTTATAATCAACATTATTAATATTAATATTAATATTAATATTAATATTAACAATTTTTTTATTAATATTATTAATAATTATTATTAAAAATAACGATATAATTATTAACAATATTAGTAACAAGTATTATTGTAACTATTATTTATTATTATTAACACTAATAATAATAATTATTAATTATTATTACTAATATTAATTGATAATCATAATTATAATTATAGTTATAGTTAATTATTTCATTATTATTATGATTAGTAGCAACAATAATTATAAACATAGTTATTAATTACCACTACAAATACTAATTAATAATTATAATTATAATTATTCTTATTAATTATTATTAGTAATACCAATTATTATTAATATTATTAATTATAATATTATTTATTATTATTAATATATTTAATTAATTATAATTAATAATTTTAGTTAGTAATTATAATTATAATTATAATTACTATTTGTAATAATAATTAATATTATTAATATTAACATCAATATTAGTAATCATTATGATTATTGTTTATATTAATAAAATTATTATTTTTATTAATTATTAATTATTAATATTACTTAATAATAATATTAATAATTATTATTTTTAGTGTTAATAATAATATAATAATTAACTATTAATTATTACTAACATTAACAGCTATTATTTTTAACAGTAATAATAATGTTTATTTTTAATAATAATAATAATCGTTATTATTAGTATTTTTATTGTTAATCATTATTAATTGTTAATATTTTTTTAAATAAAGTATATTTGATTTCATTCCATAATCTATAGCCAAACAATAAGGATTGCTGCTTGATTCAATTCCTTTACCCTCCAAACAGATGAGTTTAGAATTCAAGTTTCACCCTTCATCCCTCAGGGATCATTCCTTGATTCCTTTTCATTCCATTTTTTCTCACCAAATAGGGCTAATAGTCATAAGTATTTATTAGATTTTGGACAAAAACCTTAATTGGACTTATATTGATTCTTATATTGCACAACCGGGTATACAAAATGTTTTGAAAATGGTTTGTACGCATGGCCTATTCCGTATATATATATATATATATATAAATATATATATATATATATATATATCTGTGTGTGTGTGTGTATACATGTAT
>JACYFF010010365.1:49519177-49540070 GCA_017589665.1 Selenicereus undatus | reverse complement strand
TTATCTATATATATATATATATATATATATATATATATATATGTATATGGATATATATATATATGTATATATATATTTCTTTATGTATTTATGTGTGTGTGTGTGTGTGTGTGTGTATCTGTGTGTGTTCGTGTGTGTGTCTCTACACACACACATAGACACACGCTGATGCATATTTACATATACATATATGTACACCCATGTACTTATCTGCATATATATATATATACACATGGACGCACATGGACGCTCACACCAGCATACACACACGCATATACGCATACACACACACATCGACGTGCACGCGCACTCACACACACATGTACATGCGCACATTCTCTCTCTCTCTCTCTCTCTCTCTCTCTCACTCTCTTTCTCACTATAAGGGCCACAGCCTAGAATCACCACGTGGGGTCCCCCACGAAGTGTTTAGATTTGCTTGCTGGGTGTTATTTTTTTTTTGATATTTCGATGAAAGCACATCGGATTGATGTAGAATTGGAGCACTGCTTGAAAATCGTACTCCTGCTCTTGGTTTAAAACCTAGTAGGGTTCTTGGTCTAGAACCAGGTCTAATTTTCGGTATGTTCGAACCTGTGATGCCTGTTTGGATGCGTAAATTGGGCTGCAGTTGCAATCCTTGAACTTGGTTGGGTTCCTAGGCCAGAGCTGAGTTGTCTAGGCATTATCCGTGTTCGTATCCAGATTCTTCTTTGCTCGGATTCTGTGCAGTGTAAAAAAAAGAAAATAAAGAACATAGAGTCACTAGTGAGTTGTCAAAAAACTTACAAACCGAAGCTACCTTTCGAAATGAACCATAAACTGAAAGGGATAAAAGGGTTCGTTTCAAAAATGTTTTTGAAAGGTCCTCGAGTAATCCCTAGTGCGAAGGCCACTTGACTTCATAGGCTCAAACCAAGGATCCGGATTTGGGGGTAAACATACGATGTCGGGATGGATTGCATTACACACCGCCCATCATCATCGACGACCTCTACTAACCAATATGATAAATTAAAGCTAACTACACCAACAAACAATCATGTAGCCTATTAAAAACAATTTCATCAAGTTATTAGAATCAAAATACAATGCCAATGTATTAGAATTCAAAGAAATAATGTAACTAATTATAGTAGGCGGAGGCTAAACTAATAAAAAAATATTACATCTTGTTCGAACCCGAGATTGAATTGAATAAATAGAATGAAAGTAGAGAAAGAGAAGAATTGGTTTTGCCCTCAAGATGACCCACCTAATTCACTTGTGAACCCAATGAAATAACTCCTCTTTAAATTAGCAAATTCCTATTCTAGGCTGGGCTAAGCTTATTGGGTCCTATGCTCCCTTTCTTCCCTTCTCTTTTTTCTCTTACTTTGTTTTTGCTTTATACCTGAATTTTAGGACTATTTTGCTGGCCCCCCAAATGTGTAAGTTGGGGCATAATTTTCATCATCAGGCATTTTATAAAATTAGCGATGCCATTTGTAGGGACCTATAGTTAGCCCCACTTTCACCAAGCCTAGATAAGACACATTTCAAAGTAGTCATGCATATCCTTTTTTTACGGCTCAACCTTTTGTTGGTCCAGTAGGGTGTTCACCATCGTTGAGGATCTTGATGTTATTCTTTTACTAATTTAGCAAACCTGTTGTCGGGTCCATTGGATCTGGATGTTAACCTTTCGCCAGTTCAGCAGACCTTTCGTCAATCCAGTTGATGTCAATATTAATCTTTCGCTAGTTCAGCGGACCTCATGCCGGTTTAGTGGATCTTGAATTCAACTTTTCATCAGTGCAACAAACCTTTCAATTGTCTAGAGTAACCTTTTGCCAGTTCAGTGGACGTTTCGCTGGTCTATCAAATCCTGAATTCGACCTTTCAATAGTCTGGCGGAGCTTTTGTCAACCTAGCAGGCCTCAATATTAACCTTTCACCAGTGCAGTGGACTTCTCATTCATCTAGTAGATCTTGAATTTGGCCTTTTGCCGGTTTAGCAGGCCTTTCGTTGGTGTAGCGGACCTTGAATTCGACCTTTTGCCACTCTAGTGGATTTTTAGTTTGAACCTTTTGACCCTTGAATTGATCACCACTTTTGCATGTGGATCCCTTTTCTTTTAGCTTATTTGCTGGTTTCTTTGCCGACACCAATTCTTTACTTATTGCTTTCTTCCTTTTCTCTTTCTTTTTCAATTGCTAAAGACGATGATAATGATGTTGGTGTGTGTAGGTTGATTCCTCCTAGAGCCGCCTAGCTTCCCCTTGCCATTTCACCACCTTTCCTTTCTTGTCTGCATGCCTCTTGATTGAAGATCTTGGACTTAATATTTTGCATGCCTTCGACATCCCAATGGAGCCTCTAGTTTTTCACCTTTCATCTTTTGCTTTCTTATGATTGTTTTATACTATTATAGCACATGTGTTGCACGCATGGGGAGCTTGACTAGGTCCCCGTTTTGGTTTGGCCATCTCCTCTTATTTATTTTCCTTTATTATTATGTGTGTAGTGTATCCATGTGTTGTGTGCAAGGGGAAATTGGCCATGGCCCCCTTTGGTTTCTTCCCATGCCTTTGCTTGTATATTGCATGCATTTAGGAGTGTTTCTTCACATCTTCTTGAGCATAATTTTTACTTCCCTATCTTCTTGTTTTTAATCAAGAGTATGTAGTTATGCTCTAATATCATGAATTCAGAAAGGCACATCCACCCCAGAGAACTAGACAAGAAAGGCTTCTTGAACATTCTTTCATTAAGAGGGAATGGAGAGCAACTGAAGCATAGAATGGAACAAACATTTTGGTGGATGTAAGATGCCATGCTCCTATAGTTAGCTGCTTTGAAAGCCATAAGTACTCCCCTTCTTTTCTGTAGTTTGTTTTATGATGGTCATGGGTCTAATATTGCTTACTAACCTTCCTTTCTTTTTGAAATATCTTATTAGGGGTGTAGTGGCCCCAAGGAAATATATGAAAGACCTTAAGGGTAAAGAAGCTCCTATTCAATCTGTACCAACTAAGGCTGGCTTTGGGACCTTTCCTTCTACTAAAAAAGGACTAGTAGATTTAATTGATCATTGTGTTGCTCGAGCTGTAGTTGAGAGATCTTAGGATACCACTAATACTTTTCCCCTATTGAGTGAGATGACCATAAACCCTCTTAACTTTGGCATGATATCAGGTCTCAACTTTTCAACGACCTATTAGTTACCAGGAAGACTTTTATCTTCAGTGTAACCAATTTTTCCAACTCTTCGGCCCTTTCATGAATAGAATTTCTTGTGAAAAGTACTTCTCCTACAACATTCTTTCCGATGTGCTAACTGATGATGAGTGGCTAAGCATTCTACTGATCAATAAACCTGTATTATTTTAGTCTTTCATCTTAGCACTACCATTTTTACTGAGTTGGGTGATCAATGTTACTTCCACTATCTAGTTAACCTTGTTGACCTTGATAAAGTGAAGGACTTGAACAGGGTGTTTCCTGCATATTCCGCCCTTATTTGTGTTATGCGAGCTAGGGTGCAATACAAAGAGGAAATTCACAGGGATAGTAATTCTAGTTTACCCATGAGTGGTTTATGGAGGGTAATTAAGGTAATGATCTCTTTTGCAAAATTATTTCATGGTTTTGGCTTGTAGTCCCTATTATTGACTCTTATTTTTGCAGCATTGATTTTACGAATATTGTCCTAAGCTTTCATCAAGATCAAGAAACCAACTAGTTCTGGCTATGGTCTCACAGACTAGGGAAATTCAAGTTCGGCGACAATTCGAAGCTGGGAGTCTTGAATGCCTTCGAGAGGTGATAAATGCTTTCACCACGGTACCACTATCTTGAATGTCTTCACTTGCTGAAATTTTTTGGTTTTAGTCCTTCCAGTTATTCGAATTTCCTCTTTTGTAGGTAAATTTTCACCCATGGGAAAGTCGTGTCTCAACCGCTAGGGTGCAAGTGGCTTGATACTATACTTATCGTCGAATCTTTACGGAAGGACTGTTTTGCTTTGTTTGGTATATGGGCGAAAGAGTTACTGCGTAACATGTTAACTAATGACCACATTTCATCTCCAAAGATCCACCTTGGTCCATGTTTTATGCGCAGACTTTGTCTCCTGAGGATATTGATGAGATGAAAATAGGTCTTCATTTCTTTGTTTTTATCAACCATGATTGCAACTATGCCATACATCTTGTATACATTATAACCCATTTGGTAACCTATCATGTTATCCTTTCCTTTACTCACCATCTTGTTTCAAATCACTAATCTTTATGAGTCTTTGTAGAAAATGTCTACTAATGCTCCTATACTTGATCTAAGGAATAATGTGGTAAGAGAGGGTAGTCGATGTATATGGATGTCAAACTAGTCCCAGTATCTAAGAGCCCATTTCCTCGCACCTTTAGGGTGTAATTATGTTACTTACCTTGGCTCTGTAGAATGTGTGTACATTCATTTGTCCCTTCTTTCCTATAGTGTAATTGAGAAAAATCGAGCATAGTAATATGATATTTTCATTCAATTAAAAAGGCATTTGCAGGCTTCTTTACTTGTTAGCACCCTCTGACGGATGATGCAACTTGCCTCTTTCATTTTCTTGATGTGATTTTTATACTTTTGTTGACTTCTTTTAAAAAAGAAAAGTGACCTGAAGCTGACGTTCGATAAGGAAGTCCTCATAGATCCCATTCTACACCTTACAGATCCCATTCAAGAAGACGTTATTCAACGAGGGCACAATATATCCGAGAATCTTCTCATGCTAGAAGGAAGGAGCCTCACCTGGATTCGTCGATTAAGATGGAACCACTCCAAATGTATGATTGACGGGATCGTTATGCCATCCTTCTTCTTTTGGGGAGGCTTACATGCCTTAGAGTTTGTATGATATGTAGTCATCTGGGACAATATATAGTGACCCCCACATCATTCTTTGGCCCTAAGGAGTAATCCTGAACCTAATGTTGGTACTAGTCGCTCATCAGTCAATTCTTGATTTTTGTCGCGTTATGCTGACTACCTATTTGGTAGAAGTAGCAGTGGCTTCCAAGATGATTAGTAGGGATAGTCTAATAGACTTATTTCTGATGCTTTTGATATGACTTTACGTAAATATAGTCACCATTTCCCCCAAAATAAAAAGATTAAAAGTAAAAAGGCACCAATAAGTATCAAGAACTTTATGGTTTGGAGTAATACTCTTGAAATTTTATTGGATAATTTAGAAATTACAATCATTCAAAGTTGGAAACATCAAGGAGAAAAGAAAATAAAACAAAGTCGCAGGGCAAGGCAAACCCAGATCTCAGCTATGTTCCTTGTCAAGTCTACCCAGGCTTTTCTAAGTCGGATTTGGCTTGGTGTTGCACATGGGCCAGGAATTGATCGAATTCCTATTAGTGCACTAGTCCAAAATTAGCTCAATTTTGGATTAGCTATTTCGTACAACTATAAATAGAAGTTGCCTGTCATTTGACTTTTATCCACTGTAGGAGTTGAGCAATTCTTCTATGCCTTCTTGGGGCCTTCATATTCATTGGTGGTTTTAAAAATAGGGAACTAATTATGCTACTAAATGTAGTAGAAGGGATTCGCCGTGATCAAACCCTTATGCCCCCCCCGTGTTGTTAAAACCATATTGTGCTTGGATCAGTTCCACCACCACCCAAATTAGTTCCTTTTAGGGAGGCCACAACTGCTTCAGGTAGGTTTTCCCCGGGCTTGCATTAGGCTCTTAGGCTTGCTTTCTGCTCCTTCTCCTTCTTCTTCCATGCCTTATTTCTTTTTACTTAGGTTGGGACTTAGAACCCAATCGGGTTCCCGCTGATTTTGACCTTTTTTTTCTTGTTTTTGGTTTCTATTAGCATACATAGTTGGTTGCTAGAACACCTTTGGCTAATCGAAGCTCCTAAGAATGTAGATATATATTTGGCTAATTATGCAGAAGGAAAAGGCTATCTAAAGATCAATCTACGGAGAATTGGGTTAGCTTTTTGGAAAAAAGTCTGCATGTTCGTTGGATGGTTCGTTGGTGGGGGATTTAGCGATTTGTGACAAAAGGGGTGAGTATTGCTCATGTTCATATCATTGGCTTGTCCATGGGACCCCACTTTCCCACACGATTAATGAGACAATTTTAGCATGGGCAAACCATCCACCTTGGATTGCATTCCTCCTAGGGGCTTAGATGTATGACCTTTCTCATATCAAGTCTTAGGTTAAATATTGGCTTTATCGTCCCACCATTAGGATGTTGCTTGTCCTATGTTCTATATATGTCTCAGAACATTATTTGAATTAGATGGATGCAAGTGATGCTGAGTTGAGGAAAGCTATTCGAGATAGGGAGAATGCTACAAAATCCTTGAAGACTAGGAAGATAGAGGTAAACAAGGCAAAAACCAACTCGTCTCATAGTGGAAGGAAGAGAATAATGGACCCTACCCCTCCAGATGGTAACACCTCAACCTAATAAAGACAAGAGATTAAAGAAAGATTAGGAACTAGCTTTGCCTCTTAATTTTGAAGAAAGTTTTACACTTTTCATAGTAGTATGCTACAATACATTCATTACAAGTTATATGCTTTTCACAAATTTTTAATTCGAATAAAAGTTTAAAGCTTCCTAGATAATTTGTGTCTCTTATTGCAAGTTTGTTAATTGCCAAGGCTCCTGACAAGCATGGCCCAACCTAGCCTTATGTTTATTAACAATGGCCCTGAGCCCGACCTAGTTCCCATTTGTTGGAGCTTGACGCAGTTTTAGCTAGCAGTTCATGGGTCTTCCCGTTGGGATGACATAAAAGCCGAGTTATATTTTTTCTCTCCTCTTTTTTTTTTTTGAGATGGATGAATGGTTAATAAAGAGTAATGAGGTCGGACCGTTAAGGATTCCTATTTATCCGCATTGCGGAATTCGGCCTTATAGTTCATTGCATTACTGCTCTTTCTTTTTTTGGGGGGGGGGGGGCTTTGGTATGAGCCTTGTGATTCTATTATGGGTCTGCTTGTTGGGAAACAGATTTCACATTTTTTTCGAAGCTTATTATGGGCCTTGGCCTACATCGACTAACTAAGCTTAATACTTCTTCAACTAATCCAGATTTATATGTTGAGTCATTCTCTCCATCTATATCCATGAATTTAACTACTCTAAGGCCTGGCAACATAGTGTTTATGATATATGGGCCCAACAAATTGGGCCTAGATTTTCCCCTTAGGTCTTGGATTGGGACCCTTATTTCCTTTAAGATAATGCATCTAGACTTGGCAAACTGGTCATTCGGTTTGTGTACGGGTCAGGTTAAATTTGCTTCATGTTTCGGATTAAGCGGTATTTCAGGTTGATACAGTTTAGGTTGGGTGAACTTCGGTTCGGGTCGACTTTGGCTCAACCAATTTTTGTTCCAATAAGCTTGCTACGCAAAAATAAGCAACTTTGTCGGAAATTTCGGATCCTGTATGGTTCGGTTCAGGTCAATTCGAGTTTCAGATCCACTTTCGGGTGAGCTTGGTTCAGATGTTAGGTCGAGTATGGATTCGGGTCATTCAGTTCAGGTCTCGGGTCTTGGGTCAGTTTTTCCAGGTTTAAATGCTTCCTTCCTATCGATCTCTAGGCTTGACTTTGTTAGGAATTGCTCTTCAAATCTGAGCTGTGTATAATAGACGTAAGGTAAAGCCCACAATCTCTTTTCATCAAGCATAATCAGCTCCTCATATCAATCCTTTGCCCATTCTAACTCTAAAATTTGACTTGCCATGTTAGTGAGGTTGTTGAGATTTCAATTGGGAGTACTGCTTCCATAGTTCCATTCCATATATAAAGGAATAGGGTGTTTCTCCCATTGAAGTATGAATTGGAGTTTTATACCTCTAGAAAACAAGGTTAGCATGTCAGACCAATCCTTATAGTTTTCAGCCATTTTCTCAATTATTCTCCAAATATTCTTATTAGCTGCTTCAACTGTTGAATTCACTTGGGGTTGGTAAGGAAAGACTTGTAGTGCTAGCTTTTGTATTCTTCAACTAGGTCTCATTTCAGAAATGACTACCTTATTCACTTATGAATTCATGGGGTACTCCTTACCTACATATGACATTGTTGACAATGAACTTTGCCACATGTTTTAAGGTAATTTTAGCATAAGAGGATACTTTTACACATTTTATGAATTAGTCAATTGCTACAAGCACGTATTCATGGCCGCTTGTTCACTTCGACTCCACCTTTCCAATTATATCAATTCCTTAAACTAAAAAGGGTCGTGAAGAAGTAAGTGTTAAGAGACACGAGGGAGGCGATGCAGCAAACTGCCATATATTTGACATTTATAACATCTTCTCACATATACATGGCCATCCGCTTCCATTGTGGACCAATAATACTGCATCCTCTGAACCTTTTTGGCTAATATTTAATCGTTCATGTGCGGCCCACACTCCCCACCATGAACTTCCTTAAGGATTTCTCTTACTTTCACCTACATTACACAAACTAAGTTTATGCCTATATTTGCCTTGATATATTGCTTCCCTTTGTTCTCAAAATATTGTGAAGCTAACGATCTTAACGCCTATTAGGCTTTTGGGGTAGAACCTATTATGTACTCTTTCTTAATTAAGTAATGGTATATGTCATCATACCAAGTAGTAAAGTTGATGTTGTATATTTTAATGTTATAGCAATGAGCTAGCTTATCTCTCCTTTCCAATGTTAATAGTATCCAATGGATACCATTAGGAATATTGATCATTGAAGCTAATTTTGTTAGGGCATCATCTAATTAGTTATCTTCACGATAAAGATAGGTATAAGCAATATAAGGAAAGTTCTTAGCGTTCAACTAAATGAGCTTGATATGGTGCCAAGGCTTCGCTTTTCACATTCCATCTTTGTGAGATTTGGTTGATTATTAGATTATAATCTCCATACACCCATAGGTTCTTTACCCTTATTTCTACTGTAACTTGTACTCGACAATGCAGGCTCGCATTCTTCTATGTTGCTAGTAACCTCAAAATCTAGTTTAACAAAGATAAGGGGATGCGCTCTCTTTGGGCATACTAGGAGGATGCCTACACCAAATCCTTTTTGGTTCGAAAGCCAATGGAAGTACACAATTTACATGTCTTCCTCTACGTAGAGGACTTCTTCATTTAGAAAATCAAAAGTTTCTTCCTTTGATCCTCTATGGCTAAGTCTCTGTTCTATTTCGCGTTTTTTAGGATTTAGCTAAGAGCTTACATCTCCTTACAGCTTCTTACATCTCCTTACATCTTCTTACATCTCCTTATATCTCCTTACATCTTCTTACATCTCCTTACGTCTCCTTACATCTTCTTACATCTCCTTACATCTTCATTTTATTTATTTTGTATTTATTTTGTATTTTGTATTTTTTGTATTTTTTTATTTTTAATTGTTAATTTTAAATTTTGAATTTTGAATTTTTTTGTTCTTTATTTTTTAGTTTTTATTTTTTATTTTTTTTTTTTTTTTAATTTTTTAATTTTTTTAATTTTGAATTTTTCACCTTTTATTTTGAATTTTTTAATTTTTAATTTTTAATTTTTAATTTTTTGTTTTTAGTTTTTAATTTTTAATTTTTAATTTTTAATTTTTATGTTTACTTTTTATTTTTTATTTTTAATTTTAAAATTTCAAAATTTTCAAAATTTTTAGTTTTATTTTTATTTTTTATTTTTATTTTTTTTTTTAATTAAAAAATTTAAAAATTTAAAAATTTAAATTTAAATTTAATATTAAAAATTTAAAAATTTAAAAATAAAAAATTATGAATTAAGAATTAAAAAAATAAAAAAATAAAAAAATTACAAATTACAAAATTATAAAATAGAAAATTAAAAAATAACAAAAATCAAAATAAAAATAAAAATAAAAAATAAAAATTTAAAAAAAAAAATAATAATTAAAAAATGAAAAATGAAAAAAATAAAAATAAAGAAATAAAGAAAAAAATAAAACAATAAAATAACAAAAATTACAAAATTACAAAAAATCCAAGAAATAAAAAAAGTAAAAAATAAAGAAAATTGAAAAAAAAATAAATAAATAAAAATAAAAATACAAAATACAGCTTCTTAAGTATATTATTTTAATATTATTATTTTTCATCCAAAACAAATTATACTGTACAACTCTTTTACAATTCAACAACTCCTTATATCTATGCTTACAACTCCTTACAGCTTCTTACAGCTCCTTACAGCTCCTTACATCTTCTTACAGCTCCTTACATCTCCTTACAGCTCCTTACATCTCCTTACATTTCCTTGTATCTATCTATCTATCTAAAACGCGAAATAGAATAGGCCCTAAGTTTGCTAAGAAATCTGGCACAACCCTTCCATTAATCGACTGTTATGGGACATAAAGCACGTTGAGTCCTGATAGCATTACTGTCCACCTAGTAAACAGGCCACCGATCACCGATCACCGATCACCGACTGCTACAGAATGTACTTTACTAGGTCCATTTGTGCCACAACATATACCGTATCGGCTAATGTGTAACGTACAAGCCTCTTGGATGCCCACATTAATGCTAGATAAGTTTTTTTACAAAGGGGAATAATGGGTTTCGCGTTTAAGAAATTTCTTACGTAAATAATAGATAACTCGTTCCTCTCCTTCTATCTTTTAGGCTAACATTGTACCCATTGCTATTCATGCCATTGTGAGACATATGATGAGGAGAGTTATAGACAATGGAGGCACTAATACTAGTGGATTAGATATATACCCTTAACCTTATTAAAAACCCCTTAACACTTCCTCATCCCATTCTGGTTTCACACCTTTCTTCAATTTCTTGAAGATAGGCTCATGTACCATGGTCAACTTTGAGATGAAGCAGTTGATCTACTTTAGGTGCCTCAAGAATCCTTATTCAGTTGTCAGTCATAGGTGGAGGCATTTCTTATATAGTTGTGATCTTTGCGGGATCAACCTCGATTCCCCTCAGACTGACCATGTATCCTAACAATTTTCCATATGTGACTCTAAATGTGCAGTTCTGCAGGTTCAAGCACATATTTTATTTTTCAAGTCTAGTAAAGAACTTTAAGAGGGTCGAAACATGCCCAACTCTTTCTTTGGACTTTATGATCATGTCGTCCATGTATATCTCTGCTTCCTTATGCATCAAGTCATGTAGTAGAGTAGTAGCAACCCTTTAATAAGTGCATGTAATATTTTTAATGCGAATGGCAATCACAGGGTAATAGTATGCTCCCCAAGAGGTAGTGAAGGTAGTCTTTTACATGTCTTTCTCTGCTGTTTTAACTTGGTTATAGTTAGAATACCTATTCATTAAAGATAGGAGAAAATGTCCAATAGTATTATCGACCAAAATATATATATATAGCAAAGGAAAATCATCTTTTGGACTTACCTTGTTAAGTTCTTAAAATATACATACATTCTCATCCACGCATCTTTCTTGGAACTGACACAATGTTTACTACTTGCTATGGTTACTATGTGACCTTAACCTACATTCAACTATGTTTTGACCTCCTTCTTTATCTTCAAGGCACATTCTGGTTTCATCATGCAGAGTTTTTATTTTACTGGTTTAGCATTAGAATAAAGAGAAATCTTATGCTTAGCTATATCGAGATCTATGGCAGGCATGTCTTTATATGACCAGTTAAAGACATCAATGAATTTCCATTAGAGTAAAGTAAAGCTTTCCTGCACCTCTAGAATTAGTGATTTTCCTTTTTTAAGCTCTCGGGGCTCTTCAGGAGTCCCTAAGTTAACTAATATTATGTCCTCAATTATGGAAGTTCAATTTTCATGATCTTCCACTACTTTGATTAAATCTTTGTGGTTATTTCTTTATTTTTTCCATTATCAAAAGCATAGAATAGGGAAGGGGAGACGAGTCTTAACCAAAATAATTTGTCTTATTGAAATTAGAAATGAGTACATCTATTATGGATTTTGGGCAAACAAAAATTGAAGATTAACTCTTAGACTTTGTCCTAGACTTGCCTAAATTACCACCTATAGCTATAGTGAACACCTTTCCTTCTTTTTAAGCTATCTAAGTTACTTTCTTATAGCTTTTCACGCTGACTTCGGCACTGAGGTTTGTAGGGTCAAAATCACTGTTGGACATGGCAACGGATAGAACAACATTGGAGTCCTCCTGTTTCTTGTAATCTTGCCCAAACTGAATTCCAGAGATATTGCTTTTAGCTAGGAAGATCCAATCTTAAGTGAATCGATCCCTTCCTGTTGGAGTGAGTGCTTAGCAGCTGGTAGTCACTAAATACTTCAAACTCAAGGACCTATATCTTCTTCTATAGTGGGGGTGTCAGGAAAGCCATAGAAAAGAAAATTGTGTCCTTTGTGAAGGAATTACCCATTAAGAGTGAGTGGTTAAGGTATTGCAGTTTGGTACTTCTAGTTTCCCTTTCTGGCTGCAGCTTTAAGAGCTTGTACTTCTTTCCTAGCTTTAACGATTTCTTCAGGGTTAGGCTAATACCCCAACCCGAACTTCTAACTCTCTTTTTGGGTTAAGGAAAATGTAGTCTAGCTTTGTGCTTTTATTCTTACAACTAGCCCTGGGAAGTATCCCTACTTTTAAGAGTATCATTCACATTTAGGTCTAAATAAGGATTAAAGTCAAAAAGAGTTTGATTCTTCTCTGAGGCTACTACTATTTAAAAATTATAGGGTCCTTTGTCATCACAATATAACATGCTTTGTTTCTAACACTAATCCCTTGTTGCTGATAGTAGCACACGAGTTGTCCCTTTCAATGGTGACCACCTATCCCTTTATCAATATTTTCGGTTTTTGGTGTAAGGTGGATGGAACTACTTAGTGTTTATGAAGTCATGGTTATCATAGGAGCAAGTTAAAGGGAGCTAGAATGTCTAGAACTTAGAATCTTACATTCCTTTCTAAAGGGCCCATATTAACAGGAAGAAGGATGGTGCGTAGCACCAATATTTTTGAGTTGTCATACGCCCTCAAATGACTTAAGGGCGTTGAAAGCTAACTTTCCTTAACTCATTAGCAGTTCTCCAAAGGCAAACATTCGCATCTGACGCATTGTTGACTAGGCCGAGTGGTATGTACTTTTTAAGGGATGTAACAGTAACCTATAAGGTTTTGTTCTGAGTCGGACCCCTAGGTGGAAGATCCTCATTGCGAACGGTTAAGGAGCTTTTACCTATAGTGATTGAGGCTATCATTTCTTCAGGCATGGCTTTAAGAAACAACTCAATCTTACTCTACTCATCTATTAGGAGTTGCCTCTGCTTTTGGGAGGCAACTATGAGTTGCCAAATAATTATTTCTGCTTTAATTTTCTTTAATTGCTTTAGCCCAGGATCATCTTCTTTGACACCCGTCTTTGTTTATAGTCTTAGGGCCTATAATGGCCCCTTCTTAGCCCAATGTTATACAACTTTATTGATCTGTTGGATGTTGGCTTGGTCTTCCTTCTGTCAGAAGTCATCTTTTTAAGTTTTTTCCCTAGAAATAATCATCATCGCTTAGCCTAACAGGTCAATGGCCTCTTTAGGTTTCATATGCATCCTCTTCCTTGCTTTTCTATATGCCATAGGCCTTAGAATACTGGGTGCGTATATAGACCTTTAGCTTTAGCTTACATACACCTTATATGTATATGGATGGATCCCATTCATTTTCATAACATTTGTAGATAGTAAAAATGATGTTTCCTCACCTGCACTGGTTAATCCAACTTGCTACAGAAATCAGTGGATTCATGATAAGTTCCTTGTGGGAAAAACAAATATGGTTAATGACATAATCACCTAATGAATTATGAGTTATTTATTCCATTGATAATATTCATATAGTCAAAATAATTGAGGCCTGATTTTGTCTGCTACATTCAAATAGGTCTCCACTTCCTTCAAAGACTTGAGTGAGTTAACGATTCATACTATTATACTATGCAAATGAGCATTTATCATTGTTAGGGTTTTAGGCGGCTTTAGGCAAAGGAAGCTGTCTTGACTGGAACATTTTCTCTAAGTGTTATTTAATGTCCAATAGTTGTTTGCATCATATCCCCAAGTCTGATGATATTTGCATTACTTAGTGGGAACAAAGGATTTGGAGTGCCTAGCCTCAATTTCTAGCTTGACCTCAAAAGGTTGATCTTTCCTTTGGCCAATAATTGTTCTAAAGCTTCCATATATGTGGTCCCCATAAGGGTGTATTTGGTGTAGCGGTTTATCAAGTGCACTTCTTCAAAACTGCCAACTTTCTTATCCTTACCTAATAGTTGCCTTTCCAGTTGTTACTATCTTTATGGGTGTTTCCCTAGTAAGTTCTTCCTCAACTAGCATGTTAACATTTCGTAGTTTAATAAAATTTTTGAAGGGTGTGAATCATAGGTGTTGCATGTATGTGGGTTGCAAGTTTCTAATCAACAACCTCACATGATCAGCTTCTGAGCGTTGGTCCACCATATGAAACCCTCTATCAAGCAAGGTACTTAGAAAAACCCTCTTTCTCTTCCTATTTAATCAATTCCAAGACTCTTACTGTATTATATGAATACTAACATAAGAAACATCCCAATTCATAATTTTTTATGGATCAACAACATTATGCCACCTCTTCATGTCTTTATCGAATGTCCAAGGAAATATGATTGTTTGGTCACTAAAAGTGACTAAATAGATTCTTCTAATTGCCTAGTTTTTTTTCATAATGGAGATTATTTTTTGATTTTATTTGGTTTGTACGTGATTGTTCATGAATAACAATTTGATAATGTGTTGAGGTCATTACCTTCATGTGTAAGAGTAATTGGAGCAAAATTTTAGAAACTTGTGTCCAAGTGATAAAAATTAGAAATCAAATGGGCTCTAAGCAATTCCTTTATTATTATGACTTTCCTAACCTTAATAAAGAGGGGTGAAGAAGAAATCTACTCCTACTAGAATTTGGAAAGGAATAGCTATCACGACAATAAAAGGAGGCTTTGGGCATAATCAATTCATGATTATCTTGGCTTAGGTTTTTGTTTAGCTTTAGCTTCGTTGAATTCTCTATTAAAATCTTTAATTCAAGTACTTAGGTTTATTTCATGTTTTGAATTTTTATTATCTATTCGATTTAACTTTTAGTTTCTTCCTTCAATTAATTGGTAATTTCTTTCCCTACCCCCCTTCTGATTGAAATTTACTACTTTCTGAATTAGTCTACTAATTTGCATGTTAGTAATTATTAAATCCTATTATAGTTAGGTTATATTTAATTTTTACAAGTTGAATGATTTCTACTGTCATATTTATTATATCAATCTAGTGGCTATGGGTTAGTAGTTATTTAGTGCCCTGGATTCGACCTCGCCTCAGTGGATTCGACCGTTAAGTACTAGGACTAGCAACTGTGCGCTAGTGAGATAAGTATACATCCTTTTAGGATCTTAACAAGTTTTTAACATCATTGTCGGGGACAGCGGTTTGAGTTAAGTTCACTATTTTTCTTTTCTATTTTTTTATCACATTAGTTTCATAATTTCTATTGGTAGATTAGCTTTATAATTGTTATGTTTAGATTAGTTACTTAGTTAAATTGACTAGTGTCTCGTAATTTTTTTTATTCTATCTTTTGTTTGAAAAAAAATCAAAAATCCAAAAGCATAGAAAATTTCCAAAGAAATTAAAAAGAAGTTAGTTTTCCATTACTTTCAATATGTGCACGAACTCTTTTGGACTTATTTCTCTAGACTTGATGACTTTGTTGCTCAATTTGTGGACAACACATTTGAAAAGTGGGAAATTTGAAGTTGTTTATGTGGGTGTAAATAGGGAAACCTGGGCTATTTTGAACTTATTGTGTTTTCTTTCAAAAAATCTTAATGAAGCCTGGGACTTGGTAGAAAATTTAATTCCTAATAATTATGAATTCGTAAAAGCTAAGAGAATTTAAGGTATCCTACTAGTGATCAATATGTTTTTCATGCTAATTCTTGTTCATATGATCAATTTAGGGACCCACATGATCAACAAAACCATTTTGTTCTTTAATTACACTCCTGTTTGTTGTGATTATTGTAAATCTTCTGATCATGATATTAATAAATATTAGTAGCTATCTATATCACATGAATGATGCTCATTGTGTAGATCTTGAAAAGGTAAAGAATAATATGACAGAAAATTATTGAAACTGTGAAGGAGAACATGCTTCAATGTTTTAATCAACTAAAGAAGGATAGCAATGTGCATAACCTAACTTTAGTGTAGGACCTCCTAGACATGAGGCTAGTCTCGAGGATGATGTTGAGAATACTATTTCCCCTAGGTTCATGGCTTTAATTAACAGACCTTAGACCAACCTTACGGAAAAGATTAACCTACATATAACTTCATTATCTAGCACTCCATATGGCAATAGTCGCTCTAAAGACGTCATTGGTGATTGTTGATCAAACGTGACCCACCTATTCCTTTTGCTTGGCTCTATTAGTTTGACAAGGGTGAGGAATCTAAGGGTAATCTTAGTACTTATGTTGATAAAAGGCATGAGTGGTATAAGAAAATTTCTAAAGATGATGATTTTATAGAGTCAAAAGATATTATCTCTAAGGAGTTATATGTGAAGTATGAGTTTCATGTAAGCTCTTCTAGTTTAGAGCTAGTGGATCTCACATCTCTTAGGTTTATTGAGCTGGCCCCTACCCTATCTCTGTTAACCTATTCCACCTCTATCAATTGTGACACTTCTCTATTGCTCATAAGTCCCCTATTTCAAGCTCTGCTAATCATGTGGCTATATCTTGTGCCTTTTATTAGACTTTTGAGTATATTGAAATTACGTGACTTAAGGACCTAGTGATGGTTCAGGACATGTAAAGGCCCCTATAATGAGCGTTTATGATAACTGTGATATTTCTAGGCCATTACTTTATTCCTCATTGCGATGTATGGTCACTTTTGCTGCTAATGATTCAGCTCATTAGTTTGACAAGTTGAAACGAGCCCTAAATTGTTTTGTTGCATGCTTATATTTATATTTTTTGTGTTCCCAGCAGAAGTGTTCCAAGGTATTTGACAAGCTGCTGATAGCTTTGATGGGATTTGATAACAAACAAAAGGTTGAGGCTACGGTACAGTGTTTGGTGGTCCATGAGTTGCACAATGATCTTTTTATGGGAGATGAGATAGCTTGGGTATATTCAGTATCTAACCTAGTACATTCTTCCTACTCTCTTGTGTATGTTGTATATTGAGTAAGGCCTTTCTGTTCTTTTCATTTTGTGCCCTCGAGGCTCCTTTTTTCCCCATAATATGGACACCATGTGATCTTTGGGGGGGGGTTATGCTTCAAATTTTGGAGAAAGAATAATGAGAGAAAAATTGTTGGGGAAAAAAAAAATGCAAAAAGATGTTCCACTTTGTGTGCTTTGGGAAGTTATACTATCTTGGTTGACCTTGACCCTTTGTGACTTAGTATTAGGTTGTATATAAGTATTGTGAGCATAACATACCTTAGTCCAAAGTACATCATTTTTCATCCTAGCTCTAACCTTGTTTCATTATAATTTTGAGTCAAGTCTTTATTTATATATCACCATTATCTTAAGGTATTAGGCTTTCATGGTTGACTCTTTTCTTTATTTTCATTTTCATTTTCATTTCCATTTTTCCAAAAAAGAGAAAACAATAAAAAAATTTAAAAAAATCAAAAAATCAAAAAGCTTTAAAAAAGAAAAAAAAAGGATGTGTTAGAGTTAGGAATGACATTTATCTGTTTGAGGCATGCTTCACTGGGTGCTTCCCTTTAAGGCAATATTGCTTATTGGGAAAGCTTCCTTTCCATGTGAATAAGTCAGTTAAAAAACAAGTGTGAGTATCCTAATGTCTAAGGTGGTGGTAAACTTGCACACTAAGCACTAGAGTGGATTCACTATTGTGATGGACTGTGGGATGAAAAGTTGGAGTGTGAGTGCTGCTTGTAGGGACCACGAGTCATGACATGTACATTGTTTTTGTGTATAATTGAGTATTTAGGTTCTAGGGAGATTTCTTGATCAAGTGTGCACAATTTTTCCCTTGTATTTCTTAACGTTCATTTGAAAAATTCAACAAGATCTTCTATTTTTCTTTTTCTTTTTCTTTTCTTGTTCAATGATTTTGTGGGTATATTTTCTGCATACCCTCAAGGTCCTGCTCTCGCTTAACAGGGAGAACCTAGGGGTTTAAAGGACTTGTTGCACATGCTAAATGCAACCATGATTCCTATGAAAGTGAGTTAGGTGTTATGTAGATTTTTTTGTTCTTTTATTTTACTTAAGGATGAGAAAATCTAAGTATAAGGGTATTCGATCACCAAAAGTGACTAAATAGATGCTTTTAATTACTTTTGAATTTTATGGGGGAATTCAATCATAAGGTAGATTATTTTTGAACTTTAAGTGCTTTTTGCGTGATTGTGCAGGAATAATGATTTGATAAAGTATTGAGATCATGAACTTTACATGTAAGACTAATTAGAGCAACTTTTGAAAAGTGGTAGCCAATTGATGAAAAATTGAAATCAAGTGGGCTCTAAGGAATTTCTTTAATATGGTGACTTTCCTAATCTTGATTAAGATTGTAAAACAAAAATCAATTTGTACTAGAATTTGGAAAGGGATGGCTAGCACTACTATAAAAGCGAAGTTTTGGGCATAATCAATTCATCATCATCATAGCTTAGGTTTTAGTTTAGAGTTTAGGAGAATATTAGTTTAGGTTCATCGTCTCTCAAAACGTTTGATTCAAGTACTTAGATTCAATTCAAGTTCGAGCGTTTATTTTCTATTCAATTTAGCTTCTAGTTTCTACTTTCAATTAGTTAGTAACTTCTTTCCCCCCTCCTTGCCCCCTCATATTCAAATTTATTTCCTTTTGGATTGCTCTACTTATTTGCATGTCACAAGTTTTTGAATCCAATCATAGTTAGGTTAAATTTAATTTCTACAAATTTGGATGATTTCGATTTTCATAGTTGTTGTGTACAATGTAGCTGCTATGGGTTTGTAGATGTGTAGTGCCCCAAATTTGACCATGTCTCTGTGGATTTGACCTTTAAGTACTATGGTTAACAGCCATACACTTACAGTATAAGTGTACATCCTTTTAGGATTGTAACAATGATGTGAAATATATCCTTGTCAATGCCCTTTAAAGTAACGATACTATTGATGTTATTCACGTGGTGATGAGGGTTCTCAATTCCATGGAATTTAATATCTACTATGGTAAATTTCAAGGGAAATTCTCCTTTTAGGATTGAAGGAAATCTCGTCTAATTAATAAAGTAAATGTTGAACATCAAAGGCTCTTTAAGTAGCTGTTCTATATGATATACCCGTGCATTAGTTTGAGGAGTAGCTTTTTCCCCTTCTTCATCCTTCTTCTTATTATCTATTTCTCATTTGCCTTCATTTTCCTCTTCTTCATTATGAGGCGTTTCACCGTCCATGTTTGGGGAATCCTTGGTCATGGTTTGGATTGCAATAAACATAATCCCTATCACCTTTTCATTGTCCTCCATGCTGGCTTGTATTTTTTCCATCATCTTTGTACATCAAAAGGAATGTGTGAAGAATTCAACTTTGAGTCTAATTTTGACTTTGAGCTGACAGGTGGAGTTTCTTTAGACTTTTCTCAAGATTGTGGTCTCCTGATTTGTGGATTCTGCCCGTATACCTTCTTATTCCTCCCTATCCTGATCGATAACAAAAAGTGCTCAGGACTAGCTTATCCTAGTTCTTTAAAAAAAAGATCCTACATGAACTATGTTTGCGCATAAACTTAACTCTAATGTTGAGAGCCTAGGGAACTTATTCTATGCCATGAATGCAAATCGAAGGTGGACTAAAAAGGTGCAAACTAGACTGGGTCTCCCCGCTAGAATTCAGATCGAGTTCTCTAGTGGCCCATAAAGTGACTCATGCCCCTTCTCTTAGACACATACTCAAGCATATAGACCACTCAGATCTTCGCCGAGCTCCTACGGACCTAATTTCTACCATTCTCTTAAATTCAAAGTCAAATGTGAACTCTTTTTTTGTGTCAAAACCTAGCCAAGCTTCACCCCCTTTTTTAAACCAAGGCCACTATTATAACTTTAATGAACTTAAATGGGGCTAGAATGTATTTCGATTTTGTGTTGAGAGTCATCGGAGCTCAATTGGCCCAAAAGTTATTTTTTAGTCCTTTACTCACATTACTAGACTTGTGCATTCTAAACCTGGGCTATCGTAAGACCAAAAGCATTAATGAATAGTCTTTAGCGCTGGGGGTAATTAGGTTACACAATAATACATTCAGACACATAGACGAGTCTTATCCTAACCCAAAATTCAATGTTCCAAGTGGTTTTGGTAGGGTGTAGACCAATCCTGTCGGGACCCAAATGCTTTGTACATCATCCATGGGGTGCATGGTAAGACCAGAGCATTTTGGTCGCTTTCGTATACCACGTGGACGAGGAAAATGTGCCATGAGTGGGTGAAATAGTCGCATGTTGAGTTGAAAGTTTGAGGGACCCATATAGCTAACCAACTTTTTTCTCTTGGATAATTACAGCGTTAAACATACAGGTACTGTTAACCTAGCACAACAGTATATTAATGCAAGCATACCTAACGAAAGTTTTGTGTGTCTATGTAGACACAAACACACACACACAGACACACACACACACACACACACACACACACACACACACACACACAAAAACAGACACACACACACACACACACACATATATATATATGTATGTATGTAAACATATATGTATGTGTGTATATATGTTTGTGTGTGTCTATATATATATATACATATATATATATATATATACATATATATATATAC
>JACYFF010010365.1:49492243-49503439 GCA_017589665.1 Selenicereus undatus | reverse complement strand
TATATATATATATATATATATATATATATATTTATATGGACATATATGCTTGTTTAGACATAACTACCAGCAAAGGAAAGTTTGTTGGTTAGTTAGACAAAACCTGTCAAATTACTCAAGATGATTCATCAACCGATGAATCGTCGGATGACAATTCTGACTCTAGTGACGCCGCTCTTAGAGTTATTGAAGAAACTTTCGAAGAAACCGTACCGCTAGAAATCAACAAAGTGAATCATTGGAACAAAAATGGTGCTAGGAACTTTTACCCTAGACCAACACCTCCTGAGATGCAATATGAAGAACGAGGAAGTTTTACCACCTCGAACTTCGATGGCCAATCTATTTACCAATGGAACATTGATGGCAAGTCTGAAGATGAAATCTTGTCCACTGTTCAAGAAATGTGGGTGGCTTACAACGCTTACAAAACCCATGGAGTCTCTAACCATAATGCAGCTGTTGGCTTAGTTGTAGGTTTCGCAGGATTATTAAGATCTTGGTGGGACAATACGTTTTCGCCAAGGGAAAGAGAAGCCATCCTTAACCACAAATTTGTTGATAGAAATTCTACCAATGGCATGGAAGTTGAAACTGAAGACGCAGTTGAAACTCTTATCCACGCCATCACCTTACATTTCGTTGGCAACCCCAAAGATCAGCAGGCCGTGACGAAAACTATCCTCATTCACCTTAGATGTCCGACCCTTTCAGACTATCACTGGTACAAAGATGTCTTCCTTACAAATGTCCTCAAAAGAGAAGACAGTACTCAAAATTTTTGGAAAGAAAGATTTATTGCAGGATTACTGACGCTCTTCGGTGAACGTATCCTCAATAAACTTCGCTAGAATTTTTGTAACAATGATATTCCCTTTAATTTACTGACCTATGGAGATCTCTTCGGCATCATCAAAATAGAAGACCTTAATCTTTGTAATGAGATCAAACTTCAGTCCAAATATGGTAACGAATGAGCACAATCTCGTAAAGAGATGGGCACGTTTTGTGAAGCATTTGGTATTACAAAGATTCAAGCACCGTCTACTGCCAGAAAAAAGGCCCAAAAGAAACAGTTCAGGCTCAAACCAAAACCTCCTGTTAGGCAGCCCAGACCTTTTGTCAGAAAGGACCAGTCCAAGC
This sequence comes from Selenicereus undatus, assembly GCA_017589665.1. Lineage (NCBI taxonomy): Eukaryota > Viridiplantae > Streptophyta > Magnoliopsida > Caryophyllales > Cactaceae > Selenicereus > Selenicereus undatus. The sequence continues at coordinate 49,502,296 of JACYFF010010365.1, read as the reverse complement.
CTGTTCCCAAAAGAAAAAAGGCTCCTAAGAACAAAAAGCCCGTTGTCTGTTTCAAGTGTGGTAAAGCAGGCCACAAAGCCTTTCAATGCAAAACTGAGCAAAAGATCAATGAGTTGTTCTCAGGTGAACCAGAGCTAAAACAAAAACTTTTGGCCCTTCTCATTAAAGATGCTTCAGGCTCAGAAGCAGATGATGACTATTATGCAAAATCTAGTGAAGATTCTGAGTATGAGTCATCTCCCATTCCTGCCCTGAATGTCATTACTTCCAAATCACAAAAGGAATTCCTCATAGAACTTATAGGACAAATTCCAGACCTTGATACAAAAAAGGAATACCTTGAAAGACTCAAAGGTATCATCCTTGAAGAAGACAAGCCTCCTAAGTTCAACTTAGCAGCTACTTCTTCCTCCTCAATCACCAACATTTTTGACTAATATCCTATTACCAATCCTTATCAGCAAGTAACCACTAAGCAGTTACAAGCTGAAATCAATGATCTCAAAAACCAAGTCAGATTTCTCAAAACTGAGGTTACCCTCCTCAAAACAAAAGATCTTGAGATTGAAGCAAAACTCTCTATGCTTGAATCTCTCAAAACAGGGTCTCCCATTATTCCACAAACTCCTAACATTTTTGAAATTCAAGAAACTGAAATCCCTGAGACTCAATTTTTTACAAACTATTTTAAAAGTTATATTGCAAAAATGGTATTCAGTTGTTGAACTCGTAGTCAACGACTTCTCCATTAAGGTAGTTGCTCTTATTGATAGTGAAGCAATCAAAACTACATTAAAGGAGGAATTGTTCCTACAAAGTACTGCGAACACACAAAGGAACAGTTAGCTAGCGCTAATGGAGAACCTTTGAGCATTCCTTACAAACTCAACAAAGGTTACATTCGAAATCAAGATTATTGTTTCAAAAATGTTTTCCTTATTGTTGACAATATTACAAATGATTTAATTCTTGGTACCCCCTTTCTTACACAGATTTATCCCTTTTAGGTCACTGAATCTGGTGTGCGTACAAGTATTATGGGAAACCCCATAACATTTCGATTTTCGTCCTCTGCAAGACAAAGAGAAATTCTTGAACTACATTCTTCTTCGATTTTCAAACAAATAAATTGCCTTCAAACAAAGCAAAATCAAATTTATCATTTACAAGAAGAATTTTCTTATTTACGAATAGAAGAACAGCTCAAGACTCCTTCTATTCAACTCAAAATAGCAGATTTTGAACAAGTTTTGAAAAAAAGGATATGTTCAGACCTTCCCAATGCTTTCTGGGAACGAAAGAAACATATCATTTCCTTACCTTACGAGCCTGGTTTTAATGAAAAGGACATTCCAACCAAAGCTCGTCCTACACAAGTGAATTTTGAACTTCTTGAGCATTGCAAGATAGAAATTCAAAATCTTCTTGACAAAAAACTAATTCGACATTCAAAATCTCCTTGGAGTTGTGCAGCATTTTATGTTAATAATGTAGCTGAAAAGGAACGAGGAGTTCCTATGCTCGTTATTAATTACAGACCTTTAAACAAAGCTTTACAATGGATTCGATATCCTATTCCTAACAAAAGAGATTTGCTTAATCGACTTCATGACTATAAAGTATTTTCAAAATTTGATATGAAGTCTGGATTCTGACAAATTCAAATTGCAGAGCATGACCGCTACAAAATAACATTTACAGTTCCATTCAGACACTGTGAATGGAATGTGATGCCATTTGGTCTCAAAAATGCTCCATCTGAATTTCAAAATATTATGAATGACATTTTTACTCCTTACACTGCATTCATCATTGTCTACATTGATGATGTTTTAGTGTTTTCTAAGACCATTGATCAACATTTCAAGCATTTACAAATATTCCTGCAAGTTACAGAGAAAAATGGCCTTGCACTTTCTGCATCCAAAATGCTTTTATTTCAGACAAAAATGAGATTTCTTGCGCATGATATTTATCAAGGTACCATCAAGCCTATACAGAGATCCCTAGCGTTTGCTGACAAATTCCCAGATGAAATCAAAGACAAGAAATAGCATCAGAGATTTTGTTTGAGCCAAAAATGTGTTATTTTTAAGGTGCTTTTACACCTGTTTTATGCTTGTTTTAATAATATTTTTAGGGTTTTAATAGGAGATTATTTTATTTTGCAGATTTTGAATAAATGCAGAAAAAGGGCTTAAATGGCGGAAAAAGCGAGAAAAATAGAGGAAATGTTGGAGGTTGAAAAAAACCGGGCCAAATTCCGAAAAAAAAACCGGCCAAAGAAAGAAGAAAAATAAAAAAAAAACCACACCGGTCCAGTGAACCGGACCGGCCGGTTCGCCCAGACCCGTTCAGCTGGACCGGCTCCCTTAAAACCCCCTCCCCTTCAGTTTTCTCTCTCGACTTCGTCCCTCTCTCTCCCCGAACTCCAAACCCAGAAGCCCTGACCCCCGTTGCTTCGTGTTCCTCTTCACTCCCAAACCCTTGCTTCCTCAGTTCCCCTCGAACCCCCATTTCCTCTCTACCCCCTTATGTCTCCTTTCTCGCCCACCGTTCTCCCTTACCCCGTTCTCTCTCTGCCCATAGAAACCCCAAAACCACCCTACCCTCACCCACAGTTTTCGTCCTCACCTTCAACCCACAGTTTGGTTAATTTTGTTAATTAACATAAAGGTTAGTTTAGTTTTAGTTTATTTAGTTAATTAGGTTGTTTTAATTCTTTGTTGACTTAGGATTAGATGAGTTTAGTTGAATTAGGTTGTTAAATTGTCTTAAATAACATTGCTTAGTTTAGTTAATTAGTTTTATCACTTTGTTTAAATGACCATAATCTCAACGTTTTTCCCTGTGGACCGACCCTTAAGTACTATGACTGACAATCGAGTATTTGAGGTTTCTTTTCTTTAGTTATTTTTTCCACCCCTCTCAAAATCCCTCAACAATTTTTGGCGGTGTTGCCGGGGAGGACGGCATGAGATTTGGTCATTGTTTTTGTTTTCGTAGTTACTCTTTTTCGAACTTTGTTTTGTTTACTTCTTAATAGTTGTTAGTTGCTTAATTAGTTATTGTGCTGTGTTTTAGTTGATTTCATTACTTTGGTATTAATTGTTAATGAGTTTATTCGTTTTGTTTTGAAAAATTCAAAAAATCCAAAAACATTTGAAAAACCCAAAAATCCAAAAACATTTGAAAAAACCAAAAAATCCAAACAAATAAAAAAACTTGAAAATTTGAAAAAACCAAAAAATTCAAGATCATTTGAAAATTTTGAAAACCACAAAAAATTAGAAATTTCAAAAACCCAAAAAAAAAATTGAAAAATTGAAAATCCAAAAAACTTGAAATTTTTTTTAAAAAACTTTAATTTTTTTTTTTAAAATGCCAGTTTTTAGTTTCCCACAATATGAGCATGAACCTTTTTGGAGCTATTTATCGCGACTTAATGGTTATCGTGCTCAATTTCGTCAAACTTTTAAAAAATGGGAAATTTGTGAGGTCATTGTTTTTGGTCTAAATTCTGAATTCTGTGGTCATGTTGGGTCCATGTGCCCAGGGGGTTTGCTAGGATTGTTGTCTAAAACTCAAGATGAAGTTTGGGATTTCTTCGAGCGATTAGCTTGGGATACTTACGAGTATGAACAAGCTAAAAATAATTTTGGATATCCAACTTCCGATGAGTATGTTTTTCCTGCTAATCCTTCCCCCCTAAGACATTTTCTAAACCCATATGACCCGTCTTATTCTTATATACCTCCTGTGCTGTGTGATTATTATGAATCTCCTTATCATGATGTTTCTACGTGTCTTTATCGTGCTGCCTATGCAAGAATGAAAAGAAAAATGATGATATGACTGATCAAATGATAGAGACCATGAAATTGAGAATTGCTGAATATTCTCAATGTTTTAATCAAATTAGAAAGACTTATAGTGAGCCTGACTCTAGGTTAGGATCTCCTGAACCTACAGTTAGTCTTACTGCTGATTTTGCACCTTTCTATTCTACTAGGTTTGATTTGAATGAAAACATGTGTTTGCCTAGCTTAGAACAAGAAAGTGACCTCCATAAGTCTCTATCCACAGATCTTGCACCCTGTACTAGCTCACCTGAAAATGTCACTAATGAACAATCTGATTCTGATAGTGAGTTAGAAATTAGCATCATACCTCTAGTAGAGTTTCATGATTTGGGTGATTTAGAAGATGTTTCACATGAGTTGCATGATAAGATACCGGAACTCACTATGTTTGAATTAGATGATAATATCCTGCACGTAGAGCATGAATCTTTTTCTTGTGAGTTCGAGACCCATGGAAGTTCTAATGATGGTTTTCGTGCTGATTATGGCTCATTTTCTTTTAATTCCATCCAGATTGACTTCCTTGTTGATTATTGCAAGTCTGAATCTGTTGAGTCTGAGATCATTGTTACTAAAAACTTTACTTTAGACTAGACTCTGGTGCCTTTTGATATTACCAGACTTGTGAAATTTGCATCCTCTCTTTGGCCTAAATTGCTCGTTCATGATAATCCAATTTCTAGGCCTATGACCTCACCACTGACGGTTTTTGAGTATATTCATTTAATTCCTGAGTGGGCCCAACTGTTTGATAAGTTGCAACGGCCCTTACCTGTGCTTTATTGACTATATGGATGTACTCAATGTGGTTCCAACTCTTTGTTTTTTATAGTTCCTATGCTATTGAGAGTTGGACATCCTTGTTTGATAAGCTGTTACGTGCTCCAACGTGTTTTGATTTGAATAGCACATTTTCAGCTTAATATGGAGTGGCTGATGCTCCATAAACTTTATAGTTTGGGTACAACCTGTATCCCACCTGGTATGATCGTTCCACCCTTCTTTTCTCTTTATTTTTTTTTCTTCTTTTTCGTACTTAGTTATATATATTTGGATTTTGTGAATACTTGCTCATTGTGAATATTTAGGGTTGTTTCATTTTGCTTCTTCTAGCTTAGCTTGTTTTAGTTTTTCCTTTGATTTTATTTTTGTTTAGTAATTTCATTTATTTTTCATTTTTGTTTCATTTTTGTTTTTCTTTTCTTTTATTCTGTTTTAGATTTCTTTTGGTTTGTTTTTCAATTTAGTAGGTCCTTGATTTTTGTCTTGGTTTTGCTTGTGTAAATATGTGTGTTTCTTTGATTTTAGTTTTGATTCTTATTTTCCTTTTAGTTTTATTTGGTTTTTGGTTTTGTTTTTGATTTTCCTCGTGTCCTAGTTGTATATATTTTAGGTTTTACGATTGTATAGTTTATGAGCTTGCTGTTTAGCACCTTAGTTCCCACAATGAGGACATTGTGATGTTTTGGTGTGGAGGTGAGGTGCCACCTTTTTTTCAAAATTTTTGAAGATTTTCGCTATTTTTAGGGATGTGTGTACCTTTTTTGATTAGTTTGAATCCCCTATGCTTTAGTTATTAGCTTGTATAGAAGTAGGATGCGCGTGATAAGTCTTTAACTTCGAATATGATAGTCTAAGCCCTAATTCTAACCCCAGTTGTTCATTAAAGGTTGTGTTATCCAGTCCTTATTTATTCTTTCATCATTATCTTTAGGTTTTAGGTTTCTATGAATGATTCTCCCACTAGCTTATGGCATGATTACTTTGGAAAAAAAATTGAAAAAAATTGTATTATGAATAAAGAAAAAGAATAAAATTTGGAATGACAAGTATCCCTCTGAGGCATGCGCTACTGGGCATTACCCTTTGAGGCACGTGCTACTGGGTGTTACCCTTTGAGGCAATATTGCTACTGGGAAAGCTTGCTTCCAAAGTCAGTATAAGAATAATGTAGTTATGTCAACTAAGTGGGATTGAGTCTGTTCTGGTAAATCTGAGTCCTGGGGATGATGATACATTTGCACACAAACACCGGGATGGATTCAAAATCTGGATGTTCAATGGGGTGAAAATTAGAGTTTTGATGTCATTTAGAGGTAGAGGGCTTTGAAGTACATTTTGTGTATATACAGGTTAATAACTGAGTACATGGGTGACTTAGCTGATTAGGAGTTGTGCATATTTTTTCCGAATTTTGTACATATCAGTTTTGAAAAAACCCAAAAAGATTTGCTTTTATTTTTGAATAATTTTGTGAGAATTTTCACTTTGAAACCCTCACGAGACCTCACTCGTCCACTTGGGAGTCCAAGGGGTTTAAAGGGCTTGTTGCATACGCTAAATGCAATCATGATTCCTACGATAGTGAGTTAGGATTTTCTTTTCCTTATTTTCATTTTCTTTAAGTTAGCGTAGTTTGTTTTACTCGAGGACGAGCAAAATCTTGGTGTGGGAGTATTTGTTTGAGCCAAAAATGTGTTATTTTTAAGGTACTTTTGCACCTGTTTTATGCTCGTTTTAATAATATTTTTAGGGTTTTAATAGGAGATTATTTTATTTTGCAGATTTTGAATAAATGCGGAAAAAGGGCTTAAATGGCGGAAAAAGCGAGAAAAATAGAGGAAATGTCGAAGGTTGAAAAAAACCGGGCCAAATTCAAAAAAAAAACCGGCCAAAGAAAGAAGAAAAAAAAAACCACACCGGTCCAGTGAATCGGACCGACCGGTTTGCCCAGACCGGTTCAGCTGGACCGGCTCCCTTAAAACCCCCTCCCCTTCAGTTTTCTCTCTCGACTTCGTCCCTCTCTCTCCTCGAACTCCCAACCCAGAAGCCCTGACCCCCGTTGCTTCGTCTTGTTCTTCACTCCCAAACCCTCGCTTCCTCAGTTCCCCTCGAACCCCCGTTTCCTCTCTACCCCCTTATGTCTCCTCTCTCGCCCACCGTTCTCCCTTACCCCGTTCTCTCTCTGCCCATAGAAACCACAAAACCACTCTTAGCCCACCGAATCCTCCAAACCCAAAACCGCCCTACCCTCACCCACAGTTTTCGTCCTCACCTTCAACCCATCCCACCACCACTGACAAACGCCAGCACACCAACCCAGCTGGCCTTCATCGCCACCATCCAAGCAAGCAGCAGATCGACGGTCGAGAAGTGAAGAGGCTTTGGGTATAAGAAGGAACGCGACGCCATTGAAGAGAGGTTAGCTAGGTTTTTCGAAGTTTAGGTAATTTTAGGTTAGATTAGGATTTTAATTTCAGTTTTAGGTTTAATTTTAGTTTCAATTTCGAGTTTAAATTTCGTTCTCTTATTTTCGAATTTCAGAAATTAGGGTTAGGGTTTAGATTCGATTTAGGGCTTGAATTCACTGCGAATTTGAAGTTTCTTGGTTGTAATTAAGCTTTCGATTTGATTTTGCAAAATTCTGGGTCTATTTTGTTCAATTGCATTCGAGTTCTTCCCCCATTCCCCTGCTCGGATTCCGGTTGGGTTCGATTCTCCCTGTTCGTGTTCATCTGGGTTCAGATGGCTGCATTTTGGGGCTCACACCCTGTGAGTTTTCGTTCTGCTTTGCTTTCGATGTTGCTTTCCCCTTCCCTTTGGTTCGGTTCTGCTTTCATTCCCCTTCCCCTTGCTGAAATTTCTTTTCAGTTGTTCTTCGTTTTTTGTTTTCCAATTTGCTTCGATTTGCCCTTTCCCTTGTTGTTTTCGATTCTGCCTTGTTGTTCTTCATGTTCAGTCTCGGTTTGCTTTGCTCTGTTTCATGCTTTGCCTTTCTGCTGATTTTCATTTCCCCTGTTGCTTTTGTTTGGCTTCAATTCGTCCCCCTCCCCTTAGTTTAATTCCGTGTCATAATTTGCCTTGAGTTCAGATTCTGGAATAAGGTTTTGAACCATGATTAATTCAAACTTGGTTTGGTTAATTTAGTTAATTAACATAAAGGTTAGTTTAGGTTTAGTTTGTTTAGTTAATTAGGTTGTTTTAATTCTTTATTGAATTAGGATTAGATGAGTTTAGTTGAATTAGGTTGTTAAATTGTCTTAAATAACATTACTTAGTTTAGTTAATTAGTTTTATCACTTTGTTTGAATGACCATAATCTCAACGTTTTTCCCTGTGGACCGACCCTTAAGTACTACGACTGACAGTCGAGTATTTGAGGTTTCTTTTCTTTAGTTATTTTTTCCACCCCCTCAAAATCCCTCAACAGATTTCTAGGCTGTCTCAATTGTGTATCTGATTTCTTTCCTCATTTAAAACATTTATGTGCTCCCCTGTATAGAAGACTTAGGAAGAACCCTAAGCCCTGGACAGATGAGCGTACTACAATTGTCAAACAAATCAAAGACCGCATTAAGTCTTTACCATATGTGCATATCCCTATCCCGTCTGCATCCATGATAGTTGAAACCGATGCATCAGACATAGGATATGGTCACATATTAAAATAAAAATATGAGTCTCATTTGCATGAACAATTAGTTAGGTTTCATTCCGGTTTATGGCTCGGACCGCAACAAAATTATTCTACAATTAAAAAAGAAATTTTATCAATTATTCTTTGTGTTACAAAATTTCAAGATGATTTATTTTTCAAAAAATTTCTTATCCAAATTGATTGCAAATCAGCAAAAGAAGTTTTACAAAAAGATGTCAAAAACTTAGTTTCCAAGAAAATTTTTGCCAGATGGCAAGCAATTTTATCTGCCTTTGATTTCGAAATTGAATTTATCAAAGGAGAAAGCAATTCGTTTCCAGACTTCCTTACTAGGGAATTCATGCAAGGGAAGTGTGACAAAAATATTATTTTGCAGGATACAAAATGAGCGGCAACAAGAACAAAAAATTCGACAAAGGCAAAGGAATTTGCCGAGCTGAAGATTATCAGCTAGAAGTTCCAATACAAATCCTTACCCATAATCCATTCCAAACATTAGCCAATTTTCCCCCTCTTCCATACAAAACAGTGGTGTCATTACCACCTACCAAACCTACCATTGACAATGCCTACGTTATTCGCCACACCGAACATTTGTTCCTCACAACCTACAAAACAATGCCTGCAAATGAGGTCATCAAACCTCTTGCTCAAAAGGCCTTCGGAGCAAGACATTTTGCTACCGACCATTCTCAAAAAACGCAACAATATTATGAGTTAATCTTAGTGGATACGAAATCCATTGATATTACTCATAATTTTGACAAAATGAACCAAGGTCATGTATTGTTCTCCAAGTGCATTATTCGCCAAGTCCTAAGTACTCAACAATGGAAAAACCCCGTTTGAGGAAAAGAACTTCACAATTCCATACACCCCACAGACATATTATTACAACGACTATAGAATGGCTTGGTTTCGGGCTTTTCTCCATCGCCCTGAAACACATTCTTGGTTCTTCAACTTTCATGACAATTGCCCCACTCATTTTCCCATTTGGTTTTACTATTGGTGGACATGGTTCGGATGCAGCCTCTCGATCCTCCCTTCAGAAGCACAAGGAGGACGGGACTTCTGGGAGAAAAACGTTTCATCCCTTGAAGCTTATACAAAAGAAGTACAATTTTTTAGGGTTTTAAATATTGCCTGGATATTCAACTGGGAATACAGGCTACACAACTTTTTGAAGAATTCATTTCTCATGTCCTTAGTCCGTGTTTATAAGGTTAAGTGGTGGAACGAATTCAAGACAAAGCTTTGCTGCAGCAAAAATGTTGAACATTTCTGCAAAACAAAAACAAAGAAGTTCACTTTGCACAATATTCATACATTCGAAGCCAAAGCTGGTATTGGACCTTCAACTCCCCAGAAGAATGAAAGTCCAACTACTTCTACAAAAGCACGTGCCAAAGGACTGTCCCAGAAGGAACGAGATGTGTTAGAGTTCCTCAAGGACGATCCTCAGATGCGACAAATTTTCTTACAAAAAATTCTCGACAAACAAAACAACTCTGATGATGATGAGGATGCCAGCTCTACAGCATCCAACCCAAAACCAAAAAATGATTTGTATCAGGATTCACAGGACCCATATGACCTGTAATCCATTACAAAAAGAAAACAAAAAATGACCGACAAGAGTCACTAAGTGACACTTGGCAAAAGCAAAGGTCAAAAGCAAAAGAGCCTGCAACAGTCATTTGGCTCTTGGCAAAAGTAAAGACCATTCGTACTAACGAATCTTTTCTTTTG